>CM019169.2:38284104-38884104 GCA_009739505.2 Apolygus lucorum
TGCCGTAAATCATTTCTATCATACTTTTTCCTTATCTGCCTGCCAATCTGCTCCATGTCCAAGCGCCATTGAACTTGGACATCCAGGATAAATGCAAGACTGGTCGGGCTTGACGGCAACGATGTCAGGCTTCTTACCCGGGTCACTTGGCAGGATCAATCTCTCCCTCTCAACATCCCAGCCGCTAATGACAAAAGCACCTGCTATCTGCTTGGCGACCGCATCATGACGTAAATGCGGCCCCCATGAGTCCGAGGACATTGCTGACTACATGATACAGATGTTCATTTCCACTCCGACAGGCGCGGCAAGGGGAGAGTGTCCCACGACTACCCCTCGAACACCGTACCGCAGTTGCAGAGTTGCAATGCGGACGGCGTGAAGTGTCTGTAGTCGCGGGCCCCAATGCCCTCCGAAGCCCAATCTACCCATTGGGAAGAGACAGGGCTTTTGGAGCACTGTCGGAGTTCTTTACCATCTACTGACTCATGCAGCCGCAGCAGCGAACTCAGCAGACGAACTGGGTTTTGGAGCAGATGGTGTTGCTCGCGTCGCACCATGCTAAACTGCTGCCTGACAAAATCAAGATCAGCAGCCGCACGGGCGAACCTCCCAGCTCGACCCTTGAAGGGCTAGCAGGCGCTGGCGGCGCAATGAAGGGATACATGCCGAGAGAGACACAATGCCAAGCCCACCGGATTTGACTGGTGCG
The DNA here is from genome assembly GCA_009739505.2 of Apolygus lucorum. Lineage (NCBI taxonomy): Eukaryota > Metazoa > Arthropoda > Insecta > Hemiptera > Miridae > Apolygus > Apolygus lucorum. The sequence continues at coordinate 38,284,817 of CM019169.2, forward strand.
TGAAATAGGCACTTGGGACACCAGGTGGGAACCTCAGCCAAGAGCGCACAGCAGAGCGAACTTGTCGATCTAACTCTTGCAGCCTCCCCGCCGTAAGCCTGCCAAAGACTAACCCATAGGTCAGCTTGGCAGTAAGTACGTGCGGAGGAGGCGCAGCTTCTGCAGTGGCTTCAATGGAGCCTTGGTAACGCGAGCTAGCGCTCTACCAAGGTCCACACGGCTGGCACTAATGGTGGCCACCCCCATGAAGTCGACTCCAAGGTACCGCCAAACCTCCAACACGGATCGAGACGGGATGGGGGATTGTCCTATGACAAAACCCCATCCACAACTTTCACCTTATGTGGCGACCCGACGGGACCAAAGGAGACCGACCCACACTTATCGGGGTTAACCACGAGTCCACACCTGGCTAGCTGCTTAGCAAATGCATTGAGGGCGATCTGCAAGCCCTCACGGGTTTCTGCGAGTAGGATAACATCATCGGCAAAGCCAATGCTCCTACTCGCACCCAGGGCGAGATCAAACCCTACTTCTGTGGGCAGCTTACCCAAGGCCGTGTCCCACGACCAGGTTGAAGAGGAGTGGTGATAGGGGATCCCCTGGCGTACCCCACGCCCGATCCGCACATCCCCCTGACACCTCACCTCCTGCCTCCAGGACCGTCACGCCTTCCTGGTACAGACAGGCCACATACTCGATTAACCGAGATGGGGCCCCGACACCACGAAGGCAATCGGTCAGGGCAAGGTGACTGACTGTATCAAAGGCCTTAGCGACGTCCAGAGCAGCCAGATGGAGTTGGCGGCGCTTCATACGGGCCAGCGAGATGACAGTTTGGAGAACTGTAAGGTTCTCCGCCGTGCCATCTGCTGGCCGTACCATCTGCTGGCCGATGGTAGGTACCTACCTACTTCTCTGCTATCCCTCCCGCCACAGTCTGTTTCACAACTTTCGCGACTGTTCACGCCCGCCCGATGTTCTAAGCACCGGTAATGATTCCTTTTGACATTTCAATAAATTAATGAACTCTCAGTTTGAGGGAGTAAAGAGACATCTGTGAATTCTTGGAAAAACCAGGGGGTAAAGTCATTGACCACGGGCGCTGCGCCCTTGCTTGGGTCCAATACCTTCCCGATGAATCGGTTGGTTTACAAACATCTCTTCACAAAGGTCTTGTGATAAGGAACGTGAATAATATTTGCAAAGGTAGCTCGACAAATTGATAATTTCAAACAAACAGGTAATTGCAACCACGCCAATTTGTTTCAACAAATCCTCATCACCGACATCAGCAACTTCTAACGACACGGTACCTACCTAATTCTTTTTTTCCTTCTTTTTAAAATAATATAATTTCTCCCCACAGCTTGAAATTGTGACAAATTCTGAAAAATATGTAATGTAATTAAGAAGGAATGCCTAGAAACACCGAGCGGGAGTGTTGAAGACAGCCTGGGGGGGGGGGGGGGTTAATGGAAAGTACCAATTTGATTACTGGTAGCTGAGGACGCAAAACCGAGTACAACTCGAAGAAACGAACAGCGATCGCATTTTGGTCAGCTAAAATTTGAATGGAGATTAGGCCTCTCTTGCGATTCACACTCGTGTTTCTGGTTTATCATAAGTCGAACCCTTTACTGCCGTGCTAAGCCAGAAAGTCGTATCTTGACTTCACACAACTTTCGGGAAAACGACCTAACAGGTTTCGTGGCGAAATAATTCTTTCTCGGGATTATTTTTCCTCCTTTTACCACAAGTATAGGGTTTTCTTAAAAGAAATTAGTAGCCAAATCCATTTCTGGAGTCAAAATTAATCATTTTTGAGCGTAAATTGTCAAAAAACGATGATACGAGATTACGCTCTCGTAAATCCGAAGTTACGGCTATTCTGTTCATTTTAATTCTTGAAACATTAATTCTTTTGATTTAACATTTTAATTCAAGAAACCATTCCTATTGATTATTTTGTCACCCTACTTGGCTCAAAGTCAATCGTATTTCATATCTGTGTTCAGAGTGTAAGAAAAAACTGCTGAAACAATAAAAATAAACGTTTATTTACTTAGAGTATAAACGTAAAGTCACCACTAAATGTTGAGTTTTCAGAGGCAAAAAGTCGTATCATGCCGATTTAATGCAAGAAGTCGTATCGTCGAAATAGGCAGATTCCCGTATCAGTGTCAAGATACGAGTTTTCTTCTTCTCAATCGCTCTGATACGGCTAGTTTCTTAGCAAAATTAACGCTTGGGAGGTTTGTTTGAGGCATTTCTAATAGAGATACGACTCTAAAACTCCGAAATTACCTGTTTTTCACAGAATAGTGTTTTTGGTTCATTATGGATATCTGCATTTAGTTGTTGCAAAAATAAGTTCGTAGATCTATCCTACTAGGATAAGTACCTACTCTGAATTATCTAGAGATATTTTACGGACGAGTTGTTAGACAAACAAGGAACCAGTAGATAGGGAGTAAGTAGATATTTGAGACACAAAAAAACGCAGTAAGAACTCTGGAAAACGTAGGTTTGTGGTGTTCATTACAAACTCATAATCTAACTTTTTAAAGGTGAATACGATCAAAATTATTAGGGTCAGAAAGGGATGTAAATAGGCATCCATGTAGTAATTATTAATTTTTTCCATACGGCATATATTCCAATTTTCATTCTGAAAACTTATTTCGAGACCCCCAGAATCAGCTGTTTGCAGTCGGCCACTTTTGGGAGACTTCACAGGTCGGTAGCTCTTTAGCGTCACTTCCAGGGTCTGCATCTTATTTTATGACGACTCGAAATCCTCCAAAAAAGTTAGCCTCCGAGTCTGCTGGCCCCATCTGTCTCTAGTCGTCACGATCTCGATTCGTTGCGCCTGATGAGGCGAAAACTCTCTATTCTCTCAATATTATTGACAGGTCAATTTTGAATCTTGGATAGGAATTTTGAATTGTCGACTCTTGCCCAAAGTAAGTTGCTAATAACATTGTTGTTTTAATATCCAAGAAACGAAATACTAGTTTCCTACATTAGAGAGTTCCTAAACTGCATCTTGCTTAACGGTGAACGTTATAGGCATCGCTGTTATGAATCTGTCTAGGGCGAGTCAAATCGGATGCTAACCCTAGATGAACGTTAGCGAAAATAACAGCGATGTTGAACAATTTTACGGCGATGACAAAAGTGACGCGAAAGTTAAAGTGACAGGAATTTCTGGCTTCACCGTTAGATCCTCAGTTCTCTATTGTTGACTACCTTCGTTTTTCAAGTACATCTTGTCAAGGTGTTTGTTCGAGATGGATCATTTTATGAATTTGTACGTTGCGGGTCTACTTTCCGCTGAAGATATGATCACTGTGCTGGAGACGTAAGTTGAAAACGTTCCACGAAGACGGCGGCTCTCGGAGTACAGGCGTTTCTCGCTGGACGAAATTTTGGATGCTGAATTTCGGATGATTGAAGAGTCACAAGAGGACCCACACCAGGGAGAAACACCATGCCAGTGATAAGTGTGATTACAGAGCCTCTCAGTTAGGGCATTCGAAGAGTCGCATGACACACACTGGGATGAAACCCCATGCCTGTGATAAGTGTGATCACAGAGCCTCTCAGCTAAGACATTCGAAGAAACTGTGTGGGGACGGTTTTCATTCCTTGAGGAACACATCAGTATAAATTTCAAATCGAAAGGCCAATCTGCCGGAAACCTACAGCAGCATTCCGTAGGTCGTGTTTACTTCACGCACTCACAGGGGTGCACGATGATGATGACGATTTGAAGAAGTCATGGGTCATAGGAGGGGGGGGGACACTAATGTGGATAGGCTATAGTGAAGGTTGTGGATGGGGTTTTGTCATATGACAAGCCCCCATTCCTTCTCGATCTGTGTTGGAGGTCTGGCGGTACCTTGGAGTTGACTTCATGGGGGTAGCCACTATTACTGCCAGCTGTGTGGACCTTGGTAGGGCGAAGCCCGCATCACCACGGCTCCATTGAAGCCACAGCAGAGGCTGCGCCTCCTCTGCACGTACTTACTGCCGAAGCTAACCTACGGGTTAGTCTTTGGTAGGCTTACGGCGGGGAGGCTGCAGGAATTAGATCGAGAAGTCCGCTCTGCTGTGCGCTCTTGGCTGAGGTTCCCACCTGGTGTCCCAAGTGCCTATATCCATGCACCGGTCAAATCCAGTGGGCTTGGCATTGTGTCTCTCTCTGCATGTATCCCTTCTCTACGCCACCAGCGCCTGCTAGCCCTTCAAGGGTCGAGCTGGGAGGTACCACATGCCAAGTGACCAGGGCAAGAAGCCTGACATTGTTGCCGTCAAGCCCGACAGGTCTTGCATTATCCTGGATGTCCAGGTTGTTAATGGCAGCATGGACATGGAGCAGACCTGGCGGGCTAAGATAAGAAAGTATGATAGAGATGATTTGCGGCAAGCAGTGTCAGAGCTAAAAGGAGTGGCACCCAACAACATCAGGGTGATGGCTGCGACCTTGTTGTGGCACGGAGTGTGGTGCGGGAAAAGTGCCACAGAGTTACGTGAGTTGGGCATCTCAGTAGGTGTACTCCGTGGTGTCACCCGCTGCGTACTGCTCGGCTCATATTTAAACTGGTGGTCATTTTATAGAGGCACTTCCCTTCATCCCTCTCTCCCACCCCCACCTTCCTCATCTTCCCTAATCCCGAGGGCCGGCGTCGGGTGAGTCCTGGGCGTCCTCCCCATTATATTTGATTTATTTATTTATTTTGTTTTATGGCGTGCCCCCTCCGTCACAAAAAACATTTTATCTTTGAGGGGAGATTTAAAAAAAAAATATGTATATTTGATGAAAACCGCAGGACGGGTACCACACCACACATGTGTGCGAAGATGTCATCTTCTAGCAAGCTACCAAGGTACGTTTAATTTCACACCCAACTCCCCACTGACATGTATCATCAGACTCTGTTAACAGAGTACAAAAAATATCTAAAATTATCTTAAAAATATCTAAAATTTACTTGTAATTTCACTTACACTGAATGTTGTCGTTGTTCCTCGCTTCGATCTGCCTTACAATCGGGAACATGAGGTGAGGTGAGGCTTTGTTTTGAAATTGATGTTGGTGGTTGCAAAACTGTTACCAGCATGTCAGGTTCACTCTGCTCTAATGGCAGCCCATTAGCCACATGAACGTTAGCAAGACGGCCGTAAGTTAGCAGCCAGAACATTCACCGTTATTTGCTCGGACGTTATTTGATTGCCGTAATTTTCTGCGCATGCGCAGAAGGTGATCTACGGACGCCGTTAGCTTTGCTGTTATGCCAAATTCATCTTTAGGAACTCCCTAATATCTCTTTTTAGAATTCAAATGTTAAAAACTCACAAATAAATTGAAATAAACAACAATTTACTTTGGTTCATCTTTGAGCATATTTTATTATTTTTGCACACGTAGAATGACCTTTTCCGAAAAAAAAAATAAACTCACAACTAAGATTATGCCGATGTTATGAAGTTCAACAACGTGATTTAGCTCATAAAAATAGGTAGGTCGAAAGGTACCTCGATTTTCAAATTCAAAAACTAATTATGCTTTTATTTACAATGCGATCTTTATTATTTCGATTTTTAGCAAAGAACTATTATTTCATTTTGAACCATTTTGGAACTTTTTTGGTGGCAGGGACCTGAACTGGACTGTTGGGGTTGGTCGGCCTGCGTTCGAGAAGGGCCTGGATCCGGTTTCGGTGCTTCATTTTTGATAGGTCGCCTGAAAACAGAGTGAGACGCAATTTAGAACCTACCAAAACTGAACAATTATACAGGGTGTCTACCATTTGGATGGATCAAACTTCAAGGATCGATTCTACAACTAATTTGCAACAAAAATGTATCTTAGCAATTTTTTCTTAACCCACTCAAACTTCTTTTTTTTCACTTTAAAGTTTTTATTTGTATTTTCGACCTTGCAGCACTAAAATGGTCATAACTCCCTTATTTCTCATGCTACTTCAAATCTGAGTACACCGATGGACAGAGCGATAAATTTCCTATCCTCTTAGTGGGAAACCCAGTTTCTTAAAGCCATTTGTGAAAGTAAAAAATAAATCAAAGTCAACATTTATAATTTTTTTCGAAAATCGCCATTTTTTAGGCTAACGATTCCCTCCTAAAAAATACCGCTATCGTGGTGCACTCAACGGGAAAAACTACCCCAAGATCTCACCTTTCCAACGGTATGTTAGTTTCACGGTTTAAGAGGAAAGTTTCTTTGACAAAATTGAGTTTTGTGCGAAAAAACGTGCTTCTTTAGGCATATTCCGCTAGAGACTCGACCAAGTATTATTGCCTTCACTTTTCAAGGATTGCAATAAAGGGTTGAATTTTTCAAGAGTGCCCTAGCTCTAAAACTCTCGAAAAAACGTGCTTTTGTTGACACTGTATACAACCGTACGTAGTGACAATGGGAAAGCTGTGTGCTTTGCAGGCGAGTGATCTATGCAGAAATCGATTGATACCTCAGAGCTTTACAGAAAGACACAAACGGTGGCTACAGCTTTCGTACAAGTACGCAAACACAAGAGACATTTTATGTAAGCGAAAATCATCAGAAATTTCCGCGTAACGCTCCCCTCATAACGCTCCCCGCGTGACGATTTTTCATTTATGTGCATAGAAAGACATAAAATGTCAAAAAGTCCACCAAATTACATTTCTACTCGTATTTTACGTTTTGGACCTTCCTAAACAATTTTGGTTCCGTGTCTGTCCATCTGACAGTCGGTCTGTCTGTCTGAAAGTCCTTGCAGATGGCAAAAGCAATACGAAGCAACTGTTAGATTTCGATGTAATTTTCGGCGATGTTCTCCATGTAAATCAAAGTCAAAGCATTAAATTTTCAAAATCAAATTCGAAAATTTTAATTTTTTTTAATTGGTTTATTATTTTCAATAACAAGCCTTTGGAATCGAGCAAGAAAAAAAGTTAACCCCCTCTCAAAATTGGTTTATTGTTTGCCCGTAATAAGTAGCGCTATCGCGTGGCCACTCAATGGCCAACACTACCCCGGGATCACATCTTTTCTACGTTAAGAATCAGTTTATCGTTTAATTAGAATAAATATCATGAAATTGACTTTATGTAGCAGAAGAATAACTTGAAGAGTTTCATTGACAATAATACTTTTTTTTTACAATACAAATCATTGTACCTACCAACCCTTTCTACCAACGTTACAATGACAATTTTTTTTCTGCTAATTGTTCTTTAATTTTGTTTTAGTTCCATTTTTAAAATCAAAATGAACCTGAATGGTTTTTTGTCGAGTGGCCAACGATAGCTCAACTTATTCCAGGTTAACAATAAATCTAAAAAATGGCAATTTCTGAAAAAGATTAAAATTTTTGAATTTAATTTTGAAAATTTAATGCTTTGACTTTGATTTACATGGAGAACATCGCCGAAAATTACATCGAAATCGGACAGTAGCTTCGTATTGCTTTTGCCATCTGCAAGGACTTTCAGACAGACAGACCGACTGTCAGATGGACAGACACGGTACCAAAATTGTTCAGGAAGGTCCAAAACGTAAAATACGAGTAGAAATGTAATTTGGTGGACTTTTTATTGCAATCCTTGAAAAGTGAAGGCAATAATACTTGGTCGAGTCTCTAGCGGAATATGCCTAAAGAAGCACGTTTTTTTCGCACAAAACTCAATTTTGTCAAAGAAACTTTCCTCTTAAACCGTGAAACTAACATACCGTTGGAAAGGTGAGATCTTGGGGTAGTTTTTCCCGTTGAGTGCAGCACGATAGCGGTATTTTTTAGAAGGGAATCGTTAGCCTGAAAAATGGCGATTTTCGAAAAAAATTATAAATGTTGACTTTGATTTATTTTTTTACTTTTACAAATGGCTTTAAGAAACTGGGTTTCCCACTAAATGGATAGGAAATTTATCGCTCTGTCCAACGGTGTACTCAGATTTGAAATAGCATGAGAAATAAGGGAGTTATGACCATTTTAGTGCTGCAAGGTCGAAAATACGAATAAAAACTTTAAAGTGGAAAAAAAAGAAGTTTGAGTGGGTTAAGAAAAAATTGCTAGGAGACATTTTTTGTTGCAAATTAGTTGTATAATCGATCCTTGAAGTTTGGTCCATCCAAATGGTAGAAACCCTGTATAGGTAAACAACTAATATTGAAACAAACAAAAAACCCAGCAAATTACTACCCACTGGTTTATTATTAGTGCATAGATCACCCGTCTGCATAGAATGCGACTTTTCCATTGATTCTTGGTTGCCAAGGCCACACAACAGTACAACACAAAACTCATTTCAATGAAATGAACAAGCCCTTAAAACCGGCTTCACATGGGGCAGAACAAACGAAGAATACAGAAAGACAAACTGGTGAACAAAATGGCGACCTTATTAAAAATGGCGGAATATCAACTGCTGTCCAAACAACCAATCACATTTTGTTCTATATTTGAATCGGTTTCTTTAAAAGGGCGTAAAGCTGGGTTCACATAGGTGCTTAAAGTCCGTAATGCGTAATGTGCAAAAAGAGAAGTGGGGGTGTTCTGTAACGCAGAAAGTGCGTAATGCAGAAAAGAGCGTTCACATGGCAGAATGATTACGCAATTACGCAGAAGCTCGCAGTACATTCTGCACAGAATTGTTTCCAAAGCAAAACAATGATTCTGGTTGTTTTGTCAATAAACGAGACCGAGTCAATAACAACAATGTGACAAACACGACGAGTTTTGTTACAACGACGAGTTTGTTACGAACAAATGACGAGTTTGTTACGAAGTTTACCGAAGATTGTCAAAGTTCATCCGTAATGCGCAAAATATCAAATTTTTATGTATGCCTCTTTTCAAGCCCTCACTTAATTAATTATCACTCTGCGGGATACTAGGTGAAATTGATGTAATTGTACAGTTCCACAACCAGAGAATAGTCCGGAGGGCCACCACCTTAGTCGATTACACTCAAAGGTAAATTATAGATTTAGATGATAACGAGAGAGATAAGTTCTACAAGGAGGTACTGCAAGATATGACTATTGGATTTAAATAGGATTGATCATTCAGAAGTAATTAGGTTAGAACACTCGATTCGAGAATGAACGAATTATTTTATTAGGGGGGAGTCGCGGCCCTCCTCACAGGTGATTGATGACGTCATGAGCCAGCTTGATTCTTAGATCCCGCCTTTCTCGTACTGAGTCATCTGGTACAGGTATATAAGTAGGGATGGCATATCGAATGAAATATATCGATATATCGATCAAACGATATATCGTCAATGAGATATCGATACCTTCGATATATCGGAGAAAATATATCGATATTTCGATATATCGGAGAAAATATATCGATTTTCGACGTATCGGAAGACCTACTTTAAAATGACACATGCGAAGTAGGTAGGTGAATTTAATAGTTTTAAAACGATATAAAAATAATTTAGGATGACATTTATGGACATATCGGAGTATCTACTAGGAAAAACTTGAAGAAGTAAGTAGGTAGGTGAATAGAAAAGTTACTAACATCATTTTGAGGGAATTATAGCGATATACTCGACTTATCGGAAGATCTATTTGGAAAAAACCGTATGAAATACGTATTAACCTACTTTCTAAAGTTACTGGGTCTGAATGATCGAAATTCATTGTTTAAAAACTGGAAAAAAGTGCGAAAATGTCATTGCAATGTTAAATTAATTTATAAATTGACAGGGGTATAGGTACTGTCGACGATCATGAACCTTCAAAATTGAAAATAATTGTTGTGAAAACCTGCTTCACTTTCGTATAGTATGTAGTTTTAAGCTGGACGAGCCTCCATTAATTTTGGCTTAAGTCAAGTATTTGAGCCTTGAGAGCCACTGTAGGTGAATACTATGTACACCATCATGTCTGAGCTGAAGTCAACAGTCTGAAATCAACCCATCACTAGGTACCTACAAAATTTGGAATAAAATTACTTGATGTTTTTACAAGTACAGGCGTCCCTTCTCGTCCATTCATTTAAATACTTAATTTTTACTAAAAAAAAAAAATTTTTTTTTTACTTGAAAACATGTCGCGATATATCGATATTGACCGATAATATCAATTCTCTATATCGATATAAATATATCGATATATCAAACGTAATATATCGATATATCGTTGCCATCCCTATATATAAGATATAAAATTCGACAGAGAAAAATTAAGAATCGAATTTTGCTGGATCTTTCATGTAAATTAGAATTTTTGTGACACACCTCCACATTCAAACGACCTCTCGAAGCTTGCATATAAAAGGAAAGGTAAAGCAATAATTATACAATTAGCGCTAACAATACAAACTGAGAAGACATTTTGGAAATTACCCACCTCACACTTTTAGCAGCCTCTTGCGCGCACTCAAAAGGGACCACTGCCGTGCGATCTGCCACGAGTTGACAGCTCCCTCCATTTTGAACTCCGATGTAGAGCTTGGCTGAAGGCACCAGCTTCAGGTCGATGAGTCTGTCGTTTTCTGAGAGTACGGATTTTGGAGGAGAAGTGACTGGAAAAGAAAACATTTTGTTTAGTAATGGATGCATTCAGGGGACGTCCCATTGGATAAGCATTAGGTTAATTTAGACCAGTTGGTAAGCGATAAAACTGTTTCACTGAACGCCTGAAGAGAGGCAAAAATGGATACTGGGAGAGGTACCAGCCTGCAACCGAGAGATTGTCAACCCAGCATACCTTTACATCAAAAGTGCAAGATCTGGGTCTTTATGAGGTGCTTCGAGATACTGAAAGCCAGTCGTTCCCAGCTGTAACAGAATTGGCTCCAAGAATGCTTGCTCGAGGATCATTGACCTTGACAGAACCTGTTGACAAGCTGAGAACGCCTACAGCTATGCTTAGGGCTGTGTTCCTGGAGACCCTGCATCTATGGTACCCACAAGAGAATTGGCTGCACGTCTATACAGACGGCTCAGCCAGAGATGCAAGATCCAATGCAGGGGCCGGGGTATACTGCACACTCTTTGAAACCTCACACCCAGTAGGAAAGCTCTCCAGCAACTTTGAGGGAGAGGTCTGTGCAGTGAAGCTTGCTGTGGAGCATCTGCTTGTGCGGGGCGATCGCCAAGTCGTGATTTTTGTCGACTCACAAGCTGCCATTCAGTCGCTCACAAGCAACGTTTCGACTGAATGGCCGCAGAGCCTCGTATACGGCGTAATTAAAAAAAAAAAAATGTTTCACTCGATGAAATTTATTTAGTATTTTAGGCAACAAATAGTGCCCCCCCCCCCCCTCAACATTATCCGACATAACATTTCTAGCGGCACGAGAGCCTCGCATTTGAAGACAATTTTTTTTATTATTAATTTTGGCATTACTATTATAGTATACAGCCATACTTATGTTACATGAGATAATTGCAACCTTAATTTCAAATTACATAAAGTCTATATGTTTACATTACAATTGTATAAAAATGTTGACAGTTCTTTATGAATTATCATGTTTCTGGAAGACAAAATGGGGTGATATTGAAAACTAATGTCTGTTCTTCTTATTATTTTACTGATTAGTACGTGTCGTTGGCTGGCATATTCTGGGCATTCCATAATTAGATGTTTCAATGTTCCATTTGGATTTCCACATTTCGTCGTGGAATCAGCTACACCACCGAGCTCGTTTTTCACAACTTTTCAGGAGAGAGAAAAAAACCGATTTTTTAGTCCATCAAGGCCTAATTGACTGATGTTTTTGCTTCCTCACTACCGAAGGTAGGGAAGCTTTGTATTCGTGAAAGAAGTGAAAAAAAAATGTCCTCCAAAATCAAAATTTCCACTTGCTTTTTGCGTTTTAGAGCTTCCCGAACAATTTTGGTTCCGTGTCTGTCTGTCTGTCTGTCTGTGGTCAATCCTTGTCCCGGACAAAACTATACTACCCTGTGGTCCGATTTTGATGAAATTTTCAGGGATTGTGCGGGTTAGGTCCTAGACGGTCCCCTATCAATTTCAGCACCTTCGGACCAATAGGAGCGAGTGCGCATGCGCAAACGTGAATTTCCTGGAACCTCGGTTTCTAATGAACCGATTTTGCTCAAATTTGGAGGTTAGTTAGGGACTAACTTCTAAGAGACACCCTATAAGTTTCAATCAAATTGGTCAAGCAATAGCCGCTGCGCATGCGCGAACTTTAAATTTATTGTTACAACCAAAACTCCGCAACTATTCAACCAATTTCGATGAAATTTTCAGGGATTGTGTGGGTTAGGTCCTAGACGGTGGACCGCTAAATAAAATAATAAAATTCTACGTTTAATTTTAAACAAAACTCAAATTACGAGTATATAACAAACTAATACCCATAATCCTAATACATACGTATACACCTATTATAGTTTTAGTATTGAATAATAATAATCATTATCGTCATAACTTCGTAGTTTTATTTTATACCCACACTCTTTCGTTCTTTTATTTCAGTGGTTTATATACCACAATTATTTACAACACTATTATAAACATAAATACCTGCAACCCTATCCCGCATATTATCACCAATATTTTGGTATTCAATAACTCTTTGAATCATAATTTTTTCGCCAACTGATTCTATACGTCCATGTTACAATGAGTGAGGAAGCTATACTGCCCACCCAACTTGGCAGACTTTTTTTGTTTTGACTGATCAATGATATTGTGATGGTGATCATCACATGATGACATTGTTTTCTTGTTGTTGACATTTCAAAAATCCCGTTGTTACCTGTTAGGTGTTTTTCTGGAGAGTTAAGTTGGATAAATATAACAACCTATTTTGGCCGTTATTGTTGTAAATTGTACAATTGGCGCCCAACGTGGAGTGCCAAACCTACCCCCCGTGAGAATTGTGAGTGTCAGATGCCGCGACGCACAATATCCACCCGAAGAAGACCTGCGGATCCAGATGATGAAGGAGGCTCTGTGACTGACAACAGGCAGGATGATGTGTCTCAGAGGATAAATGCAGTAGATTCAAATGTCGAAGCTATCGGGAATCAAGTTGGTGAGCTTATGAATAACCAGTCAGTACCAGATACTCAATCTAATGTTCTTGCCCAGCGAATTAACATTATAGAGTCCGACATTAGCTTAATCAAAGTACAACTCGATCAACTTCTTGCTGTACTCAACAATCGAACTGTACAAGAAGTTCACACCCCACCTGATGTAATGGAATGCACAGAAAGTTTAATAGAGGATAACCGTCAAACGATACGCAAGAAGTTCCCTAAACCAGCTAAATTTGATGGTTCCATTTCGTGGGAGGAGTACAGTACCCAGTTTACCATTATTGCTGATGCTAACGAATGGAACGATAAGGAGAGAGGAGAGCACCTTGTAGCTTCTCTCTCTGGACCTCCTCTCTTAGTTGTCCATAACCTTCCTAGACAACATCAATCAAGTTTCCGTAAATTGTCAGAGGCATTTCAGTTGAGATTTGGTTCTGAACACCTAACTTCATTGCTTCACTCTCAGTTACAGGCCCGGAAACAACGTGACAGTGAGACATTGGCTGAATTGGCGACTGACATAGAAAGACTAGCAAGAGGTGCATTTCCTGATTGTCCACCCGAAGCAGTTGAGAGGATTGCAGTAAGGTCTTTCGTTCATGCCATTAGGGATGTCCATGTTAAGTCATCTGTCAGCATTTCTTCTCCAGATTCAATCAGAGCGGCTCTAAGGAAAGCTCAAAGACATGAGGTTGAATTTTCATTACCAGCTGAACCGAGAACACACAGTTCTACCAAGGCAGTTCAACCAGTGCCAGTTCCTGGACCCTCTAGGTGTTATGAGTGTAAGGGTTTGGGTCATTTCCGGAGAGAATGCCCTAAACGAACTCAGTCGGGAAACTAGCAGTAGCCGAGGCGATGGGCCATGCCGAGGCTAACACTCCGACTTCTGGCCCTGTTGAGAGAGAAAAGCAACAATCGAGCGGTGCTGTTTTTGTTGAAGTCTTGTTAGGAGATCGTGGATGCGGGATGCTTATTGATACAGGAGCAACAGTATCCATTGTAAGACCAGATGTTGCACGTACCCATGAGCTTGAGATTACTGCACCATCCACAAAATCTCTCCAAACTGCAGGGAATAGTAGCATTAGGGTCATTGGAGAATGTTTTGCCAAGGTAAACATTGCCAACATGCAAGTTGAGCATAAATTTCTGGTTTCGGATATTAAGGATAAAGGCATTTTGGGGTTAGATTTCCTGGAACAAATTGGTGCACGATTGGACTTACCTCTCCAAACACTTTCGGTTCAAAACCAAGATGTACCACTTTGTAGAAGATGGCAGTGTGTAGAGCGAGGTCTCCAATTAATAGCCGAAACTCAAGACTCCTCATGGATTGATATAGCTCTATCTGATTCAGCTTTGCCGAAAGGAGATGACAAATACAAATCAGCTAAAGCACTCCTCTCAAAGTTTGGCGATATTTTCGCTATAGAAGATCGACCGCTAGGGAGGTGCTCCATTGTATCACACTCCATTGATACTGGAGATGCAAGACCCATAAAACAAAATCCCAGGAGAATCCCTTATTCCCAGCAACAACATGTTGATCAATTGGTGAGGGAGATGGTAGACCAGGGTGTCATAGAACCATCACAAAGTCCTTGGGCGTCCCCTATAGTATTAGTGCCAAAGAAAGATGGCTCCACAAGATTTTGTATTGATTATCGCCGTCTTAATGCTGTGACCAAAAAGGACTCATACGCCATTCCATGCATTTAAAGCATGCTTGATGCTCTCAGTGGGTCCACTTGGTTCTGTTGCCTGGACCTGAAAAGTGGGTATTGGCAAGTCGCAATGAATGAGTCCGACAAAGAAAAGACAGCATTCACTTTGTATGGTAAAGGACTTTGGCAATTCAAAGTCCTACCATTCGGCCTCTCGAATGCTCCAGCTACCTTCCAGAGATTGATGGAGAGAGTTATACCTGCCCACCTCGCCCTCGTTTACCTGGATGACATTATTGTACACGGGAAAGACTTCAATGATGTCATGTATAAGTTAGAAGAAGTATTCCTGAGACTTAGGGAAGCAGGACTGCAAATACACCCCAAGAAATGTTCCTTTTTTCGCCAGGAAACTAACTATCTAGGACACGTCATTTCTGGAAATGGAGTTTGCACAGACCCAAAGAAGACAAAAGCAGTTGAGGAATGGCCTACGCCCAAGAGCAAGACTGAAATCAGGTCATTTATGGGCATGTGCTCATATTACAGGAGGTTTGTGAAAGATTTTGGAAAAATCGCCCAACCTCTGTACCAATTGATGGATAATCATACTCCTTTTCTTTGGGATCAAAAATGCCAGGAAAGCTTCAGCCAACTCAAGAAATCCATGACGACTTCCCCGATTTTAGCATTCCCTGATTTTCGTCAACCCTTTGTTCTCGATTGCGACGCCAGTTCGCACTCAGTTGGATCTGTCTTATCTCAACAAATCGATGGCGAAGAAAAAGTGATTGCATATTTCAGTAAGACTTTGACAGCTCAGCAGAGAAACTATTGCGCAACCAGGAGAGAACTTCTCGCTGCAGTACTCAGCATTGAACATTTTCACGAGTATCTCTATGGAACAAAGTTTGTGTTGAGAACTGATCACGCTTCTTTGGTATGGTTAACATCCTTCAAAAGACCGGAAGGACAACTAGCCAGATGGTTGGAAATGCTACAGACATATTCATTTGAAATAGTTCACAGATCTGGAAAAAACCACGGAAACGCTGATGGGCTTTCAAGACGTCCCTGCGGCGATCAGTGTTCATTCTGTGAGAGAAAAGAAACCCAATTCACGAAAGAAATAAATTTTTTATCCAAAGAAGCAATGGATCCAAAAGCGTGGCAGGACAGCGTCATCCAGGAAGTAGTGACCACGTTATGTAAGGGAATAAAACCAACCCAAGAAGCTTTAACCTCCATGGCCCCCAAAGTAAGGCAACTATTGTCTCGATGGGACTCCCTTCATACAAGAGATGGGGTATTGTACCACAAGTGGGAGAGGCCCTGTGGAAGAAGTTACTGGCAGGTTGTGGTGCCTGAACATCGAATCCCAGGTGTATTGCGACAAGCCCATGATAGCACGACAGGCGGTCATTTTGGATTCTTGAAAACCCTCGGAAAAGTCCGCAACAATTATTTTTGGCTTGGTATGGCAGGTGATGTAAAAGCTTGGTGCAAAACCTGTCAAGAATGTCAAAGAATCAAAGGCCCCTACAAGACAAACCAGGCACCTCTTCAGCAGTTTATGGTAGGGGGACCCTTTGAAAGACTCGGTATGGACATACTTGGACCATTCCCTAAAACTCAAAGGGGTAATCGTTTTGTAGTAGTTATCTCGGACTATTTTACTAAATGGCCAGAAGCCATCGCAGTTCCGAACCAAGAGGCCGAAACAGTCGCAACAATACTCATTGAGCAAGTATTCAGCAGATATGGGGTCCCAAATGAAATTCATACTGACCAAGGAAGAAATTTTGAATCAAAATTGATGAACGAAATGGCGAAGGTCCTTGGAGTACGTCACACTCGATCTACACCCCTCCATCCACAGTCTGGAGGGCTAGTCGAACGTTTGAATCGAACCATAACAAAATACTTGACAGCGTTCATAAGTGCCAAACAGGATGATTGGGATAGATTGCTGCCATTATTCCTGTTGGCATATCGGAGCTCTCCTCATATCACCACAGGGTTTTCTCCATCACTTATGGTGTATGGTCGCGAGCTTCAGTTACCCGAAGAATTGATACGGCCAGCTATAACTGAACCACAGTTTTCTACTACTTACGCTTTCCAGTTACGCAAGGCATTGATGGACATTGGGGAATTTGCTCGGACACACATGAAATTGCAAATGAAGAGTCAAAAAGAAAGATTTGACCGGCACGCAAAACCTGTGAGTTTCCAGAGTGGTGACTGGGTATGGCTTTATGAACCCAAGAGAACCATAGGACTTTGTCCAAAATTACAGCCCCAATGGACAGGGCCATGGACCATTGTTCGGAAGAAGAACGATGTGCTGTACCAGGTGCAGCTTGGAAGGACAAAGAAGTTCATTCACGTGAATCGGATGACCCTTGCTGATGTGAAGAGGACGGGGGTAGTGTGATGGTGATCATCACATGATGACATTGTTTTCTTGTTGTTGACATTTCAAAAATCCCGTTGTTACCTGTTAGGTGTTTTTCTGGAGAGTTAAGTTGGATAAATATAACAACCTATTTTGGCCGTTATTGTTGTAAATTGTACAATATTATCATTCACCAGTCAAAACAAAAAAAAAAACATCAGTCAATTAGGCCTTGATGGACTAAAACATCGGTTATTTCTCTCTCCTGAAAAGTTGTGAAAAACGAGCTCGGTGGTGTTGCTGATTCCACGACGATTTGTCACATTCTGGAGAGTCTTTTTGTCCGATTTTATACAGGTAGGCATCGCACAACCCATGATCAATTCTCAAGCGAAATATCGAGCGGCCCACTGATTTATGTACATTTTTTCGTGCAAACCAAGGAGATCGGGGTGGATGTGGTTGTATCATTTTATATGTTTGACCGTTGTTAGACCGAACGAATTGATCATTCCACTTTTCATAAATGTAATGACTCATACTCTTAACCATGTTAGTTCTCCAATAAAGGACAAGGGAAACTCTGAGTGACTCATCATGCCAGGTAGGTAAGGTGAGGTACGGGGAACAATGACATCACTTGACGTCACCTTTTTCCACTCTCCCCTTACCTTGTTCAACCAATATAAAAGGAGGACTCAGGGCTTCCCCTTCGGTCACTCATGCATTCGTCTTCGGAAACTCGACTTGATTATTTCTCGCTCTACCTCGCCTTCTCTCTGAAGCCCACAGTTCCTCAGAAGGTCTCAGTATGCGATAAAGCTCATCACACCGGCTTCTGCTCCCATTTACCCTAGTAGTTGTCTGCCCCCAACTAGGCATAGGTAAATGTGGTGCATTCCTCTGGTTGGCGAGCAATCGCGCCTAGGTATGTGTCCGAGCTGAAGTCCTTAAGCACTCTTGCACACGGTCCGCGGTAACCCGCGCCGGGCATCGAGTGTTGTCTCGTCCTTTGTCTTCGTTGAGTAGGAACCAATCAAATCGACAAGCCGACGTGAAGCCGATCGCCTTCACATGCTGACACGCCGTCATAACAATAACATAGATTTTTTTAAATGTATACCGTTTCATCTACCATCATAGGAGCTTCTAGTTCTGTTCCTGAAGTCGCACCTTCTTTCGCCAGATCGCCCGCTCACTCATTAGGGATCAGTCCAGCATGAGCTTT
Organism: Apolygus lucorum; assembly: GCA_009739505.2. Lineage (NCBI taxonomy): Eukaryota > Metazoa > Arthropoda > Insecta > Hemiptera > Miridae > Apolygus > Apolygus lucorum. The sequence continues at coordinate 38,303,154 of CM019169.2, forward strand.
CACCCACATGAATTTTAAAATCCAGACCATTTTAATTAATAAAATAAATAAATTCACCCAGACGAATTTTAAAATCTAGACCATTTTAATTAATAAAATAAATAAATTCAGACCATTTTAAAATCCATGATCTACGACACCCAACATGGAAATGGGGTATTTTGGTGGGTCGGAAATTCAGGTTTTTGACCTCAAATTTGGCTTCAGCACCATTGAAAACCTATATACTCCAACTTTTTGCCCATTGATACTATAACAAGTGGTAGAAAAATTAAATAAAGAGATCACACGTTTGAAAAAAAGGCGGGCCTCTGTGAACGCACACACACTACGCCACGGGCTTGTGAGCGTAGTATTTTGTAGTATCCATGGCCATGAGGCGTTCGAGACCGCACAGATTAGTGGAAGGTCTCGATCCAAGGTCACCAAGTTAATACGTCACATCATTCAAATCTTCAACTTTCATTAGCTTCCCTAATTTCTTCTAAAAATTTTCTCGACAAACAGACCCGATTCCCATTATTCCTGACCCATACTCTTTTGAAAAAAAAAAAATTGACTGAAATACCCTATTCGAGGGATGTTGCGATCTGAGCTAGGTACTTGAGAAAGTGGCGCTATGTCTGACGAGGAAACCCAAATAGCAGCCTACAAGGTGAGAAATTAGGGTAGAAGGTACCTCGAAGGCCCTATTACATTCTCTCGACACGAGAAAAATGTTTTCTTCGAATTATTTTGTTTTTACTATTACGTTTTCTAACACAATCGATAGTTGGAGTATCAAGAGAGCCAACGCCTGTCAGTTTTGGCTTAAAAGTGGACAAATTGTTGCTGGTAAAAATGGAACTTCCAAAAAGATACTTCAGGATATTAAGGGTTAAGAAAATTGCCTTTTTTATACGAAAGAACGCGTGCTTGCATCGCACGCCCAATGGCTACTACCTATCAGCCCGGGGGCAATGATTATCAGTAAAGTAAGTAAAGGTAAAGTAAACAACCATTTCATGTTGGATTTTCGTCCGACTGCCATTCCTGGCGTTGCAGACGTCATCAGCTGTCTTCCTAAGGGAAGATCAGAACTTGTTCTGATGATTTCGATCAAGGCTTCCCATTGCCTCACCGCCCTGGGTTGGGACGAGGGGGAACTGCGACCGACTTGCCCGAAAATATGCTCCCGACGCGAGTCCCAAACTCACGGCCCCTGCAACCGGTCCGAGTCTCGTCTACAGAGACACATGCCGTAGCTCGCTCCGCCACAGCGGGGGCGATGATTATCATAGGCGATGATTATCATATTACACCCCAATCCGTACAATCGCTGAAAATTTCATTGAAATCAGATGGAAAATGTGGAAGTTACGGCCGTTAAAAGAACTGTGTTACCTCCTAGCACCCAGAAGTGATGACGATTCATACTTACACAAGTCAAACCCAGCACCAGGCTCCTTCAAGTGATCTCTCACGAATTCTTTCAAATCGTTGACTGTCTCGTCGATTTTAAACTGGCCTTGAAGGACCATCCGATCGGGAAATTCAATTCGGATCACTGTGCTTTTATATTCGTACTTGGGAGGTTTCAACTTCGATTCTTCTTCTTCCCGCTTCGATCTTGGCAGCAGCTTGTCGTTGATAGCTCTGGAAAATCGAATTTTATAAGGTTTTGGATTCTAAGTACCTGGGAACGTAAACCAACAAATTTTGATGGGGAGGGGGGTTAAAAATTTGTTTTCTTGGTCGATTCCGAAGGTACATTATTGAAAATAATAAACCAAAAGAAATCAAGGTCCGATTTTACTGACATTTTCGCCCGTTAAACACAATTTTCAATGGGATGTTTCATTTTAGAGTAATTCGAATAATTTTGCTTTTGAGTCAACCAAGGTAGCGAGAGGTAGCTATAGATCTACCACAGAAACTTTGCATCCATGTGGCGCCCCCTGGATGGCGGATCCGCGAACTATAACGATCGAGTCAACAATGAACAATTGTGTCATGCTGAAACCTTGACACGGAAATTGGAGCTGTGAGAAATTTGAAGTTCATGTGGTGCAACGGAATTTCAATTTCGGAAATGCTCGAACTTCAATCTGCAGTAGGAGGGTTTCTTGTCACTTTTCAGAGGAGAAATGCGCTAAAAATTATTGTACGCGCGGGAATTCGCTTGATGATAAGAGATAAGTAGTTCTATGTTCTCCGGAAGAACCGTAAAACCGTCAAACTTTACCCCACCAGGGGTAACTTTACCCCAAAAAGTGAGAATCTTCAATTGTGACGTAAGCGTGGTAGTACTTAGATAAAAGTTAGCTAATGTGTTTTCGTTATACTCCACATCCCAGAGAATCGATGCGGCTTGCGATGGCGCCTTTATCCATGTTATCAGCTGTTATCAGTCATAGTTTCCTGTTCAGCTGTTTTTGTCCTGTCTCTCGTGCTCCAAAATTTCTTCCGTATCAGGTGTTTGGAGTGGATTTACCAGGCAAGCCCTCATCATATCACCTTCAATATCTTATTTTGAACAAAAATTTTGTTCATCATCAAATTTTTGGTAAACAAAGGCATAACTAAGAAAACACTTTTTTGAGAATTTGATTAGTATATTTAATATACTAATCAAATTCTCAAAAAAGTGTTTTCTTAGTTATGCCTTTGTTTACCAAAAATTTGATGGTAACTTTACTCCAAAAACCGGGTATCTTTACTCCACTAAAAGGTTGGGGTAAAGGTAGCCTCACTCATATTTTTCTTATTTAATCTCGAAAAATATTTGAGTTTTATAATTGTCGCAGTGTTGAATGTAAGGTTTCTAGTGTATCTCATGTTGCAGAAGTAAGAGATGGGGAGGAGAAATGATAAAAAGCTTAGTACGCGCCCCTACCGAAACTTTACAACAATGATATGAACATAAACGTGCTTTGGTCTCATAAGTTGTGATTTACAATATTATTTACTCGTGGGTTAACTTGGAAATTTACCATCGCAATTCATTTGAAAGTTATCGAATGTGAAACATACTTTTTCTGTGATTTTGTTAAGTCATTCGTTTATCATTTATTGTCCTTTAATATTTCTTTACTTGAAGAAAGTTTTGCTCTACCTACATGTCTGTCTATACTGGAAGACTGAAATTGTGATCTCTTAACCAGAAATATTGCATTTCAAGCAAATTCGTTGAAATAAATGATCATTGGAATTTATATTTTTTTTTAGGTGTAACTTGTATTTTTCAAGCTAAAAAGTTCAATTTTTCTGAATATATTTTATAATAATATTATAAATACTTGATATTATCAAGTATTTCAGGGGTAATGAATTCAATCCCGACTAGTAACATTGCACCACTGCCCGTTTCTGTAGCGATAACCGTGAGTTTTTCAGAGTGGAGTAAAGATAGACGCACTCGTAGGTAACTTTACTCCAACATTTAAACAATTAAATAGGGGGGTTACAATTACCTGATCACTGAGCTCGACCACTCAAAATGTTCAGGAAGCCCTGAAGATCAATTCACTTATTAAAAAAAATCAATTTAACCCATTTCGAGTGGGAGAAATTGTATCTGGAAATGTTTTGGAGTAAATCTTGGGGTAAAGTTTGACGGAATGCGCCAAAGGGATGCAACATTTCTGTGGCAGACCTATAGTATGCCCCTACTGAGCAGGTTTTAGATTTTGCAGACTTGACGTCGCAATGTTAACCCAATTTTGAGCTCGGGAGAGACCCAACCGTTGAAACGAGCGTTCATGATCAAAAAATCTATCAAGATAAATTGCAGCTGCTTGATTTAACAAATTTATCGTACAAACATACTTCTGCCTTTGCAAATCGTTGTAGAGAGTTCTGAACTCTTCAAAAGTCAAATCGTAGAAGCTGTCATCTTCTTCCATCTGATCTCTTTTCGGGGCGTTTTCATCTTCTTCGGGGATTCGGAACGCCAGGGCATTCCTGCTTTCAGTCTGTCAACGTAAGATTACGATGCATTACCCAAAACTGAACATGGACGTAGAAAGTACATGATCTATATATAGATGCTTATAAGCATCATTACAGGGTCCCAAACCACTCAACTGTCTCTCACAACCATTTGAATATTATCCGACATCAATAACAGTATCGGTACAATGGGGTATTTCAGTCACTTTTTTTAATTTTTTTTTTTGACATGGATATGTCTTAGTTCTGGGGGTCATTCCAAAATTTTCGACACACAAAACAATGCAACGTGTTTTTTCTGATGCTGTTGAACGTAGGAAGCTGAAATTTGAGAGGCAGGGTCAATCGATACATACTTCTATACATCATCAAAGTTGATGATCAGTGATCAGCTGAGTGAGCTCCGAGGCCATTTCCTCTCCTGTTGAACGCAGGAACCTGAAATTTGAGAGGGCGGGTCAATGGAGAATGCTGAAGGCGCCTGAGTGGTCACTGATCAGCTGAGTGAGCTCATCATTTAAATTGCCATCATAAGACATATCCATGTACAGATGTATCTGCATGCAGTGTAGATACTCGTTTTCTAAGTAATTCTTGCAAATCTAAATGATGATGAAACGAAAAGTTATCATTTTATGTCTTTAATTTGGCACATGAACGAAAAAGCTTTACAAAATTGGTTACGAAAAGGCGTTACAATTAGTTTTTCAAAAGAGTATGGCTCAGGAATAACGGTAATCGGGTCTGTTCGTCGAGAAAATGTTTTTAAAAAATCAGAGAAGCTAAGGAGAAAGTTGAAGATTTGAATGGGGTGACGTAGCTAGCCAACTGTCTTTGAAAAAAGTATCTATGTACAGAAACCCTTGGAGGACCTCCTGGATACTACAAAATACTACTCACACACGCGCGCGGCATAAGTGTGTGTGCGTTAAGGGAGGCCCACCTTTTTCAAACGTGTGATCTCTTTAATTAATTTTTCTACCACATGTTATAGTATCATTGGGCTTAAAGTTGGAGTAAATAGGTTTTCAAGGGTGCTGAATCCAAATTTGAGGTCAAAATCCTGAATTTCCGACCCACCAAAATACCCCATTGTTGTATGCAGTGTAACTGGAGTGGGAGGATGTGATATTTATGTCATAATATGCAAACTACTTTCCTACAATAATTGTAGGAAAGTAGTCCTACAATGAGGAATTTCACCGATTTCTGTTTGCATTTTTCCTGAATAGTTAATGGTGTGGGATAGATGAAAATCGGGCTGATCTCGGAAAATAAGTCTCCTGTTATTTTTGGGAGACAGTCAAAATTTTTAATTTCAAAACTAACTGGGAAAACAGATGTGCAACTGGAACGCTCGCTGATTGGACTGTTCGGATCGCCGTCTCCGCCCAGTGTTGCCCATTGGGACGACGAAATCGTGTTATCTAAGAGAAAAGTTGTCAAACAAAAACAGAGGAAACCTGATTTTCCCCATCTCGCTTTTTCTATTTTTTTCTTCAGTTTTTCGATTTCGAACTTCACTGTTTCATGAAATTTTGCATCTGGGGACTATGGATTTCTCGATCTCAGCGCTTCAAGCGGCCATAAATGAACTATTCCAGGATGACGTCATTTTCCCGGTTTTTTTAAACATTCGTATTTTCTACACTGTTTTTTTTATTCGTAAATTAGGAAGTTCGGGCTGAAAGTTTGCCTTAGGAGGTTTTTAGAGGTGCTGAATCCGATTTTGGGGTCAAAAATAGGAAATTCCGACATGGTGAAATTCCTCATTATTGGAGCACGCTTCCACAATAATTGGAGACTGCAACAATTCAGATGAAGTTTTTGTTGCGAGACGCAAGTTCTAAGGCGGGTCAAGTTGATGTCGCTTAGTTCTTCCTGCACCAACAAATTGGCCTTCCAATGACATTCAATGAAATTCTTGGTAAGCGATTAGGCTGATAACGGTGGTAGTTAGATAAGAGAGACGTAAAATACATCTTGATAATCCTGGAGCTTTGCTTGTGCACTCCAAAAATTCAATAGGAAATTACAACGAAATATTCAGGTACTGACTAACAAGGCAAGAAACGTCAACTCATAACCATAAAATATAATGACATTGCAAGTTGTACTCACGTTTCCGGAAGATGTCGACTGATCCATTCTTTCAGCGGCAACTTATGTGCACAAATTAGAAGTACTTACAGGCCAATCGCTTTTGGTATTGAGTGGCAGCTGAAAATGAACGAAATACTCACAGTAATGAAGCTGTCTCTTCAAATTCAAAATAAGAAGCGCTAAGTAATGAATTTTGCATGTTCCACTGTTTCAAAATTGTTTACTGATAACGATAATACGCCCCACTTATCAAGAATAAAGTTGCTTATTTATCCGCGAGAGCGCTTTAGCTTCTAGAGTGCTGATAGCCCGCCAAACTTGGAAATTTTGAGGATGTCGAATGTCCAAAGTCGTTCAGTATGAATTTTGATGAACAATATGCTCATTTTTGTAGGTTGGTTTTTGTTTTTGTTCTCTATAAATATACCTATTACGTTTTTATCGAAGAAAAACTGAACTCAAGGGGAAAAAAGAGTTCTTTTAAACGCTTTTTGCGCTACTGGCGACAAATTGGTAAACTATATTCTGCATTTCAAGTAGAACACAGCTGACTTGTCTCCGGTCAACAAATCAGCTGTGTAGACAAAACTAACCCCAGCAAGCCTCCAGCTTCTCGGACCTTGTTATCAATTTTCCTCGGAGTAAAATTTCTTCATGCACCCGTAAATTTCGCGTTTTTTCAAGAGCCTTTCAAATAGCCTTTTTTCCTAGCGGTTTCCCCGATATACACAAACAAACTGAACAGTTTGCAAGTCCCGGAGTTCGTGACCGCGATGTGCCTGTAAAAAAAAATATCGACGTTCTTTTCGTAAAATCGTTTGGTGCGTTTGTTATGTATTTTCAGTGAAACATCAAATGAGCTCTGCAGGACGCAGTATGTCCAAGCTTTCTCCCTCCGAGGTAAGAATTTCCGTAGTGTAACGCAAATTTCCAGTTGATGAACCCGTAGGTTAGTTACATAAGTTACGAAGTTTCGGCGAATTCAAGGCCCTTCTATGATCTACGCCATTATCCAACATTGTGAACAAGTTGTAAGATAAGAAACAAGACCTTCTAAGCATCCACATTTGCGTTGAATTCTGCTTCTATTCTTATCTGCCTTGACGTCGTTGCCGGCTTGCTGCAGTAAATTTATTGACGACGGGCATTTGCCCTTGTGTTTATGGCCATTTCACCATCTGGTGACCGTATATTTCTTCAACCGATTATTACCGTGAATAATCGGATAAATAAGTGCTGAGGAATGTACTTGGTGAAGTTTAATAATATTAGAAACCGTAAGAGATTGAATTTCAACTCTCAGGTAACTTAGGGCGGAATTCATAGTCCTCACTTAGTTGAAAGGAAATGCTCAAGTCAATGCTTGAGGAGGCGACGGCCACTTGGGCTATTCATAATCAACGAATAAGGAAATTTCCTTATTGCATTTATGCTCAAGCAAGCGCTTGAGCGATTCCTTCTTGAGCCCGTATTCATAAACAGTAAGTAAAGAAATTTCTTGACTTTCGGGCCCATTTAAGGGGAAAAAACCAAGGTAGCTCGATAGCCACCTTAAGCATTTCCTTGTTTGCAAGTTATCATCTTTTTCTGGGTTATCATCGTGTTTTTCATCAAAACTTTCAGCTCACTGTCTAACTTCTGTTGTCACAGCTCTGCTATTTAACTGTGCTAATATTTTGTTGAAAAAATGTAATGAAAAAGTAAATTTTGTAAAGCAAAATCGCAAAATTAGCAGAACTTGAAGATGACAAGCGATTGCAATCGTGGGTCCAACATTTCTCCTAGGTACCGCCCACAAGCACATAATTTGTAGTAATTCCAGACGGGAATACCTCAACACGGAATAGAAAATAATCAACCAAAATAATTACTTAAGAATATACCAAAATTACGTAAGTACGTAAATTAATCAAAATGTCAACAATAACTACTTATACAGGATGTCCCATGTTAAGGACCGAAAAATCGAGTTTTTTCTCATTTTAAGATTTTTTTCGTGTTTCGACTTATATCTAGTAAAATTACCATAACTATCTCAATTTACAGTTAACTTGTAAAACTAAGGGCACCGTTGGGAAGGGCGTCAAATTTTCCATCTTTGTATTGTCAACAAAAAACTATTGTCAGGGTCCTTGTGGATGAAAAATCATGTCGTATTGCCATTTTTGTCATTGGCAAAATTTCCTATTTTTTCTTTTTGTTGTTAGAATATTTTTTCTCCATGATTTTGGGTGGACTCGATGCTTGGGAGGAGTGGCGGCGGTGTAAACCCCGGAGTCCCCCCGCTGAAAAAAAATGCACGTTTTCCTAGTTCAAACACAAATTTTTTCCCTAAATTCGCTTTTAAAACATTTTTTGACTATACCAGTGGAAAGCTCAGATCTTTGCGCAGTTTTTGGTGTTGAGGTACGTGAAAAACCATGAGGTAGTAAAACCCTAACAAGAAAACATATTGTTAAGTAATGCATGCATTCCAGGGGACGTCCCATTGGATAAGCGTTAGGTCAATTAATACCAGTTGGTGAGCGATAAAACCGTTTCACTCGATGTAATTTATTTATTACCTACTTTAGGTAAGAAATACTGACCCCCCCCCCTCACCATTATCTACCATAACACTTCTAGCGGCATGGGAGCCTCAAATCTGAAGAGCTCTTTAAAATCCATGATCTACGACACCCAACATGGGAATTCGAGTTCACCCCCCCCCCCCCAACACCTCGCCAACGCCAACAATGGTGCCAGTCTGGCACCAAAGCGGAAATATGTCGTAACATTGAACTTTCATCTATTAGTTTACATCCGTATTCAAGGTGAAACAAAAAAAAACAAAAAAAACACGAAATATGCGGTTTATGGTGTCCTGGCACCATGGTGGCACCACTATTAGTTCCATGGTGGTACAGAGAAGAATTTATGAAAATCCGGAGGTATAATGAGAATTTTTCCTCAATTTTAAAGGTTGGGTACAATTAGTAAGCAGTAAAGGAACCGAAATATTGAAAAATTGGATATTTTGTGAATATTATTCCCCACTTGCCCCCTCCCCTTGCGAATTTTAGTACTCCGGTGAAACTATGTACAACTCGGAAGTTATTTGAGTCAAACAAAAAAGAAACACACAAATCGGTTGGAAATTGAGGCCTGGGCAGATTTTACAAGATCACGCCCGCAAACGCACGTTTTTCAAGCATTAACCCCCCCTTTCCCCCCTTAAGAAGCAAAATTCAAAATTCTGGCGCCGTAATGCACAACTAGATAGTTTTCCGCGTCGATGAAAAAAAGAACCACAAAAATCGGTTGAGAACTAAGGCCTGTGCAGACGACACAAGATTGTGCCCAAAAACGCACGTTTTTTGAGCATTAACCCCCCTTTCCCACCCTTAAAAGGCAAAATTCGAAATTCCGGCGACGTAGTGCACAACTAGATAGTTTTCCGCGTCGAACAAAAAAAGAACCAGGAAAATCGGTTGAGTACTAAGGCCTGTGCAGACGACACAAGATTTTGTTACACACACACACACACACACACACACACACACACACACAGACATACACCTATGGTTTTTTTTCGCGGATTTGGATTCAGAATGGTCTAAAACGGATTACTGTGTGGTTATTTTTTTTCTGTTGAGTGTTGTCCTCCTTCACCCCAGATCGATCGCATAAGGACGCCCAAGTCTTACTGTGGGACGTCCTAAAAATAAGAAATTTCGCCAATTTGACAAAAATTTCTTTACGAGTTGATTTTCCACCCTTCAGGACCCCGAAAATAGGCACTATGCACTATAGATGGGAAATTTGATGCCCTTTCCAACGGTGCCCTTATTTGTACAAGTTAACTGTAAATTAAGGTAGTTATGGTAATTTTACTAGGTATAAGTCGAAACACGATAAAAATCTTAAAACGGGGAAAACAACGGGGTTATAACAAAATTGCTAGGAGAAATTTTCTCACTTAAATTAGTTGTTCCCTTTATCCCTCTGCTCTCCAGTGGCGTCTGGTGAGAATATTCGTCAGGCAAACAACTTAGAGGAATTAATGAAAAACGCAGAAAATTATTGCACAAAGGTTTATTTTTCTGTATAGATCAAGCGCCAGCAAAGAACGTTTTCGCTTCAAAATCGAGTTTATTTAGATGGAATAAACGCCTCCCACTCCATTTGAAGAAATAAAAAAATCCTTCAAGAAATTGTATTACTGGTTGCTAAGGAAGAGTAACCCACGGCTTATTAGTATCACTTATTAGTATCACTTATTAGTATCGATGGCTCATCTTCCAATTTTCTCTGCTTTCAAGGCCACGAAACAGCTCCTCGATTGTTTGCCTTGACTGATGCTGTTATAGTGGGGGTATAGCAATATTAGACCCTGCACTGACCCTGGCCTTACCGCTGATCGTCGCCTGTCATCCAAAACAGTCCCGCAAAATTCATTTTTTATCATATTCATTTTTATTTAGCGTATCATCCGCAATCGACTGGTGTGTTGGGAGCTTGTATCCTAGACAAAATACGAACTTATTCTATTTTTCCAATTTCATCTAACTTCCTTGGTTATCATGAAATAGTCCCTAAATTTCATAAAAATTCTCCAAAATTGGCTAAATATTAAGTACTTGCGAAAAATTGAAATATAGGAGAATTTCAACAAAAATTAATCTATTCATTTTGCATAAGTATTTTTAGCAAGGCAAACAGTGTTTGCTATGTTTGCCTAGAGGAGACGCCACTGCTGCTCTCTCCGTCAACAAAGAATGCGTCAGATCCGCTGTTGCTCTTGAAAGACTCTTCATCCGACCGATATTCCCACAGTTAACCTTAAGTTAAGACTGCAAGCATTCTTGTTTTTGTTGCTCAAAACTGTACGCTGTTTTGGGCCAAAAATGACCTCAAAACTCATAAAACTATTGAAATGGAAAAAAAATACTTTGTATCAATACCGTTTAATTTTTTAATTTATGAAATCATCCCATTTTTTAACAAAATGGTATAATTGCATCCCTTATTTGTGATTGTGAGGTGTCTTGTTGAAACTACAGTGCCTACACTACAATGGGGTATTTCGGTGGGTCGGAAATTCAGGTTTTTGACCTCAAATTTGGATTCAGCACCCTTGAAAACCTATACACTCCAACTTTATGCCCGATGAAACTATAACATGTGGTAGAAAAATTAATTAAAGAGATCTCATGTTTGAAAAAAAGGCGGGCCTCCCTTAACGCACACACACTTATGCCATGCGCGTGTGTGAGTAGTATTTTGTAGTATCCAAGAGGTCCTCCAAGGGTTTCATCTCTTCTCTGAACATGGATACTTTTTTCAAAGACAGTTGGCTAGCTGTGTGTGAGTATGCCATGCGCGTGTGTGAGTAGTATTTTGTAGTATCCAAGAGGTCCTCCAAGGGTTTCTTCTCTTCTCTGTGCATGGATACTTTTTTCAAAGACAGTTGGCTAGCTACGTCACACCATTCAAATCTTCAACTTTCCTTAGCTTCTCTGATTTTCTTAAAAACATTTTCTCGACGAACAGACCCGATTACTGTTATTCCTGAGCGATACTCTTTTGAAAATTTTTTTTTTCTTTTTTTATTGACTGATATACCCCATTCTCCCCCACTTGCTCTCTCAACTAGTGGTGCACTTCTTCCTCCTCGACATCGAAATCGATAATATCAAAACCTCGATGTTTTTGAGAATGATTTGGTTCGATGTTCTCGATAATATGTCGAGGAGTTGGTCTGATATCATTGTTTGATAAATTTGAACTACTAGGTAGGTACTGCAGGTAAATCAGAAAAATCCAAACTCCAGACAGATAATTTTATGAATTTAAAATGTGATTAGAACACCTCCCACCTTTCATTCATCATTTTGTATAGCAAGTTAATTGCCGGAAAACAATAGGGGAAAAATCTATTATGGGAGTGGGTTATCGAAATGAAAAAAGAAGTGTATGAAGAAGCAAAAAAATGAAAACCTGGTTACTAAAATTTTTACTGAATAATCAGTAGGTTACTCAGTTGGTTATTTATTATTAATTCATTATTAGTAAGTTATTTTTATATTATTGTGTTATTTTTATATTATTAGTAGGTACCTAGGTTATTATTTTTACTGCAAAATCTACTGATTATTCTGTAAAAAAGATCACATTAGAAGAAAATAATTATCCTCTTCTAAGAATTGAGGAAGAGCAGCCTCTTCAGGTTGTCTCCCTTGATTCTATTTCGTTGAAAACTGAGAACGTTAAATTTCCCGCTTGCAAAAATATCGAAAATATCAACCTTATGATACTATTGATTTTTTTCATATGATGTTTCATCAATATCGATGTTGCTAAGAAATATCGACATTGATATCGATGTTTTCCATTCGATGTCCCATCCCCACTTCCAAGTGTAGAACTAGATGCTGTTGGCAAATCCGGATCTGGACTGAATGGTGGGTGGGTCACAATGTCCCATCAAACTGGTTCAAAAGGCGCATAGGGTGTCTTGTGTGGCACATTAGGGGGGGCATTGTTAGTCGGTAGTGACACTCTAGAGGTGTGTAGGTACAACTGTACCAGAACTGTGGAACTGAGTATCAACTTGTAACTGTTCAATGCAGTGACAATAACTCAGCCCTTACTGGTACAGCTCTCAGGATTGGGAAGCACACATGGATATTTTAGTGTGTAACTGAAAAAAGTAATGGTGCCCTTATTGATTCAGCTCCATATACTGGGAAGCACCCTTACTGATTCCACAGACCGAGAGGATATTGTATCATGGAATAGTTCTGGACTGGGATGGGATCTTCTGGGCTGTTTACCATGGTTTGGTAAGCAGTACCTGTAATTTGGAATGGTTACATCTCTGTCAATGTAACTCTTGGAACTGTTCCAGGGAAATACCTGGACTGACACTCCTTTGGTGAACAACCCATCTAGGATTTTGTATTCCCCTTAGCAGTTTTTCTTTAGTGTCTCACAATATGCATCGGTATTTATTGTGGTTCCAGGAGCCATAAAATCAGCCAAGAGCACTCCTTTTTGGTCCCAAAAACACAGCACTCCTTTTTGGTCCCAAAAAAACACTTGGCTTTAGATTTGTTTCAACAGGTTTGTAGTTGGACAGCAGTCGAACCGCAGCTCAGGGACAGCCTTCTGAATCACTGTTCAAAACTGGGGCATTAGTTTCAGAGCAAACCTGCTGGATCCATATCCAAACAATGAAACTATCTATAAGTAAAAGTGAATCAAAGATCAAACTGAATATGAAAAATACTAAACCCGATTGGTTTGGAGTTGATGCAAAGTGAACGACCCAAGATCAGTTTTAGAGTGAGTAGGTTAAGAAATAGGTTTCACATTAGGGGTGTGTCAGTCCAGGTATTTCCCTGGAACGGTTCAAACAGTCACAGTGACAAACATGTAACAGTTCCAAATTACCGGTACAGTTTTATTACCATTACTGCTTACTGAGGGCAGTCTAATCACACTCATGATTTCAACTTGCAATACAAAAGGGGAGATTTCAAACAAGCGTTAAAAAAGGGGGAATTATTTGATAATAGTGACCAGACATTTCAAGGAAAGAATAATTTTTCGTTGTAGTTTAAGAGCATATCATAGTAACAGAAACAACTTCTGCTAACCAGTCCAGAAGATCCCTTCCCAGTCCAGAGCCATTCCATGAAACGATATTTTGTTGGTCTGTGGTATAGGAAAGGGCACTTCCCGTTACATGGAATTGGACTGCTGAGGGCTGAGTTTTTGTCACTGCATGGAACCGTTACAAGTTGATACTTGGTTCCGACTGTCCCGGTTGAGCTTTACTGACACACATTTCACAAGGGAAAGGTTTCCTTATCGACAGGATCTGTCAACTTCTGTTCGACTGCAGTTCAACTACGTTAACTGAATCACCCTATTGGAACAACGGTTTTTTTGATCCGTCAGGCTGTTCATCCTGTAGGAACAGCTTAGACTACTCCGCAAGCACCAGTTGCTTTCTGTTCGACTGCAGTAGCTGTAGGAACCAACCTTTATTTTTCGAGCAGATTAAACTTGTTTGGATTTCTGTGGTTTTGGTGAGAGGTATGGCGCAGTTCAACTGTTCAACATTTTGTCTCTGGAGTGAAATGAGGCTCCCAGGTTTCATCGCCGATAGAATCCAATAACTCTTTCTTTTTTTCATCATAACGATCAAGAAATTTATGGGAAGCCTACATTCACAAGTACCACACTTGACAGGAACGGGTGCAACTCCATTTTTATGGAATTACCACAATTTACTTGCGCTCTCAGCGCCTTACTTAATTTCTAGCATAACATAAGCTTAGTCCACAAATCAATTATTCAGTCTTTCTTTGAGTCTCGAGAGGTCACTGGAAAATTGCGACTCACGTTTCGCCTGACCAACATCACGTGGCACTTGACCCTAATGCTCCACGTTGCAGTTATTTCGGTTTTTCTGCTCCTCCTAGCTCAAAGGCGATGTTTCGTTGTCATTACTGAGGTTTCACTTGGTTATAGACTTAATTTTTCTTCTTCCAATTCCGATCGAATGACCTCCTGCAACCCTACAAGTTCCCAGCATCGGGATGGTTTCACTTGATTGTTTTCAAGCTGATTTCTCTCGTGCAATATTAATGTTGTCACAACAAAGTGCAAATTCGGGGAAAACTATATATTATGATTGGTATTCCACTACCTACACCTAAAAGAGTGTGATATAAATACTTCAGCTTAACAAACATTTAAACATTATAAAATTATAAAAAGTTTATTCTAACAATTTTCATATATAGGTAATAGTTAGCCTATTGTAAAAATTGTTAGATGACTTCTTTCACTGATTTTTGATTGTTGCCGATGGTGCAGAAAGTCGAAAGAGAATTTTTATTAGCAGAGGAGTCTCACAATTTTGTTCCGTGATTCCAGTTTTTCTACTTGAGAGTCTGAGCTTCAGAGTAACTTCAAACGACAATACATTTTTTATAGACAAACCTTCTTTTCATCAAAGTGCATAGAGGAAGTGCACAACGCCATGTACCTTGGAGTAGTTGCCCCTGGTAACTGGACTTCTGAGAGTCTAAAACAATGATAATTTTTTGAGACACCAAGATTCTATTTTTCTGTTCATGAAGATTCGATCTATCACCATCTCTACCTCCATCACCTCTTGTGAACCCTCCATTCACATCGCTTAGTAGTGCACAATGCTTTGTACCTAGCTGTAGTTGCCTCAAGTAACTGGACACTAAATACGAATAAAATCACTCGCGATGAGATTGTGGAAAACCATTTTAATAAAAATTGTCTGCCTTGATTGGTATTAGATGATCCTCCCAGGTCCCCCCCCCCTTCACTTCTCTGAGCCAATAGGATTCTCCTTTCACTTATCTGATTGGGTATGGCTTTCACTTTCTCGACCAATGGGATTCAAGCTCCCTTTCACTTGTGACTATATAAGCTATGCTCTGTGTGATGTTATTACCTTCAGTTATTGTTTGTTACTGATGATGACCTAACCGTCGAAATCGATTTAACTTGTAACTCATTATTTTCGTGGAGATAGACAACGTTCAACTCAACTCTGTTTTTATTGGACACTAGATGGTATCTGTTGAGGAGGCGCCAACTCCCGCTAGGTGTGCTGGTGGTAAAAGTAGTTTCTCATATGTCCTATAGAGTGCTCTGATTAAAATTACCTTGGAGAGATAGCACCACCTTTTTACGAGTGCCAACATTTTAAATTTTGTTCTGTTGGTAGGTGAAACAACTCCGGTTTTTTGGGTCCTTCTTGTATTTGTAATAGAAAAAAGGGTATTTTCGACATTATCTCATATCTATCTGACTAAAAATCACACAATATTTTGAAAGTTGTCAATCACACTGTAATATGTAAGTCATTCATCAGAGCACTCTATTGTTTGTATGATAAACTACTTTACCACCAGCGCCCCTAGTGGGAGTTGGCGCCTCCTCACGGATACCACCTTACTAGCTGGACTTATGACTTCTGAGTGTCTAAAACATTGATAATTTTTTGAGATATCGAGGTTCTTTTTGTTTCCGAGTCTACCAAGTTAGCGGAAACTTTGTTTCACTTTTCAAGGTCGAAAAAAAAGTTCTCCAAAATCAAAATTTTCACTCGCGTTTTGCGTTTTAGACCTTTCTGAACAATTTTAGCTCCGTGTCTGTCTGTCTGTCTGTGTGGCTTTCATGAATTCCTTGTAACGCGCATAACTATACGAAGTTATTTTCCGATTTTTATGAAATTTTCAGGGATTATGCGGGTTGGTGTGTAGACGGTCCCCTAGGAAAATCATCATCCCCGGACTGATAGAAGTGACTGCGCATGCGTGAATTCCTTGTAACTGCCATAACTTCCGCATTTTCTACCCGATTTTGATGAAATTTTCAGGGATTATGCGAATTAGGTTGTGGATGGTCCCCAATGAAGATCATCACTCCCGGACTGATAGTAGCCGCTGCGCATGCGCAAACGTGAATTCCTTGTAACGGCCATTACTTCCACATTTTCTACCCGATTTCAATGAAATTTCCAGGGATGTTACTGAGTAGTGTTTAGATGGTCCCCTATGAAAATCATAGAGAATGGTTTTTCATAGAGGGATGGTCCCCTGTGAGAATCTCAAATCCTATTCATTGCATCACTAGGCCTCAATAGCTCAGAGGTAGGTAGCGCATAGAACTGTCCCCCAGGGGTCCCGGGTTCGAATCCCAGTCGAGGCTAAGCATTTTTTTGATCCAATCACATACATCTACTCACTTACATTTTTCATCCGAATTTGATGAAATTTTCTAGGATTGTCCAGATTAGCGTGTAGATGGTCCCCTATGAGGGTAGTGAAAGGTACTTAGAGAGTGGTGTTTTGAGATTAACTACTATTCATCGGATCATCTATATAATCGGGTTATGGATTCGAGGAAGCTATGTGCCACACCCACTTGGCAGACGTTTTTTGTTTATCAAGATTCGTTCTATCACCTCTTGTAAACCCTCCATTCACATCGCTTAGAAGTTCACAACTCCATGTACCTCCTAGGAATAGTTGCCTCAGGTTCCTTCACTTCAGAGTTCTGAGCTACTGAGTAACTTCAAACAATATTTTTTGGGACATCCCGGTTCTCCTGTTTAGATATATCTAGATTCAATCTTTGACCTTCTCTACTTTCGTCACCTCTCGTGAACCCTCCATTCAAATCGCAAAGAAGTGCTCAACGCCTCAGGTTTCTGCACTTATCGGTTCTAAGCTTCTGAGTGTTTAAAACAACCATATTTTTTTGGGACATCCCTGTTCTCCGATGTCAATTTATCAAGGTTCGATCTATCATCTTTGTCACCTCCCATAAACCCTCATTTCACGTGTAACACCAGCGCATGCTCCCCACCCGTCAGCTGAAACCTGTCAACTCCTGCCCCCCTCTACCGACCCAGAGGTGGGCTGCCCCATTCACCGCAGAGGCGTCTGGAGATCGAGCGGCTCGTCCTCGACCCAAGCGCTCCCAGCGGCCTTCCCGCTAACTCTCTTATCTCTTCTTTTCTCAATTTTTCCTCCACTCCACTTCCACCCGGTTTGTTGTCATTTCTCTGTGCGCTGTCGTATTGCTGTTCCTAGTTTTCTAGCTGTTTTCGATCAGATTTTCAAAATTATTTTTGTATTTTGGGGGAAGATATTAATAAGGTTTCAGCAATGTGGGACTAAATTTTTGCAGTGTCCATCTCTTATGCTTATACAGTTACAAGGATCCTGTTATAAGTATCGTCATCCTTAACTCTTGGTAATAGTTCTAACTGTATGTTAACTTCGTTATTTGTTCAAAGAATAATATCACAATGCTGCATTTTGAATATTTTTGAACGATGACTGAAATCTAAGTGGTGTTTCTTATATATTTTTTCGCGCTGAATCCAAATCTTCAATCAGATTTTCTCCATCACGTATAGATTTTTCACAAATCCCTCCCAAAAAATTGAGTCTAAGTTCAAGTGGACGTAGGTGGATTGGAAGAAAGTGAGTCAGTGACAACCTAGATTTGAACTGGGATGTTTATTTTTGACCACTGTATGATTTTTCAAGTAGTACCAGGTTTACACATGAATAGCAATTATACTAGTTAATCTGGAATTTCCTCTTCCTTGATCGTCTAGATGTCGAGTTTCCTCCAAGACAGTCCCTATTCAGATTCTAGCAGTAGTCTGCCATCATAGATGCATTCCATCTTCCTTGATACCGTTGTTCCATCAATTTAATATCTTGGTGAAAACGCTCACCCGTTTCTTCGCTGAAATCCCCCAAGATTTCAGGAAAATATCCTAAATGTGACCGAAGGAAGTGAAGTTCCATGCTCATGAGACACCCTAGCTCCTGAAAGTGTTTCAGCAAGTCTTCCACTAATGCTTTATAATTTGCAGCCTTATTATTTCCGAGAAACCCGGTCACAACTGATTTGAAACTCATCCAAGCGTTCTTTTCAGTGGTACTCATGATGTTTTCAAACTCTTGGTCCTTCATTAGCATGCGGATTTGAGGATGCGGAAAAAATTCCCGCCTTAATTTTTTCAGAAGTTATTTTAGGGAATTTCCTTCCGAGATACTGAAAACAAAGGTTTTCTTCATTCAGCGCCTTAACAAATTGTTTCATAAGGCCCAGTTTTATGTTTAATGGTGGAAGTAACACGTTCCTGGGGTTCATCAACGGAGGGCTTATAACGTTCTTGGACTGTGTTAATTAGGTCCTTTCTGGCCAATCCTTGACCGTCCAGTGCTCATCACGAGCTCGACTGTCCCATTCGCACAAAAAACATGGGAATTTGGTAAATCCACCCTGGAGCCCTAGAAGTAAGCCGATGATCTTGAAATCGCCACAGACCAGCCACTTGTGAATGTTGTAGCCTATGTTTTCCAAGAGGGTTTTCACATTTCCATAGGTCTCTTTCAAGTGGACAGAATGAGCAATGGGAATTGATGAGAATCTATTCCCATTATGGAGAAGGACTGCCTACAAACTTGCTTTGGATGAGTCGATGAAGAGCCTCCAATCGGATGGCAAGTATTTGATTCCCCCATCACAGACTCAATGTTGCAGCAGAACACCATGGAATCTTTCTCTCTGAAAAATGGGACCAGTTCTTGTTCACGGTGACGATACCAAGCAAACCTAACACCTTGAGTTAATAAATTTTTAGACTTCAGTTTTGATCCAAGAACTTCGGAGGCATCTTTTGGGAGACCCAGATCTCTCACCAGGTCGTTAAGTTCACCTTGCGTGAAAAGTTTTGGAGATTGGTCCTCTTCAGGATCAAAGGGTTCATCTCCTTCAGTGTAACTACTTTGAGAACCGCTTTCTGATCTGACATCAGCTAAGACAGCAGGAGGAGTAGGAATCGGTATGGTGTCACAATGAGGGACAGGCCTAAGCGCGGAAGGTAAGTTAGGGTACTCGATGGATTTCTTGTTCTTTGTTGAAAACCCAAAAACATTTGTCATGCAAAAATAGCAATCATTAACATGATTAATAGGCTCTCTCCATACCATTGGAATACCAAAAGGCATGGATTTTTTCTTACCTGACTTCCACAGTCGCAACCCCTCAACACAGGTGCGGCACACTTTATGGGGAGCCCAAGGTTTGTCCTGGTCTCCAAGTTTTACACCGAAATACGCGAGGTATACATTCTCCACAAATTTTGTGATGTCCTGTCGCTGTTTTGCTGCGACAAAACACCCACAAACGTAGCAGAACACATTCGGACTGTTCACGCACGATCGACGCAAGGAATTCATTATGATGTGTAGACTGCACATCCAGAAACAAACAAACAGAGCAATGTTTTGAAAATGAGAGCTTTTGTTTACATTAATGTGACCTCTGACCTCTACTGACCAGGTCAATCCTTCCCACTTGACAGGGCAGCCAACATAACATGAGCTTTCTCCTAATTTCAGCTTTCGGCAGGTCATATTGACAATATGAGTGTAGCATCAAAACTGTGCGTGATAGAGGAAAAATTCTAGCAGTTTTGAATTCAGCACGAAAAATCCTTTCAGAAACGCATGTTAACAACGAAACATAGAAATTCATGCAGCATTGTGTATTCGACGTCTAAGCTAGAAACAGTTCCTGTCTGTTCCATGATCTTATACTTGGGTCAAAGTTACACCTGGTATTTTCCAGTTTCTATTTTTCTGTCCAAGACTGAAGACATTTAGACATGGGCTGTGAACGAAAAAGTCTGAAAAATAAAATAGCTTACCTATAACAAAATATTTTGCCAATAAAAATCATACTTATAGCTTGCGTTTTCATCCTACCATCCCTTGCCACTCC
The DNA here is from genome assembly GCA_009739505.2 of Apolygus lucorum. Taxonomy (NCBI): domain Eukaryota; kingdom Metazoa; phylum Arthropoda; class Insecta; order Hemiptera; family Miridae; genus Apolygus; species Apolygus lucorum. The sequence continues at coordinate 38,323,533 of CM019169.2, forward strand.
TTATTTTTTATTGTAAGGTTGTGCCTGCTTATTTTGTTCATAAGGGGCTGTCATTTTGAGGGATACATTTTCAGAGTTTTGAAATGCAACTTTGGACTATTTATTTTGTACCTATTTGGCTGGCAGATGAACTAGCCAAGGGTTTAGTAAGAACAATTTTCGAACCCAATTTTAAATAAACAAAAAGAACGTTAAAATCTAGGATTGAATCTAAATACCTATGAAATGGAGATATGACTTTACCTTTCGAAAGGTATTATTGCACGGAACAATGCTACGTACAAGAAAGAAAATGGAATATTTAAGAAACTAAGTCAATCTTGTTTGACAACATAGAAATTGAGCCATATTACGGAATAGGGCAATTCATGATCATTTTAGCTCAACCTTAAAACGGATTTCCATTTTTTTTTTTCAAAAATTATTTTTTTAGACGACTGCAATAGCTTCATTTTTTTGGAAAATTCTCTACAAGTGCCTTCGGTTACCGAAGTATGAAGCTTGTCTTGTAAAAACGATTACCTATTTATTTAGGTAGGTACTTAGGAAGGAAAAAGGTTTTTGTATTGACCTGGACGGACTACCTACTCCAACCATTGATGAGACCCTCACCGAAGTTCAACATGCACCTATTATTATTATAAAGTACCTACCTACCTATTATCATCATCACGGTTGAGAAAACGCTGCAAATTAGGGTTGAATGGGTTTATGATTCAACAGTTTAGTGGGATAAATCAACGAAAACAAACCTGGAGCAGTGGATTGTTCAGCAGATTAAGGTTTTTGAACGCCAAGTGCCGTTTCCCCCACTAAAGTACCTACAGCTAGCCAGGTGATGATCCGGGAGTGTTTACAATGGTTTCAGCAAAAAAAACGTCTGCCAAGTGGGTGTGGCACATAGCTTCCTCGTATCCATAACCCGATTGTATAGATGATCCGATGCATAGTAGTTAATCTCAAAACATCAGAACATCAAAACAAGATAATCTGTAACATCCTTGAAAATTTCATTTAAATCGGATGGAAAATGTATAAGTTATGGCCGTTACAAGGAAATTCACGTTTGCGCATGCGCAGTGGCTACTATCAGTCCGAAGGTGGTGATTTTCATAGGGGACCATCTACAACCTAATCCGCATAATCCCTGAAAATTTCATCGAAATCGAGTGGAAAATGTGGAAGTTATGGCCGTTACAAGGAAATTCACGTTTGCGCATGCGCAGTGGCTACTATCAGTCCGAAGGTGGTGATATTCATAGTGGACGATCTAGATACTAACCTGTAACATCCCTGAAAATTTCATTGAAATCGGATGGGAAATGTAGAAGTTATGGCTGTTACAAGGAATTCACGTTTGCGCATGCGCAGTGGCTACTATCAGTCCGAAGGTAGTGATCTTCATTGGGGACTATCTACAATCTAATCCGCATAATCCCTGAAAATTTCATCGAAATCGGATGGAAAATGTGGAAGTTATGGCCGTTACAAGCAATTCACGTTTGCGCATGCGCAGCGGCTTCTATCAGTCCGGGGGTAATGATCTTCATAGGGGACCATCTAAATACTAACCTGTAACATCCCTGAAAATTTCATTGAAATCGGATGGAAAATGTAGAAGTTATGGCTGTTACAAGGAATTCACGTTTGCGCATGCGCAGTCGCTTCTATCAGTTCGGGGATGATGATTTTCATAGGGGACCGTCTACACACGAACCCGCACAATCCCTGAAAATTTCATTGAAATCGGACAATAACTTCGTATAGTTATGCGCGTTACAAGGAATTCATGACAGACACACAGACAGACAGACAGACAGACACGGAACCAAAATTGTTCAGAGAGGTCTAAAACGCAAAACGCGAGTGAAAATTTTGATTTTGGAGAACTTTTTTTTTTCGTCTTCGAAAAGTGAAAACAAAGCTTCCGCTACCTTGGTAGACTCGGAAGCAAAAAAACTTTTTAACAAAAAAACGGACCGACCTCAAAACTGATGATGGCATCCCACTAAAAAGGAAAAAATAATAACGACAACTTATTCAGTTAGGTTGGTAGGTAGGTACGCAGTGAAGTCGCCGCCGTGCCCATCTGCAGAAACAAACATACACAAGTAGATTCCACTTCCATCTGGTTAGTATTACAACATGGGTCGATAGTGCAATACAAAACATGAATGAGAGTGGGTACCTATCATTGAGGTAATGCATGTGTTCCAAAACTATTAGGTAGTACGTCACTGCTGTCGTATGAAGGAGGATGAGAGAGTGACAATAAGTGTGAATCCCCGTACGAAATGTTGGGATTCAAACAAACCATCTCTTGATTAGATAGTATCTAATAGTTATTTATCTAATTATACATGATCAATCTTTGATTACATAATATCTAATTAATCTTATATTCCATGTATGGCATATTGAATGTAGAATTGTCTAGATCATGATGTGGGTTTGTGATATGAGTTCATACTCAAATGAACCAGTTAGTGTTACAACATGCGTCGATAGTGCAATAAAAAACAGGATTAAGGGTAGGTAAGTAAGTAAACAACCTTCTCATGTTCAATTTTTATCCAACTGCCATTTTTGGTGACGCAGACGTCTTCAGCTGTTATCAAAGGAAATATTCTTACTGAGATTCACACTTATTGTTACTCTCTCATCCTCCTTCATACGACAGCAGTGACGTACTACCTAATCGTTGTGGAACACATGCATTACCTCAATGATAGGTACCCACTCTCATTCATGTTTTGTATTGCACTATCGACCCATGTTGTAATACTAACCAGATGGAAGTGGAATCTACTTGTGTATGTTTGTTTCTGCAGATGGGCACGGCGGCGACTTCACTGCGTACCTACCTACCAACCTAACTGAATAAGTTGTTGTTATTATTTTTTCCTTTTTAGTGGGATGCCATCATCAGTTTTGAGGTCGGTCCGTTTTTTTGTTAAAAAGTTTTTTTGTTTTACTATTTTTGTATTTTCATTATTTTTTATTTTTTACTTTTTAGTGGTTTTTTAAATTTATTTTTAAAATTTAATTTTTTAAATCATTTGATTTAATCTTTAACTTATTAATTTTTCGACTTTAATTATTTTAATTTTACATAACTTACCTACTACCAAGTACTTTTGTTTAAGTTTTTAAATCATTCGTTTTAATTTTTAACTCATTAATTTTTTCGACTTTTATTATATAATTTTTTTTTTAATTTTACATAATTTACCTTCTACCAAGTACGTTTGTTTAAAGTCGGTATTCTTTGAGTTACCGACCGTTAACCTTTTTTCGACATTTTTCGCTATTTTTCTTTTTTAAATCTTTTACTTGTATTTTTTAACCACTAATGGTTTTTTTAATGTGGAATTAATTATTACTTTTTGAGGTTTTTTTATGAAGGTAGTAGGTAACATTATTGTTTAATTTTTACATTTTATTTTAGTACCTATACCTACAGTATTATTGTTTAAAGTAGTTATTAGTGAGTCCAAAAAATTGTTAAACATATTGTTTAGTAATGCATGCATTCCAGGGGACGTCCCATTGGATAAGCATTAAGTCAATTACAACCTGTTGGTGAGCGAAAAAACACGCATTGTTATTTCCCTTCCTCCTGCACCAAACTGTTTCACTCAACGTAAGTAAAATGGGGGCGATGATGTCCGTAGAGGAGTATCTACACTCAAATCCGCGCAATCCCAGAAAATACCATCGAAATCAGATGGAAAATGTAGAAATTATAGCTCTTACAGGGAATTCACGTTTGCGCATGCGCAGTGGCTATTATCAGTTCCTTGGCAATGCTTTTCATCGGGGACCATCTATATGCCAATTTTAATGAATTTTATTGAAATCGGATGGAAAATGTGGAAATGATGGCTGCTACAAGGAAATTATCGTTTGCACATGCGCAGCGGCTATCAGTCCGGGGGCGATGATTTTCATAGGGGACCATCTACACGCCAACTCGTACAATCTCTGAAAATTTCATCGGAATCGGACTTGAACTTCATATTTTAGCCCGCTGCAACATGTTTTGGATGATGAGAAGGCTATGTGCTAGACCCACTTGGTAGTCTACCGAAATTTGATGGTTATCGGAAACCCCCTCATAAAGCATCTCATTTTTTGTGAAGCTTAGAATCGGACCTTAAATTTGAATGTACCTACACAAACATGTACAAAAATGTACAATGAGTCGGGAAACTCGTCTTTCAATGAAATGTTAAAGTTATTTTCAAAATTGAGTTCAATATCATTTTTTGAAATTAAAATTTTGCTTCATAATCAAGTTTATCTTGAAGAAATGAGCGTTTCACTCTTAATGGGGAGGATGGTCCCCCTTGAATTTGTTGAGGGGCGGCAGGCGTCCGAGAATATGCCGGAGGTGACGGGCGGGTGGGCGGGGGGGTGGGTGGGACGAGCGGGTGGGTGGCTTCGACGAGTCGGGCGGGGGGAGAGGATGCGGAACAATCTTCCGAAAAAACACGTTTTTTGAACTATTTTCACAAAATTTCGATACTTTTAACAAAGCAAAATGAAATCTGATTAAAACGGGACCACTATGGATACTTGTAGAACACTTTTCGAAAAGAATCAGGCAGATTGGTGGCCGAATAAGAAACTGCTAGTGGTACAAACATACAGAAAAAAAAAAAAAAAAAATCGTCGTCCCATGACACACCGAACTGTATACCTCCTTCCTTCGGCGCGGCTTCGCCGCGCATGAAGTCGGTCAAAAAACATGGAAAGTGATAATCCACTCGCTAAGTTTCCCGAGTATGCCTGATTTTCCCTCATCAGCAATATTTTATGCTCAACCATAGCTTCACACTCAACCTCCAAGGGCACACTCCCATTTAGCGCGAGAACGAGATAAGAGAGTTAGCAGGAAGGCCGCTGGGAGCGCTTGGGTCGAGGACGAGCCGCTCGATCTCCAGACGCCTCTATTCACCGCCACCTTCCACTCATAACGTCAGTTCGGCACCGCAGTTCGACGACAGAGATTCGGCCCTTCTCCGAGCTCTTCCTCTCGATTTGTGATTATAGTCTGTGTTTTTTGGTTCTGTGTTGAGGACGATTTCGGCGTCTTGGCTTTTTTTCGTGACATGATATCCCTCCAGCACGAACCCAGTGTAGCTGAATTTCAACCGCTTTGGTAAATATCAATTTTTTAAAATCATATATAAATTTCAATTTTGGTGGGACGGTAGGTACTGGTTGATGTGCATCTCTCATTCATACTCACCCTGTAATGAGGTGATTCTTGAAGGAGAAAGTACCACTAAAAAAACGAAAAAGTAGACATATTGAACATCATTTGTGTTCATCACAGACGATTCTGCAAAAACTCTTGACAAAAGCAACCTCAACTATGAATGACATTTATCTATCTAATTTGGAGAAGCTTGTAGGTAGTTTAGATGTAGGGGCTTCCCATGATTTAGCTGTTTGAAACTGGTTCATCGTGAGCAGTAAAATGAAATACGCTCAGTTGAGTGTCCAAATTGATGAAAACTTTGAATTTAGGAGTTAAACTTCGATTATTCATCGCTCTTTCTAACCGATCTGTTTTGATGTGATCAACGTTCTGCTTTAGTTGCAGTCAGATACAGTTCATCATTCGTAGTCGAAAATTTCGAGCAATATGCGAGGGATTTTCTTGATCATATGCACATTACGAGGTACCTACTTCCTACCCTTACAATTGTTAATCAAGTACCTACCTATATTCATTATACTTAGTTTTATAAATTTTCTAATCGAGAAGCTCTTTCACGCCCCAATCTGAAATCATTTTTATGACATCGCTCATAATACAATTCCAATTATTTATCATCTAACTACAAACCTTCGTATAAACTTCTGTAGTAAATCCTGCTGTCTGCATATCGTCGATCTTCGGTTTATACCTCTGTGTTTTTACGTAACAATTACTCATCCGCGGCTGAAACAACGTTGACATGAATTATTGAAGAAATTTAAAGGAATTAACATATTTTCCAATTATTTTGTTCGAGTGAATCAGCAGGTAGTTGCTACTGTTCAAGTTACTTGAAATTTACCTACTTTGGTAACATTTCTAGTCAAATTTTTCTCTTCATAAGTCAAATTAAGTAACTTCTTAACTAAGACAATATCAAAAATTCATGCGTATTAAATTTTCAAAGTTGGTAAAATTTGTTTCAGTTTGAGAAAACTTGAGCTCTGTAGGTTGAATAATAATGAAGATACAGCAATTCAAAATTACCTAGGTAATTTTTTCCAAAAAGTTAAATTTTTGGGTTAAAGCCGTGTTCTGAGCCTTACACTCGCAAAAATGCTCATTCTAGAAAGAAGTGAAGGAAGAGAAATCTGAAGAAAATGTAATGTAAAAGTTAAAATGATGTAAAAGAATGTTAAAAGTTAATGTAAAAATGGATGAAAAATAAATTAATATTCGTTTTGCGAAAAAATTGAGTAAAATTTACGAACAAAATTTGTTTATTTAATATTCATTTAATGTTCATTTGTTCATTTCGATGTTCATTTAATGAACATCGATAAATGTTGCCAAAAATATGCAACACTTTCTGTATCTTCGTTATTATTCAACATGAGCTCAAGTTGGTTTCAAATAGTAGCAAATTTAACCAACGCGTAGAATTTACTACCCATGTAACTATCGAAATTATTTCAGTTCAGAAGTTACCTACAGTAAATAACTGAAAAAATGCGAAAATGTCATGGTTTTTCAGCGCACTACGTCAGTAGCACAGGGTTTTCGGTGTTACAAGTTTTATGATAAACTACTATTAAAACTACTATATAAACTATATTTTAAAAACTCGGCGCTTTGCGCCTCGGCGGGGGGCTCCGCCCCTGCACCCCCCGGTTTATTTCTTTTTCCATACTCTGTATGAAATCATAGGAACACAGAATGTGTTTTTGCGATACTAGTCATCCGTTAAATAAAAAACAACAATAATAAATGTGGAGTTGACATTAACATGACAACCAATAAACATATCACCAGATGTTTTTTCTGTCGCTTTTTCGTGACGATTTTTTTTCGGTAGGTCATCGCAAAAACACATTCTGTGTTAAAATCGTTGATGCCCTCCGCCATTGCAATGATACGTAAATGAGGTAGTTAGGAACTCTCAATTAAAGACATTGAAAGGTTTTATCGTGTGTTTATCTACAAAGCATTGTTGCAAAATTGATGATCTACAAGACTTGTACCTCTTCTTGTACTATCACATCAAATAATATTTGATTATCATATCAAATAATATTTCATAATAATCATATTATGATGAGTTGGAATCAAGCTGAAATCAGTACGAAAGTTCGTCTAGAAGGGTTTCTTGTGTCCTTACCTACTATAGATAATTGCAAAGCAGATAATCTACAAGACTTGCAACTCCTCTTCATCTTGCACCTCTTGTCAGGCGCTGTATCTCTTCAGCGTGGTGTTAGTCTCCAATACCACTGAGTAGGAATGGTACTTCAGTAGATTTGACGACAAGACAGAGGTCAACCATTATTCAAATTAATCTTAATTAAATAATACTATAATTCAAAAAATATTTTATAAAACATTTTATAAAACTGACCTGTATCTCAAGATATGTAAGCAAAATAAAATAACAAACAAAATAAATTGAAACTGCTTCCAATTGGGTTAGATACTCTTTCGACTACGGTAATTCTTGCACTATAATTCTGGTGTATTTGAACTGCTTGGAATTGCAAAAGTGGTGCGTTGTTATCAGAATCAAACTGAAAGGCTTCTAAAATTCAGGGATGATTTTGTAAGCTGAGTTGTTTGGTGTTGTTACTTCGAGGTTTTTCGCGATGATGACCTTCTGGTTTAGATTCAACTCACGCCGCATGATTTCGTCCAACTTTCCTTCCGGTATGAATCGCCCAATCAATCAACCAACTCGCCTAGTGACTCTAAAATTTCAATAGTTTCCAAACAGTCGGCCGCTTTTCTCCATTCACTTTATTCATCTTAGGGTCTCCTATTGACGGCTTTTTCGTGTTGAAATGGCGTTGTGTCACTTCTTATTATACGGTCTTGAGTAACAAAACCGGATCGCTTCAATTTTTGGAACTGATGAAACTTTTCCGTCTCCTCGTCGTCTGCTTCAAGCGTGTTGGTTTAACTTCAGGAAAATAGAAACAAAACATCAGGTCCGAGACTACACACTCCTTTTCTCATCTGTACAGAAACTACTTGAAAATTGTCATTTGCACTTAGTAATCACATTAGATTGTGTTAGAGTTTTTGGGAGGAAAGCACAGAAAGTGGTTAATAATTAACTTAACTGATTGATCATTGATTTGCTGAGGCGAATCCTGTTCCACAATACAACATTTAGAAACTAATTATCAAAATTGGGCTTTTTCCTCATCTTCGTTGAGGCTGCATTTCATGGGTTCGCACGAACGAGGGAAATCCTCCAAATTAATTCTCCGTAATCATTGTGACAGATTATAATGGGCGTGATGAGTTTTTCCCCGCCGAATTGACTGATATCCCGTCATCCCTTCGATTCATCACGTTTTTATTGGTTGACATTTTGTTTTCAGAAACTAAATTCTGCTAAAATTGGTTATCATCGCTTCCCCTATTGTGATTTGTCATTTACATTAACGTTTCGTGCTTGTTCGGGCTCATCTTCAGCTGCAAAAGGATATTTCAGAAGTGTTGAGCTTGTAGGCGTGTGGTTGTAGGCCTACAACGTCAAATTTTGTGGTTGTAGGCCTACAATACGTCAAATTTTCAAATAAAATTGCAGAAATTTTGGTTTTTTGAGCCTCCAGCGTTTGAATGACTCGTTAGAGGTTACTCTGAACCTCTCTTTCTCCTCCTCTTTCTCTCTCTGTTTTGGTTCATTATTTTCCATAATGAATTTTTTTAGTCGAGCAAGACATTTTTTTTACTCCTGCCATATTTGACGTTTTACGTTTCTACTTGTTATATTCGTCTCCTTCCCACAGTAAGCTAAAATTTATGTTCATTCTAAAAATATAAAATAGGTATCATATTTGTTCACGGTTTATTGTGGAAATTAAGGTTGGCATCAGACGACGCTGTTTAATTTCATGCATTTTTAAGTTCCATTGAGGGTTTAAAAAAAATATTTAGTAATTTACAAGAAACAGAACCAGGTTGAGCGAGCGATTTTTTACGGTTTCTAGCGGGTCAAGTCAGTTTAGATATTTAAATTAAAACTGCTTAATAGTGTTCTTCTTTCCAATAAACTTCGAGATATATGATTAACTTTTCTATTCAAAGCGATCATTGGAATTAATGAACCATGAAACTTCGAAAACTTGAATATTCAATAAATACATGGACGTAGGTATCCAAAAAAGTTCTCATTTTCGGTTTCTGTGTATCAAAAACCTTCAGAACACCTCTCATTTCACAAGGTTTTGAATTTCTGTTGTAAACCTCAAATACCTAAACTATTTTTGTTCATTTCATCGTTTCCCATTCAAATATTCCTGCCTGCAGATTTCAATTTCATGACAGGTGCTTGAAAAACGTCTTACGCGAGACGATTGCGGTTTCAAGTTTGAAACTGCAGACGGGAGCCAAACTGGTTCCCTAGTGAATTATTTATGCCCCAGGCCGCGTTTTCCCTTTATTGAAGTTTGAGGCACATGTTCCCTGACCAGGTAAGAGGACCTGCGTCAAAACTGGTCGTTCATAATATATCGATACCTTGAGATATCGATATATCGATGTACAAAAATGGAGGTTTAAGAAAAACGCAAAAGAAATGATCACCGATGCACAATTCCTAAAATAATGGCTTATTACACAAAACTCTTTAATTTACTCAATAAATTTTCAGGCTATTATCGTCAAAAAACTCAATAATAGTTTGTTGAATTTGAGTTTTTCTGAAATTAAAAAAAATAAATAAAAATTTGGAAGGTGGATGGACATGGCGCCTTTGTGCTTTAAGGTATCGATATGTACCTACCTACTTATCACAATCTCAACCTTTTCTCAAAGAAATCGTCAAATTCCGTGTGTTTGGAGATCGAATTGCTTCTGAAAACCGCAGGTGTTTAATTACTACCACCAACCAAACCATGTTTTACCACAGCCGACGAGCCTCTCATTTTGATTTTTCTGAACTCGAAGCTTCGGACTGGCGCCAGGTTACCTGGTGACCTTCCACGCAGGTTGGTTTGTTGAGTACCAAGGTTCTGAAGAAAGTGCCTATTTTGCCTGTCATTCAACGTTTCCTCCAAAATTGGAAATTACTTCGCTGATGTCGTAGATTTAAATTACTTCCATAAATGAGGACCTGGAAAAAAGCCAGCGAGTCCCATGATGCTTAGCGTGGATTCCCAATATACTAAGCATGAACTGATGAGTGATTATTTGTTGTCAGACTTTTTTTGAAAATGCCTGCCCATCGAAAAGTTGAAATATTGAGGTGAACTCTACTGAGGAATGTTGGATAGATTATGGCTCAATATGCGTAGGTTTAGAAAAAAACAACATGAGGGTTAAATGGTTGTTAGTCTTGAGTTATTATTCTCTCCATGCTGTGATACATTGCTGTGATATTTGTATAATTGTTCTGTTTTTAACTTTCCTTTAAAGCTGACGGTGTTTATTTCAATTAATTTCTTCATTTAATAACAAAACATTCGATCTTCAATAATTATGGTGGCGTCTCCACCATCCGTCCTTTGAACCCTGAAAAGGGTCACAAATTTACCGAAAGCTCGGCAAAGGAGTTGAATTCCAGTTGACCCCATTTTCAATCAGTGGACGTAGTTTGAGGATAAAATCACATGAATATATTCTTGGGGCATTGTTTCTCCTTATTATATCAAATTCAATAATTGGTACTTTTCTATCGATCAGTTGCCCTTTTTCAGCCTTCCTTTGATTACCTTGTTGTGATTAAGCTTTGGTTGGATTTCCATTTGAATTCTACAACATTCTTCATTTCCATTGTAGTTGAGAAACGAGGTGCAGTCGGAAATAATGAAGCGCATTTACCGTACGTCTCATTTACACAACACACATTACAGAGTATTACGGAACAACGAGATAGGTACCCTCTTAAGAAGATACTTGATAAACACCAATTTACAGTCCGATTTTTTATAAATATTTCAGGTATTGTGCTGTTTATTCTTCAGATGATCCATTGTTGTCGGTGAAACAGAAACATATTGTTTAGTAATGCATGCATTCCAGGGGACGTCCCATTGGATAAGCATTAGATCAGTTTAATCAGTTGTTAAGTGATAAAACTGTTTCACTCGATGTAATTTATTTATTACTTTAGGCAAGAAATACTAACCCCCCCCCCCCACCATTATCCACCATAACATTTCTAGCATCATGAGAGCCTCGAATCTGAAGAGCATTTTAAAATCCATGATCTACGATACCCAACATGCGAATTCGAGTTTACCCCCCCCCCCTCCACCAATGGTGCCAGTCTGGCACCAATTCGGAAATACGTCGTAACATTGAACTTTCATCTGTTAGTTTTGGTTGGCAGACCGTCGAAGTTCACATCCGTATTCAAGGTGAAACACAAAAAAAAAAAAAAAAAAAAAAACACGAAATAAGCGGTTTATGGCATCATGGCACCATGTCCTGGCACCATGGTGGCACCACTATTAGTTCCATGGTGGTACAGAGAATAATTCGTGAAAATCCGGAGGTATAATGAGAATTTTTCCTCAATTTCAAAGCTTGGGTACCATTAGTAAGCAGTAAAGGAACCGAAATATTGAAAAATCGGATATTTTGTGAATATTATCCCCCCACTCACCCCCTCCCCTTGCGAATTTTGGTACTCTGGTAAAATCATGTACAACTCGGAAGTTATTTGAGTCAAACAAAAAAAGAAACACGCAAATCGGTTGGAAATTGAGGCCTGGGCAGAGTTTACAAGATTATGCACGCAAACGCACGTTTTTTAAGCATTAACCCCCCCCCCCCTTTCCCCCTCTTAAAAAGCAAAATCCAAAATTCCGGCGCCGTAGTGCACAACTAGATAGTATTCCGCGTCAAACGAAAAAAGAACAAGATTTTGTTACACACACACATACACACACACACACAGACATACACCTATGGTTTTTTTTCGCGGATTTGGATTCAGAATGGTCTAAAACGGATTACTGTGTGGTTATTTTTTTTTTTTCTGTTGAGTGTTGTCCAACTTCACCCCAGATCGATCGCATAAGGACGCCCAAGTCTTACTGTGGGACGTCCTAAAAACGGATGGACTTGTTTTAGAATGAATGAATGTTATCCACTCAAATTCGCTTCTGTTGTTTACGATGAGAAAGGCAAACTGTGTTATGTATGTCAGTGTCAAATTAATTATGGAAATGAGAAAACGGGCACTCGCGTCCACTCCCCGGGCGATAAGGACTTCCCTTCACAACATTGACGTCGCTTTTTCACCTCCAATTTATTTGAGTTGATTATTTTAGGAACTTCGAAAGCTATAATCCATGGCAAGGAATGATTCTTACGTCAGAAATCCCCATATATGAAAATAACGAGGTCAAAGCACAAATCCCATCAAAATTTTAGCACAGTTTTCCACGATTGCGTACCGCACGCTATATTATCAAATTTAAATAAAATTGCCTATAGTTTCCGTAAACGTTTCATTAAAACATCGTCATTTAAAAGTTGAGCGCAATTGCGCACACAAAGCAAAGCAATTTCCAACGAAAGCAGCATACAGTATAACCTTGCCAAACTCGGTAGAATAAATTAATGCATTTTTATCGCGGAAGCCACTATAGTCAAATACAACTTAGGATAGAAGATTGAAGTGAAAACGTGGGCTGTTTGGAAATAATCGGATGATGATATGTATCGCTTAATCTCAGGGCAAGTCGATGATGATATGAATCGCTTATCTCTCATTCTCAAGTCGTCATATCTCGATAAATCATTAATAAAATGCTGAAGATCATCGAAATCGGTCCAGTCTACATACTGTACAAATATGTCAAATTTGGCGATGATTTGGTAGCAATCGCCCGATTTTATTCCATTTTTTATGGTAGTTTGAAGTCGAATCTAGAGTAGTTGCTGGTCAATTTCATATAGCAATCCCATTCTGCAGGAGGGTAGCGAAAATTCTGAAATCACGACTAATTCGCCATCAATAAACTCGTACCAAGCAACGAAAAATTCGAAAAATGTTGAAAGAAAGGTCAGAGGAGGTCGTTGATGTTTGTCCCCAATCTACTCGGTACAGTCAGAAGCATCGATTTTATTCGACCATTCAGATTTAACGACACCCCCTCAACGCGTAGTTTGCTTGAAATATGAGCGATATTTGGTCCGCACGTCACCGACCCATTTGGCTGAAATTATGGTATCGGTTCGGGCGTTTAGAGATGGAACCGAATTTCTTATGCGTTCTCTCGAACAACCAAGTGGGGGGTCAAATGGCCGTGAAAACCTTTAAATAATGAACCATCAGGAAGTGGAACAACCGCGGAAACGGAGACCCAGAAACTCCCTTCTTTGTTTTCCATAATTAACTCGGCATTGACACGATTTGTCTAATGGTGAGCTTTGAGATAGTCTACTTCGTAAATGTGAAATATTTCTACCTTTAACAAAAAACAAAGATACGGCGGCTAAAACTTCAGTTAGGTTACCCACATAGAATTTCAAGGAATTGCAGAATTAGTCGGCATCAACCTGAAAATCTGTCCCCGACAAGGTTTTTTTTTATCGATATGTCAAGGGTGCGTGGATCCCACTGATCGCAACTAGATAAATATTCGGTCATCTTGGAGACAGTACCTACCTACCAGACAATCCTCCAAATTTGAGCGAACTCGGCACATTGGATAGCAAAAAATCGGTTATTCAGGAAAATCGTAGAAAATGCGAGGAAAAAATGATTGGGATGACAAATTGTTCACCGATCAAGAGGATTGAGATTGAATTTTTATTCGCTTTTTTCGGTGGTTGAACGGTCGACTTGAATATTCAACCTCAAAACGAATCTTAGAATGGATAGAATAATATGAAATGCCTCGTTTCGTCTAGTGCGCCGCAAAATAACGACTATTTGTATGAAGAGAATTGCCAATGAACAGTTGAACAGCAACCAGAAACATTGGATAAGGAATTCCGGATTTAGTTTTTAATACGCGTTTGTTGCTTATCAGGGATCCCCACATTTTCCTTATTGAGAGTGAGAGTGGGCTCAAAATATTAGCTTACAATGTGAGAATCAACTGGATTAAGGGGGTTCATGAGTCGGTACTAATCTAATACTTCTTCATGTACCTGTTTCTCTAGATATATTCATATCTTCATACTTGTATTTAAATTCTTTATCTACTCTTCATACAACCACTGAGCGAGGTTTTCTCAAGTTTTTCCCTTATTTCTCTGGCAATTATTGTTCGATTTTGATGATTCTAGCGGGAATACTTCATATTTTCAATTCTCTAGTGCCGTGCACTAATGAATTTATAAAATCCTTTAAAATTTCAAATTTAGGTACAACTTTCAAGTTTTTGCGCCTTCATTTTCGTGAAAAACTAACCCGCAAGAGGAATAAAAGGCGACCGACTGATACTCCCTTAATTTTATCATTTACTCATCATTTAATAGAAAACTTCGTTTTCGTTCAGCAAATTTAAAAAAATTATCTTCGTAAATCAAAATTTTTACTCGCATTTTGCGTTTCACATCTTTCTGAAACAACGACTTAGTTGCCATGTCTGTCGGTCTGTCTGTGGTCAATATCCGGTCCCGAAGCAAAGCCCGATTTTAAAGATATTTCCAGCGTTTCCGCCGAGTAGCTCTGAGACGGTCCCCTTTGATTTCACCATCATAAGATGATGCATTCACCTGTTCTTTCGCCGAATGATTTTCCTAGCACATCAATATCTCACGATCTGAACTCTGGTTTGGTGGAACCTCGATGATTAACGGTGCACGGAAAACTTCTAAATCGTTGCTGTTAGTTGATTGGAAAATGATCGACATGACCATGAAACTCATGATTCACAAAGGCAAATAACTGCTCAATCCCCTATTTTTACCCCAGCGAAATGTATTTGTCTATATGAGGACAAAGCTTTGTTGCCCACACTAGTTGGCTGAAGTTTCATCTCAAACTGTTTCAGTTTTCGTAGAAATAACGTTTCAAAATTTACCTCTTTGTTGCTAGGAGTGCTCCTCTGTTTCTGATCACTTTGACCTTTATTGGCCATTACTGTTTTTCCTCTCATTCCTTAATTTAGCTGTCTCCTCGCTTTTAAGAGTACAAAGGAAAACGTGCAATATCAGTGATGAGTTTAGGTCTGGGATGTCGATAACGTTTTACTCTTCTTGAGGATTACTTTTAATACAGAAGATTTTGTTTACTAATCCACCCACATCAGAGCTGCGGATCGGTAAATAACAGACAAATATATTACCACAAAAATGTTGAATAATCAGTTTTTCCTCCAGTTTCCAACGCAATAATATATCATTTAAAAAATTCACAAAGTTTCTCCTTAAGGGAAACGTAGAAGGGATAGTTTGTAGGTATTCATATTCCAGATCATAAATATTCTGTCCTCTTCAGCGAACACTTTCCCTCACATTTGAAATTTCAGAGCTTTCTGAATCGTACAGGTTTTTTTTGTCTGTCAGTCTGTGGGACGTTCTTTGTCCCTAACGATGTCTTGGCTCTATGTGGTTAAATCATAAGGGTTAGTGTACTACGAGTTTCATAGCGATAGATCGATTAGTAGAAAGTTATTTTTCTGAAACAACCATTTCTCACGAGCTAATTTGTTTCAAATTCGATCAGGAGTTTTGAGGAAAAACTCTTGAATGATTTCATGCATTATTATTGTAATTAATAGAATCCCGTCATCAAAATACAGAAAAAAGTTGATATTATCAGAAAGAAATTTTCAATCTTGTTGAACTGTCAATAGAACTAACACTTACGATATCTATTTTACCTACTAACCTGTCGCACTAAGTAATCACGTGACTCATGATAAAAAAGAAATTACGTAACTTTACTGCCAAGCTCACTTGCGTTTTGTAGTTGTGATGGACAAACTTCGTCTATTTCCAATTTAAATTCGAGACGTACAGGCTAGGCATACCTGTTTATTCAAGTAGGCACTCAGCGAAGTTGATAATTTTTATTACCGACACAAGATTGTTAAATAAACATATATCTTTTAGCAGTTACACTATCACTATCACGACCAATAGGAGTTAAAATTTGATTTTTTCGCCTAAATATTCGTAATTTAGCAGACAAAAGTTGTAATACCTACCCAATTATGTATTTCTTTTATAAGTTTGCAATTATTGAGGAATTTCTATTGTTCGTGGGCTACAGATCAAGTTCACTGACTTGAGATCTTGTTACCAACCGGGGAGGGACTGCGGTTATCCGGGTGCTGCTCATCTCCAGACCACTGATGCGAATCGGATCGTCGTCTGATCTGGAACGCCTATGAGATTTCTTCTCTGGACAGGTTGTTGATGCATAGTATAGTTATTTACAAAGCTCACAAACTCCTAATAAGTCCAGTTCAACTTGTTCCATTCACAGAATAAAACCTGTAGGAAAAGGTTCTTCGAATACTGGCCTCAACCTTCCCCACATTTGAAGGATTCTGGGATTCTTAGAACATAATGATGGAACATGGACCTCAGCTCTGCCCAACCACTCCAACCGGGTGGTTTCAATGAGCTAAGTGCAACTTCATTTCCCATTATTCGTTATGGAAACTTTCTAATCCGAAATTCACAAAGGCTCTACATTACCGAGGTAGGGTAGCTCATGTTACCTAGTTATCTGTGAAGTGGTGAATAATTCTGAAACGTAGTTCTGCCATTTCGTCATCGTTTGAACTTCTTGAATTTAATCAAGTGACTAAGCGACAGAAACCAAATTTTGCAGCAGAGCTTTTAAAAATACTCTTTCCAACGTTCAACGGCACCAAAAACCTTATTTTTCTTCCGATTCTACCAAGATAGCACAAGCATTGATTTCACTTTCCCAGGTTGTAATAAAACGCTGCAAATTATTACACAATGGTTTATTATTTTTTATTTTTCTATATAGATCACTCGTCTGCAAAGCCACCAACCATCCAACATGAAGAAAAACATCGATCGCATTTCGGTCAGCTTTAATTTGAACGGAGATTAGGCCTCTTTTGCAATTCACACTCGTGTTTCTGATTTATCGTACGTCCAAACTTTAAATTCTCGTAGTGAGCGAACGGTTTGTCCTACAGAGCTCCGGGTGGTCTCAAAAAATTCTAAAAATTCTATAGAATCTTAAATTGAAGGAAAAAAACAATACCTTTATATCAAAATTTTTTGAGTTAGGGCGTTTTCAAAATTTCAAAATTGATTTTGGAACCCTTAGAAGTGACCTACATGAACCAAAATCTTCGGGACACAACTAGACCCCAAATGGAGCCTACATACCAAATTTCATCAAAATCGGTCAATGCTAAATGGCAAAAGTGCCGCGGACGGCGGACGGACGGCCAAATTTTTATTCGATTTTCGGATTCTACGTACCTTGAAACGCAAACCATCAAATTTTGAGGGGGTGTTAAAATTTTTTTTTCTTGGTCGATTCCAAAGGTTCATTATTGAAAATAGGTAATAAACCAAAACGTTCTCCAAAATCAAAATTTCCTGCCTCTCCGAACAGACCATTAGTTTATCCGTCACTCAAGTTACAGTTTCCTCTTCTCCTTGTCTAATAGAAGAGAAACACACAGAAGATATACACATGGTAGAGATACAAAGGAAACACCGAAAATTCGACCATTTCCGCTGTTTGAATTATAATTTAATAAAATAATTCGCTCTTGCCTGTGGATTGAAAACCAAATCCGCCAATTTGACCAATTTCAAACGGTCACCATTTTTAAAAGTCGGGATTTTGGAATGGACATTTTTTGATTAATTGGTGTCGGGATAGAAACATAAAGAGATACAAAAGAAACTGCTGTCAAATCAAGGTTCAATATTAATTAGTGACTTGGGTTTATTTTGGATTTCAACCATAGATTTACCGTGATATTAAATTTATGACAATGACAGTTTGGTCACCGTCAACCAATATAATAAATTTTATTATAGTGGTTGGCAGTGACCAAACTGTGAAAGGCATGTGTGAATCACCCAGTTCTGTCAGTATCACGGAACGCCCCAAGGGTTATAACGTAATCGATGACATCCTGTTATGTTTTTGAAACGCTCAGGAGAGCGTGGTGTCCTCAGAAGAGGAAGAAGATTACAGAAAGCGACAAGCGCTAAACGACGGCGTTTAGAATACAAACGGTTTTGATAGCTGACTGTCGCATCGCGTCAGAACACAAAGGTGTCACTTTCTTAAGAGCAACTACGAATTAGCATGGAGTCGCTGAAAAAAAGAAAAGCGATTAGATCGGAACAAATGACTTACTGAAATGAACTGCTGCGTTATCCACATACAGACTTCCTGGTTCACTTAAAACAGAGACTACATCATCAACTCAATATAGAATTTATCTAAGTGACAAAGAACAGTAGACCCATAGTACCCATGATTTCGGGGGAGGGGGGGGACATCCCAGTGGAAAACCCAATATCAATAAAAATCAAAAGAAATCTTTTTAAACCGTATTTTCTTACTATAAATAATAGGATGAAACCATAAATTTAGTATAAATTAGGGAAATGAAGGGTTTCGTGGGACTTTGGTCAACATTTTTTCAAAGTAAGTGCCTACCTGAGCAGCAGGTATAATATCGATACCTTAAAGCACAAAGGTGCTATGTCCAAAAATGGAGTTTTGAACAAAAACGCAAAAGAAATTATCACCAATGCACAATCCCTGAAATAATGGCTTATTACACTAAACTCTTCAATTTCCTCAATATATTTTCGAGCTATTATCGTCAATAAAACTCAATAATAGTCTGTTGAATTTGAGTTTTTCTAAAATTAAAACAAATTAAAAATGTGGAAGGTGGATGGACATAGCATTTGTGATTTAAGGTATCGATATGACCCACTTCATCCCACTCCCCTAATCATTTTGGCGTGGATTTTTGGTTTATTATTTTCAATAATAAGCCTTTGGAATCGAGCAAGAAAAAAAAAATTTTAACCCCCCCTCAAAATTTGATGTTTTACGTTTCAAGGTACGTAGAATCCGAAAATCGAATAAAAAAAATTTCCGTCCGTCCGCCGTACGCCGTACGCCGTCCGCCGTACGCGGCACTTTTCTTAGCAACACTGGACCGATTTGGTTCAAATTTGGTATATGGGCTCCATTTGGGGTCTAGTTGTGCCGCGAAGCTTTT
The DNA here is from genome assembly GCA_009739505.2 of Apolygus lucorum. Lineage (NCBI taxonomy): Eukaryota > Metazoa > Arthropoda > Insecta > Hemiptera > Miridae > Apolygus > Apolygus lucorum. Next base: position 38,342,898 of record CM019169.2, read on the forward strand.
GGTTGATGTAGGTCACTTCTAAGCGGTGAAAATTAAGGGTTGAAATTTTCAAGAGTGCCCTAGCTCGAAAACTCTCGAAATAAAGGTATCGTTTTTTCCACCAATTTTAAATAGTACAGAATTTTTAAAAAATTTTGAGACCACCCGGAGCTCTGTAGGACAAACCGTTCGGTCCCTACGAGTATTTGAAGGTTTTCCTTCGATAAAACAGAATCATGAGTGTGAATCGCAAAAGAGGTCTAATCGCCGTTCAAATTTTATCTGACTAAAATGCGATCGCTGTTCATTTCTTCGATTTGTATACAGTTTTGCCTTCTGCGTAACCAGTAATCAAATTTCCATATCAAGCTTTCTATTTTTCGAATCGAGTGTGAAGCGTTTAGTTCTTTCTAATAAACTTGATTGTGAAGGTGTGAAGCCATTGTAGTGTGGTAGGTACCAATAGGTAGGTGTGGTAGGTAAAAAAAATTGGTAGGTAAAACAATGTTTGTAGGTAAAAAATGCTGCAAATCATTGCTCACTGATCAGCTGAGTGAGCTCCGAAGCCATTTTCAATCCTATTGAATGGAAGTGCTCTTCCAGGCGTCTCCAGCATTCGAGGAGATCTTCTTCACTCTTCTGATCACTGATCAGCTGAGTGAGCTCCGAAGCCATTTTCAATCCTATTGAACGCAGGAGCTGAAATTTGAGAGGGAAGGTCAAGGGAGAATACAGATGGTGGTAGGTGCTATTGATGGAGAACCAGTGATCTATACAGAAGGATGATCTATACAGAAAATAATAAACCTTTGAGCAATGATTTGCAGCGTTTTCTTGTAATTTTTCTTGTAATTTTCACTCAGTCAACACTCAAGTGGTTTGAGTAATTTTTTATATTTTTAAATTGTCTTGAGGCGGGGTCATAGCTGGGATGGCCCGAGAGGGGGATTGGGAGACGTGCTCCCTTCCCTTCGAAATGAAATAATCAAGATCTTTTACATTTTTGCTACAATTTTGACAAATTACTGCGTTTACCAATATGATAATCCCGAGTACAAGTGAAAATTGGGTAGTTTTTTGCAAATTTTTCTTTCTTCCTGAAACTAAAGATTTTGATGATTCCCTTAGGATTTTTTAGTTTTATTGGCAAAGGTAAAGTAAAGGATGGTTCCCTTGTGGGGTCGAATCGATCTTTTCACGTCGACATTTTGTCATCAACTCCCAAAGATAATGGAATGGTTGATAATAAATTTTTGTGGTCATAATTATTATTGCATAAATAATTATGGTGTAATATTTATACCCAAAGCCTAGCACTTGTGTTATTTGTATAGATATTATGTAATAATAGGTTCTATGCCTTGGGTAAATATTGGATGAACGTTAGTTATGTCAGCATTACCATGTTTGCCTAATATAAACAACAGAGAGTCGAATAGTAGTTGCAGTGACATCGTAGGTGAACAGCCTTTGGAGATTAGTCAGGTCAATGTGGCCAATTCAATTCACCCTCTGAATCGATCTCGTCTACTGGAGGTTGATATTGAAGGATCTTTGATTGTTTACGTGTACTTGGAAGCAAATTACTTAATTGCATGAATAGTCCAGTCAAATTAGCAGTTAGGGTTTGCATTAATTCCGGACAAAGCGAAACTTTTATGGGTGACTTGTGGGTGCCTATGGAACATGTTTTTAGTATATTCTACTAGATTCTCCTTGTGCTAACTTTTTGGTGCCCGAAAAACCGCGATTTTCGGCACTTGTTTCAGTTTTTTGCCTATAACTCGTACACGATGCATCCTACGGAAAATTTTACTCATTCCTTTATTAAACAGGATGAATTTCTGCGTCGAATGACCACCTGAAACGTTAAGATCGGTTCAGCCGTTTGGCCGAAATCGACCGTTGAATTTTGCCGCTTTTTCCCAAATTGGTTGAAAAATGGGTTACGCTCAAGTTTCAAGGCCTGTACATCAAAAACGGCGTATCCAACCAAAAAATGTCACATAATCAAAGTTGTAGAGAATCAAATTTTGTGTAAGAAAAGCATCCCCCCTTCCTCCCCCCTCCCACCCGCCCCTACCAAATGATAGAATAACGAAACAACTTCTGAGTAAACGAAATTATGAGTATTGAAAACGGTGTTGCAATCAAAAAATGTCATATAATCAAAGTGAAACGTCTGTTGTTCGACCTAAGGCACTGAAGTACTTATAATAATAGAAAAGGCAAAAGAAAAAACATCTCCTAGATTCTCCTTTTGCTCACTTTTGGTGCCCGAAAAACCACGATTTTTCGGCACTTGTTCCAGTTTTTCGCCTATAACTCGTACACGATGCATCCTACGGAAAATTTTACTCAATCCTTTATTAAACAGGATGAATTTCTGCGTCGACTGACCACCTTCATTTTTTAGATCGGTTCAGCCGTTTGGCCGAAATCGATCGTTGAAGTTTGGCGATCAACCAATTTGGGAAACATCGCCAAACTTCATCGATCGATTTCGGCCAAACGGCTGAACCGATCTAAAAAATGAAGGTGGTCAGTCGACGCAGAAATTCATCCTGTTTAATAAAGGATTGAGTAAAATTTTCCGTAGGATGCATCGTGTACGAGTTATAGGCGAAAAACTGGAACAAGTGCCGAAAAATCGTGGTTTTTCGGGCACCAAAAAGTGAGCAAAAGGAGAATCTAGGAGATGTTTTTTCTTTTGCCTTTTCTATTATTATAAGTACTTCAGTGCCTTAGGTCGAACAACAGACGTTTCACTTTGATTATATGACATTTTTTGATTGCAACACCGTTTTCAATACTCATAATTTCGTTTACTCAGAAGTTGTTTTGTTATTCTATCATTTGGTAGGGGCGGGTGGGAGGGGGGGGGAGGAAGAAGGGATGCTTTTCTTACACAAAATTTGATTCTCTACAACTTTGATTATGTGACATTTTTTGGTTGGATACGCCGTTTTTGATGTACAGGCCTTGAAACTTGAGCGTAACCCATTTTTCAACCAATTTGGGAAAAAGCGGCAAAATTCAACGATCGATTTCGGCCAAACGGCTGAACCGATCTTAACGTTTCAGGTGGTCATTCGACGCAGAAATTCATCCTGTTTAATAAAGGATTGAGTAACATTTTCCGTAGGATGCATCGTGTACGAGTTATAGGCGAAAAACTGAATCAAGTGCCGAAAAATCGCGGTTTTTCGGGCACCAAAAAGTTAGGACCAGGAGAATGTTTTTTCTTTCGCCTTTTCTAGTATTACAAGTACCTCAGTGCCTTAGTAAGTTGAACAACAGACGTTTCACTTTGATTATATGACATTTTTTGATTGCAACACCGTTTTCAATACTCATAATTTCGTTTACTCAGAAGTTGTTTCGTTATTCTATCATTTGGTAGGGGCGGGTGGGAGGGGGGAGGAAGGGGGGATGCTTTTCTTACACAAAATTTGATTCTCTACAACTTTGATTATGTGACATTTTTTGGTTGGATACGCCGTTTTTGATGTACAGGCCTTGAAACTTGAGCGTAACCCATTTTTCAACCAATTTGGGAAAAATCGCCAAACTTCAACGATCGATTTCGGCCAAACGGCTGAACCGATCTTAACGTTTCAGGTGGTCATTCGACGCAGAAATTCATCCTGTTTAATAAAGGAATGAGTAAAATTTTCCGTAGGATGCATCGTGTACGAGTTATAGGCAAAAAACTGAAACAAGTGCAGAAAAATCGCGGTTTTTCGGGCACCAAAAAGTTAGCACAAGGAGAATCTAGTAGAATATACTAAAAACATGTTCCATAGGCACCCACAAGTCACCCATAAAAGTTTCGCTTTGTCCGGAATTAATGCAAACCCCCCCCCCCTTTTTTTGGCTAATTTGACTGGACTAGAAGCTCAAAGGGAGATGCTGTGAATATGATGAGCCAGCTGGCATTAGCCAGGGAACCGGTCGTTCTTGGTTAATTTATTATTATTCACAAACTTGAGAACAAACGACTGCTTTGTTCATCTGTGTGCTCAAGGAATAAACAAAGTAGGGATGCAAATCAATTATCGATAATATCGAAATATCGATATTTCTCGTCCGATGTTAAGTCTTCCGATATTTATCGATTATTTTGTGTCGATATTTTTTTCATTATTCTTTCTAAATACCAGGGTGGATCTTTGGGCTCAAAGTTGCATCTAACAACAGCAACTAATATGTTTATTTGTCTAACTTTTGTTGAACGCGTCCTCGTCTACCATGGCTCAGCCCAAGACAGTAAATGGGTGTATGGGAAAAAAATAACATTCTTGGGTTTTCACTTCTTCCACCCATCCATACATTGTCTCCGTTTTCCGTTACTCCCTTGATTTGTACCATTGAATTTGAAACAGAAGTTACCCATATCTCGTATAGCTGTGTACCTTCAGAACGTCTCTTCTCAAAAGCAGGGCAAATCCTCACCCAAGAGAGGAACATGATGAGAGGGGAAACACTCTCCAAACTCTTATTTCTCTAGAGCGTCCCTGAACAATATTTTTTTCTAATATATACCTACTGCATTTTCCAAGGCTGATTTGTTTTCAACGACTTAAATTCTACGTTCATGAATAAAAAAACTAATTTTATCGGTTCATAATTTTTCATCCTACTTTATGATTCTAGAGTAAGAAAATATGAGAAAAGGAAAACGTGAAAACCTATTTGATAATCAACTAAATAGGTAGGTAAGTAATGGGTAAACCACGTACCTACTTAGTTAGGTAAGTCATGATTTTCCAAATTTTCTTCTTCATCTCTAAAGATCATCTTATTGGGGTAAAATCTTTAAACTTGATTATTTTTTAACTAGGAAAATCTGTTCTAAAACATTATTGCTTTTAAAACTTGCATTATGAAATAATGCAATAAATGAATAACAAATAAATTAGTCAATAATAATACATTAAATGTATTATAGATAAATAATTTTTTTATTATCGATTATCGATATTTTTGGTCCGATATATCGATGTTGCTTTGTCGATATATTGATGATACCGATTATCGATATTATGTAGCCGATGTTGCATCCCTAAAACCAAGGTTGTACTCAATAATTACGATCAAAACTCTGCCAAAATGCAGGGGAACTATTATTGTCTCATCGTGTCTTCTCCAATAACTTCAAAAAGTGAAGCCTTATTAGAAGTTCGCGTGACTCGAGGTATTGGATATCCAGTAATTGGGGCACAGCAAATCTGCAGGTCAAAGCTACACACGAACACTCACTCGTGTAGAGGACAGCGATCAGTCATTTGACTACTGACAGTGATATCACGTCAAAGTACAGAAACTCACTTGAACTTAATAGATGTGCTTTCACAGCACTGATCATACAAATGTTCATTTGAGGATAAGAATTTGCTGATATCTGGTTGGATTAGGTATGATTTTCACCTAATCGTTGTCAGAGAAGAAAACGTTATCTTATTCAGGCCATATAAGATGAGTAATAGTTATCTCATATATGACCGCATGGTTCATATTTATGCGCTATAAAATCCCGTGAAACATTATATTACTCGTAGATGAGTAGTAGTAAAATAAGTACTACAAAATCCTAAAATATGCAAGTGTTTGAGGGAGGGATAAAATTTGCTTTTCTAGGTCGATTCCAAAGATTCATTACCTGTTGGTATTGAAAATAATAAACCAAAATCGAAATTGATGCCAAAATGTTTGTAATAAATTTTTGGACCACTCTAAGGGGTCAAGTCCCATTTTCGGCAACATGTTATCAAAAGGATATTTCCTCTCCCCTGAAAACCAGTCAAATTGTCATAACACGTATCTATTTACAAAGCATAATTCCATTAAAATTCTTGGGAGACCGTCTAGGGGCTACTCCGGGATGATCCTCCAAAGTTGCATGAAACTTGGTCAAAAAGAGCGAAGTTATGAATGAAGAAGAATTTCAAGCATGTGCAATTGTTGTAATACTAATCCCTGTCGCAATGCACGTACCATAAAACTAAGCTCATCACCTTCCTTCGATTCCACTTTTCCAGAGATTCCTCCACTTTTCTTCCTTGAAAAAAAACCACATAACATCTGAATTCCCCTTTTACTGGAAACACGAATTGGCTGGGAGTCACGATGTGGAGTTTGGGTTGGCGCTAGACAACTCGGCTCTGCCTTCCTTCACATCGAAATCTGACTTTCTCGCTCTTGCACAATCTTCTCCCCCTCTGGTTCCAACTCGCTCCTCACGTTACGGCATTATATGAAGCTAGTGTGCAGTTTTCGTTTGTTTCATTTTTGTTACAATAATATTTGTCTGGTCATTGAGGATGGTTCCGAGTGAATTAGAACTAAGTCATTTTGAAAACGTAAGTATTATTCACAATTTGGGTTCATTTTTTTCAATAGTGAACCTTTCGAATCGACTAAAGAAAACAATTTTAACCCCCTTCAAAATTTGTTGGTTTACGTTTCAAGGCAAGTACGTAGAATTCAAAAATCGAATAAAAATTTTGCCGTACGCGGCACTTGGTTACCATGAACCGATTTTGATTTTGTGCCCCGAAGCTTATGGTTGATGTAGGTAACTTCTAAGGGTTAAAAAATAAGGGCTGAAAATTTCAAAATGCCCTAGCTCAAAAACGTTCAACATAAAGGTATTGTTTTTCACCTATTTAAAATACAATTGAATTTTTAGAATCGAATGAGACCACGCAGAGCTCTGAAGGACAAATCGTTCGCTCCCTATGAGAACTTAAGGGTTGGACTTGGATAAATCAGAAACACGAGTATGAATCGCCAAATAAACTTAATTTCCGTTCAAATTTCAGCTGACCAAAATGTGATCGTTGTTCGTTTCTTCGAGTTGTCCTCAGTTTTACGTCCTTAGCAACCAGTAATCAAATTTCCTAAAGAAGGCACCCACAATTCTTTATTTCTTCCAAATAAATTTGATAAAAAGTTTGTTAGGTAGTGGCCCTGATTTTGAAGGGCCCTTAGTGTAAAGTTCATTTTCCCAACCAGTTACCAGGGTGAATCTTTATAAAAATTCGTATCATTGAAAAACGTCTTCCAAGTGGATGTGGCTCATAATATCTGCCTCGTATCCATAACCCGGCTATATAGATATGTTTACTCTCAAAAATGCTATTTATAGGGAACCATCCTGAGTTTCAACCACACAACCCTACAAAAACCCATCGAAATGATCGGGCTGATGATTTACATAGGAAACCATCCACATGCCAACAATTCTTATAATTTTCATGGAATTCGGATGGAAAATTTGAAAGTTTTGGCTGTTATCGGGGTTTTACGTTTGCGCATGCGCAGAGGCTACTATATATCCGGGGATGTTAATTTTCATTGTAGATCATCCACACGCCAACCCGCACAATCCCTGATTTCATCGTAATAGGACTATAACTTCGTATAGTTTTGCCCGTTACAAGGATTTGCGGATTCACTAACAGACAGACACTCAACCAAAATTGTTCAGGAAGGTCTTAAACGTAAAACGCAATCGGAAATTTTGATTTAGGTGCGCTTTTTTTCTTACTTTAAAAATCAAATCAATGCTCTCGCTACCTTGCTATACTCGGGTGCATCGCGATCCGCTAAAATTTGTGTTATGAATATGTATTATCGAAATTGGATTGATTGAAAAATCCTAAGTTATATCACTCAATAGAGACTCAAAAGCTTACTATTGGAAGGAGGCCTTTCAGGACACTCAATAATCAGTCTTCCTTCTATTTTTCGGATGTGTTTAAGTTTGTCGTAGACATGTTGTTATACCGTCCGAAAACCCTATGAAAGTCATTACCCAATGGCCAATGTAATCAGGCATGTTATTGCGCAATTATATCATCAGAATTCAAATAGTTTATCTACACAGAAGGAGCGACAAAGAATCTGAAGACAACAATTATTGCTAAGCTCTATTGAAGGTTCGGCCAAGGTCGCGGAAGAGGAAGTCCTAGCGGGGCGCTGCTGACTATCCCTTCACCATGTTCAACTTGAGTGGTCGCCAACTAGACCTATTAACTATAGTTAGGTACCTCTTTTCTGGATCGATTGGTCACAATCTTTTTCAAGTGAAAATAAAACACAGTTCTGGAAGGCAACAGTTGAAAACGGTAGATTCGTTACCCCGCGGCAACTCCTTTTGTTCGACGGTGGATTCCGACAGGTGGTGAATAACTTGGCCATTCATGTTGAAGAAATTCAATGCATGCGTAGCGAACACGATGAAGGGATCCCTAGCGAAGATCTTCCATTCAAAACCCGCGATGTTCATTTATGTTCCTTTTACTGGTTGTATTACCTAACTCTATAACAAAGAGTATTCCATTCTTTCATTTTGAATCTGCTTTGTGTATCGGTTGTTGATAGAAATTATGTTCTTTCGAAAAAGCACCAAAAACTGAACAATACACACACTAACACACAGACAAACATTAATTATTTCTATTTTTTAATGTTTGTCTGTGTGTTAGTGTGTGTATTGTTCAGTTCTTGGTTGCTTATATTCTTATTAGTTTTTAGATGACAAAGAATAGGTTTAATCTTGATGGCTCATATTTTTAATGGTTTTAATAAAAATTGATTATTAAGTAATAACGTTTTTTGACATAAAACTATTTTTGACTGGTTGGTTATACTAACTGTGATTGTTCATGCTAGAGGTTAATTTTGTAGTCTTCAATTAATTGTTTTTTCTTGTAGGCTTGAGAAAGGGGCCATAGTTTGCCCCGAAAGCGCTAGCCAAATAAATGTTGAAAAGAGTATATTGACGTCCTCTGCTTCCTTCTCCACAACAACCAAGAAAATTACTATAATAAGAGTACAGAACAACAAATGCAATCTATGAAGTTTTGACCTTTGAAGTAATAAGATCCTGAAATTGTTTACCTATTTCCACTTATGCCCTTGCGCTTTCTTGAGTCGAATGTTTGGAGATAGGTTTTCTTCTCTTAGACCAGGTATGTACGAGCTCTACGTAATTTATCGTGGCTTTCACACTTATTGACATTTTATGTCTTTACTTTGGCACATTAACGAAAAAACGTCACGAGAATTGCTCACGAAACTTTTTAATGATATCCACTTACAACCAAGTCGTTGCTACGGAACTTTGTCTTCGTCATTCGTGTTCGTAGAAAAATCGTTCACCATTCGTTGGAAAGCCCTAAATTTATGCTTAAATTTTATACTGCCAAAACCGCTGTAATTATGAAAGAAATTGAGATGTACCGCTGAGTTGAAAGAACTGTAAACAACATTAAATGTTGTATATACTGCAAATTTTGTAGCAAGAGTTTGTTTCACGTCAACATGCAATTATTGAGAAAGCAAATTATTGTTATAGGTAGGTAGACGGGTGAAGGGGGACGGGAATTTTACCTTCATCTTCGGTAAGTCGGTGACAAAATTACGATTATTGTAGCAGAAACTACACAATGTTTTCTACGAGGCATTAGGACTACGCAGAAATTCCAAAGTGATTCTTCGTGACCACCTTCGTGAAATAGGCCTTAATAACGAATTTCCCTGTAACAACACTCATTCAAGAATGCTTTCGGGTCCGCTGACTTAGCACCCTTTGTTCCGCTCAAACACCATAATTTTGGGAGTATTCGACCCATGATAATTGCTGTGCCATTTTTTCCAGCAAAAAGTAGATTTGTTCTACAATCACCAGTCACAAAAACCGAGTAAATTCTAGAAAACGTTATTCAAATTATTAAACAAATTACCTTACCTTCTAGTAGCTACACTTTACTCAGTGTCTCAAGTCATTTCTATAATTATTATGGTGATTCACGTGTGTTTTACTAAGTAATATTCTTATTTTCCCGTTATATGATGAATAATAGGCTATTCTTTATAATTGATTCTCTCACGCCGTCCCTGTCATTTTAATTAATACGCGCTTTATAGAAATGTAAGAATCTGCGTAAACTGGCTCACTTAATAACTACGTGCACGTGATAATAAACTATTCCTCAGTAATTGTTAGATCTGATACGCTATTAATTACGTACTTACAGTTTATATTCTAAGCCTAGGAATAAATACGAGAAATAACTGAAACAAAGAGAACAACAAACACTACCTACGTATCTGAAAGATCCGTTCACAACCAACGCAATTCGTTCGAATCGCTTAATGATTGTCAAGAATCAATACAATCAAATTATCTTCTCCATTTATGTTAATTTGTGCATAGGTACCCTATTTATAAGCTTATCTCAACATAGAGACAAGTTTATTCAAGCTTATTTCTGTAGTTAAGGCTAAAGGGGACAGCCCTCTAGTTTCATTCTCTTTTAGGAGATGGCGCTAGCGTCGCATTCAAAAGTTTTCCCAAAGTTTCTCATCCTCCACGAAAGATTTTTTTCAATTATAATACGGGAAAGTATCCAGAATAAGTAGATCTCGGTTTCCACCATTGAATTTTTACCATACTTTAATTATTTTTATCATGAAATCGCAGAATTCGGGTTATTAAAGGTGTTGAGTAAAAAATGAGATAGGTTGCATATTCATTGTCATTAATAATTGATGAATGATTGGTTAGAAATCCGATTCTTGGACAGTTGGAGACAGAAAGGGTAAATGAAAAATAACGCACGCTCATTGGTTGCTAGCAAATGGAGTATGAGGTTGGTTGCCTAGCAACCCTCCTTTTCAATCCGACCCTCCTTGACCCCCACGGAATAGATCAGTAACATTGCTTGCAATTTCACTTCCACATCTACCTACCAAGTTATGCTGAATAAGCAATTTCATTGAGTGATATTCATCATATATTATGAAAATGAATTGATTGATAAATGAATTTTGAAGGGTTTTGCTTCTTCGCTTTCGAAGATGGTCAAGTTTTGTATCCATGTGGAAGGTCTAGCAAACTTGGGTCCACCAAAATCAAATTTCGATTCGCATTTTGCGTTTCAGAGTTTTTTGAACGACTTTGAAACTAATTCCGTATGTCCTTATTCGTTTTTGCGGGCCTACCCTACTTGGTAGATGCTTTGATATTCTATTCGAATAGAGAAATTTACCTTGGTTCCTAATACACTTAATATGTAAGTATGATTAACATAGTGGTTTCCTCTAAAAACATAATTTTCCCCATTTTGAACTCCTCAGTGTTGAACCAGAACGCTCATTTTGAAGAATGTCCTACTTTTTCAGGTTTATATCGAAATGTGTGATTTCTTTACCTTTGGGATGTCCCTTGACATTTCAAGTGTCAAATATTCCTCGTTTACCCTCTCAGATTGGAGGAAATTTCTCTGTGCGCTGGTCTGATGAAAATTTAAAGCGTAACAGCAGGCATTGAAAGCTAGCTGGACGTTGCTAGTATGATTAGCACAGTGATTTTCACTTTAAAAAAAAACATTTTCTCCATTTTTCGAATATTTGAATTCCTCAGTTTTGGACCAGAACGCTCAATTTGAAGAATGTCCTACTTTTTCAGGTTTATATAGAAATGTGCGATTTCTTTACCTTTGGGATGTTCCTTGACATTTCAAGTGTCAAATTTTCCTCTTTTACTCTCTCAGATTGGAGGATATTTCGCTCTGTGCGCTGGTTTGATGAAAATTTAAAGCGTAACACCAGGCATTGAATGCTAGCTGGACGTTGCTAGTATGATTAGCACAGTGATTTTCACTTTAAAAAAAACATTTTCTCAATTTCTCGAATATTTGAATTCCTCAGTTTTGGACCAGAACGCTCAATTTGAAGAATGTCCTACTTTTTCAGGTTTATATCGAAATGTGTGATTTCTTTACCTGTGGGATGTCCCTTGACATTTCAAGTGTCAAATATTCCTCGTTTACCCTCTCAGATTGGAGGTAATTTCGCTCTGTGCGCTGGTTTGATGACAATTTAAAGCGTAACAGCAGGCATTGAAAGCTAGCTGGACGTTGCTAGTATGATTAGCACAGTGATTTTCACTCTAAAAAAAAACATTTTCTCCATTTTTCGAATATTTGAATTCCTCAGTTTTGGACCAGAACGCTCAATTTGAAGAATGTCCTACTTTTTCAGGTTTATATCGAAATGTGTGATTTCTTTACCTTTGGGATGTTCCTTGACATTTCAAGTGTCAAATTTTCCTCTTTTACTCTCTCAGATTGGAGGAAATTTCGCTCTGTGCGCTGGTTTGATGACAATTTAAAGCGTAACAGCAGGCATTGAAAGCTAGCTGGAAGTTGCTAGTATGATTAGCACAGTGATTTTCACTTAAAAAAAAAAACATTTTCTCCATTTTTCGAATATTTGAATTCCTCAGTTTTGGACCAGAACGCTCAATTTGAAGAATGTCCTACTTTTTCAGGTTTATATCGAAATGTGTGATTTCTTTACCTTTGGGATGTTCCTTGACATTTCAAGTGTCAAATTTTCCTCTTTTACTCTCTCAGATTGGAGGATATTGCGCTCTGTGCGCTGGTTTGATGAAAAATTAAAGCGTAACAGCAGGCATTGAAAGCTAGCTGGACGTTGCTAGTATGATTAGCACAGTGATTTTCACTTAAAAAAAAAATTTTCTCCATTTTTCGAATATTTGAATTCTTCAGTTTTGGACCAGAACGCTCAATTTGAAGAATGTCCTACTTTTTCAGGTTTATATAGAAATGTGTGATTTCTTTACCTTTGGGATGTCCCTTGACATTCCAAGTGTCAAATATTCCTCGTTTACCCTCTCAGATTGGAGGAAATTTCGCTCTGTGCGCTGGTTTGTTGAAAATGTGAAGCGTATCAGCAGGCATTGAAAGGTAGCTGGACGTAGCTCACTCAATAAAACGGTCGGCCGTGGAGATTACAGGCATTGATCTTGACAGGAATGAGGTCGGACCAACCTTTCGCAACTACCGACAGCTCGCCTGTCTGACAAACTCGTGTCTACGTGCACGAGTCACGTAGTTGGCACCAATCATCAATGATTATTGTATCAGTGTGTCTGTAGGTACCAGCACCATCACATTTCACGACACCGCAGCTTAATGAATCAGCAAATATTGAATCATCAATATGATTCTCTTACTGATGCATAGAGAGGTAGGTAGTAAAGTTTTTTTCATCATTTAATAATGATTAACAGGAGGTTTCCATTATTTTTCCTACCGTCACGTCACGACTCTGGCAATGCTGGAATATTTCACTTTGAAAACAGTATCCTTCATGGTGGAAAAAACGCTATAAAACGTTGCAAATTATTACACAACGAATTATTATTATTTACCAGGGGTAGGTGATTGGGGGATTGAGGGGGGTGTCAGGGAGGTGGGTGGCTCCTCTTTTGGTATGATATTTTCATTATTTATTATTTAATAGTTTATCATTTTCAAAAATAAATTTATGGAATCGAGAATGAAAAAATTTGTTGATTTACGTAAGTAGAAAATTAAAGACTAGGATAAAAATTTTTCCAGCAGTCCACTGTACGAGACACTTTTCTCAGTTATCATGGATCGATTTTAATGAAATTTGGTATTTGGACTCCATTTAGGGTCAAGTTATGCTTTAGTCACCTTTAAAGGATGAAAAATAAGGATTGAAATATTCAAATCGCTCAAAAACTCTTGATAAAGACTTTCACCAATTTATAATAGAGTTGGATTTTTTGAATTTAATGAGATCAGCCAGAGCTTTGTGGGATCAACCATTCGCTCTCTCTGAGGACTAGGGTTGAACCTTAAATAATCAAAAACACGAGTGTGAATCGCAAAAGACTTCACTGACGAGAATTCTCCGCTCAAATTTCAGCTGATGAAAAGCTGATTGGTTCAAGATTTCGTGACGTTTCAACGTGGCTGCCCCATAAACAGATTGCCGATACATTTAACATTTCCATCTTCCTTAAATTCTCTAAATTTTTTGGATGCTTTTTCGAGCAGCACACTACGGGTTTTTTCCATATCAATGAACCCTCTTTCGAAAAAAAAAAATTTAAAAATTTGAGGCAAATTCCCCATTTTTTTAAATAAAGTTGAGCGGTTAAAACCGGTTCATTTCTTTCAATTGAGTCTCATCTAGAGATGGGTATCGTTACAAAAGTATCGATATTTTGTATCGATACTGTATCGTATTTGAGAATTGATACTCCATGTATCGTCTGGCATTAGTATCGATATTTCAAAATATCGAGTATCGATACTTTGGGGTCATAAAATGTCAATATTACCTAATATTCTCAAGGAAAATATTTTTTTATCTCTATTTATTCATTTATTACTATCAAGAGTCCAAGCCCTATTTACACATTTACATTTATTTGTAAATATGGCTTTTAGCTGGGGTCGTGATCAAAAAATGTAATAGGTAACTAAGTACTATCGTATTTACGAGTAAACTAGGTATTTCATTACGTTACTAATCACGCTACTCTAGTCCAAAAAATGAGAAAGTAACTTTTAGCGAATTTTCAAAGAAAATGAAGCTATTTATTAGCAGTTAACGAAATAACAACAAGACAATTCGAAGTTATGGTTTAAGTGATTTCACTTCATAGGTACTATATCACCCACTGTTTCTTAGCTTACCTACAAGTACAATACATACAAATTTCAAGCCGACATCGGTCTAGCAAACAAAGCAAGAAAGTTCTGATTGTGAAAATAGAAATTTTTGGAGCGAAAAATGTTGAAAATTTCGAAATATTCAAATTTGAAAGTCATAACTGGGAAATCTAGAAGTAGGTACGTACTCACCTGCGAATTCATTGTTTTTCATAAAATTATTTTGTCTCAAAATGAGTGTCAATACTCAGTTGATTCAAGGGAGTCAGGTAGTAAAAGGGTTCCACCTACCCATGTGATGTCACAGTCCAGTCCTGGTCTCGTTATTGTCTCAAGACGTTTCCTAGAAATCCCAATATGGGATCAGGCTAGTTTTAATGCGAAAGACCTCCCCCTCCCACCACCACCACCAGAGCATGTAGGTACCTGCATGAGCGAAAATTCTGAGAAAAGTCTAAATAACTGGTGATTTTACAGCCCTGTCAGTGTCTGAGATGCTCAAAGTACAACAAGCAGTGTTGTGGAAACCCTGGGATTCTGGGTTGGAACTCCAGCACGTGTAGGTCTTAAGCTCCAGGTACCAAGAACCTATCTTTTCCTAGAATCGCCTAGAGGAGGAACCACTTGTGTGTGAACTTGAATACTCTAGGCTCTCTGGACTGAATAAGAAACAAAAGTCCATTCATACAGCATGAGATAATGAGCGAATTTTCATTGAAATCTAGTATGGTTTTTTCACAGTCAACACTGGAGATTAGAACGCTCCAAAACGGATTTCGATTACTTTTTTCTCAAAAACTCCATTCTAAAAATGTTGTGGCAATTGCAATAGCTTCATTTTCCTTGAAAATTCGCCAACAAGTGAGCTTATGTCATAGAATGAATTAGGCATCTTTTGATGTAAAAACATTTGAAAATTTGGAGAAAATACCCACTGCAAATTTTATTGAACATTTTCTCCATAATATAATTTTATCCGAGTTAAGACCCAACAGCCTCCCTACCTTCTTCATATTTTTATTTTTTAGCCATTATGTTGAATTATCCGCGAGAACTGTATCGATATCCGAAAATATCAGAAATATCAGATAGTACAGTATCGATACTAAAATATCGAGTATCGGTATAGAAGTATCGATATTTTAAAATATAGGGTATCGATACCCATTCCTAGTCTCATCACTTAGTCTAAATTTAATTATGAAAGCACCCATAGCTCTCGGATAGCGATGTTGTTGCTAGTAGGTAGTATTAATGAAAAAGGAGAGTTCTATGCAGACGGGTAATCTTTGCATTAAAAAATAAATCATTGTGTAATAATTTTATCCCTTAGAAGTGACTGACAATAACCAAAACATTGGAGGCACAACTAGACCATAAAGGAAGCCGATATACCAAATTTGATCAGAATTGGCGGACAGACGGACATTGTTTTATTCGATTTTTGGATTCTACATTTATTGAAACAACTTTCAAATTTGGGGGGGGAGGGGAGGGGTGGAATAATTATTCTTATCTTGCTCGATTCTGAAGGTTCATTATGGAAAATAGTACACCAAAACGTAATTTTATCTGAAATCCGTCCAGGCAATAGTGAAGGGCTGGTCCGAGCGCGGGTGTTTCTGCCTCAAGAGGTTTTTGCTCAAGTTCGTTGACTCGGTCGAGGGCTCCATTGTCCAGTCCTTCTTCAGGGAAAATAACCTTCCGACCGTGGAACTTCTCCAATATTCTAGAGCATCATTGAAATTATTCGAAGTGTACTATTTTTTCAAGTCAGGGTTTTCTTTAATATTTCACGTATGACATAATCATCAATAGAGTATTTTTGTACTTGCCTTTTCGTTTCACACGTATCTACTCCCACACGCGTAAAGTTTGAAAAAATTCGCTGTCTACGCGAGGGTGCGCTACGTGAGGATAACCTCAGAGTAGATGGAGTGGTTTTTCTTTTTCCTTGGAGTACCCAAGGTATTTTAAGGTTGAACAGAAAATACTATTTGTTTGTACCTACCACTACCTATCCACTTCGTCATTAATATTGAAGTTATTTAAATTCAATTCTCATTATTGTTTCATTTACTAAGGGTTCCAATTTTTCTCCAATAGGTTTCACTATCATTTTTTAGGTAGGTACTATCATACTTTTTTATTCATTTTACTGGTATCTATATATGTTACAACCGGGTAAAGACAAAATAAACACGATAACTCTTCTCAAATTCGCACAAAATAATATTTCACTTGAACCAAAAATTGAGAGCCAAAACAATAAAACCGGGAAAGTAACAACAAATCGTCCTACCAAACCGTCTACCAAAACCAGGACTGCAATATGCCTTAAAATCGGTAAATTACCGTCAAAACCCACAACAATATATATGCAGTTGATTACTGATAACTATTAAATAATATATATAATAAAAAATCAATAATAATAAAAAATAATTAGGTAATCAATTTAAAAACATAAATAATATCTATAACGTAGTAGGAATTTCTTATACCTACCTAATATTTATAAGAAATCGAAAAATATTATTGTTGAATCCTCAAGTCAGATTTGGTATATCCTGGGGTTTGACAAGAACTTCCTCTTCTACCATGGAAATTTCTGAAATGGGGTGCTTTTTCACTAGCAGAAACCTTAAATAATCATCGAATACTTGCTCAAGTTCCTTCTTAGTGGAGGAACTCTGCCAGATGGACACACCTCATGGACTCTGCCATAAGCTCCATCCATTCTTCCATAACTTTTGTCATGATACTAGGAACATGAAAAAGAAAAAATTAATATCCTATCTGAAAGGGGAACAAAATTTGTAATAAACAAGGAGTAAAAATCCGCCATAGTAACCTTGCCAACTTAACTTATAAGCATCACGTTAACGTCACTACAGGAGTTCACTTTTCACAATTTCACGGAGGAGATCTGGAAAAATGACGTGGAAAGTTAGCATCTACGAGTGCTCGCGCTAGTTGCTCTTTTTCACGTTTCGCGTTTTGTCAACACGGGAAGTACAAAAATACTCTAATGTCGAAGAGCAGAGTTCTGTAGAGAGGATTCGGAGGGAGAATTATACATTAACGGTGTTTGATTTCCTTTCACTTTGTCACCACCTGATAGTAATTCCTCGTAGCCTTATTCAATTCTCTGATCCAATTAGGATTCTAGTTCCTTTCACCTCAAAGACCGTGTGAACTACCTTTCATGTCTGTAGCCCCCTTCACATTTCTCGACAAATGGGGTACAAGTTCCAGTCGTGGCAAGAGCCTTCAGACTGATCATTATGACATAGAATAGAAAACTTTTGCTAGTGCGGACGAGCAAATTCCACAACTCCAACTTCTCTTTCAAATTGATTGGGAATGAGGTCCTCAGGAATAAAACTCCTCCTTTGCCGAGCTTTTGGTAAATTTAGCCCTTTCGCAGGGCTCGATCATCACTTAAGCGTCAATCAACAACCAGATAGTTAAAGATGCCACCATAACTGTTCTCTGCAAGCTGTGGACCCTCATATTTTCTGTTTAATATTTATAGCTAGAAATTATGTTTTAGATCCCCCCTTTCCATTTTTTCATTTTTAACTACCTGGTTGTTGATTGACTGATTTGATGTTCACTGGGTTACACATCCTTCGAGCCCTGAGGAAGGGCTAAATTTACCGAAAGCTCGGCAAAGGAGGAGTTTTATTCCTGAAAACGTCATTCCCAATCAATTTGACAGAGAATTGTTTGTTGGGTCGATCATCATATTTGCTGTAACTCTAACTTTTTCATTCTCTGATGTTCTCTGTTTATTAAGTTACTGGTGATGACTCATGCTACTAGAATCTCAGATCAGCAGATTTTAAAAGTATTACAAGCAAAACAATCATGCCTTTCAACTGTCCAAGTTCTGGAAAATATTGATTCTTTCAATTGTCATTTGATATACCCTGGCGCTTCATGAGAGAACAAGGAAGTCGGTACATTGAGGATTCGTGATTGAGTGGGTGAAGACCTTTGTTTTTTTCTTTCGTAAATTCTCTATCACTCTCAATTGGCGAGAAATGCACAAAAGGTCATGTGGACACGAGCTAAATGTGAAACGGCGCGTCGCTCGCTCCAATGACCTTAGAGGCGAGTTTATCAAAGAACGGTGAGTCGAGGGGTTGCGGAATGCTGGTCGTCCGATTCCTGACGTAAAATCGACGTGTTCATTTCATTCACCTGTTCACTACAGCTGTGATGGATAAGGAGTGTAAAGTGTGCTGGGACTCATCAAAAACATCATTTGAATGGTGAGTTCTGATTCTACAGGGTGTAAGCCAAACAGGTCTGCCATACTGCTGCAGGAGTCGATTCTGCTACTAATTTTCATGCTGACGTCCACCCAATGCTGTTATGTTCGATAGTCAATAATCGATTATTTTCGATATCAAACCTAACCTTTTCAGCTGACCCGATCAGCTGGTCGTGAAAGGGCGCCATTTTGATGCTCAGTCTAGGGGTGGGTATCGTTACCAAAGTATCGAAATTTTGTATCGATACTGTATCGTATACGAGTATCGATATCTCAAATACCGTTGGGCATGAGTATCGATATTTTAAAATATCGAGTACCTATCGATACTTCAGTGTCATAAACTATCAATATTATCCAATATTCCCAGGAAAAATAATTTGTTGAACAATTTTTATTCATTTATCACTATCAAGTGTCTGAGCAGAGTGATTTTCTCCATGATATAAACGTTATTTGTGCAACCAAAGAGTAATGACCCAGAAGCCCCTCTACCTTCTTCATTTTTTAGCCATTTTTCCTCCATTTTTAGAATTTTCCTCGAGTACTGTATCGATATTCGATATTTAGAAATATCGGATCCAAAGTATCGATATCCAAAAATATCGGATAGTGCAGTATCGATACTAAAATATCGAGTATCGGTACCCATCCCTAGCTCAGTCCAGCAAGGTCAGTCTGTTTACATACCAAATTTATCTTGGTATGCAAACAGAATGATGGTGATAACATTCTTTTAAAGCAATTATGTAATCGTAAGTAGTGATTAAATGGCGAACAGCTGAAACAGATTCTTAGGGGTCTTGACACTAGCAAGAATAGTGACAACTAAGGTCCAACTATCAGGCTGACAAGCAATCCAGAATGAAATAATGAAAATAATTTTTACTGACTCAAACATTAGTGTCAATTGAAAACTCTCGAAATAAGTTTTTCAGAATGAAAATGGAATATTAATTTGCTACATTAAACAAATGTATTACTACTTGGATACCTATTTACATAGAAAACCGGAGACAAGTGCCTATTTACATCCTTTTTTGAACCTACATTGCGATATAAAACCTTCCTACCTACTGATGATTTTGATTGCAAAGAGCATCTAATGACCGCACAGATTGGCGTAATGAAAACCCTTGCTTACAATCTTTGTTTACAAGAAACTGATGTCAATGGTAGGAAAATTGACCGCTTTTGAGCGAGATTCTATCGATTCTGTGTGACGTCACTCGGATAAAAGCAATAGTAGACAGGTTCTCAAAATAGTCGATATACTTGCATACCAACATAGTTTTAATGATATTTCAGACATTTTGAACGAATCGGGATATAAATGTCGTAAAATGTGGATTGTGAAGTTTTGGAATTTTTGCTGTAAAGCACATCTGATCCAGTTAGTACCACTTTAACACTCGATGCTGAAGCCAAAACCATGACTACAGCACCCCTTCAATAACATGGCATTGTTTCAAAACGTCTAAAATATCTTTAGAACTATGTTGGTAGGTAAGTACAACCAAAAATTTCAAGTTTTCGACTATTTTGAGAACCTGTCTACTATGGGTGGATGTCAGCTTGCGGCACTGAACTAGTGAATATTCAATGAAACTTCAGCGTTGAAGCAAAAGGTTCTAGCAGCTAGTTGAAGTGGTTCTTTACATGTAACTGTTAAAAAACTTGTTAGGAAAGAGAAGAAATACTTAGTAAAAACGGCAACTATACATTTTTCGATGGTACCTGCTACTAAACATGACTGATGGAAGATCGCAGTCTTGAAATTCACATCCGATGTCTTGTATTTTTGGTATCATAGATAATAGACCGCTCTGTCCACCTTGTGTGGACGTCAGTCAGCATCGAGATTGTAGAATGAAGGGGTATTACGAGGCAAAATTAGACAGATAAATATGAAATATGATCGATTCGACTGACGTGCTATTTATCAAATCTATTTGCAACTATTTGAGTATGTGGCATAAGTGGTAGGTACCAACGTAACAACTTGAGTGGCAGCTGCATGTTCCAAGTCGATCATTCCAATTCCTTCTTCGTGCTTATAAACTGTCATTATGTTTTGCATGTGTATTTTTATCCGTGGTGATTCATAAAATAGTTATTGAACGGCTTGTATGACGCCAGCTGTGATTAATCTCTTATCAGGCTCATCCTGCTACTGTAGGTAAGAGCTACTTATAGGATATTAGAGTCTCCGGCCAATCACTTCCCTCTTTATTGATGGGTTTCCTTCGTCCTTGAGGTTGGCGAAAGACATTTTCCTACCTTCTAGCCTTTTCAGAAGGTGGTTTGAATCGATCCTTTTTGCAAATGAATGCGACCTTGAATCTTGAATTCGGGGTCTTTTGTGAAGCCGAAACACGCTGAGTCAGGGGGTGGCTGAGTGGGCGCTGATTTAAACATAGCGTGTCCGGCCGTTGTACCGCCATCGACCCTCTGCAAGGTTGATCCCGCCACTTTCTCGGCTACTACTTCCGCAAAGAACGGCCAGACTTCCGACAAAACCCAATTCCTACATTGAACGCACCCTGTTGTAATGAATAAACCTTTATTAAACTTAAGGCTTTAATCGAATAAAGAACTTGACATATTGAAATGAGTATAATATAGCAATCGGAATCACAAATTGGGTAGTGAAGTAAACACATGGTATTCGAGAACCTAAAAACGGAATGATAATAAATATCATGACATTCTCCCCCTTTCAATTTAAATGATAGTCCTCGAGGTAAGCTGGGGGTTTTCTCGGTCTTGAAGATCTTCTTACATCAGTCGGTATGGTGTCAGAGTTAGCCGGAGTGAAAGGTGAAGAAGGTGGAGATGGTATTGCTTCTGGAGTCGGGGTAGGAAAATTTGGAGTAACAGGAATATCTTCTGTTATAGACGCTTGTTGGAATGAGGTTGGAGGATTATTTTCCGGCCTGGGATCCTGTTGCAAGTCGCTTGGATCTTGATGACCAGAAATAGATCTGATTCCAACAGGTGCAAGGTGCTTAAGTGATACAGTCGATTCTTTCCCATCTGGTCTGCGTATTAGAGCATATTCAGGGTTAGCTTCTATCAAGTCGACTTCCTCAACCAATGGGCTGTACTTTGAGGTCCTCACATCAACCTTTAGCAAAACTTTTCCAGGATTTGTAAGCCATGTTGGTATAGTTACCCCGTTTGTCGAACGCCGGGCATGATTGAACATTCGTTCGTGGGGTGTGCAGTTTATGGAGGTGCACAATAGAGAGCGTATAGCATGTAGTGACTCCGACAAAACCTGTTCCCACTGTGATGTTTTCCATCCCTTATTTTTCAAGGCCAATGATATGGTTTTCCACTGAAAACCTTTCTAAAGAGCTGTGGATAGACGACAACCAGGTCTTGGGATTAGTATGAGTTTGATGATGTCCTTCGTAAATACGAATGAAGTACTCAATATCACTTCTCTGGTAGCAGTTCAAGACTTCTATATTTGATAACTAGAGCTCGGAATTTGCATATTTTGCATATCTTTTATTATGCGGTATATCTTTGTATTTGAACGTTTTGAAGGTTTCTGAAGGGTATGCGGTGGTTTAAATTGAAATTGAAATTGCATATTTTGCATATTTCGGTCATTTTGGGGATTTTTGAATTTTTTGGTCATTTTAGGGATTTTTGAATATTTTGCAGCATATTTCACCAGTTTTTTGTGTGCTTATTCTGGATTTTTTTTAAAGTCAGTGCTGGAAGTTGACAATATTCGAAATCGAATGTTGGAATGTTTTGTCCCCTCACTCACATCACCCCAGCAGGAGGACAGGCAGATAGCCCATCGTTTGGCCTTTATAAATGCCAACTTTAGTACCATACCCCATTTGGTAAACCACCTGGAGACCAGGGGGATGGGTCTCTGCTCTGCCGTAGGTGCTGTTTCCGACCTGCTCGAAAAAAGCTCCCACTGGCATGGAACAACTGGAAAAGCCGTCAAGGATAAACTGGAGGGGGTCCTATCGAAAATTTTGGGTGGTCTTCAGTGTTTCAAATCGCGAAAATTCTCAAAAGGGGAAGACAGCTCATGGGACTCTCCCTACTCTCCAAAAGAGATTTCCACTTTTATATTTTTGCCTATTGTATCTTGCGATGTAGAGAGATCGTTTTCTGCATTGAAAGAAATTTTAAGCGACAGGAGACCCTGTTTTACACCTGATAATTTTGAGCGTGTAATTGTTGTCCAATGTAATATGTAGTTCATCTTTACATTTTATACCTAGTTCGTATAAATGTATAAAAGTAAATAAAAAAAATGTATAACTGATTTTTTGAATAGCTTGTTTACTTTACCTGATGCTTCATAACTTTTTTCTAGGAGAAAAAAAAGGCTAAAATAATGTGGAACATCCTTTCTTAAACTACTGAAATTCCAAAGTCGTATGCAGTTTTAAGGGCAAATGCATATTTTGCCAGTTTCCGGTGCATATTTTTGGGACATTTTCGTGCATATTTTCTGAGCTCTATTGATAACCAATTGCTTACTGTAAGTCTCATATTGTTCAAGCAGCTATGTCAACCTGGGACTTGCTGCTTTTCCATCACAATCGTTCTCCGGGTTGTAATCTGCTAATGACTGAGTCACCTACTGAGTCGCCCTTGGTTGCCTGTTTCAGAAGATACCCTGTGGCCAACTGTATGGGTATCTGAAAAGTTCTGGAAGGACGATCCCCAATTCATAGGACATAATTGAAGGACTGTATTGGAATCCATTTTTAGCATTTCTACCACATTACTGGCTAATGTTTGAAGTAGAAGGAGTTGATGGCCTATGATTGCTGCTCAACCAGTCATTTCAAGCATGGCTGGATGACTTGCGAGACCATCTGATCGATTTCTTCCCTGTGATGTGCTTTGTTGATCACAGAGTATCTGAGGATACGGGAGAATTTTTCTTTTCGAAGCTGATGTCAAGTAAATTGTCTTAAATATTTTGAATTGAATCGTTAATTCCGAGATGTAAATTAAATTATTGATCAAGTTTGAAAGTCCATTCAAGCAACATGAGTTAATGAGTGAATTTTCATAGAAATTTTTGAAGCTATGGTCAAGAAAATCTAAATATTAACTATATGAAAGAGTAGTGGGCCTTGAGCGTGTGGCACATAGCAAAAGTCGTTAAAATTATAAAAATACAAAAAAAAACTCTCCTCGTCACCCCGAACTTACAAGAGTAATACTCTTAAGTAAATAGGATACTATCCTAAAGTAAATTGTTATTTCTTTCCAACTTTCTGTATACTCACTATACCACCCTACTGTATGCACAGGGTATGTTTTGAAGGTGTTGACCGTCTTTTGGCCTATTTTTCGAAATGTTGGCCCATTGCGTTGTCCAAAATTTCTTGCTTTACGAACTCGCCATTTCGTTTGTTATTATGAACATTTTAATTTTCTTTCAAAACTCGCTAAAAGATTCGACAGTTCGGGGATCGGCTTTGAATCACTGGTTACATTTAAAATTCGCTGGAGATTGCTTTCGCTCCTTAAGTACCTTGCTTGTTGAGCTCAGGTTCCTCTCACTCGCATCATTACATTGTGGCCAATTCGCCGATAATGGCTGCTCGTTACAAGTGAAAATAGCTCTTTAGCTCTCTGTAAATCGTTCTTTTGGCGTTGTCGCAAATTGCTTGTGTCTATCCGAACGAATTATGATTACTGTTCCTTGCATTCTACCTTCATAATTTTCAAATGAAATTTGCCCATGATTTTCTTATTACCAAAAACATGGTCCACGGTATGTTGATCATTTTTTTTAGTCTTCTTTCGATCAGTGTGGTTAAAGCAAATATGTTACCCTTGACGAGCGTAAATACCTCTGTTTCTCTCTTGCTTCTTAGTCTACCTAGGTAGCAGAAGCATAGTTTTTACTTTCCATGGTTGAAAAAATGGTTTCCAAAATCAAAATTTCCACTCGAGTTTTACGTTTTAGGCCTTCCACAACATTTTTGGTTTCCTGTCGGTCATGAAATCCTTGTAACGGGCAAAACTGTAGAAGTTATTGTCCGATTTCTCTGAAATTCTCGGGGACTGTGCGGGTTGGCGTGTAGATGGTCCCCTGTGAAAATCATAGTCCCAGGATTTACGGCCATAACTTCCACATTTTTCACCCGAGTCGGACGACATTTTCAGGGTTTGTGCGGATTGGGGTGTAGATGGTCCCCTATGAGGGTAGTGGAAGAGATTGATGTTTTGAGATTAGCTACTATGCATTGGATCATCTAAACAATCGGGTTATGGATACGATGAAGTTTCGCTCCCACTTGGCAGACTTTTCTTCACTCTTAGACATGTTATGGATATGAGAAAACATAAGCCACGACTTCTTATCAGACGATTTTTCCTGAAGTCTTATCATGTACCAAGGGCATCGAGTTTTACAGTAAGTGCGTGTACAGTGTACTTGCAAAAAAGATTCTAGCGAACAGATGGTTAACTTACCTACCGTAATTTACCTGAAGAGCGACAGAGCTTCCTTCCTGCTGGTTTACACAATCGATCGCAAGTAACTCGCGATGTGGGTCGCGGCTTGCCGTGTAAGATCCAAAGCGAGAGAACCTCTGGTTTGAACCGGATCGTCCCATGACGGTTCCACGTTGCCCGGAAACCAGATGAGATATCACACGGGTAAACAAGAGCAATTTTAGTCGACATTTCGGCTCAATGTCACGCTGAGAACTAATTTTTTTTAAAGTAAATTAATTAATTATTTAATTTTTTTTTAATTTTACATAGAAAGTGCATTGAAATGAAACAAAATTCGGCTCCTAGACAAAAATAGAGCCCACAAAATAATACAGATGATGAAGAAAATTGTCAGTTTAGCTATCCTGCCAAATGCATCGTCAAAATACGAATGTTGGCTGGATGTCGCGCGGTTGCAAAATCCGTGAAAATCCGTCTCACCTATAACTCCCGTCATTACCGTACGCCTACAATGGATCGTCCGATGCGGGACTAAGTAGTTATGTTATCAGTGTCCAAACAAAAAGATCGAAGACAGATGATTGATGGTGGCTTAGATGCAAAACTTCTCTCCACTCCTAAAATCCGGGTTGTCTATGTAGAATTCGTCTAACAACATCAATAAATAGGATGTGCTCACTAGTTCCAAACCAATCTTCTACTTTCTTCTGACGCTCAATGGGGTATTTCCATTGAAAACCTATATACTCCAACTTTTAGCCCAATGATACTATAACATGTGGTAGAAAAATTAATTAAAGAGATCACACGTTTGAAAAAAAGGCCATAAATGCACACACACTATGCCGCGCGCGTGTGTGAGTAGTATTTTGTAGTTTCCAAGAGATTCTCCAAGGGTTTCATCTCTTCTCTGTGCATGGATACTTTTTTAAAGTGTTTTGGCTAGCTACATCACACCATTCAAATCTTCAACTTTCCTTAGCTTCTCTGATTTTTTAAAAAACCTCTTCTTGACGAACAGACCCGATTACTGTTATTCCTGAGCCATACTGTTTTGAAAAAAAATAAAATAAATAAAAAAATTGACTGAAATACCCCAATGGGGTATTGAAGGGCACCACTCAAAGACACAGAAAAGTCACATAACGACAGCCCCACTGCAAAACCCTGTAAGTTCCAATTTTTCCAAAAATAAGGATTTGAGCCTTTCTGATAGATTGTGCTCTTGCGCACATTATAGTGTCGCCAAAATCGGGCTATGGCTTCTCATTTCTTTTCTGTGGTGAAATGTAATACCTGTAAGCCAGGTTCACAGGTTCACAGTTTTTTTTTCGTCTCCTGGAAACTTGTTGGAATTGAACATACAGGGTTTTGCAGTGGGGCTGTCGATAAATAGTACTAAAATCCAAAATGATATCAGTCAATTTTTTTAATTTTTTTTTTTTTTTTTTCAAAAGAGTATGGCTCAGGAATAACGGTAATCGGGTCTGTTCGTCGAGAAAATGTTTTTAAAAAATCAGAGAAGCTAAGGAAAGTTGAAGATTTGAATGGAGTGACGTAGCTAGCCAAAACACGTTAAAAAAGTATCCATGCACAGAGAAGAGATGAAACCCTTGGAGAATCTCTTGGATACTACAAAATATTACTCACACACGCGCGCGCAGCGTAGTGTGTGTGCATTTATGGCGGCCCGCCTTTTTTTCAAACGTGATCTCTTTAATTAATTTTTCTACCACATGTTATAGTATCATTGTGCTTAAAGTTGAAGTAAACAGGTTTTCAAGGGTGCTGAATCCAAATTTGAGGTCAAAAACCTGAATTTCCGACCCACCGAAATACCCCATTCTTTGGTATCTATTCTTCTTCAAAGTATACGAATGCGTTTGTGTGACGTTGGCAATGCAATCAACTTTAACACACCAAAATCCCACATTAAATTTGCTGGTGTGTTAATTTACCGCCCCAAGCGGCCGTTTTACCCGAGTTTTCTCCCGCGTGATGACGCAAAAAACCCGTTGGCGGACTTCGAACTGTCCAACTTTTTGAATGCAATTCCTTATTCATGAAAACTTTTTAGGTTAGTATCTCTGGCTTTTCCGAATCTGAGGGTTCCTAATAACAAGATTCATGTGTTTTTTCTAACCTTAGTCGTTTGAGAGCGCACACCCTATTCTCAGGATTTTATTTTGAAAAAAGGTAACTATTGTAACGAATAATGTAAGTTACAGGTGTTCAATTTTAACTCATTTTAAGTAAATGAATAGGGATTATCCCAGTATAGTTCTTCTGACTTAATTGCCATTAATTCTCGTTGACTTCCTCTATTTCAGATCTTTCCATATCATTTTTTGTCAATTAGTCCAAAAACCCAACCTGATTTCAAGTCGTATTTTTTGGGGCCCAAAAACCTCATATCTGCTTTCTGCAGACCACCTCATAACGTTTGTTCCTATCAGGATTTTCTTTTTTGCTGTTCCTAGTAGAAATTTCCTTTATCTTTGCTGTAGCTAGAAAGAAATTAGTGTTTGACAATTGGCTAACTGACTACAATAATACTGGCTATACTGACTACAAATACAATTTTTATAGATCAAATCCCTGTCTGCTTCTAAACAAATACTGTGAATAATCAAGAAAAGTTTGATGTATAGAACTTTATTACAGTCCTAGCTACTGTCTTGTTTATTACTGTCTATATAAATGGTAAAAGAATAATCAATTCTGTGTTTGAATTGAATTTTATCTTCGAATTCAAGTGAAATTTCAGTAATTTAGGTACGATGATGAGTGGTTTTAGAAACATAAGTCAATTTTTCTTAAAGGTCGAAACAGTATAAGTCAAAAATTACAGCGAAAAAAAAAGTTATCGGAAAATGCACTAAATGCATCTTTGGTTCAACTATCAAATAGTAATTTAAAAGTAAAAAACCAGGGGTATCTGGAACAACAAGCAGGTAAGAAGAGTACAAACAGAACCATATTCAGGCCCACCACAAAAATGGCCTCCCCTGTAAAATCAGGTTTTTAGGACGTCCCACAGTAAGACTTGGGCGTCCTTATGCGATCGATCTGGGGTGAAGTTGGACAACACTCAACAGAAAAAAAAAATAACCACACAGTAATCCGTTTTAGACCATTCTGAATCCAAATCCGCGAAAAAAACCATAGGTGTATGTCTGTGTGTGTGTGTGTGTGTATGTGTGTGTGTGTGTGACAAAATCTTGTGTCGTCTGCACAGGCCTTAGTACTCAACCGATTTCTCTGGTTCTTTTTTTGTTCGACGCGGAAAACTATCTAGTTGTGCACTACGTCGCCGGAATTTCGAATTTTGCCTTTTAAGGGGGGGAAAGGGGGGGTTGATGCTCAAAAAACGTGCGTTTTTGGGCATAATCTTGTGTCGTCTGCACAGGCCTCAGTTCTCAACCGATTTTTGTGGTTCTTTTTTTCATCGACGCGGAAAACTATCTAGTTGTGCACTACGGCGCCGAAATTTTGAATTTTGCTTTTTAAGGGGGGGAAAGGGGGGGTTAATGCTTAAAAAACGTGCGTTTGCGGGCATAATCCTGTAAACTCTGCCCAGGCCTCAATTTCCAACCAATTTGTGTGTTTCTTTTTTGTTTGACTCAAATAACTTCCGATATGTACATAATTTCACCTGAGTACCAAAATTCGCAAGGGGAGGGGGTAAGTGGGGGATAATATTCATAAAATATCCGATTTTTCAATATTTCGGTTCTTTTACTCCTTACTAATTGTACACAACCTTTGAAATTGAGGAAAAATTCTCATTATACCTCCGTATTTTCATGAATTATTCTCTGTACCACCATGGAACTAATAGTGGTGCCACCGTGGTGCCAGGACACCATAAACCGCATATTTCGTGTTTTTTTTCTTCTTTTTTTTTGTGGTTCACCTTGAATACGGATGTGAACCACGACGGACCGCCTACTAAAACTAATAGATGAAAGTTCAATGTTACGACGTATTCCCGCTTTGGTGCCAGACTGGCACCATTGGTGAGGGAAGGGGGGGGGGGGTAACTCGAAATCGCATGTTGGGTATCGTAGATCATGGATTTTAAAATGCTCTTCAAATTCGAGGCTCCCATTCCGCTAGAAATGTTTTGGTAGATAATGGTGAGGGGGGGGGGTCACTATTTCTTGCCTAAACTAATAAACCAAATTACATCCAGTGAAACAGTTTTATCGCTTACCAACTGGTTAAACTGATCTAATGCTTATCCAATGGGACGTCCCCTGGAATGCATGCATTACTAAACAATATGTTTTGACTTATACTAGTTTTCCCGCCCCGCCTAGAATTGATCCGTCTTGGGCCTGTTTCCCAATTTCAAGAAAATTTTGTCGGAAAGTGATGAGACGATTTGGAGGTTTCATCGTACTGTATAGCAGGGAGAACATTTTGTGAGAAAAATGCACGTGCAAAGGAGAGGTTCATATGATCCAGAAATGGAGACATTTACAGAGCCAAAAAGCATAGTTAGTATTGACAAATTTGAAAAGTAATTTTATTTCCGAAAGTTTAATCATAATATCTTTGAGGCCCAAATCGTCAGTATCTGACAAACTATACAAAAAGACAAACGATCATTGCTATTTTCTGTTTTTTTTTTTTCTTTTTTAATTGGGGGAATCTTTAACGAAGATTCGACCTCGATCTGATGAGCGTTCACGGACGATTCTTCCCGTCTTCAAGAACGAAACAGGTTCGGTGGTGGTGGTGCAGGCTGAACTTTAACTGTAGGCAGCAAAGCTGTAACCACTAATGGCCGACATCCTCCGACCAGGTTGCATTTTTCTCACGTTTGAGCGTAAAATATTCATAAGGCCGTGCGAAGATCTTCATTCCCGCTTGAGGATATCGACCCGAGATGAATTTTCTTCGAAGTGTTGCGTACGAAGTGTACATGTAGGCAGACATCTACCTAATAATTATGGTTACCAAAGTACAGATTTTTATAAAAGTCTGAGAGATTAGGTGGGTAGTGTAGCTTTCTTACGTAGAATAACATGGACTCCTAGAATGTGTATTGATCAGAGCACTAAATTGGATTGATTAATGGAAACAAAAAAAACTTCACGATCAAATCCTTCATTAGAAACAACACAAAGTTCTTTTTTCTCTTGAGGTTCAGTAGATAGTATACAAATATACCGAAACGTCGGCCTAAACAAGTGTTTTATTCTTCTTCTGACTGAACCTCAAGAGCCTCAACATCTATTTTTTGAAACAACATCACGATTAAGATTTATTTCAGATTTATGTAGATTTGTTAGAATATTGCATCCTCAGCATCCTACTGCTGTTTTGATTGCTACAAAACTCATCAGTTATTGCAAATTTTCGAGTGTTTCCACTTTAGGGTTTGACGTCGTCCCAAATAAAAATGGTCCAAAATATCATTGAAATCAGATACATAATTTCGATACCTAAAGGCGCAAAGGCACTATGTCAAAGAACGGAGTTTTGAGAAAAACGCAAAAAGAGTTTTCACCAGAGCACAATTCCTAAAATAATGGCTTATTACATTGCAATCTTTAATTACTTCAAGGAATTTTCAAACTATAATCTTCAAGAGATCAATAATAGTTTTTAGGACGTCCCACAGTAAGACTTGGGCGTCCTTATGCGATCGATCTGGGGTGAAGTTGGACAACACTCAACAGAAAAAAAAAATAACCACACAGTAATCTGTTTTAGACCATTCTGAATCCAAATCTGCGAAAAAAAAACCATAGGTGTATGTCTGTGTGTGTGTGTGTGTGTGTGACAAAATCTTGTGTACTCTGCCCAGGCCTTAGTTCTCAACCGATTTTCCTGGTTCTTATTTTGTTCGACGCGGAAAACTATCTAGTTGTGCACTACGTCGCCGGAATTCCGAATTTTGTCTTTTAAGGGGGGGAAAGAGGGGGTTGATGCTCAAAAAACGTGCGTTTTTGGGCATAATCTTGTGTCGTCTGCCCAGGCCCCAGTTCTCAACCGATTTTTGTGGTTCTTTTTTTCATCGACGCGGAAAACTATCTAGTTGTGCACTACGGCGCCGAAATTTTGAATTTTGCTTTGAAAGGGGGGGTTAATGCTTAAAAAACGTGCGTTTGCGGGCATAATCCTGTAAACTCTGCCCAGGCCTCAATTTCCAACCAATTTGTGTGTTTCTTTTTTGTTTGACTCAAATAACTTCAGAGTTGTACATAATTTCACCTGAGTACCAAAATTCGCAAGGGGAGGGGGCAAGTGGGGAATAATATTCATAAAATATCCGATTTTTCAATATTTCGGTTCTTTTACTGCTTACTAATTGTACACAACCTTTGAAATTGAGGAAAAATTCTCATTATACCTCCGTATTTTCATGAATTATTCTCTGTACCTCCATGGAACTAATAGTGGTGCCACCATGGTGCCAGGACACCATAGACCGCATATTTCGTGTTTTTTTTTTCTTTTTTTTGTCTTTCACCTTGAATACGGATGTGAACTTCGACGGACCGCCTACTAAAACTAATAGATGAAAGTTCAATGTTACGACGTATTCCCGCTTTGGTGCCAGACTGGCACCATTGGCGAGGGAAGGGGGGGGGGGGGGTGAACTCGAAATCGCATATTGGGTATCGTAGATCATGGATTTTAAAATGCTCTTCAGATTCGAGGCTCCCATGCCGCTAGAAATGTTTTGGTAGATAATGGTGAGGGGGGGGGGGGGTCAGTATTTCTTGCCTAAAGTAATAAACCAAATTACATCCAGTGAAACAGTTTTATCGCTTACCAACTGGTTAACTGATCTAACGCTTATCCAATGGGACGTCCCCTGGAATGCATGCATTACTAAACAATATGTTTTGAATTAAAAATTTTCTAAAATTAGAAAAAAGTGGAAGATGGATGAACATGGCCCCATACGTGCTTACGCATTTAATCTTAGCTGTCAAAAATGAACAGAGAACTTGATTCGAAGTGGAAAATTACCTTTCGAAAGTGAAACCAAAGAAATTTTCTGAACGGAAGAAAATAAGAGTCTTCTAAAGTCAACCTTGACTAATTCTTCAAATCCCGCATTCGATTTCTTTGCTTCATTTCACTTGCTGTTTCCTGCATCCATCTATTCCGTACATTTCCATTTCAGAAACCTCCAACTTGTCGAAACATCAATCTAACTTAACCAGGAAATACCGATCTTTGAAATTGGCTCGTGTAAAATTCTAGCTGCCCTTCCGATGGGACATCGATAATGTTATTATAATATAATAGCATTATCGATGTCCCATCGGAAGGCCAGGTAGAATTCTACACGAGCCACAAGGTCAAATTCTACTTACAAGGTCAAATTTATCAAACGACCAACTCCTCGACATACATAATATGTACACATACATAATATGTATGTCGAGGTGTTGGTCGTTTGATAAATTTGACCTTCTATGTACTACAAGGAAACCATAAAAAATCCAAGTTCCAGACCAGATAACTTCATTGAATTTATTTGGAATTAGAACACCTCCTTCCTTTAATCCACCATTTTATATTTCAAGATAATTACTCATAATAACTAATTACTCATAATAATTAGTTGGAAAAAATCTCTTTATGCTTGAAACAATAATTTGGAATGTGAAAGGTGTCGGATATCAAAATGAAAGAAGAAGTGTACGAAAAAGCGGAACAATTTATCACGAATGAAAAAAATTATATTGGAATAAGTTATCTCGTAAAAGAAAAACGCTGCAAATTATTACACAACGGTTTATTATTTTTATATAGATCACTCGTCTACAAAATCACCAACCATCCAATATGAAGAAAAAAATAAAAAAATTAAAATAAAATCAAAAAATAAAAAAATCAAAAAAAATCGAAAAAAAAATAAAATCAAAATCACCAACCATCGATCGCATTTCGGTCAGCTCTAATTTGAACGGAGATTAGGCCTCTTTTGCGATTCACACTCGTGTTTTGATTTATATATATATATTTCAATATAAACCCTTAAATTTTCGTAGGGAGTGAACGGTTTGTCCTACAGAGCTCCGCGTGGTCTCAAAAAATTCTAAAAATTCTATAAAATCTTAATTTGAAGGAAAAACAATACCTTTATATCAAAATTTTTTGAGTTAGGGCGTTTTCAAAATTTCAAAATTGATTTTGGAACCCTTAGGAGTGACCTACATCAACCAAAATCTTCGGGGCACAACTAGACCCCAAATGGAGCCTACATACCAAATTTCATCAAAATCGGTCAATGCTAAGTGGCAAAAGTGCCGCGTACGGCGTACGGCGGACGGACGGCCAAATTTTTATTCGATTTTTGGATTCTACGTACTTTGAAACGTAAACCATCAAATTTTGAGGGGGTGTTAAAATTTTTTTTTCTTGGTCGATTCCAAAGGTTCATTATTGAAAATAATAAACCAAAATCACATTAGAAGAAAACATCCTCTGGAGGAAGATCAGCTTCTTCAGGTTTTCTCCTTTGATTCTATTTCGTTGACAAGTGAATTAAATTTCCTGTTAGCGAACTTGACGTTTTACCTTACGATGTTATCGATATCGATGTTGCTAACAAATATCGACTTCGTTTTCCATTCGATGTCCCATCCCTACCTTCCGAGTCAACCAAACGAATAAATACGTGTAATCCTACTGCGTCGTTATGAAAAAAAAACCTTTTTTAAAAGCATTTATTTACTTTTCCCGGTAAGATAACGTTATCCCTCATCTAACAGTTCGACGAAATTAAAAAAAAAAACACCGACTCTTCTGAGTGAAGCATGTGCGCAAATAGCCTGAAACAATGTTTTCCTTCGGACATTTACGTTTGTTGGTTCTAATTTGTTACGTAATCTCTGTGTGCTCCGAGGCAAGATTAGACGGTTTTGACACAAATTTTTCGATTCAAGAAATTTCAGATGTTGTTGAAATATTTGTTCGTCTGCATTATAATATTATGTTTCGGTAATACTATAATATACAAGGATATAATACAAGTTCTACGATCAGGATTGCTCATTACCATAAACGAATGAATTTGCTTCTTCACCATCGAAGACAAAGACGCTTTATGATCATGAAGGAGCTCAGAAAACGTTCATTTGATTCCTCTAAAATCAAAATTTGCTCTCGGATTTTGCGTTATAGATCTTTTTGTAAAATTTTGGTTCCTTGGTCTATATGTGGTCAATTCCTTCCCGGGCACATCCATATAGAATCATGGTCCAATTTTTTGGCATAGTTGTTATCAAGTGTACGGGGGAAACAAGTATCAAAACACTAATGAGCACACAGAATATATGGTATTTTGAGGCAAAGTCGTTTGTAGTGGAAAACGCTGCAAATTATTACAAAAAGTTTTATTATTTATCTATATAGATCACTCGTCTGCAAAGAAGGCAAAGAACAAAGGCTTTGCCATTGTTACCACCAACCAACATGAAAAAAACATCGATCGCATATCGGTCAGCTTTAAAATAATAAACCAAAAATCATATTCGTCAAAAGTCAGTTCTTCAGTACCATCTTTGAGTGATACCTAAATATGATCATCCTTCGAAGTATATTCGTCACAACCATAATAGTTGGGTATTGATTGAAGTTGGAAGGTGTTAGGGTCTGTGCCCAAGATGATGGTCTTTGATTTCATCTTGCTCCGATCAGTAGAAGCCTCAATACATGTGAAAAAGCGACGAATCAGCTGCACTTTATTTTCATATTGTAAGTTGGTGCCATGCAAATTTTCCTGAAATCGCATTCTAGACTGATTTATTAACAATATATTGGACTCGGAAAATACACGATTTCCGGAATAGAGCGTAACAAAATATGGTCTTGTGAAACCATAATGTGCACGTATTCACTCAAATTTGGTCGTGTAGCTTCAATGCAACTGATTATGATTGAATTAATACCTCATAAAATCGGTAATGAGAGGGTCATAGCCGAGTTTTGATGTCCGGTGGTTCAGTCATTTCTGGAGATAATAACAGGTTCTTTTGAAGCTGCGACCTTGTAGAGCGGCTATTTGGGATATTCTTCCCGATCTGTTATTCCTTTCGAGCCTTGAGTATGTTCGTGCTTCCAATCTCGTACTCATCGTTCTTCCTGTGTTCCTGAGTAACGTAAAAAGACGTTCAAAGTAGGTAAGGAAGGTATGCCAATGGTACCTAAGTATGATTAACGGCAGATAAAATAAAAATACAAGACAAGATTTCAAAACGTACATTGAGATTGGATTAAAGAATGGTTTTCTTATATTTTTTTCTTGGATTAAAGAATGTTTTATCGAATCAGATGGAAACTAGACGTTATATATGCTTGTTACAAGTTTTCTGTGTAAGAAATTTAACCATTGAAACCACGGACCTCTTGGTGACCGAAGGTTCTAATCCGGGATGGAGATATCTGAGAAGAGATAGGTATCTTAAAACAGAACAATCCACAAGAGCACGGGATCTTCGTAATTTCACCATACTGTCACAGCTTCAAAAAGTTCAAATTCTAGATGGATATTCGCTTACGTCTGATCTGTACCTAACTCCTACCTCAGAGGAGTTTAATATCCTACATGGGTTATTGTGACACTTGGTTTCAACGTTTTTTTAACACGATTGTATATAAGATCCCATGTTTAAAGGAGGTTGAAATCAAAACAACAAACTCCAAATACCTTCCAAATTTGAGGGAAATCAGGCGAGTTTCGATATTGAGCTATCTTTGGGTGCCGGCTTCAGATTATCAAACAATGATGACATTTTTGGAGGACTATATATAGAATCACTAAACGATTCCTGAAAGTTTTATCGAAATCGGATGGAAACCAGGAAACTACAATTTTTGCTTGTTACAAGAAGTGGCCACCAATATTTTGATGGTGGTGGAGCTCCGGAGGCCCCACAGTCATAAAAACGGAGTTGAGTAGAACGTTGTCTATTTCCACGAAAATAATGAGTTAGAAGTTAAATCGATTTCGACGGTTAGGTCATCATCAGTAACAAACAATAACTCCCCCTCAGTCCTTGGACAGTTTTAGAATTCGGATGGAAACTCTAGAAAATAATGAAATTGATAGGGGACTCATCTTAACCGACACAATCCCCGAAAATGTCATTGAAATTATTTATGGACTAACTGTATTACAGATATACTGAATAATAGATAAGACACCATCACGTACCCAACCAAATTTTGTAGAAAGGTTCCAAATGTGAGTTGCGAGTGGAAATTGCGATTTTGGAGGATTTTTTTCCCCTTGGTAGACTTGGGTGCAACGAAATCATCTTTTGATTGGTAAGGAGTTAGAAGAAGTACCAGTTTTGTCTTAGATGTCTTAGGGCGGAATTCATAGACATAGGCTTGTGTGTGAGCGCGCACTCAATTATCTGAGTTGAGGGTCGGCCTCGACTCAACTGTCCGTATACATAGTTGAGTGAGACGGCCCACTTAAGTGTTGTGGTCGCCTGAGTGCACGCTGAGCCTGAGGGGACGCTCAGGGGCTACTCAACTCATTTTCACCTTAAGTTGGCTGCCTTGGTGGGGATATTTCCCTGCTTCATGGGTGTTTTGGGTAAAAAGCACGGGGGAATTTCCCTCTCGTATTCTGCACTGATCGTGAGTTATAACCTTGTCACCGGTTCTCTGTAGTTATAACAGTAATGAAACGTTTCTTATTGCATTTTCATTACTGTGGATGTGCATGCTAATTTCCCCATTTTGTCCGATTCCCTACAAGTAACCAATTAGTTTTGAGTTATTAGCAGAGGTGAATCAATCAAATTGAAGTCTGTTCAATTATATGAGGGTGCTGACATTTTTTCGGAGTTTGTAACTTGATTTTTATCTCCGCAATTTCGTCAATAAATTTGCTGCCCTCGGACTCGACTATATTGCTCTGAAGAAGGTAAGAAATTATGATTTCCTTAAATTTAATTCAGTAAAAGTATGTATCTTTAAGTAGGTACGATACGAAAGAAAGAACCACTATTCAAAGTAATAAGTTTATTACTTTGAATAGTGGTTCTTTCTTTCGTATCTTTCTTTTGTGTTTACACAAAAAGACATTTTGGTATCCTTTTTATGAGTGTTCTTAGGCATCATTTACCAAAATCAACCCATTGATTTTTTCAGACAAATTAACTTCTCCCGGCCGAATGAAGAAGGCTTATCCACATACAAATTTGGAACCCTTCAAAACCTTTACCTACCTACTTATTTACCTGTGTGAATTAATATAAAGCCCGAAATAAAATCGTACCTATATGGATGTTTTTTTCATTCAACTTGTACTTCATTACCAACCCATATAATTTTCTACAAATATTTCCTACTTTATCATTTTACTAGATTGTAAAACAAGAATGAGTATTGAGAACGAAGGCGAGAATGTTTGACAACTTCAAGAAAGAACTCACAATCTCGGAAGATTTCACCGAGTTCGGAGAGAAATTATTTTGAAGACTGTTATAAGGAAATTCAAGTTTGCGATGATCTTCATTGGATATTTTTGACGGAAAAACTTGTCTAATCGCCTTATTTTTATTAGACAAACAAAATAGATAGGTAGTTGACTTCTGTACACTATTTTCAGTAGGAAAATCTGATAATAACTGTGGTTGAGGGGCACTTAAGGTACCTCCGGCCAGCACTCAGGATTTTGCCCCATTGAGTCGAGGGTGGGCCTCAACTCAACGCTGAGTTTGGTTTATGAATACCGTTGAGTGCGCCCTCAGAATTCGCACTGAGTGCTCCCTCAGGGCGCCCTCAAATCTTGTCTATGAATACAAATGAGTGCTCGCCAACCCTTATCAAAGCATTTGAGGGTGCACTCAGACTTAAGTAATGACTATGAATTCCGCCCTTAGGGTATTCAACTTCTTAGTACTTATCTGAACTTGAAGGCTGATCCGGTCCTTGACCATTTTCCTCTCGTTTTCCCCGTCGATGTCTTCGCTCCAGAATTGTTTACCTTCAATGACTCACATCTCACCAACCTTGTCCCTCTGGAGAATCCTTATAGATGAGGTTCAATGGGTCCGATAGGATCAGGCACCGAAGATTGATATTCGCTCACAATGGAGCTCGATAGCGCGGAAGGAACAATAACGATTTGCTGATCATCTTCTCAGGAGCTGCTTTTGAAGGCACTCCGGAACTCATCAGTCAAGGTTTCCATCGAGTTGCTGCCTCGTGCTACTTAACATTGAACTATTACAACGGAAAGTAGGTACCGATGTTCTCTACGAAGTTAACCGAGGCTAAGGGTCATTTTTGGCAATATTTACTACTTTCAAGAAGTTTGAAGTGATTAAAACACTTCCTATCTGCTGAACGAATTTATAGGTAGCTTCCTACATTTTTACGTTGGTTCCTACATTGTTGGTTCTTTTAATTGAACAAGTAGTGTGCGTCCTGTTTTCTTGACATTTTATGTATATGGACTCGAATAGCGTTATAAAAAAAGCGTCACAGTTGATTTCTGATGATTTTCTCTTACAAAAGCTGTTTCTGGGGGAATGAAACTTCTTTAGTTTCAAACAGATAGAAGTTGTTTTTATCACGCATTTCTTTCGTGCTTTTTCTTGGTATTTAAGTAAGTCGTAATTTTATAGTTATTAACAATATTGATGGATGTAGCAAACAATGCCGCTTGTTTGGTTTACTTGGCTACTTGGTGATCAACCCACGCCTGCGTTAACCTAACAAGCAGCAAACACAAGTCTAGTTCTCCAAAGTTACAAATTAATTGTATATCGTTTCCATCGACAGTTTCTAATATGCAGGTTTCCTCGCTTTCCCACTTTTTAAAAAAAAATGTTTTTTTTTCGGATATTTTTCAAGATTTTGATCTATTTTGACCAACCAAATGTCATAGATTGCTAATTTTGATTCACATTTATGTGAATTTTCTCAATTTGATGAGAACTGGATGGTATATTTCAGGTGGAGGTGAGGGGGGATGGCTATCTATTTTAAAAATAGATTTGAATAGGTTCTATTCAATTTTGACTGGACGGAACCAGCAGCTTTTTATTCTAAATCAAATAAATAAACGAAACAATAAACGACACTAACTAAAATTGCTTGCCCAATAAGATAAGCCCAATGTCTTCAGTAGTACCTATCTTAAAAGACATAATTGAAAAATCGAATTTTTCCGGACTTCCGAAAAGATACTTCAGGACATTAAGGGTTGAAAAAAAATAAAAAACAATAAATCACTCTGTATCAATAATTGATACAAGTATTGATACAATAATTGAATTACAATTATTGTAATTCGTAGGTAGAAGGGAGGGAAGGAGAAAGGGTGTGAAATGGTGGGGGGGGGAACTAGACATAAAATGTCCCAATGTGTTGCAGACTCGTCGAACACGGTCAAATTGTGTCGAACACGGATAAATTTTGAAACTACATTTCGATTTCCTTCCAAACTTGAATAATATAATAATGCGTCATTTCTCTTAATGTACAGTCCTCGAGTTCCAGAGTTGAAACACTTCAACCGGACGCGTCTAGTAATTTTAAATTGTGGAAAAATGAAAAAACAGCCTTCGATACTTACTGCAAAATGTTCTTTCCGAATTTTAAACGTTCCTGACTGTTTAAAAAACGTGACAGACTTGATACAGAAAAAAAGCTGCGAATTATTTCGCAACGGTTTATTTTATTATTAGTTGTTTCTATTTATTTATTTTACATAACATTGAATTATGTTTTCTCTTTGAGGGTTTCCGAGGAACCTCATGTCAACGGATGAGAATCAATTCTGTGAAGGTCGTTTCCATTTGGATGCCCGATTGACTGATCCTCGGAAAAAGCTATCAAGCGTCTGATATATTGGCATAAAAAGTGACCATTTGACATTTTCATGTCTTTGCTTTGGCACATAAACTGAAAAATCGTCACGAAAACTTGCTCACGATACCAATGAATAAAATAGACTCACTCTGTTGCGTAGAGAACAATCAACTTTCTTATTTTGATGCTTGGGTACATGAACTAACAACCTTACTTCACTACCTTGTTGTGTAGTGGTTGACATTTTGTTTTGGTTTATTAGTTTCAACCATTTCCTAGTAATAATAAATACAATAAAACATATTGTTTAGTAATGCATGCATTCCAGGGGACGTCCCATTGGATAAGCATTAGATCAGTTTAACCAGTTGTTAAGTGATAAAACTGTTTCACTCGATGTAATTTATTCATTACTTTAGGCAAGAAATACTGACCCCCACCCCTCACCATTATCCACCATAACAGTTCTAGCGGCATGGGAGCCTCGAATCTGAAGAGCATTTTAAAATCCATGATCTACGATACCCAACATGTGAATTCGAGTTCACCCCCCCCCCCCTCCCATCGCCAACAATGGTGCCAGTCTGGCACCAAAGCGGAAATACGTCGTAACATTGAACTTTTATCTGTTAGTTTTGGTAGGCAGTCCGTCGAAGTTCATTTCCGTATTCAAGGTGAAACACAAAAAAAAAAAAAAAAAAACGAAATAAGCGGTTTATGGTGTCCTGGAACCATGGTGGCACCACTATTAGTTCCATGGTGGTACAGAGAATAATTCATGAAAATCCGGAGGTATAACGAGAATTTTTCCTCAATTTCAAAGCTTGGGTACAATTAGTAAGCAGTGAAGGAACCATAATATTGAAAAATCGGATATTTTGTGAATATTATCCCCCCACTCACCCCCTCCCACGGCGGATTTTGGTACTCTGGTAAAATCATGTACAACTCGGAAGTTATTTGAGTCAAACAAAAAACGAAACACGCAAATCGGTTGGAAATTGAGGCCTGGGCAGAGTTTACAAGATTATGCACGCAAACGCACGTTTTTTAAGCATTAACCCCCCTTTCCCCCTCTTAAAAAGCAAAATCCAAAATTCCGGCGCCGTAGTGCACAACTAGATAGTAGTCCGCGTCAAACGAAAAAAGAACCAGGAAAATCGTTTGAGAACTAAGGCCTGGGCAGAGTACACAAGATTAAGCCCAAAAACGCACGTTTTTCGAGCATTAACCCCCCCTTTCCTCCCCTTAAAAGGCAAAATTCGAAATTCCGGCGACGTAGTGCACAACTAGATAGTTTTCCGCGACGAACAAAAAAAGAACCAGGAAAATCGGTTGAGAACTAAGGCCTGTGCAGAGTACACAAGATTTTGTTACACACACACACACACACACACATACACACACACACACACACACACACACACACACACACAGACATACACCTATGGTTTTTTTCGCGGATTTGGATTCAGAATGGTCTAAAACGGATTACTGTGTGGTTATTTTTTTTTTCTGTTGAGTGTTGTCCTCCTTCACCCCAGATCGATCGCATAAGGACGCCCAAGTCTTACTGTGGGACGTCCTAAAAAAAAACATGTGAAAATGTCCCAATGTGTTGCAGACTTGTATGTTTTTATCTCTTAAAAGAATTGTTGGTATTTATTTATGCAAGATGCTTTTTTAATTAGACAGAGGTAATGGTTTATGAAAAGTAGGTAATTGAACATCTAAATAGTTGGTTCTGAAAGTGTGGTAATTTTACTGTTCATAAACCTTAGGCAGGTAGGTTTAGTACGTTTAACAGCTTCACCATTATTTATAATATAGTGTATTATTTATATATGTTAGCGGCAAAGTGTATAATCCGGAATTCTATAGAATGCCTAGGCATTTCATATAATGACAAACGAGGGCCGTCAATGTGAATAATTATTTACTTTCCCTAGTCACTGTATACAATGCCGAGAGTGGGCTCGGCAGTGTGTTTAATCTCCTGGCAAAGTATAAAATACGAGGAAGAGGGGGGGATAGGGGATCAACGAACCGCTGCAAATGTCGGAAAAATAAAGTTAGCTGCAACACAAAATGCGGCTGCACCTCAAGCTCGAACAAATATTGACTTGCTACTGACCTGACCTAATAACCTACCTGACATGTGAGTATAACAGTTGAGTAATTATACGTACTTCTTTTGATATTTCAGTTCTGTTCAATACTTTGCCTGTGCCCCGCTAGGCATTCCATGAAATGCCTACAAATTATAAACATTGCCTAGGTAAAGTTTCAAATCTGGAAACAGTTTTATACATTGCCTGAAATGACTCGGCATTATGTGAAATGCCTAGGCATTTCACATAATGCCTGGATTATACACTTTGCCGCTAACATATACAGTGTAAACACACAACAGGTCTGCCGAGCTTTAGTGATCGACTCTACGACTTATTCAGTTTTCGGCCCTAAAAAATTTGCTTTAACCCGCTTTAAATGCGAATTTTTCTCATATCATATTTTTTCGCGGTTTCGACCATATGACTCTAAAACGGCTGTGTTCCCCTTGTTTGTGTGTGTAAAATCAAATCTGGGGAAACGTGAAGAGCGTTAAATTACATGCCTGATTTTCCTTCAAATTTTAAGTTCAAGTCACGAGTTCATTTTTTAAAAGGGAAGAGATCCATGTTGACAATACATTTTCCAAGATCCATGAAGGCGAAATGTGCGCTATAATGATAAAATAGATGGAGACAATTTTGTTTGAATGCAAAAAAAAACCCGTTTTTCAAATCAAATGAAATCTGTCCTGTGGGGCCCTATCTACTGCCCTTCGTCCTACCCCGGAGTCTCATGCTGGAAATCTCATTGCTTTTCCAAAAACTAGCGGTTTTTTTTTGCATACAAACAAAATTTTCTTCATCAAGTTTCATCGTGAATTTTTTGGCGTACTTTTTACCGTTCTTGCATCTTGGTTAATTATTTGTCCACATGATTCTTATTCTCAGTGAAAACGCTGCAAATTATTACACAAAGGTTTTCATGCATAGACCACTCGCCTGCAAAGTACACAGCTTTGCCATTGCCACTACCTACCAAACATATTTCGCTTCACAATCAAGTATTTTGAAGAAATAAATGGTTGACATTTAGTTCGGAGAAATGAAGGGTTGTGGGTGCCTTCATTTGGAAATTTGATTACTGGTTGCTAAGAACGCACAACCGAGTACAGGTCGAAGAAACGAACAAAGATCGCATTTTGGTCAGCTATTTAGGCGTTTTAGCGATTCACACTCGTGTTTCTGGTTTCCCTTAAGGTCTCATAAGGAGCGAACGGTTGGTCCTACAGAGCTCTTAGTGGTCTCATTCGATTCTAAAAATGCAATACTATTTTAAATTGACGGAAAAATAATACCTTTATATCGCAATTAAAAAAAAAAAATTCAGCCCTTGTTTTTCAACTCTTGGAAGTGACTGACATCAACCAAAAGCTGCGGGGCACAACTAGACCTCAAATGTAGACCACATTTCAAATTTCATCAAAATCGGTCCAAGGTTACTAGGAAAAGTGGGAACATTTTTATTTGATTTTTTGATTCTGCGTACCTTGAAACGTAAACCAACATATTTTGAGGGTGGTTAAATTTTTTTTCTTGTCCAAAAAACAAGAATTTTAATCTAGTCGTAGAATCTTCCACTGAAGTTTGGCATACCTGTTGCATGCACACCCTGTATAAGCTGACTTTCTGTGATGTATCTCCAGTACTCGTTTTTACTCGTTAGTGACGAACTCTATTTAACATTTAGCTCATCAAGATCGTAGAAATATGCATCGTTTCTAGTCAGTTTTTATTCGAAATTTTTCTTTTGAATTCCATTATGGAATTATTAATTTTTTAGGGCTCTGGGAATCTTCACGAATGTTCACCATTTCAAAATATCGCCGTTGGAACGAACGGTATACTTTCAGAATGAACAAGCAGTTCAAAGGAAGCTGCACCGAATATATTTTAGTACAACGTAGTTAATATTATTCCGCATACAACTGTGTCTTTCTTCTCAAACGGAACGAGAGCATAAACCTCTTCCTGGTCGAAGAAGCAGAATAATACCATATTGTGGGGAACCGCTACGCTCGTTATGCTCTGTCACGCATCTCCCAAGGAACAATTTCTGGAACACAACCTAATATTGAATCATCCGATAAGAGTGACTCAGGATGTGACTCAGCCAATCATTTAGAATAAAAAGTGCTAGTTCAAGAATCTCAACAAAATTCAACATTCCTTTGCTTGTATAGATTTCCTAGAAGGTAGAAAGGAGATTTCCTTGAACTTTTCTCTCTCCCCGTTCTCTTTCCTGGTTTCACTGAGAAAATTGAATCAAAATGAGCTACAACTAGGTTGAATTTCCATTCATTGTGCTTTGTGTATTTTCGAAGCATGAAAATCGTTTAACCAGGTATAATTTGTTTTTTTCTGATCAAGTATCTAATTAGGAAACTGTGCGCAGGCACTGAATATAGGTACATATTAAAGTTTTAGATGATGGACATTTCTAAAATCCACAAAACTGCGTTTTTGATTTATTATTTTCGATAATGAATCTTTGGAATCGGCCAAGAAAAAAATTTGTTTAGCCTCCATCAAAATTTGTTGGTTAACGTTTCAAAGTAGGTACATAGAATAAAAAATCGAATAATTTTTTTTTCTCCAGTTGCCAGGACGAATTTTGATGAAATTTGGTGTATGGGCACCATTTAGGGTGGTTGATTTGCTTTTGGTTGATGTCAGGCACTTCTAAGTGGTGAGAAATAAGAGCTGACATTTTCAAAAAGCCCTAGCTTAAAAACTCTCAATATAAAGGTACTGTTTTTTCATCAATTTAAGTATAACTGAACTTTTCGA
Source organism: Apolygus lucorum (assembly GCA_009739505.2). NCBI lineage: Eukaryota > Metazoa > Arthropoda > Insecta > Hemiptera > Miridae > Apolygus > Apolygus lucorum. The sequence goes on from CM019169.2 coordinate 38,387,852, forward strand.
ATCGAAATCTCAGAGCTCTGTAGGACCAGCCGTTCGCTCCCCATGAGAACATGAGAGTTAGACTTGACAGTTAGCTCAAGACTAAAGCGTGTTCCATGCTTGATAAAGTGCCGCGGAGGGCAAAATTTTCATTCGAATTTTGAATTCTACCTGCCTTGAAACGTAAACCAACATATTTTGAGGGAGGGGTTGAAAAAATTGTTTCCCTTGGTCGGAACCATCATTGAAAATAATAAACCAAAAGAAACCCTGTGAATGTCATCAAAATTGTTATCAATAGCCGTTTGGAAGGAAAGCTCAAAAAAGTGGTAACAACTAAGGTGTCACTCTACTTACTGACTTGGATGACCGTAATTTCTCGTAGATTAGTGTTTATATCGATGCCACAAGTTGAGTCGTACCGTTCGTGAGAATTCTTCTAAATATTTAACTATTAAAGTGGTGTATTTTTGTATACGTCGAGAAAGAACAGCGAAACCTATTATTATTCTTGGATGATTTTTTATTAAGACCCCCAAGAAATGACCCAGAAGGACGTAAAACTAGGGCGAGCTCTGTACGCGCGTCACCTTTTCCCTTCCTTGTTCGTTGAATAATGCGCTCGAAATGAATGAAAAAAGAAATGGCGCCACGTCGGCGTAACACTTAGCCGAATAATTTTTAATCGTGTGGAATAATTTACGTAATTCCCCCGAGCGTTTAACAATAACGTTGGATAATAAATAATGGGCTTCGGCGTTGACGGGAAACTTTGAACGAGAGCCGTGGTGCTAGCCAGTTAACCCAGTCAAAATGTGTTTTTCACAGGAAAGTTTTGGGGGGTTTTTGATTTCTTCCTTATGTTTGTTGGATTCTGAATCCGAATCTGAGGTTTGCCCAACATTTCGTGACAAAACATGCATAAAAAGTGATTTTTTGGTGTTTTTTGCGTTAACTAAAAAACGATCAACTTTTTGGCAGGAACTATTATGTACAAAATTCTACAAATTTCATTTCGTTCGGTTTTCGGTTAGACGAACCGTTTAGACCCCAGAGCTGGTTGAAAATATGCGTATTTCAGCTGGTACCCCAAACATCACCTTTTCTCAACTCGGAAACTCTGATTTAGTCATTCATCTGAAAACTCAGTTACGAGTACAAAAAAATCCTAGTTATTAGAAAATTTGGAATATAAAAATTCGTACTTAATATAATACTTCATTAATTATAAAACAAAAAACGCTATGCTCTGGTGTGACCTACTTAGAACATAGAGAAACTTCTCAAGAGCCTGCACACACATACTACCTACTGCAGCACATGTACAGCCGTAGATCACCTAACTTCAGGAAATAGCATAATACTGATTAATACAAATCCACAAACGCTGCAAATTATTACACAATGGTTTATTATTTTTCTATATAGATCACTCGTCTACAAAATCACCAACCATCCAATATGAAGAGAAGGAAAAAAAAAAAAATCAAAATCACCAACCATCGATTGCATTTCAGTCAGCTCTAATTTGAACGGAGATTAGGCCTCTTTTGCGATTCACACTCGTGTTTTGATTTATATATATATATTTCAATATAAACCCTTAAATTTTCGTAGGGAGCGAACGGTTTGTCCTACAGGGCTCCGCGTGGTCTCAAAAAATTCTAACAATTCTATAGAATCTTAAATTGAAGGAAAAACAATACCTTTATATCAACATTTTTTGAGTTATGGCGTTTTCAAAATTTCAAAATTGATTTTGGAACCCTTAGAAGTGACCTACATCAACCAAAAGCTTCGGGGCACAACTAGACCCCAAATGGAGCCTACATACCAAATTTCATCAAAATCGGTCAATGCTGAGTGGCAAAAGTGCCGCGTACGGCGGACGGACGGCCAAATTTTTATTCGATTTTTGGATTCTACGTACCTTGAAACGTAAACCATCAAAATTTGAGGGGGGTGTTAAAATTTTTTTTTTCTTGGTCGATTCCAAAGGTTCATTATTGAAAATAATAAACCAAAATACAACCTTTCTTTATATTATTACTAGTTACGTACTTTTTACAGTTTCTGTGTGGAAAAAGGTGATTTTCTCGGTGACAGCGAAAATACTCATATTTTTAACGAGCGCTGAACGTACGAAATGAAATTTATTGCAAATTTAACGAGCGTTCATTTAGTACATAATAGTTTTCTGCCAAAAGACAAAGAATTTCAAAGCCTCACTTTTTCGCCTTTTTTGCTTTTTTCAATGTCCCGTCATGAAATTCTGGTGGCAAACCTTAAATTCGGATTAAGCATCCCCACCAAACATAACGAATCGAAGAAACCAAAAACCCCAAAACTTTCCTGCGACGGTCCGTTTTGAACACATTTTGACTGGACTAATACACAAATTGGCAGAATTTTGAGAAAACCAGAGGAATTTTGTAGCTTTCGTTATCACACACAATACAAATACATTTTCCGTCAAGTTCATAACATCAAGGTCTGGATAGAGTGAATTTAGGAAATTGGAATTTGTGATCACCGCTTGCAATCCTGTCGTTGTCGTCTCCAAACACCGATAACATTAACTATAATGTCTCTGACGTCATTCTAACTGTGAAATTATTAAAGGGAGAACATACGGAAATTACTCTTCCTGGAATAGAATATTCGAGCTCTTGCTCTCCACGGAAGAGGACTCCACTCGATTGACTTGACGGCCGCGAGATTCGCTTCCTCGTGCATTTACAAGTAAAGTGGATTGACTGCTCGGAGAGTTTTGATTTGGCTTGACTGAGTCATGCTTCTAAAATAAGATAAATTCCTTTATTAAATGAGCATCAAACATTTCAAACAGACACAAAGTGGTAGAAAGAATGATTCTGAAATTTGTTAAAGTGTACAACGTAAATACAATTTATTTTTAAACAATGAATCAAACGAAGTTTCGGTTATACCGAAGGTGTGATGAGAAGGAAGACCCCAATAAAACATAAGTCCAACTTTAGTAAACTATAAACCTGGGAGTTTACATCTGTAATCTGTTTAAGTGGAAGCAGCATAAAGACTGTCTCATATTGTCAAATTGAAAAAATGTATGTGTTTTCTCTGTTGGGAAGTCTGCTGATAATGAGACAAGTCTACTGTGGTATTATTCAGTAGATCTGTTGCAGGGTCTGCCAATATGGGGTGGTGCGTATGCTACAATCCTCTAATGAGTAGAAATCACCCAAAAAATGTTTATTCCAGCAATAGCCATGGAGGAATGGAGAGAGCCTACTGCGCCACTTTTTCAACTGTTGAAACTTGGGGAGAGCTTTTCATCAGCTATTAAAGGCAAAACTATATTTACGCATTTCCCCAGCAGGCTTTGAGAACACGGTTTTCACAGGGTTACTTCTTGGAGGTCCCGAAAGTCATGAAGACAGCCGCGCCAAATTTTTTCACGTTTCAAAGTATCATATGTTTTAATAATTTACCGAAGGAAAATCACCACCACTTTACTACAAATATTGGAAAAATCGCCAAATAAAAAAAAATTGAACTCAAAAATATTTTCATAAAGTAAAGTAAGAATAAATTTATTATTTACTAGTAAGACTAATTTTATTTTTTATTTATATATTTAAAAATACAAAAAATAATGTTTTGTATTTGTAATATTATTTGTCAGAAGCGTTTATGTTATTTATTTAGTAATTATCGTATTATAATATACAAGTAAAACAGAGCCCCTTGATATAGTCCCTTCTATATTTCTATATTATTATGTCTATCAATTATATCTTTTTTCTGTAAGTTTTGAAAGGAATCAAAAAACTATAAAATTTGACTATGTTGATATATTGATTTATTTTTTTTTTTTTCTCGTTAGATTCTCAAGTTTTTTGCTGGATTTATTCGTGTTTAAAAATATTGAATGGGTATGTCTTAAATTGAATTCCCACGTCGCCTCAAAAGCCACTAACCTCTTTTAAACGGATGGATTTAATAATTTTGCACGTGAATACACTCAAGTGAAAAAGAATTTAAATGTTAATAAAAATTATAATCCATGAAAATATAATCATTACTTGTTAAAGTAAGCCCTACCGTGTTCTTTCAGTATTTTTTTTTTTTAAGTCGAATCATCTTGCAACTATCTTGAATTCCAAGAATTATCGTGTAACATTCAACATGCAATTACTTCTTGAAAAAAAAAAATGAAGAAAGTCAATAATAATATAACATGCATAGTGGTACTATATATTTTTTAAATTCTAAGATAAGTACATTTAAATTTTTCCTCATTTAAAAGTCAGTTAACATTTTTTTTAAAACACTTTTTACGTGAAAACATCGATAAACTGCGACCCTCTTGCCCCACATGATGGAGGCCCACTTGCCTCACTGTGATAATGATACCGTCTGGTGAAGTGATCTCCAGTTTCTTGCCCCGAGGAAAATCCCGAGATAGACAGCACTCTGATGTCACAATATCCTATTTGCCTCATGTATCATCTTTCTATCATTTGCCTTCATGAAATAAATACTTGTATCATGAAATATGTAATCTCAGCGAAGAAAAATGTTAAGTAATCGTTGGAAAATAGTCGATTATCCGATAAATTTAACCCCATTGATTCAAATTCATTCGATTATTTCTCTATTGTGCATTTTGCTGTTTTCTTAGTTTGGGAGCTGTTTCACGTAATATTGATAATCATTTAGTCCTTACCTGCAAATCATCAGGTACTTGTCTATATCTACGAACCGAACTACTCCAAACAACGACAGCCCAAAAACACTTCAACTCTTCAATAAGAAATAAACTTCCTTCCGTCATCAAAGACCATCCTCGTAGATATCAAATCGTTTTTGAAAGTGGTATTGACAGAAAACCCTATTTATAATGTTGAAGAGTTATTTGATCTTCCACTTTGGGAAAAGTATAAAACACTTGCCTACTTAGATAACGATTATTATTGTAATACCACCTACTTTCTTTTATCGGCTTTATATTTGACAATATTTCACATACATCACGATGTATCCCCTCAACAGAGGCGTTATTCAAATAAATCATTATAACTTGGATTCTATCAAATCCAATATATCAAAAGAAAAACTTATATGTTGTGTTTTCACTTATTAATTTTTGTTTTTGGAAGGTCTCGTTGAATCTGAGAAATTCGTTTTCGGAATTCTCTCTACTCTCACTCTAATCAGCTAACTCAAACCTCAACTCCTTCATTCGTGTTCGTCTTTGACTGGAAGTAGGATTTTATCCCTTTTTTCCTCCTTTATGGTCATTTGAGTAATCAAGTTCCATGAGCTCGGAGTATTGATGCCATTATCTGCTTAGTTTCTCTTCCTCCTTCGTGGTCATTGATGAAAATCTTACTTCAATGGCCTGACTTCATATCTTGTTTACTGTATCTTTCACTTCCACAGATTTCCATCTTAGGTTTCTCCTAAACAGATGAATTCTATAGGTACGTTTTTTGTCAAGTCCAATCATGTGTTGAACTTGAATTCTATACCTACAGGGTGTCTACACTTTGGATGGGCATAACTTCAGGGTTCGATTCTACAAGGTATTTTCAACAAAAAATTTCTCTTAGCAATTTTCTTTTAACCCACACAAAATTCCTTTTTTTTACTTTAAAGTTTTTCTTCGCGTTTTCGACCTTACGGCACTGATATGGTCATAACTCCCTTATTTCTCCTGAAATTTCGATTCTGACTACACCGTTAGAAAGAGCGTTAAATTCCTAAGATACCTAGTGCATCAAAAAATCCTTCAGCAGTAAAATAGTTTCAAAAAATCAAGTCAAAAAGCCAACTTTAAACAATTTCCGAAACTTGACTTTCTTCGACCAAAGTTTTCACTCTAAATCCCTCCCCATTTCGATGGTCGCTCTTCGGAGACAACATGCTCAAAATGTCAGCTTTTCAACGGTCTTTTTCTTTTTAACATTCAAATTGGAAGAGTAAATGAAGTTTGAATGCCAGAAAACGTGTGTTTTACAAGCAAATCCAGTATTTCAAGCGGTTTATGGTCTCCCTCGATCTCGAGACGGCTTGGCGAGTTTGGTATCATTTTCTATGTAATTTTTTACGCTGAATCCAATGGTGATACTTCCGAATGATTCCGACTGCTAGAAAGTGGATTTTTCGAAGAAAACTTTTGTTTTTCGTACATAAAATATGCATTATTCGTGAATGTGGTAGTGAGCATAAAGTAACACCTTTCTACTCAATAAAAACACCGAATTTCTGGCCGATTGAAGTTTTTGTTGAGTAGAAAGGTGTTACTTTATGCTCACTACCACATTCACGAATAATGCATATTTTATGTACGAAAAACGAAGGTTTTCTTCGAAAAATCCACTTTCTAGCAGTCGGAATCATTCGGAAGTATCACCATTGGATTGAGCGTAAAAAATTACATAGAAAATGATACCAAACTCGCCAAGCCGTCTTGAGATCGAGGGAGACCATAAACCGCTTGAAACACTGAATTTGCTTGTAAAACCCACGTTTTCTGGTATTCAAACTTTATTTACTCTTCCAATTTGAATGTTAAAAAGAAAAAGACCGTTGAAAAGCTGACAATTTGAGCATGTTTTCTCCGAAGAGCGCCCATCGAAATGGGCAGGGATTTAGAGTGAAAACTTGGTCGAAGAAAGTCAAGTTTAAAGTTGGCTTTTTGACTTGATTGTTTGAAACTATTTTACTGCTGAAGGATTTTGATTTTGCACTAGGTAGCTTAGGAATTTAACGCTCTTTCTAACGGTGTAGTCAGAATCGAAATTTCAGGAGAAATGAGGGAGTTATGACCATATCAGTGCCGTAAGGTCGAAAACGCGAAGAAAAACTTTAAAGTGAAAAAAAAGGAATTTTGAGTGGGTTAAAAGAAAATTGCTAAGAGACATTTTTTGTTGGAAATACCTTGTAGAATCGAACCCTGAAGATATGCCCATCCAAAGTGTAGACACCCTGTATAACTAGACACAACCTATAGTTCACAGTGTGCGGTATATTTTCATCGTGTGGACCTCTATTTTGTTATATACAAAATACTGAGAAGTCCAGTCATTGTCACCCAAGGCGTAGGTAGTTAATATTTGTATGTAGCTGTCTCCCATCTTGGGATTGGATTCCACGCAGGACAGGTGGGGCGGGCAGGTGTTGTAATTCAGCGGACTTGAAAAACCTGCGCGGACGCGGCTGCGTACGAATACGGAATACCTCGCGTCTGCATCTGAAGAAGGAGGAGGTCTGAAGGACAACGCCAGCTCTCAGAGACCGTTTACTAACCTTGGCCAACTCATCGGACGTAACCTTTCTGCCGCCCTTCTGTTTATACGGGGTTCAAAAACAAGATTTGAGTTTGATGGACGCAGCATTGCTTCCTCGTACTTGCTATTTCCTCTAATTTTCGTGGTACGGGAACTGAAGAGCTCTGAAAAAAGCATTTTGCAGTCGAATATTTGACAGTTGCACACATAAGCAGAATAGCGCATTATTCAGTCTTCATTCTGATGATGAGCAAAATGAAGGTGTCCAATAGTCACAAATTCTTTCAAACACCTATCAATTCAATGAGGACTGCCTAAATTTGGGTTATATTTCAATTAGTTAATTGCAGATACATTAATAAGGTATTGCGGGATCTCAATGATAACTTATCATGCACTTGGAGCAAACGAGAAGAAAAGAGAAATCTATTTATTGGTAAATAGAAGAACAAACTAAACAAATAAAAACGCTGCAAATTATTACACAACGGTTTATTATTTTTATATAGATCACTCGTCTGCAGAGTCACCAACCATCCAACATGAAGAAAAACATCGATCGCATTTCGGTCAGCTTTAATTTGAACGGAGATTAGGCCTCTTTTGCGATTCACACTCGTGTTTCTGACTTATCGTACGTCCAAACTTTAAATTCTCGTAGTGAGCGAACGGTTTGTCCTACAGAGCTCCGGGTGGTCTCAAACATTCTAAAAATTCTAGAAGAATAGAATCTTAAATTGAAGGAAAAACAATACCTTTATATCAAAATTGTTTGAGTTAGGGCGTTTTCAAAATTTCAAAATTGATTTTGGAACCCTTAGAAGTGACCTACATCAACCAAAATCTTCGGGGCACAACTAGACCCCAAATGGAGCCTACATACCAAATTTCATCAAAATCGGTCAATGCTAAGTGGCAAAAGTGCCGCGTACGGCGGACGGACGGCCACATTTTTATTCGATTTTTGGACTCTACGTACCTTGAAACGTAAACCATCAAATTTTGAGGGGCTGTTAAAATTTATTTTTTCTTGGTCGATTCTAAAGGTTCATTATTGAAAATAATAAACCAAAAGAACAATACATCATTAATTCAAATAATGTACTTCAACATTGATGCATATAATTGCGTTGAAATATGCATAGCCCGTGGCGCCACGCAAAAGTGACGAGTAAGTACCTTCAATAACTTCTTAGTGTTGGTAGTTTGATGCAACCGCAAACCAATTTGGTTTCTTCGCTAACAAAGGAAGAAAAATTTGTGTTTGAAAAAATTGATCATTCCGTACACTTGGTTCTGTTCAAGTCCGGCTGTCTGGGGTATATTCCTTGTTCCTGGCATTACTACCTAATGTAAGAAATCATGATCTGATTTTATGAAATTTTAGCTTTTTTACTGATTAGCCACTAGATGATCTCATCGGATTAATCAAATCAAATCAATAGTTACGATGATTTACATCAATTTCTCTCAATTTTATTTTGCCCCATTTCGCCAATAATGAATGCATATTCATCGACACTTCATCTTGATGTTTATGAATCTAGAAAACAGTAATTTTGTACGTTTAAAAACTGAGGCATTAATTTAATGTTCTCAATCCGGACAACATAACTGACATTTTGACATTAGTTTCCACGAATTTTGCAGGTATTATTTTACTGTAACATTCTTCATAAGCTTTTTTTAAAAGTCAAAGAAGTGAGTCATTCTTCCATGAAATTAGGCATGAAATTCCCAAAAAAACAAGAACGATTTGTTCTTCGGTGCGCACAATGCTACAGTCATTGGGATTCTGGGTGTAATAACTTTTCTTCCTAGTTTATTATTCACCGAGAAAACAATTACTGGCTCATTCAACTGTCGATACCGCCTGTACAGGGTAGGTAGGTATTATACCTATTCTTCCTTTTCTAGGAACGTGAGCTAAAAAGTCTGAAGAGGTCATTCTATTTTGCAAGCCATAATCGGCTTTGAAAGAAGGATGATGCGAAAAGAGAGCACGAAGTGATGAGATAAACGAACGATAAATAAATCCGAACGATGAAATGTCAACCCCACGCTTTCCAAAGTTCAAATCGAACTGATTAGTTTTCGTAGGAAATACGTTGTATTTATAGTCATTGATTGAAGTGGTGTGGAGAGGCGAGGCGGATACCTTCAATGTGCGTCATATGGTCATCCACTTGTACGAGTATGTCTGTCCTATTTGTGGCTACGCATTAAATTATTCAAGTTATATTGATTTAGAGTGAATGAGTAGTGCCTCGATTTCATGTGCTATAAAATCTAAGAATACGCATTTACATTCATTCATGTTTGTGACTTCGACGATTATCTGATTTTTATTAGAGGGTAATTTGAGGTCTAACTTCATAGTTCTTCATAGTCTTCTTCTTCTCTATAGTCTAACTTCATAGTTAATAGTTGGATAACACACAACGGTTTATATCCTGATGTAAATTGGTCCTGATAATATCCACTGTTTATATTTATATTTTTTAAACATCACGGAGGGTTTCAGTCATCATTTTTTCCACTGTTTCCAACTGGTGATGCTCAAAATTTTAGTTCAAAGCATTGTGATTTTAAAGAAAATAAAAAGTGGAATTCGGCGAAAGAAAAATTTCGATTTTCAAGGAAATTGATTCTTTTTATTGTTTTATTATTCGAGTTCCCATGAATATTTTCACTCGAATGATTAATTTGGGACTGCATTATTTAATACATTCCTATATCCTGCTTTTTGCTAAGATTTCAATTGAATTTTGTTGAGCCGACATTTTTATTCCCATGTCAATCATTACTTACCTAGTTGAGGAAGTACTCACCAAATTTCGAAATTTGGGATTATTTTCGTCACCTAGCACCAAGCAAATTCTGAAATTTCGGATCAATGACAGATCGCCAATAACCTTTGATTTGTTGTTATTCGTAATCGTGAACTTCTTGGCGATATTTTCAGCAAAGACAGTGATGACACAAGTTGGTTATTGATGTAGTTTTTGGAGTCCAGTATTCAATTTATTATTGTCGTTTGGTACATGTTTCGGCAAATACAACGTTGCCTTCTTCAGTCTTAATAAAACGGTTTGGGGATCATCCCTTGTGCTGTTGCTTTTTTCTTTTCATTGTTCGTTATGGAGCATACCGTTAATTTGTTAAATTTTTCTGATCCGTAACCCAATGAAGAATAGTTCTCATATAATTGTTCATTTGCTCAACGCCCCAAAGTTAATCACTGTGCAAAATTTGAAAAATTAAGTTGGAAAACCCAAAAAATTTCATCAATTGTTATTAGTTACCTCGGATACATTTCTTCGAAGGTTCGGCCTGTGAAGGAATGAAGAGAGAGGGAGAGAATGGGGAAAATCATTCTTCATTGGGTTACGGATCAGAAAAATTTAACAAATTAACGGTATGCTCCATAACGAACAATGAAAAGAAAAACGCTGCAAATCATTGCTCAAAGGTTTATTATTTTCTGTATAGATCACCCTTCTGTATAGATCACTGGTTCTCCATCAATAGCACCTGCCACCATCTGTATTCTCCCTTGACCTTCCCTCTCAAATTTCAGCTTCCTGCGTTCAATAGGATTGAAAATGACTTCGGAGCTCACTCAGCTGATCAGTGATCAGAAGAGTGAAGAAGATCTCCTCGAATGCTGGAGACGCCTGGAAGAGCACTTCCATTCAATAGGATTGAAAATGGTTCCGGAGCTCACTCAGCTGATCAGTGATCAGAAGAGTGAAGAAGCCTTTGAGCAATAATTTGCAGCGTTTTTTACCCACCAACATTTTTTTACCTACCAACTTTTTTTTACCTACCAGCTAGGTATTACCTACCACACCATACTGGCTTCACACCTTCACAATCAAGTTTATTAGAAAGAACTAAACGCTTCACACTCGATTGGAAAAATAGAAAGCTTCGTATGGAAATTTGATTACTGGTTACGCAGAAGACAAAACTGTATACAAATCGAAGAAATGAACAGCGATCGCATTTTAGTCAGATAAAATTCGAATGGAGATTAGACCTCTTTTGCGATTCACACTCATGATTCTGTTTTATCGAAGGAAAACCTTCAAGTACTCGTAGAGACCGAACGGTTTGTCCTACAGAGCTCCGGGTGGTCTCAAAAATTTTAAAAAATTCAATACTATTTAAAATTGGTGAAAAAACGATACCTTTATTTCGAGAGTTTTCGAGCTAGGGCACTCTTGAAAATTTCAACCCTTAATTTTCACCCCTTAGAAGTGACCTACATCAACCAAAAGCTTCGCGGCACAACTAGACCCCAAATGGAGCCCGTATACCAAATTTGAACCAAATCGGTCCAGTGTTGCTAAGAAAAGAGCCGCGTACGGCGGACGGACGGAAATTTTTTATTCGATTTTCGTATTCTACGTACCTTGAAACGTAAAACATCGAATTTTGAGGAGGGGTTAAAATTTTTTTTTCTTGCTCGATTTCAAAGGCTTATTATTGAAAATAATAAACCAAAAGCAACAGCACTAGGGATGATCCCCAACCTGTTTTATTAAGGCTGATGAAGGCAACGTTGTATTTGCCGAAACATGTACCAAACGACAATAATATATTGAATATTTGACTCCAAAAACTACATCGAAAACATGGTCACTCCATTCACCGTATATTCATCAACGTAAGTTGGTTATTGACAAAATTTGGAAAAGTTTTCTTTCACATCCAGTCAAGAGACAAACGGAAAATAGTAGGTATTGCAGACATGAAATCTTACCAAAGTTTTGATTTTTTGATTTATTATAGAAAATAATTACTGTCAATAATATATCTTTGGAATCGAAAAAGAAAAAAAAATACTCCCCACCTTTCGAAAATTGTTCATCAGTTACATCATCAGTTCATCATCATCATCAGTTCATCAGTTCATCAATTTACATAATTCCGGTCTTACGCCGTAAGTATACTTAGGTACCATGGATCGATTCCTATGGAATATGATATATCGGCCCCTTTTGGAGTCCAGTTGTACTACGAAGCTTTTGGTTAGAAGTGCCAGCCACTTTTAAGAGGTGAAAAAAAAGGGTTAAGTATAATTTTCAAAACGCCCTCGAAGCTCTAAAACTCTCGATGTATGAGTATCGTTTTCCCACCAATTTAAAAAGGAATTGAATTTTTAGAATCGAATGATACCTTCCAGAGCTCTGTAGGACTCATCGTTCCCTCCTTATGAGGACTGGTGGGTCGGTCTTACAATAAATCAGAAACACGAGAGTGAATCGCATGTTTTCGTTTTATAAGGTCATTTCAGGTTGGATTTTCGTCCAACTGACGTCGCGTACGTCATCAGCTGTCTTCCAAAGGGAAGATCAGAATTAAATTCTGATGATTTCGCTTCGATTGGCCAAGTTACAGAGTTATCACATTAGCTTCAGATTTGATTTTGGATGTAATCAAATTTTTTTGATGACCAGTGTTTTCTGAAAACATTTTCAAGCTCAAAATTCCGTTAGGCTGTGTAACGAGTGTGCGATTTTGCGCGATAAATGGCTCAGCTGGTGGACGCAGCCGCAATAACTTCCGATCATCCGGAACCTTTCACAGCTTCAAGCGCCTATTTGGAGAGCTCTCCTATTAAAATCTTCTGTTTAGTAAAAAATACCCAAAAAAATATCCCTGCTGTTTCCATCTGATCAACCTCATCGTCCCACGAATATCCGTGTTTTTGATATTCAGGATGCATCTTGGGAAGTGGTTAAAATGAATCCGGCACGTGGGAAACGAAGATGCGACTGGAAGAACACGCTAGACAAAAGGTGATTGCCAGGGAAAACGTGACAATAGCGTGCGGCTCCACGGGTGGAAGCGAATGAGTAACCCAGTGACCTCTCGACAAACCATTGAGTACTTTTTTTCTCAAGGAATCTGATATTGAGAAAAGTCCAGTCATGCAGCTTGAGTCAATGAGCGAATTTTCGTAGAAATCTTTCGATTTTAGAAATATTTCGAAATATTAACTATTTGAGAGAGCAGTCAGCCTTGTGGAAAGAGGCACATAGCTCGAATCGTTAAAATTATATTAAAAAACCACTCAGTTAAAAAAAATCGAAAAAAAAACTTGAAAATACTCTTCTTGTGTATACTCGAACTCATAGTGTACCCACACGTAAATTGAACGGGAAACTTAAGAATTTTCACTCCAAAAGTTGGGAAATTTCGAGTTTCAATGGTGTGAATGTGAAGTGTCTCTGAACATCAACCGATTACGCCTTTGACAAGTTGACAGGCCCATCAGCGGGCAAGTTGGAATCAATGATGGGATCCACTTCTTCATAATCAATAACTTTCTACAGTTCAAGGAGAGGATTGTAGTTCTTATTTACCTTGTAGTTGAATCGAAGTTGAATATTATGATGTACATTTTTTTTATTACGTTGTTTTTAAATGTCTGAATCTAGCAACTTGATCGTGAAGTTCGTATTTCATATCAAATGCACCTTTGATCCACATGTTATTTTTTGTGCGAAAGATTTTCTACAATTTGGCAGATATTTCCTAAATAAAAAAGCTGCAAATTATTACACAAAGGTATATTATTTTTCTATATAGATCACTCGCCTGCAAAGAACACGGCTTTGCCATTGTTACTACCAACCAACTTGAAGGAGAACAGCGATCGCATTTTGGTCAGCTAAAATTTGAACGGAGATTAAGCCTCTTTTGCGATTCACACTCGTGTTTCTGATTTATCATAAGTCCAACCCTCAAGTTCTTGTAGGGAACGAACGGTTTTCCCTACAGGGCTCCGCGTGGTCTCTAAAAATTCAATACTATCTTAAATTGATGGAAAAACAATACCTTTATATCATAATTTTTGAGCTAGGGCGTTTTCAGAATGTCAACCCTTATTTTTCAACCCTTAGAAGTGACCTACATCAACCAAAAAATGCTTCGGGGCACAACTAGACCCGAAATGGAGCCTGTTTACCAAATTTCATCAAAATTGGTCATTTTTATTTGATTTTTGGACGTACCTTGAAAAGTAAACCAACAAATTTCGAGGGGGGTTAAAAAAATGTTCTTGGTCGATTCCATAGGTTTATTTTTGAAATGAAAAAAAACCAAAACGGAGTTGAGAAGAATGTTGTCTATTTCCACAAAAATTACAATTACAAGTTATAATTATTTGTAACTCGTTATTTTTGTGGAAATAGACGATGTTCTTCTCATTTCCGTTTTTTATTAAAATGGTTTTCCACAATCTCATCGCTAGTGGTTTCAATCGTATTAGATATTTCCACACCAACTCTCCTGTATGAAGAAGCTTTAAGCCCATCCAAATTGGCAGTCGTTCCTACTCTTTTTTCAATCTCTCCAAACACAGATGCACCTGAATGCCTCTAAACAAAAACTTAGTGTAAAATTAGCTAGGAAGTCATCTTGATTGTCTCTGTGTGCCAGGCTAGCCCGGACTCGCCTCGTACGCGGGGGCCGGTTGGCCTTGCTTGTCTTGGCAAAACCCCACCAGCTGTCTTCCTCCATTCCAATCCCCTATGTTATGCTCGAGTCGTATTATTATTGGTTGTTTTGGTTCCTTCTTGGATCACCTTGTCTGTGGTGTGGGTTGATTCCTTGTTCCGCTTTGTACGCCTCAAATTATACAGGCGCCCACTCCGCTTTTAGTAGGTAACGGCCTTTTAAATTTATAGTTCTTCTGATCTGCGTTCTACCTGGATAGTTCTATAAGCTTCGACTGTATTTTTCGAATCCCCCCTTTTGATCCTTCGTTCTAGTAGATTATCATTGATGTTATAAACTGCAATCTTGCTTGAGTTCTGAAGGCAGCCGCTCCCAGGTGCTGCTACCCTCAGATAAGATACCGACGTTTGTTCCTGAAATTCTTATCGTACATTTCCTGTTCTTTTTTTCGCTTCCCACTAAGAAATTGTAACCTTCATCTTATTCATTTCTCCCTTACTTCTTTCTTTCTTAGCTTCCTATCCTAGACAATTATCTTTGATCAATTTGTAAGGTAAATTAACCTGATTCTGGTTCTGGGAGCCAAATTAATACATCTGGACCCTAAAGGCCCTGAAGATGAGAATTTGACAGACACCCTCTTTTGGAATGGCGGTCCAGATGGGTATCGATACTCGATATTTCAAAATATCGATACTTTCGTACCGACACTCAATATTTTAGTATCGATACTGAACTATCCGATATTTTTGGATATTATTGGATATCGATACTTTGGATCCGATATTTCTAAATATCGAATATCGATACTGTTCTCGCGGAAAATTTAACATAATGGCTAAAAAATGAAGAAGGTAAAGAGGCTTTTGGGTCATTACTCTTTGGTTGCACAAATAACGTTTATTTCATGGAAAAAATCACTCTGTTTGTTAACATAATGGCTAAAAAATGAAGAAGGTAGAGAAGCTTTTGGGTCATTACTCTTTGGTTGCACAAATAACGTTTATATCAGGGAAAAAATCACTCTGTTTGGACTCTAAATAGTAAAAAACGAATAAGTTGTTGAAAAAATTATTTTTCTTGAGAAAATTGGATAGTATTGTTAGTTTGTGACACTAAAGTATCGATACTCGATATTTTAAAATATCTACTCATGCCCAACGATACTTGGGACATCGATACTCGGATACAATACAGCATCGATACAAAATATCGATACTTTTATAACGATACTCATTCCTAACATGTTCCACTCCAATTGACTGGGGGCGTTGAATCAGGGAGCTAGCTGCAAAATTCGAGAATTTCGTAAAACCTCCCGTAAATCACTGCTCACCTAGTTCATGAGAATTTTTCATCAACGTTCGGTAGAAAAATGTTAAAATACCGAAGACAGCTTAAAAGTTACGATACTTGAAAAGATGATCTGTATTATGGAACACGTAATTACAAGACAAGTAAATGAGAGCAAAACGGGATTGTTGGGAACGACAATCACATTGTCCGTTTGCTGCACAACTCAGGATGTTCTTTCTTAGTCCTCCTCTGGACTTGGTTCCGAACATTTATAAATTTTCAAATTTTCGTTTGACCTGAAGTAAAAATTTTTGTGCTCTCTGAACGCAGAATTAGATGCTCTACAACTTCCAATAAATGTCTTTTTGCTCGGTAATTACCATTTCCAAGCTACAGATTGAAATTTGAAGTTATCTTGATGTTTTTGAAAAGTCGGGAAAAATCTACATTTTTTTACGGCCCGTCGTGCCTCTACGGCTGGCTCAATTTTGGTTTATTATTTTCAATAATGAACCTTTGGAATCGACAAAGAAAATTTTTTTTTTATCACCCCCTCAAAATTTGTTGGTTTACGTTTCAATTTACGTAGAATCCAAAAATCGAATAAAAATTTGGCGGTACGCGGCACTTTCCCCACCTAGCATTGACCGATTTTGATGAAATTTGGTATGTAGGCTCCATTTGGGGTCTAGTTGTGCCCCGAAGATTTTGGTTGATGTAAATCACTTCTAAGGGTCGAAAAATAAATTTTGAAATTTTGAAAACGCCCTAACTCAAAAAATTTTGATATAAAGGTATTGTTTTTCCACCAATTTAAGATAGTATAGAATTTTTTGAGACCACGTGGAGCCCTGTAGGACAAACCGTTCGCTCCCGACGAGAATTTAAGAGTTGGACCTACGATAAATCAGAAACACGAGTGTGAATCGCAAAAGAGGTCTAATCTCCGTTCAAATATTAGCTGACCGAAATGCGATCGATGTTTTTCTTCATGTTGGATGGTTGGTGGCTTTGTAGACGAGTGATCTATATAGAAAAATAATAAACCGTTGTGTAATAATTTGCAGCGTTTTACTTCAAGGTAGCTCATTCGAATTTTGTGCTCTTTCATTTTACTACCTATGTAGAATATTGTTACCTTCAAAAAGTACCCTTTCAAAGTTTATTGTTAAAAACTAAAAAAGTGCCAAATTTTCATGGTTTTTGAACAACAGATTTTGTTGAGAAGCTTTGGATTCGTGTTCAGCACCCTAAAAAAATATTTATAAACCCTTTGAGAAAAATTCCACACCAAATGTTGCATCCTCAATCCCTTTTTGAGGCACCTGGTGACTCAACCACTAGGTACTTTCGACGCATTAACTTACCCCATTTCTAGGTATTTTCATTATTGAGGGATAAGTCCGTGTTCTGGGTACCTAGTATTTCGACTACAACCTTCTCGGTCAAAACCGCCTTCTATCTGCACTCAACTTTGCAGTTATTACGGATTCCTCCACTGTGTGAGTAAATTTTGGCCGAACCTCTCGGAGGCCCGTCGTTTTGCGTGATGAGGAAAA
Organism: Apolygus lucorum; assembly: GCA_009739505.2. Lineage (NCBI taxonomy): Eukaryota > Metazoa > Arthropoda > Insecta > Hemiptera > Miridae > Apolygus > Apolygus lucorum. The sequence continues at coordinate 38,405,430 of CM019169.2, forward strand.
TCCTTAGTAAATCTGGGAGCCCCTTCTTAATGACACCTTCGCTATTAATTATTATTCCAGGCCGTCCCATGTTGCCCCTTGAAGACCAGAGGCCGTAAGGAGATTATTATACTCGCCTGAGGGGACTCGAGAGAACTAATCATAAGAGAACCCGCACGGTCATCGAACTTTCCACGTTTGAACCAGAAGCTGTTCTCTAACCAGTTGCTCCAAAAGAAGACTGCATGACTGCATTCAGCCTCCCCTCCAAATTACACTCAGCGTCATCGAGTTCTGAATTCTTCATAAAAAATAAATATCTTGGTTCGATAACCGTGCACGGGATACTAACCACCTGGTACCTCGCAGGTTCTCCTTGAAGATACGAAGATACTTCCAAACTGTCAACTATCGGGACTGGGGTCAGCCAGAAAGAACGCCGTTATTAGCAAGCTTTCGAAAAATCAATTTTCATAATGAGGGCCTGAAAATGACAATAAACGGTTTCAGGCAAAACAATCTTACACTGGTCAAAACAGATGGATAGAAACAAACTCTCCTGCCGAGGTCTATTCAGGCATAATATTTGTAATTAAAATAAAACATTGTTTAAAATAAATATTGTGTAAAATAAAACGTCCCATTAGATAAGCATTAGGTCAATTTAAACCAATTGGTGAGCGACAAAACACGTAATTTACGTTCCTCCTGCGCAAAACTGTTCCACTCAATGCACTTAATTTGGTTAGTATTTTGAGTTAGAAATAGTGGAAACCCCCCTCCCCTTCGCCACCATAACATTTCTAGGAGCATGCGAGCCTCGAATTTGAGCATTTAAAAACCCATGATCTATACGATATGCTTTTCAAAACTCAAATTCTGCTTTTCAAGGAGGTAAATGGTCGAACCACCCCATCAACTACAGTTCGACGTTAGTGTCGGTCCTACAAGGTTCTCAAGATAACAGTTTTTTCTACGTACAATGCGTTCTAGCACTTTCTGTTGGAAAAATACTACTGAGCATTCTTTTCATACCTCTAAAGCATTGTTAAACTCACTTTCTCCTGACAGGTTTGGCCAGATAGCTCCATATTTATGTATTACAGTATTTTACCTTTTTGTTAAATCTTTTTCACTTTGAAACCATTTTGACTTTCATTTAAACTTTATTGACTTTAAATTATAGAAAAAAAAAATGCATTAACGCCCGAAACTTTTTTTGTATATATTTTGAAAATAGATCTGATATTCCGACTCCAAATAGTCTTTAGAACACGGGAAAAATAATTTTAAAAATCTCCTGGTCGAATTTCATGGGTTTACGTTGGCATATCGCAACCCTGGGAGCCACAAGTACCGATCTTTATTTTTCAAAAACTTTTAGTATGTTGTATCGTGATCTTACCGGATCTACTAGGAACTCTTTTGGAATATTGGAAGAGGAATACATCCAATATTGAGTGTAATTCATCAACTCATTGTAATAATACCAAGTCAAAATGACTAAGTCAAAAATACCTCTAAAGGATTAGATAATGTATCATAGCCCTGGTGATGAAAACATGGGTATTTGGTAGGATAAGCCTAGAATCAATCAATTTGAAAGTGACGCATCGTGTTTTGTGAGCATCCAATGAGCTATGTGCAACACCCACTTGGCAGACTACTGTTCATTACCGCGTATTTGGTACAAAAATCGGTAGTTCTGATGACATCCAATCGGGTCATTTACCCATTGAATTTGCAGATGAAGCTTCGTGTTATGTGCCTCACCCTCGTGGCTGGAGATAGAGAATTAATTGAGTTATACATCAATATGATCAGACGGATCTCGAGAAAAAGATCCCCAGGATAAAGGACTTCTGAATGACTAGGAAGGTGCCCAGCAGCCTCCGAACAGAAAGGCCCACTATCTTGCCATATGGCAACACTGGGCGTTAATAGGTTAAATAAAAGTCTAAAAGGTTTAATTCAAAGTTTTAAAAAAGTTTAATTTATAGTGAAAAAGTTTGAGCTGGAAGGTAAATACTACATAACGTCGAATCACAGAACTCCGTAAATATGGGTCAGTACGATAATCAGTGACTATAATATCAATTTTAAAGTCTCTTAGATAATTTTGAAAAGTTTTCACCATAATCCAACGCTGATTCCCACAAATTCAGAAATTTAACCTCAAAGTATGTCATCATATTCTTAGTTTCTGCAATAAGAGAACTACATTAATTTTGTGACAATAAATTTCCTTGCATTCCCACTGACGTTTGTCTGAAATGTCATGAAGGCAATGAAACTACTTACATTTTATATTAATTTCTTGATGAAATCATGTCATACGCCGATTGCAATATGTCACCTTTAGGCGGGTTGATGTCACCGGTTGTCGGCATTGCATCACATTTTAGGTGTAGTTTCACCCTGGAAAAGTATGACGTTAATAACCCACTTCTGAGACATCCAGGAGTTTGGAAGTCATAGCAAACTATTTCTCCGAAATTGAGTTATATCCTGTACTGCTTCTGGAACAGCAGCTTCATTTAGCATTCAACGGGACGCCCTCGCCGATGGATCCATTTTTATTCCTTTCGTGTGGCAACACTTCGATGTGCGGACGTCCTTCGAGTCTCTTCCTGCTGATTGATTTCGTGCCTTCTTTCTTTTCGGTTTTTAAACTCTATTCTTAATTTTCCTTTGTTTCTTCGAGGTGTATTTTTTTTGGCTGAATAATCATTAATTAGCCTTCCCAAGGCTTCTGGTATTGATACGCTTATCTTCCACAACCTTGAGCTCTATACTTCTTATTTCGTACCTACATAATTATTTTTATTCTTCCGCATTATTTAAGACGTTGGCTGTTACTTTAGAGGATTTATGAGTCTTATTTTCAGTTCTTGCTTTATAACTACCAAATTTATAGATGAAGCTTGTAGAATCTAAAATAAAATAAAATCTACGAATAAAATAAGCAACAAGGAGTTTTCAGAATTCCAAAAACAATATTTCTGGCTGATTTTAAAAATGCGTAGTGGTGTGCCCAAATTGGGCCGCTTTTACTCTTGCGTATCTTTCACAGTTTCTTTTCTGATCCTATTCAATTTTGCCTTAAGGCAATGATTTTTTAATTTGACATTATGAAAGCAACAAAGATGAAAGCAACAAGTCTTCCCAAAGAAGGCCTACAAGACTTCGAAAAATTAAAACTGCGTTAGTGCTTCCACGGATTTTGTTCTAGAAATCGGAATGAAATAAGTCAAACAAACACTCGATCCAGCGTGAAAATAGCATCTCTTTTCTAATTGAGCAGTATTATTTTAGGGAGTTTTAGCAATTTTACGGCCATAAAGTTCCAAATACGATCTAAAAAACGTGAAAGTTGAAAATACGGGTTAAAAAACGTTCCACTCCTTCCACTTTTGCTGGAAATTATGTGTAAAATTGATTTCTGAATATTATCTTTAGCCCGAGTTGTACGTACCTACATTTTAATTTCCTTATCAGGACGTATAATTTTGACTGCTTAATTGGGTTTGAATTCGTGCTTCATGAAACGTCCTTGAAACGACCTGATCTTATCAATTCCGTCCGACTGAGTGTCAGGTCGAGCTTAGTTGAATCTTTAACATCTGAAAGTTCGTTCAATGTCGAGGTCGTCAGTGCTCGTGGAAGGATATTTACCTCCAGTCGTTTTTATCAGGTGATCTTGAAAACTTGGAGACCCGGCGTTCTTGGATGCCATTATCTCCTGGTGAACTATGGTAATACCTCCTGCAGTGCGCGGGCATTCTAGGGGTTGGCGGCGGGTGAGACGAAATAACATCGATTTCCACCCCTTGGAAAGCGAGGCCGAACGAACAGCTGTAGCTATGGCTACCTCGGTGTACACAAGAGCACGCTCCACGTCTCAGTATCTCTTTTGACCATGTACATGCACAACTACACCGTGAAAGATGGCGATTATACCAAGGCCATCTACACCATGATGAAAGATCAGAGGTTCAACGATGCCATACCCCTCCTCAGGAATCAACTGGATACAAACGACTCGTCAAGGGCATGTCTTTCTCTGTTGGCCTACTGCTACTTCAATGTCCAGGACTTCGTGAACGCCGCAGAAAACTACGAACGTCTTTCCAAGCTGGTTCCCAATGAAATGGACTACAGACTGTACCACGCTCAAGCATTGTATCAAGCTTGCTTGTACGAAAAAGCCATGAAAGTGTTGTCGTCCATAACAGATATCTCTTATCACGGCAAAGTGACCAAGTTGAAAGCTGCCATCAAATACGGAGAAGAAGACTTGATTAGCGCTCGAGCTTTGCTTGAAAACAGTCCAGGTGATGATCCCGACACAGAGGTAAACCATGCTTGTATTTTGTACAAAGAAGAACGATATCAAGAGGCACTGCCTAGATTCAGTACTGCACTCATGACCCAAGGTTATAATCCTCACCTGTCATACAGCCTAGCTCTTTGTTATTATAAACTGAAAGATTATTCACAAGCTGTGAAACACATAGCTGAGATCATGGAAAGGGGAATCCGCGAGCATCCGGAGCTCGGGGTCGGTATGGCCACAGAAGGCATTGAGTTTCGCAGCGTGGGTAACACAATGACTCTCCATGAAACTGCACTTATTGAAGCCTTCAACCTCAAAGCTGCAATTGAGTTCAAACTTGGAAACGTGGATGCAGCGAAAGAGGCGTTAACGGACATGCCTCCCAGGTCTGAAGAAGAACTGGATGCTGTGACGTTGCACAACCAAGCCTTGATGAACATGGAATCTCGTCCCACTGAAGGATTCGAAAAATTGCAATTTCTACTTCAGCAGAACCCGTTTCCCCCAGAGACCCTTGGAAATTTGCTACTTCTGTATTGTAAGTACGGATACTACAACCTTGCTGCTGACGTCATCGCAGAAAACCAGCATTTAACTCACAAGTATCTATCACAGTATTTGTACGGCTTCATTGACGCTCTTATAACGCAGCAAACTTCACCAGACGAAGCTTATAAGAAATTTGAAGAAATTGCCGTCCGACATACGGAAAGTTTGAGGAAAGCGACTAAGAGAGTTCAAGAAGCTAGAGCAACCAGTGATGATTCTGCTGCCAAAAGAGCAGTTTCTGATTACGAAGAAACTCTGGATAGCTACATCCCTGTTCTCATGGCTCAAGCGAAAATTTATTGGGATTTAGAGCAATACAACCAAGTTGAAACAATTTTTCAAAAATCCGTCGAGTTTTGCAACGAAAATGACACTTGGAGGCTGCAAGTTGCAAACGTGCTTTTCATTCAGGACAACAAATACAAAGAAGCGATCGGCTTTTACGAACCAATCGTCAAAAAATCGTTAGCTAATCTATTGAACGTAAGTCCGGTGGTTCTGGCCAATCTGTGCGTCTCTTACATCATGTCAGCGATGAACGAAGAAGCCGAAGAATTAATGAGGAAAATCGAAAAAGAAGAAGAGCGGCTTCACTACGAAGATCCGGATAAAAAGGTCTACCACTTGTCGATCGTCAATTTGATCATCGGAACTCTGTACTGCGCCAAAGGGAACTACGAATTCGGCATATCTCGTCTGATTCGAAGCCTCGAGCCCTACAATAAGAAACTCTCCACAGAAACGTGGTATTACACCAAACGCTGCGTTCTGTCTTTTGTCGAAAATCTCGCGAAAAGGATGGTTTTTCCGACTGACGCGTTTTTTCAGGACTGTCTCGATTTTTTGGACAACTGCGAAGCGTTCGGTAAAGAGGTGAAAACCACCGTAGACCACCCTTTCGAAGATATGAACTATCACGAAGGCAAAAACACAGTAGCTTATGAGGCCCGGGTATTGAAAGAGCTTCTCGTACGCGTTCAAATCCCCAATTCTCTTCTGTAAAAGATTCTATTTGGTTTTTTTATGTTCTTTTTTACAGACGGAACCAAGTGCATCGAGCGCGCAGGGATCTGAGAGACAATTTTTTATTATTAGCGAACGGTAATAAATAGTGTAAATAATGGCGTTGAAGTTCAACAGAAACAAACATAATAGTAAAATCATTCTTGACGGAGAACGGTGGGAGGTGAGTGCAATTTTATGTATTATTTTTCATAACCAGTCTCATTTTTAAATACATTTCACATTTTAAATGACCTCGTAATTGTGATATCTATATTAATTAATTTTTCAATCTAAACAATAACACGTCTGCAGAAACGAGTAACGGATGAGTTGCAGGTTTAATTTTGTCTAATCTAACAGGGCTTTTCAGGGTGTGCTGAATCTTGAAAATATAACCGTTTTTTCATATAGTTCGTATAAGGCATTCAGTCGCTTCAATACATCTTTCTATTGTTTCGATCAACAATAAAATTTGGCTCAAACAGAGGAAGTTATAAACAAAATGAACGTCAATTCAGAATATCACAATTTTAGCGAAATTTCAAGGGAAATGAAGCTTTTGTAATGATTCAAAATTTTAGCAGACTTTTTTAAAATTCTTTCTCGCCGAAATCCATTTTGGAACATTCTAAAACGATTCCTGAAGTTTTTCCAAAATTATTTATAGATATAATGTGTCATTCCAGACGATAACTTCAGTAATTGTTTCGCAGGAATTTCATTTTTGTTAAAATGTTGATCATAACAAACGAAAGGACGAGTTCCTAAGCCAGGAAATTTGTACAACCCTAAAAGGTCTAAATTTCAAAAACCGTGATTTTAGGTGTTTATGGATAATAACCATCATAGTAATATTATATTCGGATTCAGCACGAAATTCCTGATGTAGGTACAATTTCAGAAATAATGTTTTAGTGTGTATAGTATATCGATACTTTAAAGCACAAAGGCGCTATGTCCAAAAACGGAGTTTTCAGAAAAACGCAAAAGAAGTTTTCACCAGTGCACAATTCCTAAAATAATGGCTTACCATACTAAACCCTTTAATTCTCCAACACATTTTCAAGGTCAATAATAGTTTGTTGAACTTTAGTTTTTCTTAAATTAAAAAAATGAAAAATTTTGAAGATGTATGGACATAGCACCTTTGTGCTTTAAGGTATCGATATAAACACTCATCGTATACACATTATTATAATTAAATAAATATACATAATTTATTTAAAAGATGAAAGCCTAACTATTTTTGTTGTAACCAAAAATGCAATAGCCTAGTGAGTACACATAAGGGTAATTCTCAGAAAAAGCTCAATCTTCCAGGCTCAAACTTTGAGTAAGTGAACCGTCTCCAAAAAATTCAAAAAAAAATCATGAAGTTTCCTGGGAACGTTAAGAAGAATTTGTAATGCAAGACAGAGCTCAATTCACAGTTTTTAGCCTCAAATCTCAATTTTGAAAATTTATAGTGCGGCGGTAATGAGAACTTGATTTATTTTAAGTCGTTAGTATTGAGAACAACAAAACATACCCTGAGCAGTATGTTGGTATGGTACTCTGAAAATAGGAAAAAATAACATTATACGTGACGGAAAGATGGCTCTATGAGTTCGGGGTGACGAAGAGATTATTTTTTGAGGGTTTCTTAAATTTTCAACCATGGAGTTGGTGGGGTATATTTTTGCCCCTTCTACAAAGCCGACTACTCTCTCATAGCAAATATTTTGATTTTCCTAACCATACCCTTATATATTTTTTTGAAAATTTGCTCATTAACTCATGCTGCACGATTAAACCTTTTTTGACTTTGCTCCATTTTAAACCCCCAAGTTTCTCAAAAAACTTTTGAAAAATATCGAATTGACTATTGTTGATCATATTTTGACCACGTTATGATCTCAGTGTGTTCATTAATCTCTTTGAGATAATAATCTTATTAGAGCGTAGCAAAGGATTGGGAAGTTTAGCGTCGAATGAAGCCAACCGCTTTCAAGATGCACAATCAAGAAATCTATTTTTTTGAGAGAAAAAAAAAACACTTTATTGAACATTGTAGAAGGAATGAAGGTGGACAAGGACTCCAGTAGTTGTCGAAACGTAATGGATTTGCCGAAATCTATCAAGAAATCTATTATTTTTTTAAACCTTTGTATCATTCCCTAGATGGAACCCTATAAATTGTTATCGCCTTTGCACCAATAAAATGGGCTTTTAATATTTAGCCTGCAATTTGATACTTTGTCAATTGTTTTTTGACCGCAGCGTCATTTGTTGAGTGGATGCAATTTCTTAGTTCAACAAAGCCATTTTTGCCTTTTATTACTTAATAAAAAGTTCCGAAGTGCCTTATTAAATTGTTGATCACCCTAGCGATTCGAATTTAACTTTTACTCTGATTGAATCATGTGACTTCAAAAATTGTTTCAATCTTTGAAACTGTGGAATTGTTTTAAATGTTCGAGTAAATTTTGCATTAGGTCCAAGTGGTTAACGAACCTTATGGATTTCATGTAGTCACTTTTCTGGCGTTATCATGAATCAATATGATTATCAGTTTCATCAGTTCGTTTGCTGAGATAATTTGAAAAACCTATAATAAATAAATTGCCAGTTGACGAAATGTTTCTATTGTTTTCAATAAAAGTGAATCTGTACATTTTTTATTTTTTTTAAACCTACACCAATGAGGAATTTCACCGAATTCTGTTTGCATTGTTCCTGAATAGTTAATGGTGTGGGATAGATGAAAATCGGGTTCATTTCGGAAAATAAGTCTCCTGTTATTTTTGGGAGACAATCGAAATTTATGATTTACCTACAAAAAATAACCGGGAAAACGGACTTCTTCAACGTGAAGCGGGAACGCTCGCTGATTGGCTGTTCGGATAGCCGTTTCTTCCCGGTGTTGCTCGATGGTACGACGAAATCGTGTTATCTAAGAGGAACGTTATCAAACAAAAACAGGGGAAACCTAATTTTCCCCATCTTGCTTTTTCTATTTTTTCTTCAGTTTTTCGGTTTGGAACTTTACTGGTTTTGTGAAATTTTGCATCTGGGGACAATAGATTTCTCAATCTCAGCGCTTCAAGCGGTCGTAAATGAACTATTCCAGCATGACGTCATCCTCCCGGTTTTTTTAAACGTTCGTTTTGTTTATTCGTAAATTAGGAAGTTCGGACTGAAAGTTTGTCGTAGGGGGTTTTTCGAGGTGCTGAATCCGATTTTGGGGTCAAAAATAGGAAATTCCGACATGGTGAATTCCTCATTCTTTTTTCATTAAGATCCTATTTCAACTTGAATATTGGTGTGAGGTTTTTCATCATTTTCTACGTAATGATGTCTTATCTACCTAAAAGACACTGAAATAGAATGGGAAGTATGTATGAACATTTTAGACGTCGAATCATAAATTCCAGTGGTATTCTCTCGAAAATAACGAAAGATTTTCTATATGAATAATTATGAAAGAAACTCCTCAGTAATGATTACCAATCTTTCCTATCAAAATTAAAGACTTTAAGAGCCGCTTTATCATCCAACAAACTTTCTGAACTGAAATTAAAACTTTCTTAAATAATTGTTCTTACGAAAGAAAAGTTGTAGACAGACAAAACTTGCGTCAAGGGAGACCATCGTCAGCCCAACAGCACCGCAGTCTTGGTTTCTTTAACGATTTTGTTAGTCGATTTTGCCAAGTTTTCCATGTTTACAACATATTGAGTGAAATGCGTAAACTGTCAGAAAACTTCGGGAAACGACCTATCTTTCATGAACTGGCGATGATGTGACTTCCAGAAAATAAATGGGCATTGTTTCATGAAACTAAAACCTGCTCAGGTACTTGCCAAGTTTTCATGGGAACAAACAATTTTTACAACTTAAAAAGTTTCTAAAACCGATCTTGTACGAAATGAAGTTGTAGATTATCAAATTTCCGTCGATTGAGACCACCGTCGACAATACCGTGGCCATTAATGTTGAATTTTTCCCCTGTATTTTTGATTTCCCACGAAGTTTTCCATGTTTTCAACTTAATGAGTGTTATTTGGAAACTTTCAGGCAACTTGTGAAATGAGCAATAATAAACTTCGATGAATTTTCTTAGTCTTGTTCACCTTCGTAGAAATCAATGATCTTCAAATTTCCTGTCGTAACTTCGGTGTCAAACACCGAAAAATAGCTATTATTAGTCTAATTACCAGGATTCTATGGATGATCAAAAAGAAAACCTCAATTATGAACAAGCAAAAACCATTGGGTTATTATTATTCATTAATTAAGATTATACATAATTATATTCCTGGAGGTCTAGGGTTGGACCATGAAGGTCATTGGACCTATTTGTGTCATCAAAAAATCTCAAGGATAAACTCAACACTAATGTCTCGAGAGAATCTCTTGACGAAATGAACTTACTAGTCGCACTATTTTACTCTTACGATCTTAAACCACTTGTTTCCGAATATGTGTTTCTAGAAATGTATTCTGGAACCCAGATCACGCTCTAAACAGTAAACGCTTCAAGGTTTCCAATGCATAAAGGAGGTAAAATTTTATAGGTTCCGTGCAACAACACTCTCCGAGATATACGATCGTACTTGGAATCTCATTTCTTACTGATTCCACGTCGTTCCTTCGCCATCGAGATTCTCGGCGTGGTCGATGATATTGCCTAGTGATGGAGGGCTGTTCGGAATCGAAATAGGTCTTCGATGCTGACAATACAAACATTTGCTCGCGTTGGTGTGACGGGAGACGAAAACCCTTCTGAGCTCATTTTTCATCGTCGAAGCCTAGATTGAAATTATGCTGGGAATAACTTCAAAAGGGATATTGAACGTTTATTGCGAATTGATAAGATCAGACAGTGCATAAGTCACATTCTTCACAGGATGGATATTTATCCATTTATTCATTCTCTTTTCTTAATTAAAAACTATCTATTATCTATATGAATTATGGACTCAAACTAGGTACTTGGCGGCTATAAAATAAGAAATAATCTTTGAGATATTTATTCTATAAACGTCTATCGTTTTTTGGTTTCACTAACTCCTTGATTTACTGTATGACTTACGATGCACTCTACTGATGCATAGTTAAATAAATAGTGCTTTATGAAGCTCCCAATTAATTTTTGAACCAATCGCTATCGCCCCTTTTATCCCCGAACATGGCTGACAATATCTTCCCTGTGGCTGGAAGATTGGAAAAAATTACCAATTGATGGATTACTATCTATCCATTAGTCAACATTTCAATAATCAGAGTACAGAGACTCATTTAACCCTTATTATCATGAGGTACCTTTTAGGAAGTCCAATTTTTACCTGCAATAGTTTATCCACTTCTAAACCAAACTGATAGTCGTTGTCTATCTTGATCCATCTATTGATTGTGTAAGAAAACGTAATAGTAAAACCAAAATAACTCAAAGAAAAATTTAAATAATTTTTCATTTCTCACTAATGAATAATTATTCATTTCAATTATTCACTCATTTCTCACCTTGTAGGCTATTGGTTCGGTTTCCTGATCAGAGATGGCGCCACTGTCTGAGGCTGCACAAATCCCATCATTCATGAGCTGAACCTTCTCCACATCATTCCTTGGTTCTGTGCTTTAAGAAATAACAGACCCCAACATCCCACCAAGGATTTTTTCAAGTCTTATTTTTCTTCTCCAAAAAAATGGGTTTATAGACAGATTCTGCTGCCGCAGATAGTGCTAGTGTGGACCTAGGAAAGATCATTCTTGAGCTGACACACTGTAATAGAGCCTTTTGGGAAACATCTACTCAAATATTCTACTCATTTGTCATAATATATCTAAATTTGATTTAAAAAATCCGGAAAAACAATTTTTTTATAGAAGTGGGAAATTAAGGGTTAACAAAATTCCTAGTTGGATACGGAATTTAACCCAGCATCATTAACAATCTACCTACTACTTGATAAGCCTACTTCGCTGATGCGATGGTTGTAGAATACAAGGGAATTTTGTCCTCTTTTTGTGTACATTGTATGGTTACAAAAATTTGATACGAAGTAGGTAAGTCGTGATGGAAAAATTCACATTACCGGTAAATAATCAATTTAGTTACGGCAAAGTAATGCAAAGGTGCAAATATTGTGGTGGTTCACATCAAAATCTCTTCTACTAAGATTTAATGGAGCACCTCGTCGGCTAAAAGGTAAAACCGACCAACTGCATTCTGACGATTTTTCAAGAGGGCCTTGCAGAGTTTTGGACTGTTTTGCGTTCTAGGTTGAACCTTTCTATTCTTTTGGACCGATAAAACCTTGATTGGACCAAATTGAAATGAAATGTTGGTTTCTTCATCGGTTAAGTACAATTTTTCAACAAAAAATAAATAAATAACGTCAGTTTTTTCTGTTTAAAGTAATGTGTATAAAAATTTTCCCTATTCAGATGAATTTACTGTAATTTTTACTCGCCATATCTTGACACTTACCAGAATGCATTTTTGGTCCATTTTTCCTGAGAGAAGTGCCATTTCCTAGAATCTAGGAAAATACATCTGATGCATTACCGTATACGTAAAATCGATCAAATGAAACTTGGTCATCTTCACTTGCAACTTGTTATGGAAAAAGTTCTCAAATGCCATTTGGGCAGTGAAATTTTCACTAAGTAAATCTGGGTTTTCAATTTTTTTCCGCGAATACATTTTACTACTACTGAGCTTGTGATTTTTAGCCAATAGGTTAATTTTCGACCAGAGTACATACCTCACCTATTACCATCTCAGTCACTTGGTCAGTTTTACCTTCTAGCCGACGACCTAGTTCTATTTAGAAGGTAGCAGATAGGCAGGAAGGTAGAGCTTACTGTCGTGAAAAATGCTTTCCGTCGTCCACCTTTGTTCACTTGATTGCACTAGTTGATCGATTTTCCATCTACTTTTAACCCTCCAGTGGTAGACCTAATCTCATCTCGCAAAAGGTAGACCCAGGAGCGCGGCGCTCTTTCGGTATTTCCTCCCGAAAAAATCAATATTTATCATATTTTTTTAATGTTTTTGGTCAGAGTGTGATACTCAACTCATCTACTGGTGTATCTAAAAGTGTTCAATGAAAAACATATTGGTAAAAAAAAGTTTTTTTAAAAATTGAACTCAGGAATACGTATTGGTAAAAATAGGTTCCTTTTGCTCAACTTTGAAATACAAATAACTGAGCAATTAAAATGTGACTAATCAAAGCCGTTTCAGTCAGATGCACGTTCTGCCTTTTCGACAGAATCTTCCTGCAGCCACTTCTTGGGGTCAGAAGAGCGCTCAGACTTAAGAGCGATCTGACACATTCACGTTTTAGTGCAAGAAACCAATCCATAATAACCCTGAGGGGGTTTGGGGACTGAGAGGAGGGTACAGTCCTGCTTAGAGGTGGTTTCTAGGAGGGAACTGTGAATCATAGCCCTCAGGATAGCCACTGTGAACCACAGTATTCGAAAAATGGGCTGAAGGAGCGCCGCGCTCCGGGGTCTACCACTGAAGGGTTAAGTAGAAACCACGAAGAACATCAGCATTCAGACAAACATGAGTGGTTTCTACTACTTACAGGTTAGTAGAATACAGTTCTTAAAATTATTTAAAGAGAAGTTTGAATTACATTCCACCTCGAATGCAACGTTTTCTTCGAGCAGTCGGTAATCTGCCGATTAAATAATGAGTTATGTTGTGTACATTGAATGAAAAACATCCATGGTATGTACCAGACGGCCTAAACTGCTAATCACGAGACTACCTTGGTAAAAACGTTAACTTTTATTTTCATTATGATATAAAAGAGAATGTTTTAACCCTTGAAATGAACATATTGCCTTAGGAAGAATAATATATTTATTTGCCTTAAAAAAACTCATATAAACGAATCCATAAACGGGCTCGAATTTTAGCATAAATAATATCTATCTCGTCTTCAGTGATAAAGTTAAAATGGAAATTTATCTAGTAAATCGCGCAGGATAATCTGAAATGTTAATATTGGTATTGGATTGTTTCAAAATCTTTACCTACTCGGCAATTTCTATTGACCCGGAAAGAACAGGAGCTCAATCACCCAGCTGATCTACTTTCTTCCCGTTCACTTTCAGTGCTCCCAAGAGTGTCAAATGTCATCGCTTTCATCTTACTTCCGTTAGTAATTCATTTATACCGTTCTATAGTGGTCTCTAAAAAAATCGCCAGCCAAAGTATTTACACTGCATGCAGATACATCTGTACATGGATATGTCTTATGATGGCGATTTAAATGATGAGCTCACTCAGCTGATCAGTGACCACTCAGGCGCCTTCAGCATTCTCTATTGACCCTGCCTCCGTAACGCTTCAAAGGGATCTGTTGGATGACGATACCTATTTTCCTCTCACGATCATGTTGACATCTCATTTGTTACTCATGATCATATGTTACTAAACATGCGCATAATTCAGCTTTCCGTACAGGTACATTCATATTAGGGACCATGTACCGTGTTTAATAAATTGAGAGCTTTCCAATGAGTGGTGAACGATTTTTGTGGGGTGGAAAATGAGGAAGTTAGTTATCTTGCATGTTAGTCTTAGTAATGTTAAGTTAGCTCACTCAGCTGATCAGTGATCATCGACTTTGATGATGTATAGAAGTATGTATCGATTGACCCTGCCTCTCAAATTTCAGCAGTATCAGAAAAAAAAACGTTGCATTGTTTTGTGTGTCGAAAATTTTGGAATGACCCCCAGAACTAAGACATATCCATGTCAAAAGACAGTAGGTATACGAAAATGCAGAGCTCTATGACGAACAGAGGCGGACTTGGGGGATAATGGATAAGAATTCAGATGGTTAGGAAGGTATCCATTACCTACACAACACATTATTACACTGTGTACTTAAGTACATGATGTAGGTGTCTCTCGTACCGACCAGTTGAGGTTCTAGTAGTCAGAGGGTGTGATGGAAGTCTCGTTTATCAGACAAGCGGGTCCCGCATGACATGTTCCCTGCTCCCGTTTTAAGCAATCGATCATGACTAGATCGAAGTCGGTCTAATAACAAACTGACAACTGCGAGCTGACGCTAACATCAATTCCATCCGTTCAAGTAGGCTACGTGAGGGTAGTTCGCACCAGGAAAGTTCCCCCACCTTTCATAATAAGGCGTAAATAAAAAAAATATCGAATGCTTTCATGGTGCTTTCCCAGTAGTGATTGGATTGTCAGGGATCATAATCAAGGTTCGAACAATTCATTGACGGCTTATCTTTTTAAACTGTCACAAATTTGAATCTTCGAAACTCCCTCCCCTTTACTCTCTAAATCCCCATTCATTGGTGTTTATAAACATTTATTATTGATGAAATTCCAACATCGAAATTCTCAAAAACCAGATGCCTAAATCGTTATTTCTACTAAATAACCTTTCGTTGATGGGTGAATGGAGTGACCCTGTTTTCGATGTAGTTTTTGTAGTCTATTATTCAATTTTTTACTGTCGTTTGGTACATGTTTCGGCAAATAAAACGTTGCCTTCATCAGCCTAAAAAATTATTTATAATTGAATTAAATAAGTTATAAACTACAACTAGGTACTTAAATTTAAAAGAACAAAAAATATATAATACATGTAATGTAAGTATATACTCAATGTAGATTTTTACTCTACTGCATAGCAGCTTTGTCAATTTTTTATTACTTTTTTATTACTATTCTATTTATTATTTTTAGTAATAAAAAATAGACAAAGCTGCTATGCAGTAGAGTAAAAATCTACATAGAGTATATACTTACATTACATGTATTATATATTTTTTGTTCTTTTAAATTTAAGTACCTAGTTGTAGTTTATAACTTATTTAAGTTAATTATAAATAATTTTTTAGGCTGATGAAGGCAACGTCGTATTTGCCATGTACCAAACGACAATAAAAAACGCTGCAAATTATTACACAATGGTTTATTATTTTTCTATATAGATCACTCGTCTACAAAATCACCAATCCATCCAATATGAAAAAATAAAATAAAAAATAAAAATGAAAAAAAAATAAAAAAAATTTAAAAAATTAAAAAAAAATCAAAATCACCAACCATCGATCGCATTTCGGTCAGCTCTAATTTGAACGGAGATTAGGCCTCTTTTGTATTTGATAACGGAAGAATATTACGAAACCATTCGATGAGATGAAGTTACAGTGACAGGCAATTTCAACAAAATAACATAGTTAATTAGATTTGTACCAATATTTAAAAAAATCGGTGAAAAGTAGTAATAATGAAGAAATGCAAATAAACATGTTTGGTAGTGTTCAAGATCGACCAGGAGAACCGTAAGTTGAAACAATTCGTATGTTGGAGCAGCTTTTCTACAATTATTGAATTCAACGAAATTTTCATTTATTTCAAAATGTGACCTCCCTGGTTCTTCTACTGTTCTATCCTAGTTGAGGTGCCCTCTGATGTCAACAAACATTCCCCTTCTAGGAATTCTCTATTGTTACCTCCGTCGAAACCGGACCTTTTCATTTAGGTAGGTACCTTTGTTTTCATAAGGGTTCTCTGAATCGTTACGTTTCTTGATTGTTTTGGTTTTAGAGAAAAGTGTTTAGGTGAGGGAGTTCAGATTTTCCCATCTCACTGTGGACTACCTAGAAGTCTGCGTTATACGATTCTGCGAACCCTCTAACCTCCTACCTGCGTGCAGATTGTTTCTGGAAGTAGGTAGGTATAAACATTCTCACAACGTGTTGGGTTATCCAATGTGAAGTCGTAATGGAGTTCTAAAAGTTCGGTAACAGTAAAAAGGTAGGTACCTGCTCACAACTCCATTAACTTGTTGAGCATGTTTTTTCCACACCTTTTTTGAAATTCCCAACTGGAATATCTTCAATTATAAATTTGGATTTGACATGATATCATTACTTAGTTGGACAATATCTGCGTCTTGCATTCGTAGATCCAATTCTACTATAGTCCAATTTTGAAATAATGAAAAGGTGAGATGCTATGAGCGTAAGTTTTATGCGATTAACTGCCCCTCATTGCTCTCAAGGATCTACTTCCATGTTCCTCTTGTGTTCCATGTCCTCTCTTCTACGTTCCATTTTCCCCCTACAATTACCAGCGAAATCGACCCCTCTACCGTCTACCACGCAGTGCTAATCTTTTTTTGTCCCTTCACCCAAATTTTGACTTTTTAAACTCCTCCCTCGCAGTCCATATTTAAAAAAAAAATTTTTTGTTGGTAATATGTTAGATGATGGCTTGTAAGATTTTCTTGTTCTGATAACATACATATGGTTAGATTTGAAAATAACGATTTTTCAAGCTTAGATAAACCCGATGAAAGTATGGGGCGACACTAGTGCCATCTCTCATCTCAGAGTCATACTAGACCCCCGTCCCCTTTAGCCTTAAAGTCACTAGTTGGCTTCTCTCATTCGTGCTACAATTAGTCGTTGATTCCTTCTTTGTCTTATTTCCTATATTTAACTATCTGCAGATATTCAACATTTTGTATACAATTGTATTGAATTGGGCTTGCCCGTACTTGATTAAATAAATAAATAATAAGTTGGTGAGGAACATGCACGAGTTCTGCATTCCTATGCGCATGTGCTAGCGTTGTATTCTCACTAACTTTTCCATTTTTGTCAAGTTTAATGGACGAATTGCTCAACATTTTGAAGCTGTTAAGCTCGATTTAAATTACACTGAACGGTCAGTTTGCTAAGAATTTTCAAAGTAGATACAGTTGATTCGTACTGAGCATTTCTAAACACAGTAAGCTAATCGATGTAGCAAAAACATGCTCAAAACTTCTCTGTCCTCTCTATTTCCACTTGATTTTTCATCATCACACGATAAATCGCATGCTAATGAAACTAACTGGATCTCTACCACTAAGCGTTGAATCCACCTTGATCCAAATCCGGGAGGATGCAGCCTTCGATTTGATCAGTGAACCGCTCAGCTGTTGACAGACCCGGAAAACTGTTTTGACGCAACATTGAAGGTAACAGGTTTTGAGTGCTGAAGCAGAAACTGCCTTGACGTTCACTTGACTTCCCTCATCAGCCCAAGTCGTTATTTTCGACCCTCAGTAAACTTTCTAGAACGAATTTTTAGTAGAGCCTGTTCTTCTGCCTACCAACTACGAGTACGTCTCATTCATGATCGCTGTACCTAGCATTGCTGGCAAGTTTCCATTTTAAACCCTAAATTCGGATTCAACACCGTTGTGACAGTGTCCTGCTATACTTTTTGTCGACGCATAAAATGGACGGAAAGAGGGCAAAGTGAAATAGTAAACGGTTTATTCCCACCAAACATAATATTAGGTACAAAATATTTAGGGTGACCATAATTTCAAGACAAAAATGTTGCAAATTATAACACAATGGTTTATTATTTTTCTATATTGATCTCGTCTGCAAAGCCATCAACCATCCAACATGAAGAAAAACATCGATCGCATTTCGGTCAGCTAAAATTTGAACGGAGATTAGGCCTCTTTTGCGATTCACACTCGTGTTTCTGATTTATCGTACGTCCAAACCTTAAATTCTCGTAGCGAGCGAACGGTTTGTCCTACAGAGCTCCGCGTGGTCTCAAAAAATTCTAAAAATTCTATAGAATCTTAAATTGAAGGAAATACAATACCTTTATATCAAAATTTTTTTAGTTAGGGCGTTTTCAAAATTTCAAAATTCATTTTTGAACCCTTAGAAGTGACTTACATCAACCAAAATCTTCGGGGCACAACTAGACCCAAAATGGAGCCCACATACCAAATTTCATCAAAATCGGTCAATGCTAAGTGGGGGAAGTGCCGCGGACGGACGGCCAAATTTTTATTCGATTTTTGGATTCTACGTACCTTGAAACGTAAACTATCAAATTTTGAGGGGTGTTTAAAAATTTTTTTTTCTTGGTCGATTCCAAAAGTTCATTATTGAAAATAATAAACCAAAAAGAGTACTATTTGGAAAACAACTATATTAAGTACTCTATATGTGAGGTGGAAAGCGAAAAAGGACCTCTTGTCGGCAAAGCTGATTTCGAGGAAAAGTATAAAAACTGAAAGAAGGTCGAAAGTATCGATTTTTCACTTTCTATCGATTATTGATCCTTGGACCCTCTAGAACTCAAGTGTATAGGCCTGAAAGATCGAATCGAAAGTAACCTAAATAAGAAAATATCGAACTCTGATAAATAACAAGAAGGTAGCATTTTGAAATTTATGTTCGTTTTCCTCAAAATCCATTTTTTCTGTTCTAAAACACTGAAATACTGCAGCTTCGTCATTTTTTGAGCTACAAGGATGCTTTTGGTCTTAAATTCTTCATAAATCTATACAGAGTGAGAAAATAGCAACTCCATTTAATTAACTCCATTTCGACGAACGCCGACAAGAGACCTCTTGAAAAGGGACCTGTCCCTTTTCGCTTTCCGCCTCACATATATCATAATATATTTAACATTATTATGCCATTATAAATTATGTTTCATGTCAGGTACCTAATTTTCAAAATAAACTTCTTTTTTTCTTAGAGGAAGTTCCACAGCATGGTTGGCAACTACAATAAATTGACGTAGGATTAGGAACGAAAATAAGCAAGTGATATTAAACAAACGGACGTAGTAAACTACAAAAATCGTTTTTCAGCTCAATTTTTCAGGAATTAAATTTTTTCAATTTTGAAATCCATCAGATTTTGCAGAGCCGTGAATGGTTTTGAGCAGCTGTTGTGATTTTTCAGAAACTCAAACATCTCTAAACAATTTTTCTCAGACTTTTGGTAACTGCATTACCTCTTTCAAGGTCTCAATGCCTAATCTGGATTTTTCAAGAGACCAGTAATTATTAATCACAGAAAATAAACGTTCGATTAATGCACTTGTCGCAGGTAAGCAAAATACAAATTCACACAATTTCTTCATATTGGGGAGGGACAAATCAATTCCACCGACCTGTAACTTCCAATAGTAGGACTCCGGGAGTACCACTTCAAAAAAGGAGTTGGTACCATTAATATATTTTCGTGAATCCAAATACATGAGAGGACCCCAGGTAGCGGAAGGATTGTTTCTGCTTTCAAGGATAAAAAAATTCGCGCGTATAATATATACTGAAATAGTTAATATATACTGAAATAGTTAAAGAAGGCTAAAATATATTATATTTTAGCCTTCTTTAACTATTTCAGTTTCGTGCCCGCAAATCCACATATTTCTTTCCGATTGTTTCTATTCAATTTTGATGTACTCTTCTGAGTGTGCTAGTTGGAGGGTTGATTGTCCCCTGTAGAATTCATCGCTCTCTTGATTGATAGCAGCTTCAACGTAAAATCTTTGTGATCAACAAAACGTCTACGCTTGTTATACAAGTTGGATGAAAGTCACTGAGATTGTGTGTTTAATCGATTGTATTTGTCTAAAGGTTTCTTATCAATTTCATGGTGGCAAGATCATTGGTAGCCACTGCGCAAGCGCCAATGTGAAATCTTTAATAAGCCTAATTTCTAGTTTTCATTCGATTTTGATGAGAACTCCAGAGTTGATTGATTGAGACACTGAATGGTTCCCTATTAATGTCATCTTCATGTGTAGGTAGGTACTTGGAGATTGACATTTTGATTATGTTCTATGCATCGGATCATCCGTATAGCTATGTGACTCACACACTTTTTGTTCGTCTTGGTTTCCCGCTGAGCACTTCCTCTAAGCGTTGATCGAAACTTCGAGTTGGGTTCGAAAGTTCGAATGCACCTTCAAATCCTTTCCCACCTCAATGATTCTTAGGCGATCGTCAAAGGAAATCGGCAGCCGTGTCGAGTTCGAAAGGTCGGGAAAGTCGAATTTTACGCTTTCGTTGTTGCGGAAAATTGCTGACGGAGATTACCCACTGTCGGAGGTGAACCGAAGAAATCTCGTCATGTTTCTAGTTGAGCTGGTCAATGCGCCTTGATTTTTTTTAGATTTTTATTCTAAGGTATAGACCTCATTCTGAGAATTTTGGCACCAACCGCGACCTTCTAGCGTGAGTAGATCTGTTTCTATGATTTTTCTACGTTTCGACTGTTTATGACGTCACGCGCCCCTCTCGCCTAGGTGGGACCCCCCAGCCCACTGTGACGTCATAAATGCTCGAAACTTTAAAAATTCATTCTACCTTAGAATAAAAATAACAATAAACAGTTTTTCCTACCCAGGCACACACCCTATTGGATTGGTTGACCCCTACCTACCAACTCATAATAATTATGATATACAATATACTAGGTATACAATAATAATTATTATTGTATCGTAGTTGTGGTGTTGAAAAGTGATTTGAACATCTGTAAAAGATGGAACTGACGGTGCTTACCAAGCACATCTAGACATTTGCCACCACTTCAAATGGGCTGAGCTGAGATAGGTAATTCTTGAGTGTATGTTGAATAGTGTGAATGTTTTGAAATTACTTGTGAGTAGAAGTAACGTGTTGGTTATAACCTGGACGTTCTGTAGTAGCGACAGCATCATTTTTCAAGGCTTTTATGAAGCTGGAAAGCAGAATGGCCTGAAGTGCGTCAACAATGGGATTCAAGAAGCTATTTGTTCCTCGAAAATTTAAACTGACTACTTAGTTACGTTGTCGACCCAATAGTGCCAGTTTTCAAGAGTTGGATGTGAGCAGGTTCAACGCTCAGACAACAAAAGGTGAAGACATGATAGGTATCGGTATTTTTGAATCATCAAAATATACCTAGTGGGTATCTATCATGACCTTGACCATCTATCAAGAATCTACATAACAAAATACGTAATAACTGCAGTCTTCCAGATAATTTTTTAATACGCGAAGTTCTTAAAACTCTACCTTGTGAGCATTTAACGTTCAAATCAGAGTTAAGATGGGACTTTTGAGTGTCAGAGAAAATTAGTATTCGTGTTGCTGGGAAGATGTGTAATAAATTTGTTATCTTTAGTAATAATTTGGGAGGATATTGAAGTTACTACCGTTATAATATAGATCGTGACATCTTCGTCTCTTTTTTCTTTTAACAGCAGTGGGTACAAGAATTGGAGCAGAACATTTCATAGCCACCTAAATCCCACCAGTCATAACTTCTCTTTGCAAAATCTGGGTGAAAATTTAATTTTCTATTCAATTGAACCCTTCAAATTCTCAAAAATGAGCTAAAATAATTCCTTCAGAAATACTTTAATATGCATCTAAACTTGGTGAGCATTTTGCATTCAAATCAGAGTTAAGATGGTCAAAATTGGCACCGAAAACCAATTGGAAGTCAAACTTTTGAGTGTCAGAGAAAATTAGTATTCTTGTTGCTGGGAAGATGTGTAATAAATTTGTTTCTGTAGACCTTTAGTAATAATTTGGGAGGATGTTGAAGTGGCTTCTGAATTATAATATACCGTTATAATATAGATCGTGACATCTTTGTCTCTTTTTTTCTTTCAACAGCAGTGGGTACAAGAATTGGAGGCGAACATTTCATAGCTACCTAAATCCCACCAGTCATAACTTCTCTTTGCAAAATCTGGGTGAAAATTTAATTTTATATTCAATTGAGCCCTTCAAATTCTCAAAAATGAGCTAAAATAATTCCTTCAGAAATACGTTAACATGCATCTAAACTTGGTGAAGGTAACTACTTATAGTTGATTTCTGATGGGAGGATATGGTTCATGTCTACTTAGATTGGGTAGTTGCGAGTTGTGGAATAATTTATGTCATTACTTTCTTGGATATTACGAGGATCGCCTACTAGATTTTGTAAGTACCCATTCGAGTAGAACAATGTGTTTAATTACGAGTTTGTTCCTGGAAACAGAGCGAACTCGAAGCGTGAACCCGACTAACCTACCGAAAACTGTACAAACGACTTCCGACACAGCGAGTAGGTACCTGCAGCTAATACCTGCCCGATGGTCGCCTCTGATAAGAGACAGTTCAGATGCTCAACCGCGATTCGCCGGAGGCTAGGAAGTTTAACCGACCGAATTTTAGTGTTTTTCAGAACGGAACGGGTACGAGTGTGAAGTTTCAGATTACTTGAACGTGCAAATTACTGGGTTGTTGCTTTATTGCAATTAATACTGAGTATTAATTATATACCTAGAAATAATTGCTGAAGTTGGGAAGATAGAAAACCCAGCAGAACAAGATGGTTTCTACTAACTGCGTTTCTCCGCTTCTAAACAATTTTTCTACCTCATAAAATTCTCATTTATGATTCCACTAAACATTAAAAAGTCAGCCAAGTTGGGTGGGGGTAGTTAGATAGATAGATAGATTTTATTTGTCGTTGTACACAGTGTGCATTGACAATGAGGAATTTCACCGAATTCTGTTTACATTTTTCCTGAATAGTTAATGGTGAGGGATAGATGAAAATCGGGCTGATTTCGGAAAATAAATCTTCTGTTATTTTTGGGAGACAATAAAAATTTTTGATTTCAAAACTAACCGGGAGAACGGACGTGAAGCGGGAACGCTCGCTGATTGGGCTGTTCTCCTCCCAGTGTTGCCCATTGGGACGACGAAATCGTGTTTTCTAAGAGAAAAGTTATCAAACAAAAACAGGGGAAACCTAATTTTCCCCATCTTGCTTTTTCTATTTTTATCTTCAGTTTTTCGATTTCGAACTTTACTGTTTCGTGAAATTTTGCATCTGGGGACTATAGATTTCTCGATCTCAGCGCTTCAAGCTGCCATAAATGAACCATTCCAGATTGACGTCATTTTCCCGGTTGTTTTAAACATTCGTATTTTCTACACTGTTTTGTTTATTCGTAAATTAGGAAGTTCGGGCTGAAAGTTTGAATTAGGGGGTTTTTCGAGGTGCTGAATCCGATTTTGGGGTCAAAAATAGGAAATTCCGACATGGTGAAATTCCTCATTGTCATAATAATTTTAAAAAATTTAAATACGAAGCAAAAATTAGTACCTAAATAAATTGAAATAACAAATTACAATGAATGTTAGTAATAATATTAAGGTGAAGTTCTCTAAAGTGCAACCCTGCGAAGATGAATAAAACGGCCATGGCATCGTGGCACAATGGCCTAGCCTGGAGATACATTTAAATATAGGTACGTAACATACATACAACACAAAACATACCAGGACTCAAACAACAACACAAGAATGACTAGAAGAAGAATTAAAAGGGGACTATTTACCAATATCACAGAGTATTTACTTAACAAATTAATCACAGAGTTCCACCTAAGTTAAATCATGAACGAGCGCGAGTACTTTAAAACAATATTCCTCGGGTTCGAAAAAAAATATATGTATCACTCGTATAGCTAATACTAAAATTACTAATAAATACATAATATCACGTCGAGTCGAGTTTTTAGAAGCTACTAATTTTACAAAAATATTCATCAGAGTCGAATGGTGCCATAGATACGAGGATAGATTTGCACATTCTTTTGAAGGGTATGCAATTTGTGCTTACTTCCCTAGCCCTCATAGGGAGAACATTATAAAATTTGCAGCACCACCACCCTATCGAATTTTGGGCTACATTAAGCCTGTATGAGGGTAATGCAAGCAGGTCAATACGGCGTGTATGGTGGCTTTGAAAATTCGTGGGGATGCTTGGCAACATACAGTAGACATTCTAGGATATATTGGGCCGGTAATGTTAATATTCCTAGTTCCGATAAATAATTAGATAAATAATCATGCTATTTTTGACTTGAATTTATTCATTTTTAGTATCATTTGCATTTACTACTATCTATTTCTTACAACTAATTTACAAGCAAGTTTTGTTGGGGTCTCAGGGACTTATACCAGACTGTTGTGTGAATTCACGAATACTGTACACGGCAGTACACTAGGTATATCTCCTCACAAGAAACAAAAAATGTTGGTTGGTGTAAAAACGATTGATTCCGTTGAATCTGTACTGATGTATTGAGCTGAACCACTGATGAATTCCCTAGTTAGGTGAAACCAGAAGCCGTTTTCGGTTGTTTTGATGATTTTTCGCTTTTTCCCTTGTACCTTTCCACGACTTCTGACGGGATCTTGATTTAATCAATGAGATGCCATCTTGAGCCCAACTGACCTCGAAATTTGAAAAAAAAAAAGAACTTGAGATAGGTAGATCGCGAAAAATTAACGTTTAAGAAAAACCGCATGTTAAAAAATTCTTGCATTTCGGGTTGAGAGCATTTCAGCTTATCATTTTCACACCCTCCTCCTTATCATTTTCACAGGTTATAAAGCTTATCATTTTCACAGGTTATAAAACCAACCTCCATCAGAATTAATTGCCTGACAATAATATTCACGTAGAGGAGAAAATGAACACGATTTTGAAACTTTCTCTGAAAGACGGGCTTTTTTAAACGAAAATTTACCTCAAATTTGAAATTAGCATTTGAGCGCCCTTCAAAACGGGAGATTTGAGTTTCAGAAAATTATTCCGATGTTGAGATATTTTGCCAGTTTTTTTTTTTTTTTTTTTTTTGATGGTTTTTGACAACTTGAAGTCCGTGTTTTCCTGTCTCTTCTAATAATAATAATAATAATAGTTTATTCACAAAAAGATTACATATCGCTTGAGTCCCTCCTTGTGTAACTTAATATACCTGTAAAATAATGTACGATATAAGTAAATAAAATTAAAAAATGTATATGAAGAAAACAAGAATTAGATGCCTAGTATGGTATTTAAAAAATACAGATGGTGTAATTCATCACTTCTGGTTTCATCAATTATATTTCTGATGCCTTATTATCTCGTTTTCACTTCTCAAATCAATTGTGTCTTCATTATTATTCCGTTTTTGTTTCAGAGGAGACTTCAAAAAGAACTGATGTCGCTGGTTAGAGAACCTCCGCCCGGCGTTGTCGTCGACAGTGACCAAGGAGAAAATCTTAGTTTGTGAGTTTCCAAATCCACTCTTACTTAATTTGTGTCAGTGACTTTGAAGTCATTTCCCAAACTATCCTCTAGATTTACCGAATTGTGTCCCAAACTTCACTATTTTTATCTATTCAGGATACTAGTATTGAGGTATAGTTTTGCAAAATGATGGGTCTGCATAGCGAGCTATGAAGATAATTGTTTTTGCTAAATTATCTACTCAACAGTGAGACCAAATTGTTGTATCAACACTCCCAACGCATCATATCACAGACGTTTTTCGTTTACCGTTTTACAAGAGTGAGGTTCGATGCTGGTGGCGAGGGATCTTGGATTTTACTTCCTACATGATAGTCGTACAAGCTCCAAAAGAAATGAGTGAAAAGAGAAATGAAAGAAAAAGTGAGTTGAAAAGAAAAATTTCTCCAAAATATAAATTTCCACTCGTATTTTACATTTTGGACCTTCCTGAACGATTTTGGTTCCGTGTCTGTCTGTCTGTCGTGAAATCCTTGTAACCGGCATAACTATAAGAAGTTATTGTACGATTTTGATGAAATTTTCAGGAATAGTGTGGGTTGGCGTGTAGACGGTTCCCTATGAAAATCATCACCCCCGGACTAATAGTAGCCGCTGCGCATGAGCAAAACTAAAATCCTTTTATCAGCCATGACTTCTACATTTCTCATCCGATTCCGATGAAATTTTCAGGGAATATGTGAATTTGGTTGTTGATGTCCCCTACGAAAATCATTGTCCCCAGACTGTGGTAGCCACTGCGGAAGCGCAAACGTCAATTCCTTGTAACATCCATAACTTCTACATTTTCCATCCGATTTCGACGAAATTTCTCAGGATTAATGAGATTGGCCTGTAGATGGTCCCCTATGAGGGTACATAGAGATTGGTGTTTTGAGATTAACTACTATGCATCGGATCATCTATACAATCGAATTATGAATACGAGGAAGCTATGTGCCACACCCATTTGGCAGACTTTTTTATGTAATATTCATTGAGGGGGTTGCACTACAGTTCATTGGAATAAAGTAATCCGGTACCAGGAATTCTTGTTGATATTGGTAAATTGGCTACTGAATCTCTCGTTTATTTAGGCATTAGCATTTATAGCACATCTGAATTTATGAATATAAATCAAATCATAATTATTGTCAGAACAGGTTGAACTAAGTCCCTATAACACCCTATAAGTACAATAATCCCTATAAATATCATGGAAAATCCAAAATTTTTACCATCAATTTATTGTTGAACCGAATTCAAGAAAAGTTCCTGACACACGGAAAACGTTGCTCGGAAGAAAGAAAAGTGTGACATTCTTTAAATGTCAACATTTGCATAATTTTGTGGCTTGATAAACGACATTACGAAAACAGTTCACCTTGTAGGAAATTCGCTCTGTTTAACAGTATTTCCTAATTCTAATTCTACAATGTAAGTTCGTGGTTACTAATTGTAATCGTAGGTAGTTACGTCCACTTCAGTGCTGTAAAAAATGCTGTTTGAAGATGCTTGAGTCAAAAAGCGTTATGTAGAATAGGCCCCGATTATTATTAGGTTAATATATTTCAATAAGTGGATTTTGTAAGGTCGAATTTTAAAACTAGGCCATACGCTTTTATCACGTGGAGGGAGAACAAACACTCAGTTCGAATGCAAATTTCAATTCGAAGAAATGACACAGAATATTAGTCAATCAGGCTTGTGATTAACAAAAAATCAACCCATATTATTTATGCTGGAGTGGTTCGTCTCTATGATTGCTGCACAACAATTTTGCATTATTCAGCTTTTTTTCTACTTATTTTTTCTCAACAACATGGCGCGGAATTTGTATGGAATCTGCGGTGAAAAAAATGGAAAACCCATAAATTCAAGCGTGAATGAATTCTAATGCTGGATTACTCGAAACTAGGATTTCGGAGTTGCTTCCCTCCCAGCAAATGCCGTCCAATTAACACAGAATAAAAATGTTGGATACAAATAAAGGTGAATTTTTATTGGGTTAATCTACTTCAGAGCTTCCCTTAGGAAGACAGCTGATGACGTCCGTTACGCCAGGAATGGCAGTCGGATGAAAATCCAACCTGAAATGGTTGTTTACTTTACTTCACTTACCTACTTACTATTCCAGAGTTTTACCTATCGAACTCCGTACGTATTCATGAAGCATTCGTTGTTTTACAGATGGACAATCAATATGACGGGAGCTGAAGGAACGCTATACGAAGGAGAGCACTTCACGCTACAATTCAAATTTTCTCCTAAATACCCGTTCGATTCTCCCGAGGTGAGTTCCTATTCAATACCGTACTACGGTAGGTACTAATTGGTATTCCTCACTAGGCCTTCTTCAATCCATTTGTAAGTTTTTAGACAAGGATCAACGGTTTCGGTCATAAATTGATAATTTTGTTACCTACTTGTCAAGCAGATCTTGAATCAGGCTGAAGGGATCGACAGTTGGTTGTGCGAGCGAGAGAGAGAGAGAGAGAGAGAGAGAGAGAGAGAGAGAGAAAGAAATCCAAACTCTATCCTAGGTTATTTTCACAGCCAATCAATCGATTTTCAATTCTAAATATACAGGGTGGCTCGCGAGTTGATATTACGATCCAGTTATTGTCTTGTATTATGTAGAAAATGACTTTGTATCAATTATAGACAAATTAAATTAATATAGCATTTCCAAGCCAAATGAAACCTTTTCCCAAACCAAATGAAACTTTTTCCAAATCAAATGAAACTTTCCAAATCAAATGAAACTTTTTCCAAACATAGTGTATTTTAGTAAAATAAACAATCGTAGATGAATAATATATTACAAAATTTCAGAAATTCAGTCTGAGAGGTTCAATCAGTCAATGTAAGTATTGGTGACTCCCCTTAATTATCGGTTTCTCTGTGTGGGCGTGGCGAGTAGGTACCCACCCACATTCAACAGTCAGGAATTTCTCAAACTTACTTGTTCTTATTCTACTAAGGTGAGATCTACTTCGATAATCCTATGCCTAAAATTCATTGAATTTTCATTTTGGCAACTTCTTTGTACGTTAGGTACAATTGCATCGATCTGAACTTTGGCAGAGTATCTACCTATCTAGGTACCTCATTTCACTCATTTTCTCAATAGGTTTCATTTGATTTGGAAAAAGTTTCATTTGGTTTGGAAAAGGTTTCATTTGGTTTGGAAAAAGTTTCATTTGGTTTGGAAAAGGTTTCATTTGACTTGGAAAAGGTTTCATTTGACTTGGAAAAGGTTTCATTTGGCTTTGAAATGCTATATTACAAGATTGTTGTTTTTGTCGACACTGGGTGTCACACGAGTTGTTCTTCCCTGCTAAAACCGTCCTGATAGTGGTAAAAAAGTTTATTTTTTGTAAATCTTCATGATTTTTCCCAAGGATTTCAAATATGACCATACTATATGACCACATTGCGAACGTCAGCAATCGTGCGCAACGCACTCCAACTTTGTTATCTCAAATATGAACCTCTATTTGTTATTGCAGATTTGGATTCTTCGTGAAACTTCATAAATTTTAGACCCCTCTACCGATTTTTTTTTTTTTTTTTTGGTTGCGCTCAACTAGTCCAGTGAGCGTGCAAACATGCGCAACCCCTGGATTGTGCCAAAATTGAGATACATGTAGACCCCAAGTGTGATAATTGTTTTTTCATTAATTTTCGACGCTGAATCACGTGGTGGTACCCATTTTTGGATTTTACTGGAGTTTTTCACAATTCAATTTCTTCAATTTTCTTTTTTTTTCGCAATGCGCACCGTGGTCATATTTGAGATCCTTGGGAAAAATCATGTAGATTTAAAAGAAAAAAAATTTTGTTACCACTATCTGGACGATTTTAGCAGGGGGTGGGGGGGTGGGAACAACTCGTGTGACACCCAGTATAGACAAAAACAACATTCTTTTAATATTAATTCAATTTGTCTATAATTGATACAAAGTCCTTTTCTACATAATACAAGACAACACAGTTATTGGACAAGACAATCCAGTTACTGGATCGTAATATCAACTCGCGAGCCACCCTGTATACCCTCGTATTTGGATTTTTGTCTCAACATCTCTACTGCGTTCATCGTGAGAAAACTTCCCTAATAAAGTCCACGGCCTTCCGTGGTTGTTAAGGTCTCCTCAGTTTTCTTGTAAATCATGTGTCTTAACACAGAATGTGGCCATGGACTAACTAGCCAAAAATCGAAATCTGGGATACCGAAATCTGGGACAACGTGGATACCGATGATACGGAACTAAGGATCGTGTAACCTGTTGTAACCTATGAGATAGTTTGCTATGACGCGTTGATTATATAAGATTCTGATTTAGTGGGAGGAAATTCACCGGTATTAGTGAATCATTACTCGACCTTGAACGCCGTTCAAAATACCTGCCAAAATGATTGTATAAGATTCTGATTTAGTTGGAGAAAAGTAGCGAAATTATGTGAAACGCGTGAGCTAAAACAAATTCTGTGTTTCAACAATTTCGTCCGAAGTATGTAAATAGAGGAGCGCCGAGCTTTTGCATTCAAATTTGATTTTACTCTTCTATTTTGAATTGTCAAACTAAAAAATTATAGACCGTTAGAAAGCTTACAATTTGAGAATCTTTCTCTGAAGAGAGCATCGTATTTCGTAAACATTTTGAAACTTTACTTTTTGACTTGATTGAGCTTGGATATTCCAAGATTTGGATATTTGAACGAAGATTGTCATACCTATTTGAATTTACTTGGTAAATAACAGGAGTTTTAATGTCATAGTCAAAATCACGAGAAAAAAATCTTACAATTTAAAAAAAACTTGAACAACTAGGAATTAAGGGGTCTCAGTGGGTCGCCGTTCCTTCCTCGTTCCGGGTTAGTATACTCCCTTAAGAACCGGCGCTCGGTTGCTCCTTCCCACCTCCGTCTGAAGGAGCAATTTTTTTTTTTTTTTTTTTTTTTTTTCTAACTCCCCTCAAAGACAAAATGTCTTTTTTGACGGAGGGGGCACGCCATAAAATAAAAATAAATAAATAAATAATTAAATAATGGGGAGGACGCCCAGGACTCACCCGACGCCGGCCCTAGGGATGAGGGAAGATGAGGAAGGTGGGGGTGGGAGAGAGGGATGAAGGGAAGTGCCTCTATAAAACGACCACCAGTTCAAATATGAGCCGAGCAGGACACGGGTGGTGATACCACGGAGTACGCCTACTGAGATGCCCAACTCACGCAACTCCGTGGCACTTTTCCCGCACCACACCCCGCGCCATGATAAGGTTGCAGCCATCACCCTGATGTTGTTGGGTGCCACTCCTTTTAGCTCCGACACTGCTTGCTTTAAATCATTTCTATCATACTTTCTTATCTTAGCCCGCCAAGTCTGCTCCATGTCCAAGCTGCCATTGACAACTTGGACATCCAGGATAATGCAAGACTGGTCGGGCTTGACGGCAACGATGTCGGGCTTCTTACCCTGGTCACTTGGCATGTGATACAATCTCTCTCTCTCAACATCCCAGCCGCTAGATGACAAAGCACCTGCTATCTGCTTGGCGACCGCATCATGACGTAAAATGCGGCCCCCATGAGTCCGAGGACACTGCTGCACTACATGATACAGATGTTCATTTCCACTCCGACAGGCGCGGCAAAGTGGTAGAGTTGTCCCACGACTACCCCTCGAACACCGTACCGCAGTTGGCAGAGTTGCCACGCGGACGGCGTGGAAGTGTCGGTAGTCGCGGGCCCCAATGCCCTCCGAAGCCCAATCTACCCATTGGGAAGAGACAGGGCTTTCGGAGCACTGCCGGAGTTCTTTACCATCTACTGACTCATGCAGCGCAGCAGCGAACTCAGCAGACGAACTGGGTTTTGGAGCAGATGGTGTTGCTCGGTCGCACCATGCTAACTGCTGCCTGACAAAATCAAGATCAGCAGCCGCACGGGCGACCTCCCAGCTCGACCCTTGAAGGGCTAGCAGGCGCTGGCGGCGCAATGAAGGGATACATGCCGAGAGAGACACAATGCCAAGCCCACCGGATTTGACCGGTGCGTGAACATAGGCACTTGGGACACCAGGTGGGAACCTCAGCCAAGAGCGCACAGCAGAGCGAACTTGTCGATCTAACTCTTGCAGCCTCCCCGCCGTAAGCCTGCCAAAGACTAACCCATAGGTCAGCTTTGGCAGTAAGTACGTGCGGAGGAGGCGCAGCTTCTGCTGTGGCTTCAATGGAGCCTTGGTAACGCGAGCTAGCGCTCTACCAAGGTCCACACGGCTGGCACTAATGGTGGCCACCCCCATGAAGTCGACTCCAAGGTACCGCCAAACCTCCAACACGGATCGAGCTGGGATGGGGGATTGTCCTATCACAAAACCCCCATCCACAACTTTCACCTTATGTTGGCGACCCGACAGGACCAAGGAGACCGACCCACACTTATCGGGGTTAACCACAAGTCCACACCTGGCTAGCTTCACGGGTTTCTGCGAGTAGGATAACATCATCGGCAAAAGCCAATGCTCCTACTCGCACCCCAGGGGCGAGATCAAACCCTACTTCTGTGGGCAGCTTACCCAAGGCCGTGTCCACGACCAGGTTGAAGAGGAGTGGTGATAGGGGATCCCCCTGGCGTACCCCACGCCCGATCCGTACATCCCCTGACACCTCACCTCCTGCCTCCAGGACCGTCACGCCTTCCTGGTACAGACAGGCCACATACTCGATTAACCGAGATGGGGCCCCGACACCACGAAGGCAATCGGTCAGGGCAAGGTGACTGACTGTATCAAAGGCCTTAGCGACGTCCAGAGCAGCCAGATGGAGTTGGCGGCGCTTCATACGGGCCAGTGAGATGACAGTTTGGAGAACCACCCACCACCCCCTCTGCCTCCCTCATCCCCAGCCCTTTCATAGCTGGTCAGTTTTCAACAGTTTTCCCCATTTTTCTCAGGAAATAATCCTTCAATTTCCTTGTTTCTAGTGGCGTTCTTCTTTTTTTTTTAATAATTCAACACCCATGCTCTTGTTTAATTCCAAAAGTAAAATTCAAAAAATAAAAAATTGGAATTGAAAAGCTAAAAGATTCCCGCAGAAATCATCAAAATCGAACAATAATTTCCAAAGAAAAAGGAGAAACCCCGTTCGTTCACTGACAGACCCTGCAAGTTCAAAACTTGCTAAGAGACATTTTTTTGTTGAAAATACATTGTAGAATCGAGCCCTGAAGTTTTGGCCAACTTGAATGTAAACACTCTGTATGAATAATATGTGGGTGGGGGGCTGTATGATAACCTGTGCGATTGTACCTGTAGATTTGTGATTGTTCGTTTCTAGGTGACGTTTATCGGGCCGAACATCCCAGTGCACCCCCACGTTTACAGCAACGGTCACATCTGTTTATCCATCCTGACGGACGACTGGTCGCCCGCCCTCTCCGTGCAGACTGTCTGCCTCAGCATCGTATCCATGTTGAGCAGTTGTAAAGAGAAGGTCAGAGGGCTTTAAAATAATTTTTACTTGAATTTTTCTTTTTTAAATTACTTATTGGAAAGTATTTTCAAAGGAATTTAGTGTTGAGGGCAGTATCCATGAGACTAAGGGGGACCAGAAAAAAAATAAGAAGTCTTGGGACAGAAGACGGAGCAATCCTGCCACTCTTTCGAGACTGAATGACGAGAGAAGCCAAGGAACTTCAAGTTACAATGAGGAATTTCACCGAATTCTGTTTGCATTTTTCCTGAATAGTTAATGGTGTGGGATAGATGAAAATCGGGCTGATTTCGGAAAATAAGTCTCCTGTTATTTTTGGGAGACAATCAAAATTTTTGATTTCAAAACTAACCGGGAAAACGGACATGAAGCGGGAACGCTAATTTTCCCCATCTTGCTTTTTCTATTTTTTCTTCAGTTTTTCGATTTCGAACTTTACTGTTTCGTGAAATTTTGCATCTGGGGACTATAGATTTCTCGATCTCAGCGCTTCAAGCGGCCAAAAATGAACTATTCCATCATGCAACATTTTCCCGGTTTTTAGTCCATCGTGTCAAATTTTATCGAACGCCTGGGTAACGAGGAAGACAGCTGATTAGCCATTGCAAGGGTTCATAGCGGTATAAATTGTTCTATAACCTCCCTTGTTTCGCAAAACTTGGGATGCCGTGGGTAGGGCTTCAAAAACGATATCCAGGGCCGATCGTGAAAACCTCAACTAGCGAGTCCAATTTTCAACTGAAAACTCCCAGCAGTTCACATTCAAAATGGGAAGTAAATGAAGTTACCTGTCCTTCCCTTTATTTTTCTTGTTAATTCGTCTACTTTATCTATGTATTCAATCACGTCATTTGTAGTTAACCATACTAACTTATTTTTGTTACTTACATTATTTTCGAGGCCCGACTGGATCTGAGCATTATGAACGAAGGGTTATGGGTCGTTTTTCACGTACCCAATTATTCACGCTGAATTAGGTAGTGACACTCATAATTCGTTTTGATTGATGAAAAATTGATTTGAGCACCCTTGACCTGTTTTTTCTGATTGTGGTTGTGTAACTTAGTGAACATTCCCTACTATTGTTGCCCAAATGTGATCGTTGAATTAACTTGGTAAAATTGTTTTGAAGGGGTCCTTATTATAAGTCTAAAAAAATTAGCTACTACTCAAAAAAAAAATTTTCATTAGAAGTGTCGCCATTCAGTTCAGCGTACAAAATTACGGTTTTCCAGTTTACGCAAGAAATGTATTTCATTGCTGTTCTTTCTATTTTGCAGAAGAGACCGCCCGACAATTCGTTTTACGTTAAAACGTGCAACAAAAACCCCAAAAAGACCAAATGGTGGTATCACGGTGAGTTGTATTCCTTATCTATTGACAAGTTAGTTGAGACAATCTATTCGACAGGTTAGCTGTCGTTTAATTTAAAGTTGAAAACATGCAGTTCTTATTCATTTCGATTTATCTAATTTTATGAAAATGAGAAGCAAACTGAATTAATCCTTTCGCAAACTGAATTAAACTTTTCGCAATTTGATTTAAAATTTTTGCAAACTGAATTAAACCTTTCACAATTAGAATTCAACTTTTTTCAAACTGAATTAACCCTTTAACAATTGGAATTAAACCTTTCGCAAACTGAATTAAACCATTCCCAATTACAAGTGAACCTTTCATAAAATTAATCCTCTGCGCCAAACATGATCAGAGGACATAAGAGTGAGTGAAGTCCCCAAAACAATACCCTATCTGTGGACGGTCAATATCTTCCCTGTGGATGGTCAATTACTCCCCTGTGGACTGGCAAACTTTCATTGACCTTCACTGTGTAGAGTCACCCTTCCCTTCCCGTCAAAATTCTCGTCATTAAAGTGTTCGTAGGTTTTTCCTCTTTTTTCTTTTTGGTTCTGTGAGGAACGTTGTGGTGATGAGCGACAGCGATTCAAATATTAGTTCAGTGAGTATTGCTGAATATTGTGAGTATTGCTGAACGATCGAAGGAGGGATGGTCGAATTCCTTGAAAATCCCGTTGAAAATGGACATGTATCTCGTACTTCCTGCTGCAGCTACAGGCCAACCCCTCCACTGACCTTCCCCTTTCTTGAAAAAATCGGACTATTCATGTGATAGTTCACTTCATCACTTTCATCATTGATTTATGTATGGATAGTTTAACTTATTTATTTATTATTATTTTTGTTTATTAAAAATTTATTAAATTGTTTGTTCATTGCGAAAAGTTTAATTCAGTATGCGAAAGGTTTGATTATATTTCTGAAAGGGTTAATTCGAATTCCGAAAGGTTTAATTCAGTTCGGAAGAGTTTAAATCAATTGCAAAAAGTTTAATTCAGTTTGCGAAAGGATTAATTCAGTTTGTGAAAGGATTAATTCAGTTTGCTAATGCTATAAATAGTGACCAAAGTGACCATTAGTCACGTAAGTTGCTAATAGGGAAGTTGGATGGGTCGAATATGGGTAGAAATTCAAATTGCATTTAGTTTAGCCGCATTTCCATTTCCTCACTTTTGGTGGGATAACTAGACTACAGCGATGACGTCATGGCAAAATGAATCTCTCGATAGAGTCTGTTGAGATCACTGCAATCAAGGACATGTTCAAGCCAGAAACATTGAAATAAGGATGCAAATTAATGGTGATGATTAAAAAAACAATGAAATATATTTTCAGTCTCTGAATATTTTAATATTTCAGTAGTGAGGCATATTTTTGTTGTTTCCTGTTGCTCTTTTTAGTAGGGCTGCTACGCTGATGTCGATGTTTTGAAAACATCGATATTTTTCTGTGAACATCGATGTTTTTAGCCTCGATGTTTTCATGAGACCGATGTTTTACATGCGATTCTATTGATGTTTCTTCGTTTCCCCTGTTATATTTCATCAGCTTTCATCGAGCTGATTTTTGTGCCTCATTTAAATTTTTTTTTTTTTGATTTTTTTTATTTGTTGATTCAGTCAATTGTAAATACAATAAGTATACCTTATTGAAAAATAATATCACACTTACATTGTCTTTGATAATTTAGCGCTCTGCAGGCGTAAACTTAATGAAATAACAAATATGAATGAAATTGCACACAAGTTGCACACTTTTATTTTTTAAATTTTTTTAGTGGGGGGTACTGTATCCTGTCGTTTTCAAGTTACTGTGTGTCGTTGAGGTATCCCAGTGCCAACATGCGATCCATAATGTGCTTGGGTCTTCGAAGTCGGCGATTTGTAGGGGGTAGAAACCCTTCTGCAGCCAAGGGGTTGAAATGGTCGGAGTTTCGTTCGTAGAACCGTGACATGATATTGAAAAGCACTTAATGGGGATGTTCTAGCCCAAAATCAGCATAAACAGTCTCATTGCGAACGAATGGTGGGGTGTGTAGAACCTGTTTTTGCAACATGTAGTTCTGATTTTTGGCAATTCTTTGGAATTGACTTTCTGAACATGTTCCCCATATGGGCAGCGCGTACGTCCATATTGGACCAACGCTAATTTTTAAAAATACAAAAAGTTGTGACTTATCGGTGAAATATTATTCCATTTTCCAAGTTGAAATGCTTTTCCGAAATTCAAATTATGATGGAAGTATTCACAGCTCAGGAGAGAAATACCTGCACATTGTTTGGAAGTTCCTTATTGATACAAAATTCACTTCGGTTCTTTGGAAATCCTCATTGATCCAATTTTCTGTTCAAAATTCGGTTTATTGATGTTTTTGAAAAAAAAAAAACGCTGCAAATTATTACACAAAGGTTTATTATTTTTCTATATTGTTCTCTCTTTTGCAAAGATTTGCCATTGTTACCACCAACCAACATGAAGAAAAACATTGATCCCTTTTCGGTCAGCTAATATTTGAACGGATATTAGGCCTCTTTTCCGATTCACACTCGTGTTTCTGATTTATAGTACGTCCAACCTTGATGTTTTCGTAGGGAGCGAACGGTTTGTCCTACAGGGCTCCGTGTGGTCTCTAAAAATGCAATACTATCTTAAATTGATGGAAAATCAAGACCTTTATATCAACTCTTTTTGAGCTAGGGCGTTTTCAAAATTTCAACCCTCATTTTTTAACCCTTAGAAGTGACTGACATCAACCAATAGCTTGGGGGCACAACTAGACCCCAAATGGAGCCCATACACCAAATTTCATCAAAGTCGGACATTTTTTTGAAAGTATGTGACTTTCTACTCCATTGTTTTACGACCCTTAACCCTTAATAACCTGAGGTATCTTTTTGGAAGTTCGATTTATACCTGCAACAGCTTATTATCCACTTTTAAGCCAGAACAGAGAGCCGATAAATAATAATTAATAATTCAAAGAAAAAAAAAATTCCCGAGTTAACAAACTGTAATAGGACCTTTGAGGTACCTTCTACCCTCATTTCTCACCTTGTAGGCTGCTAGTTGGGTTTCCTCGTCAGAGATGGCGCCACTATCAAGGGCAGCACAGTTCCCTCTATCTCCGTCTCAATAGAGAGTTCCTTGTGGTTTTTGATACGCCGTGACGTATTACACACACACTCTCAATCCGGCCATGTTTTCAATACGGCGCGCCGGATTGCCTCCTAGTGGCGTATTCTACCGTAGTAATACGGCACTGTATCCGATATGTTCTTATCACAACATGGCGCCGGATTGAGAGTGTCTGTGTAGAACGTCACACTGTATCAAAAACCACAAGGAACTCTCTATTTCTAGGTTCTGTACATCAGTGGCGGCTCCTGCCCCAAAACTCAGGGGGTGCACAGAGATCAGGAGAGGCTATTGAGAAGGGACAGAATAGGTGCTTTTCTCTGTCAAATAGAAATTTCAACAGTATGCAAATAAATCTTGGTAACTTTTTCATCTTAAAATTGCAAACGGTACTAAATACGTAGGTCGTAGGTGCAATAGACACAAAAAATGTTCTCTAGTGGTTAACAGAAATTCTGAAATACTCAATCATCAAAGTTCTAAACCCTAGAAATGCATCCATCTTACAGCAATAGCTGAAATGTAGCAAAATAATTTGTTAGTCATTTCACACCCACAAAGCCAATCTACCTTCTTACAATACTCGACGTTAAACTTGCAGTACGAATCTGCACGATTTTTTAATTTTAACGTCTGCTGGAGTCCAGATAGGGGCGGCAAGGGGCAGCCAGTTTCTCGAATTTCGCACTTTTCCACAACTGACAAACGCGAATAGTTTACTTTAATGTAATGCACCAAATTATTCATCGTACCTACAATACTCCTAAATAATCACAATACTTTGAACAAAATGGTGGACCGAAAACGGAAATCCCTTATCAGTTTTGTTTGCTTCTAACTGATTACTCGATTCAGGAGCATCTAGGGAGAGAAAGTGGTGGAACGGCCTGAGCGCTGCCTAGCGATGATTATATCGTCGTCCAGATTCTTGCACTGGGGGATTCACGAAATCAGGCAAAACACACGCGGAAAATCAGCAAGCCACTACTAGAATTCTCGATGAATTGTGTCAACGTTATTACCGAGTTGTCATCACATCAGCAGACTGATAAGAGATAACGTAGGTTTTGAGCTTTGGAAGGTTCATCTAATCGTCGCCAGGCAGAGCTCAGGCTGTTCCACCACTTTCTCTACCTAGATGCTTAGGGGGCGCAATGATTCAATTCTGCTCCCCAAGGCACATTTTGTGCTCTCTGGTTGGTCAACCTCACGAAACCTCCTTCGAAACACGTCACCCTCCCAAAAACGGAGCAGAGAAAAGGTGTTGCCCCTAACGTGCGCTGATTGGTCAGGAAAGAAGGAGCTCCCCTCCTCTGTTTTCGCGCGTAGATTCAACTAGCACAGTACCTATGATCGTGTCTTCTGTCATTAGCCAACTTACTCTTCAAACAAAGAGGAACGAACTTTGAAATTTTTTTTAAGTTGGCTGGGGTGCACATGCGCCCAGGCTCCTATCAGTAGCCCCTGAGAAATGAGAAATAGCAGACCTCAACATCCCACCAAGGATTTTTCCAAGTTTCCTTCTTCAAAATCAAATTCCTCAATCAAAATTGGGTTTATAGGCAGATCCTGCTGGCGCAGATAGCGCTAGCGTCGCCCTTGGAAAGATCATTCTTGAGCTTACAGACTGTAATAGGGCCTTCTGCTCAAATATTCCATAGATTTGTCAAAATACATCCCCTAATTAATAAAAAAATCCGAAAATTTTTTTACGAGTTGGAGTAATGCAGATATGAGATACCCCACACTGTCTACTCTCTGCATTGTTCAATACATTATTCTAATTGTATCTTGGATGTATATTAATTAATTTATTTCTTCGTTCCAGACGATACAGTATGAAGTTGCAGAGCCCCATCCCCACTCCACTGCATCACTAGAATTTAGAAGAACAACAACAGAAGAACGAATACAAGTAAATTAGAATGCAGCAGCTCAAACTATCAAACAATTATTAAACAATAAATTTCATCGGTTAATTTCGTTTCGTCCTTCAAGTTATTCAAAAATATTCGTTTCCTACGGAATGTTTATTAGCTGCCACTCAGACAATATTACTGTAGCGTCGTCAACAAAAACGTTCGTCTGTTTTCTTGAAATTTATGATCAATCAGCCTACCGTAAGAACCACGGTTTCAGGCGATAGAGTTATAAGTTTTTATAGTTTTACTTACTATCATATTGTAAATATTATAAATATTATTTCAACTTTTTTTTCTTTTTGAAGCGATTACAAGTGTTTTCCAAACAGGCTTTATAGAGAAGAGAAACACGTTTGTAAAACTTTTTATTAATATAATTGAAAAAAAAATATTGCACTTAGACGCGACATTTTGTTTTGTTTTCTTATTTTTTAGTTATAATAATTAATTTATTACATTTATTACTTATACTGCGAGTTTCCGATAGAATGAGATTTGAAAGGCACTTACGAATGGAATTTAGATTCACGTGATAACACAGGTTGTGATTGAAAACTCTTGTTATTGGCTGTCCTTTTTATTAATGGATTTTTCTTGTTGTGTTCAACATTAATATTTAACGTGTAAGTTTTAACACTTCTTATTGTAACACGTGTTGGATGGCCGGTTGTGGAGTTTTTACATGAAAAAACCTTTCATTGTGACTAAAATTACTGTTTCTTAACTTCTTAATAACTGTAAATTTTGTTGCTCTTACCTACTTTTAAAATTCTTACGGTCTTGACTTGAATTGTATCGTTCTTGACTGGTTTCTCATCTTATAATCACCTTATTCTGTGCTCTATGTCGGGAATTCGCTGTTTCTGCGTGCTTGTTTGACGCAAAGTTTCGAACGTGTACCTATAATTCTGACGATTTGTTGTGCAATATTTGTAGTATAAAAGTTTACTCTTCGATTTATTGTTTCGTTTGGACCTAACGGTAATTTTTGAAGTGCATTGGGAACTAGTTTGGCTTTATTTCGCGTGTTTCCCTCGGAAAATGTTCCATTCATTATTGACTTATATAATATATCTAATATAGGCATATAATACTTATGCATATAATGTCATATTATATAAAAAGTTTTTTAAAAATGGATTAAGACAAAG
Source organism: Apolygus lucorum (assembly GCA_009739505.2). NCBI lineage: Eukaryota > Metazoa > Arthropoda > Insecta > Hemiptera > Miridae > Apolygus > Apolygus lucorum. The sequence continues at coordinate 38,446,282 of CM019169.2, forward strand.
AAATTAGATTGTTGTGCACAAGTGGCTTTTGTCGAAAATAACTTTTGTTAGGTGGGTAATTTATGGAATAACTACAAGACCCTTTCTTGAAAACTACCTTATTTTTCTCTGCCCTAAGAAATAAAATTGGTATAGCTTGAGAAAAATAATTACGAAAAATGACTTTCTAAGTTTACACTACTTTTTTTTCTTCAATTTTGGCAAGTGGCTCCCAACTGGGAACATATTTATTTAAAAACGTCTAAAATTTTGAAAACTAAATAAGTAATTAAAATGAGTAAAAGTTAGAATTGAAGTATAGAAAACCGATAGTTCCCCAAGATTTCTTCAATTTTGTTTCTTTCTGCTATTGGAGTATTTTTGTACTTAAAATTTCCTTTCCCTCGTATCTACTTCCACGGACTACCCAAGGCAGCAAACAAGGTTCGCAGTACAACGCAACGTTGGAGGTTGAACTTGTAGAAAAACATTTCAGTTTGCACCAATGTCCAATTCGTAATTTGTTCTTTTTGGTTTACTTTCTCGCATTATTCAGAATTATAATGTACGAAGCAGCCAACTTCCTATTCCACCCAGGGGTTCTAATGTTGATACATATTAAATAATATTTGTAATACATCGTTAACTATTAACTGAATTTTAATGGGGTGGAGTGGTCCAAAGTGGTAATGTTTGGGTTGTGTTTCTTATTCGGTCTCGATCTATTCATCAAAAAATTACTAAATATATAAAATATACAGGTTGTCCAAGTAACTACGCTCCCCCCACTTATTTTCTTTAATTGTGTGAGAAAAAAAAATCGGACAAACGCTATTCTTCATAATTGTTTGCGTAGAATTCAAAAATGACAAAATTGCGCAGCACGCAATTGCGCAATAGTGCGCAACAATGATCAACTTTGTTTTTTCAAATGGAAATCCCCATTTTTCATTGCAGATTCGAATTCTACGTCAAATTTTATGAACATTTTGCTTCTTCCTGCATTCTTTACTTTTGTTTTTGGACGCGCACAACCCACTCAGCGAGCGCTCAAAGATGCGCAACCCAGGGATTGCGCCATAGTTGAGGTGAAGGTAAACCTCAAGTGTGGAACATTACTTAGCAGTGATTTTCCACGCTGAATCGCGTGGTGATGTCTCTTTCTTGATTTGATTTAATTTTACCTCATTTACAGCCAAAAAAGACAATTTTTGAGGAGGAAATCATCGAATTTCCGTGGAATTTTTTCCGAGTATCGTTTCCTTCACAAATTCTCCGACACAATTTTATAAATCTATCACCACGCGATTCAGCGTGGAAAAACAGTGCTAAGTAATGTGCCACACTTGAGGTTTACCATCATCTCAACTATGGCGCAATCCCTGGGTTGCGCATCTTTGAGCGCTCGCTGAGCAGGTTGTGCGCGTCCAAAAACAAAAGTTGTCGAAGTTGAATGTTCATAAAATTTGAGTTGATCATGGTTGCGCACAATTTGCGCAATTGCGTGCTGCACAATTTCGTCATTTTTGAATTCTACGCAAAAAAAAATATGAATAATAGCGTTTGGCCGATTTTTTTTCTCACACAATTAGAGAAAATAAGTGGGGGAGCGTAGTTACTTGGACACCCTGTATATTTGAAATGGAAAGGAGACTTGAAATTGATTAGGAGTTAACCTTTTAGCGCCGGGGTCCGCATATATGCAGATCTACCCAGGTGAACGTCACTGCTGGGATCCGCATACATACAGTTTGCTTTTTGTTTTGTAATGACGTCATCTTTCCTCTCATCATTCACGGTCTTTAGGACTATCAGCAGTAGTTGGAAGACTTTGGACTTAGTTTAAATTGAACATTCGACATTACTGAGCGGAGGGAGGGAGGGTTTACATTTCTCCATCCAGATGGTTCAATTACCGCTTGCCTTTTCCTACAAAAGTGTCGTAATTCTTCTGATTTATTAATGTTTTTGTGTCAAATTTCCACATCAAATTATTATTCTTCTATCAACTTGAAGTTGAAGTATTTTTATTTTCACCTCATTTTTGGAACAAAACGGTTGAATATAAAACAATTCTGGATATTTTTACACGATTGAATATTATATATTTTAACAAACATTATCTCAAAATTTGGTGAAATTCGAACAAAAAGTGCGAAAATGCAGAAATAAATCAGGACAGGGGAGTTGTCTCAGTCCGAGCAGGCCCTTTAAATCCAGGCCTGGGCATTTAAAAGGCAGGCGCTAAAAGGTTAAGGACCCGCCAAACTAACCTCGTCGACTTAGCAAAGATGTTTCACATTAACGTCACTGCAGGAGTTCACTTTTTCAGGATTTCTGTGGAAAGGTTAGCATCTGCGAGTGCTCGGTCTAGCTCATCTTTTCCATGTTTCTCGTTTTGGCAACACGTGAAGTACAAAAATACTCCATTACTTCCGCATACTTCCACAAAATCTACGTACTGAAATTTGCTTGGGATCTGAGTATGTTCACTTTTTTAAAATTATTACGTAATTAGGGTGTCCCTTGTTTTTTGACTTCAATATTTTTTAACGCCCTCTGATCTTTGTAGAAAAGACCTTGACTAATCACCTGAATTGACGAGATTGGGGTGTGTTTAACTTACAAAACCATAGTTTAATACAATAATCATTTCCAAAACTACTCATGTTCTTTCCCTCCATGCAATCGCAGAGTAATTTACCTGTCTGTTGAGGAGTTGCGACGCTTGTGCAGACCTGCTCTGATAAAATGCATGCGCTTACCCAGTGGAAATGGTTAAAATTATCCGTAATTCTCAATAGAAAATTGTAACTTTGGTGTCTTCTCTTCCCTTCCAAAACGAACGATCCAGAAGGTGTGTGTTGAAAAATTTGGGAATTCTTTTTTTCGGTCAAATAAGGGACATCCTAGCGTACGTACAACAAAAACATTTTCTTACAGGCCCCAACTTACTAGGTAGGTTCCCATTTCTTTATCTGGAAACAGCAATCATGATAAGGCTTTTTAAAGGTATACTTCGAGCAGGGTTTGGTGCGTTCTCTAAGGGGTGAAATTATACGAATAAATTGCCTAAAGTCTCAGATTGGCACGTGACTATCCGATCCCACAGCCACGTGACTGCAGTGTACCTATAGTCCGGGCAACGAAGGGTTTGAGGTAGAAAAAAATAGAACCCAAACCAAAATTGGCACAGATGTAGGGAGGGATATCCTTATTAACATACTAAAAGTTAAACTTTTTTTTTTTGCTACATAATCTTTTCATATCACCCCCCCCCCCCTTGATCTGTTGGTATGTAATTCTGGGTTGTTAATTCGTGTGGACGTATATATAGCATTAAATGACGACAGATGACAAAAAGAAGGACGATTGAAGTTCGAGGGCACATAAAAAGAGGCTTGGCAACATTTGAGTGAAAATGACAAAAATTGGCAAAATTTTGAAATTGGCATAATTTTTGATTGGTAAATGATAAATTGGCAATCAACCACATATTCTTCAAGGAAATTTAGTGCTCTTTAACTTTCTATAAGAGACTTTTTTTCTCAGATCAACCGTTAGGACGCAATTTAACAAAGTTATCCAGAAAACGTGAGCTAAAAACTGAATTTTCAAAATTCCTCCATTTTTGGATGCATATATCTCGGTAACGGTTCGGAGTTTCGATACAACGTTTAGGATCAAAGTTGTAGAGAATTTTATCAGCTTTAATTTACTATACGACATGTTTTTATCGAGAAATGCACCGTTTTCGAGATATTCACGAAAAACCCCAAAATGGGACCTGTAGGGACCCTCCTCCCCTCGAGCTCGTGCCCCACCCTCCAGGACTTTTAGTATGTTAATAAGGATACCCCTCCCTACATCTGTGTTAATTTTGATTTGGGTTCTATTTTTTTCTACCTCAGGCCCTTCTTTAGTCTTCGTTGCCCGGACTAGTAGTGCCAGTGTGGGTCCTGGATGAGAAAGTGCATTGAAATCAATAGAAAATGTGGTTCGAAGGTGGGGTAAAGTTTGGACAATTTCGAGTCCTCAATCGTTACCAACACTATTTGTCTCTAGCCCACCCCTGCGAGAGTATACTGGTTTAATTTTACCTGTGAAAACGACTATTAAGATGTTTGTACACAGTGAAAGTTTTGAATTTATTGCGATGTAGTCACCTCTTGAAATTCTTGTTAATTTGAGAAAATGTGTGCGTGGTAGTTCCTTCTTGTCAAACGAATCCATAGTCCTCTTGGAAAGTATCAAAATGTATTAATTCTATCAGTAGGGTATCAATTTTCTGTATTGAATCAATCCTAAAAGATGCAAAACCCATTTGTGCCTACGTAGTCAGCGTCTAAATTCATTACTTCAGTAGTGCACAATAGATTATTTTTAGAACAACAAACATTATATAACGATCATTTAACAAATAAATTCTTGTAGGCTTTGAAGCTCTAAGTTATTGACAAGTTTTCAACTCATTTTGAAAAGTAATATAAAGTGAAGCCTGCAAGTGATACATCGATACGTTACAGAATATTATCTGGACGTAAGTAAAGTTCTGTAAGTCTAAAGTATAAGTAGGTAGGTAGTTGTTTACGAATTTGGAGAGGCATTGTTAATAAAAAATTTAAAAAGTGCTTATATATTTAAAAAATATAGAGCTCAAATTTTGAAGATTGTGTCAATATTTTATTATTTACCCTTTCCCAATGAAGATGTGCTGGTGTGAGACGTTACTTCTACTCGCGAAGGGATTCAAATTAGGGGTGTTCATGGTCTGGGAGAGTCGTCGAGAGTCAGTAGGGTTATTCATGGTCAGAGTTGTAAAGTAATGATTACTTTTCAAAATTACTTTTCTTATTAGCAATGAAATGAGTGAAGTGATTATGTACACTTAAAACCAATAACTGGGGTTTTAACGCTAAACTCGGCAAGGAAAATGAAATGTCATTGAGTTAATCCAAATATTTTTTTCCAAATATATTTATTTTTTGATTTTGAGTAACCACAACGAAGGTTTTCGGCAGGTGCAGTGTTTAGAGACACTTTAATCCAAAGTAATTGCCATAACCATCACCCATTCCTGTAATGGGAATGGAATTTTCAATTACTTTTTCCAATTCCTTGTAATGGTAATGGTTTTTCCAATTCCCCATTACAGGATGAGTAATGGAAACCAATAATTGGTAATTATTACCACCATTCAATCAGTTGACCATCCTCCAATTCATAGGGGACCATCCTCCAATTCATAGGGGACCATACCAAAATTCCTTGGGGACTACCCTCCCAATTCATAGGGGACCGTCCCAACATCCAATTCGTTGGGACCATCCTACAATTCAGAGGGACCATTCCCATATTCCTTGGGGACTAACCTCCCAATGGGGAATTTGCCTCACTTTTTTTTTTTTTTTTTTTCGAATGAGGGTTTATTTTTATGGAATAAAACCATAGTGAGCTGCTCGAAAACGCATCCAAAAAATTCAGAGAATTTAAGGAAGATGGAAATTTTAAATGTGGTGGCAATGTGTAAGAGGCAGCCATGTTTGAAACGTGACGGATATTCCACCAATCTGACTTCAAAGGAGGTTCTGTGGCGCTTACCACAGAAGCGGAACATACGCGAACGTTCACCTTCCGAGTAGTGCGCACAAGAGTGCGCCACGAACTGGCAGGAAGAACCCTGACACCAAATTGACCAAAAGAAACAGTATTACTCACTTTTTTACAATACGAATCTATCTACTAGTTCATCAAGCATTATTATTCTTCATCTTCTCTTATCTAGTTTCAAGATTTGAATCACATTATTCGAGTAGCCATTTCACTGGATCGTTTTGTGTGGCGTGCTAGAACTCTGTCTGTTGTTGCTTTCGCGTCGTTTTTTTTTCTTTTTTTTTTCGTATGACGTCAACAATACTCCCCGATTTTCGCGGTGTTTTGTAACAGAGGTTCACTTGTTTAGTCATTTTCTCCTACGGTAATTTTTTTCCGTTGGTTATTCCTAGTGTTAAACGTTATTCTAGGGCCCTATAATAGGATTTGCCTTGAAATTCCAGAATCTAAAATTGAGGCAAATTCCCCATTCATAAGGGACCATCCTAATCGTTGAGAACCATCCTAATCGTTGGGAACCATCCTCCAATTCATAGGGGATCATTCCAAAATGCCTTGGAGACCACCCTCCCAATTCATAGGGGATTAGGATGGTGGGATGGTCCCTTATGAATTGGGAGATTAGGCCCCAAGAAATTCGGGAACGATCCCCTATGAATTGTAGGATGGTCCCTAACGAAATGGATGGTGGGATGGACCCCTATGAATTGGGAGGGTGGTCACCAAGGAATTTGGGAACGGTCCCTTATGAATTGGAGGATGGTCAACTTACTGATTGAATGGTGGTAATGGGTTCCCATTACTCTTCCTTTAATGGGTAATGTAAATAAATGGGTAATTGGAAGGACCCATTACTTTTCCAACTACGAGTAATGGGGAATTGGAAAAACCATTACCATTACAAGGAATTGGAAAAAGTAATTGAAAATTCAATTCCCATTAGGTACAGGAATGGGTGATGGTAATGGCGATTACTTTGTTCCTAAAGTAATTGGAATTGGTAATGGGAATTGGAATTCCTATTTTAACAGGTCTGTACACAGACAGACACGCAACCAAAATTGTTCAGGAAGGTCTGAGACGTAAAACGCGAGTGGAAATTTCGATTTTGGAGAACTTTTTTTCAACCTTGAAAAGTGAAAACAAAGCTTCCGCTACCTTGGTAGACTCGGAAGCAAAACGCCGCAAATTATTACACAATGGTTTATTATTTTGGAGAGAGATTAGGCCTCTTTTGCAATTCGCACTTGTGTTTCTGATTTATCGTAGGTACGTAAAACCCTTAAATTCTCGTAGGGAGCGAACGGTTTGTCCTACAGAGCTCCGCGTGGTCTCAAAAAATTTTAAAAATTCTAAAGAATCTTAAATTGAAGGAAAAACAATACCTTTATATCAAAATTCGTCGAGTTAGGGCGTTTTCAAATTTTCAAAATTCATTTTTGAACCCTTAGAAGTGACTTCATCAACCACAATCTTCGGGGCACAACTAGACCCCAAATGGAGCCTACATACCAAATTTCATCAAAATCGGTCAATGCTAAGTGGCTAAAGTGCGCGGGCGAACGGTCAAATGTTTATTCGATTTTTGGATTCTACGTACCTTGAAACATGAACCATCAAATTTTGAGGGAGTGTTAAAAAACTTTTTTTCTTGGTCGATTCCAAAGGTTCATTATTGAAGATAATAAACCAAAATGGAGTAGGGTTTTACTGAAGGACCTAATGAGTTCAAAATTCAATTATATCTTACTGATTTTATCATCATCATGATTAATTTTATCATACCTTTTCATCACATCTACATTGACTGCGAAGGCAACAACCGTCATCCACTCCGTTCATTATCAACATATTTATGTCTGGCGCGGTTGCAGCCAAGATAGCAACATAAAAGAAGAAGAAGAAGAACCTGATCAAACTACAAAATGGCGCGAAGCAGACTTTTGTTTGTTTTGTTTGATTACATCGGTATTTTGGTAATTCAATAAGTTCGCTCAGTAGTTTATTCGAAACAATTTACAGAGACAAGAATGTACACGCAATTTTGTTCTGCTGTCACGTTTGCGGTTTTATAGCATTCAGTGATACGAGTTTCTTTACTCTGCAAGTAAACACTCGTGAGGTAGGTAAGGTGTTTTCAACGCTTGAATCAACTGGATTCATGTTTCGTTGAATTTTGACTTTATAGTCGATCGGAATCGGTAGGTGGGCAGTACTGTTCACATATGCCGTTGCGATACAAACGTAGTCGGCAGCTCGCAGCTGAAATAGAGGACGTTGGCTCCAAGTGGGGCGTTCGCGTTGTCAGCCCTTCAGGTGGTGGCATGAGAATCGAACCGAAGAAGGATTCTGCGATGTCGAAAGCGCCAGTCAGACAACACAGACAGGTAAGTGTTATTAATTAATTATTTACATCCGAAGTGTATTTACATCCTGTAGTAGTTTTCGCTGCATCCACCGGCAATTTTGACGTCACACTTGCGATTGACAAACCTGCTGGGTACGAGGAATGAAACTATAGTTTTAAAATTTCAAGGGAAATCCTTATAGATGAGGAGTACACTAGTTTTACTTACTATAATTATCATAACACAATAATTGTGTACATAATTTTTATGTACTCCCAGTGGTATGTCAGCAGGGTTCAGGTGTCACCATTTGGCTCATTCTCAGGAAAACTTTGTTGTCTGTAGTAATCAACCGTATTTTTGTACTCTTTGTTGTTGTTTAATTGAAGGATTTGTTGTACTTCAACTGCTTAGACAACCTTTAGATTGGGCAGATATGTCTATTTTTGTATGTAGAGTCAGATTGACACAGTGGAAAGTAGTAAAGAAATATATTGGTAGAGAAAAAATATACGACCTAGTCGAGAAAATTTTTTGTACAGAGTGGCCAAGAAAAACATTTGTTCCGTCGTCCACTGCAACATGATTATGTCACGAGTGGACTTCCAACACTCCCCCTCACGAGTGGTTGTCATGCAGAGACTTATAGACTTAAGGGTGGAATTCATAGTCATTACTTAAGTCTGAGTAGTGAAGTAGTGAAGATATATGCTGTCATTTCTTCCGTTGGCAGTGATTTTTCGTCGCACATACTAGAGGTGGGTAGGAAATCGCGTCACTGGTTAAAGTCACCTATTACCGGAGAGTCACCGTTCCGTTTGTCACCTATTACGGAGCAGATCCTATTACCAACGGACTTGCAGTGACAGCAGGTAAAATAACTCTCCCTTCCTCCATGCTCCGAATCACTATCTCAAATTATTTCACTTTGACCCCTTCGGAGCTTCTTGAATTGTCACTGTGTGCGTTGTCACTACAGTGCCGTTGGCGCTACTCGTCACTCCGTAGTGGTTGGCGCTGGTTGTCACTTCATGGGCGGTCGGCGCTACTTGTCACGTTGTCACTCTTGGAGCTCCTTGTCACGGTTGGAGCTCCATCGTCACTTGTCACTCTTACCATTTGTGTAGCGTGATCAGTTGTCTCTCATCCCTCACGCCGTACTTTCCGCGGCCCGGGTTTAGGACTCTCGCCTTTAGTTTGACTCGTGTTGCCCGTTTAGTTCGATGTTTTTCGATAGTTTCATTGTTTTGTGATTAGTTGAGATGAATAAAAAACCGAAATCTTCTCAATTATGGGCGATTTTGACGTGATAACGTCTTATAAATTGGTTTACCGGGACACTTCAAGAAACTGCGTTACGCTCCGCTCACGGAGGGGGTGCAGCTCGGCGCTCCCTAAAGGCGGGCGGCCCCTCCCCCTCCCCCGCGCTCACAAAAGCGGGAGCGCCCCGCCCCCCTTCCCAGGCACTCACTCCCCCCCCCCCCACCCATGGGAAATACCTACTACCTACGGGAAATACCTACTCTGTGCAACTTGACAAAGAATTTTATTTTATCCTTCTTCCTACTATACGAATTAATATTAACATTAAAATTATTTTACCACTCAAAGTCGTTGTCACGTAAAACTTTCGCCCGTATACCGACTTTACAGGCAACAACACAGGGTTTTTAAGCTCATTAAAAGGTCGAAAAACTGCCAAGTGCGACCTATGTGGTCACGTTTGTATGTAGTTTCAAAACTACCATTACCTACAAATTAAAAAATATAATTCGTAATAATTTTTTCTATTTGCTCATGTTCCTTCATTTGTTTCAATTAGAGATAATATTGAGGTGAAAATGTATGTTACCTACCAATAATGATCGACTGTGATAAATTCCATTTTTTTTCTTATTTATTCCATTTTACCTACCAACGGAGGACTATGATGACTCTGGGACCACGATCGATAAATTAATTATTTCTGAGCTCTAAACATATTAATCTGATTGCTGAGTGTCTCATACTAGTTGCTTAAATCGGTAAAACGTAATATACAAATATAATGGAGGGGTATATAAATTTTTTCTCAATGAACAGAACCAATTTTTATTAGAAATATGAGACCGATACGCTAGTTGCGTCTATTGGGGCAAGAACTCTCGTTACGGAAATCACTGCTGGTCACTTTACACCGAGCAGCGCCGCAGTTCCAGGATGCGCTTCTCTGTCACCCTATTACAAAGTCACCTATTACTGGAACCTATTACCGGCCTGTCACTGTCACGTTGTCACCTATTACCAAAAAGTAACCGTTTCGCACATCACTAGCACATACATGATCATGCATCCATGTTGGCGTGTGAATTTCCCTCCCAGGTCTTGTAGTTCTTGGAGGTTGTGCTGCTTCATTGTTGTCATCTGGTACTGATTCTGTTTCGTCCTCTTCTTGAATCGATAAATAGCCATTTTCTTCACTAGTAGGTTGTTCTTCAGTTTGCGGAACGTTTGGGACTTCTTCCTCAAAAACATCTCCCCACAACCTATAGTTTTCTAGAGAATGATTATCGTTATTTTTGACATTTTCATTTTGAGAAAAATTGTTTAAAACTTTCACGTCGCGTGAAACTTCAATTCAATCAAGTTCTGGTACCCAAATTCTGTAGGCTTTTGAAATTTCAGAATACCCAGCAAACATTCCTTCCATTGTTTTAGAAGAAAATTTTCCTGGTTTTCGTCTCTTGTTCAAGATATATGTTTTCTTGCCAAAAACGTGGAGGTGACGAACTGAAGGTGGTGTATATAATAACAAAGCGAGGCTGGTTGCTCGTATCTTTTTTCTTACTTGACGAATTTTTCTTGGAGAGCAAAGAGTGAAATCTGACTTTTGTTCATAAATCGTGGCCAGTTTATCTCACACCTCTTTTGCAGATTCGCATGTCATTGTCCGTAGACATAGGGTTTTTGCCAATTTGTCAGCTCTTTAACATAGACTAGGCGTTCTGCACTTCCTGCTGCTTCATCCAATGCGGGTTTTACTAATTTTCGAGCTTGATGGAATCTTATGTACGTCTTCTTCTCTTAATAGAATGGGGTTGTTGCATGATATTTTTTCTGTGTAGAGAATCTCTATTGAAGTACGTATCTGCAAATAAAACTCCCAGAAACGCTTCCTAAAAATTTAGAGTCTTTCAAAGAACGGGATTTTCGGATTCAGGCGGGAAAACCTACACACGGCTTGGACGCTGCAGAGGCGTCTGGAGATCCAGCGGCTCGTCCTCGACACAAGCGCTCACAGCGGCCTTCCTGCTAACTCTCTTATCTCATTCTCACGCTTAATTTGAGTTTGTAATAATAATAATAGATGGTGCATGATGAACTTCGTTGAGGTCTCATCAATGGTTGGAGGTAGGTAGTCCAGGTCAATAAAAAACCTTTTTCTTTCCTAAGTACATCTACCTAAAAAAATAGGTAATTGTTTTTACAAGACAAGCTTCATTCTTCGGTAACTGAAGGCACTTGCAGCGAATTTTCCAAAAATGAAGCTATTGCAATCGTCTAAAAAAAACCGGGGTGAAGTTAGCAATAGATTCTAGAACAGAAAAACGTCTGCCAAGTGGGTGTGGCACATAGCTTCCTCGTATCCATAACCCGATTGTATAGATGATCCGATGCATAGGTAGTAGTTAATCTCAAAACACCAATCTCTAAGTACCTTTCACTACCCTCATAGGGGACCATCTACACGCTAATCTGGACAATCCCAGTAAATTTCATCAAATTCGGATGAAAAATAAAGTGAGTAGATGTATGTGATTAAATCAAAAAAATACTTAGCCTCGGCTGGGATTCGAACCTGCGACCCCTGGGGGACAGTTGAAGTTACGGCTGTTACATGAAATTTACGTTTGCGCATGCGCAGTCGCTTCTATCAGTCCGGGGATGATGATTTTCATAGGGGACTATCTACAACCCACTCCACATAATCCCTGAAAATTTCATTGAAATCGGGTGGAAAATGTAGAAGTTATGGACGTTACAAGGAAATTCACGTTTGCGCATGCGCAGTGGCTACTATCGGTCCGAAAGTGATGATTTTCATAGGGGATCATTCAAATACTAATCTGTGACATCCCTGAAAATTTCATAGAAATCGGATGGAAAATGTAGAAATTATGGCCGTTAACAGGATATTTACGTTTGCGCATGCGCAGTGGCTACTATCAGCCCGAAGGTGGTGATTTTCATAAGGGACCATCTAAATACTAATCTGTAACATCCCTGAAAATGCCATTGAAATCGGATGGAAAATGTAGAAATTATGGCCGTTACAAGGAAATTCACGTTTGCGCATGCGCAGTGGCTACTATCAGCGCGAAGGTGGTGATTTTTGACCGACTTCATGCGCGGCGAAGCCGCGCCGAAGGAAGGAGGTATACAGTTCGGTGTGTCATGGGACGACGATTTTTTTTTTTTTTTTTTTTTTTTTTTTTTTTTCTGTATGTTTGTACCACTAGCAGTTTCTTATTCGGGCACCAATCTGCCTGATTCTTTTCGAAAAGTGTTCTACAAGTATCCATAGTGGTCCCGTTTTAATCAGATTTCATTTTGTTTTGTTAAAAGTATCGAAATTTTGTGAAAATAGTTCAAAAAACGTGTTTTTTCGGAAGATTGTTCCGCATCCTCTCCCCCCGCCCGACTCGTCGAAGCCACCCACCCGCTCGTCCCACCCACCCGCCCCGTCACCTCCGGCATATTCTCGGACGCCTGCCGCCCCTCAACAAATTCAAGGGGGACCATCCTCCCCATTAAGAGTGAAACGCTCATTTCTTCAAGATAAACTTGATTATGAAGCAAAATTTTAATTTCAAAAAATGATATTGAACTCAATTTTGAAAATAACTTTAACATTTCATTGAAAGACGAGTTTCCCGACTCATTGTACATTTTTGTACATGTTTGTGTAGGTACATTCAAATTTAAGGTCCGATTCTAATCTTCACAAAAAATGAGATGCTTTATGAGGGGGTTTCCGATAACCATCAAATTTCGGTAGACTACCAAGTGGGTCTAGCACATAGCCTTCTCATCATCCAAAACATGTTGCAGCGGGCTAAAATATGAAGTTCAAGTCCGATTCCGATGAAATTTTCAGAGATTGTACGAGTTGGCGTGTAGATGGTCCCCTATGAAAATCATCGCCCCCGGACTGATAGCCGCTGCGCATGTGCAAACGATAATTTCCTTGTAGCAGCCATCATTTCCACATTTTCCATCCGATTTCAATAAAATTCTCAGAGATCATGCAAATTGGCATATAGATGGTCCCCGATGAAAAGCATTGCCAAGGAACTGATAATAGCCACTGCGCATGCGCAAACGTGAATTCCCTGTAAGAGCTATACTTTCTACATTTTCCATCTGATTTCGATGGTATTTTCTGGGATTGCGCGGATTTGAGTGTAGATACTCCTCTACGGACATCATCGCCCCCATTTTACTTACGTTGAGTGAAACAGTTTGGTGCAGGAGGAAGGGAAATAATAATGCGTGTTTTTTCGCTCACCAACAGGTTCTAATTGACTTAATGCTTATCCAATGGGACGTCCCCTGGAATGCATGCATTACTAAACAATATGTTTAACAATTTTTTGGACTCACTAATAACTACTTTAAACAATAATACTGTAGGTATAGGTACTAAAATAAAATGTAAAAATTAAACAATGATGTTACCTACTACCTTCATAAAAAAACCTCAAAAAGTAATAATTAATTCCACATTAAAAAAACCATTAGTGATTAAAAAATACAAGTAAAAGATTTAAAAAAGAAAAATAGCGAAAAATGTCGAAAAAAGGTTAACGGTCGGTAACTCAAAGAATACCGACTTTAAACAAACGTACCTTGGTAGAAGGTAAATTATGTAAAATTAAATAAAAATTATATAATAAAAGTCGAAAAAATTAATGAGTTAAAAATTAAAACGAATGATTTAAAAACTTAAACAAAAGTACTTGGTAGTAGGTAAGTTATGTAAAATTAAAATAATTAAAGTCGAAAAATTAATAAGTTAAAGAGTAAATCAAATGATTTAAAAAATTAAATTTTAAAAATAAATTTAAAAAACCACTAAAAAGTAAAAAATAAAAAATTATGAAAATACAAAAATAGTAAAATAAAAAACTTTTTAACAAAAAAAACGGACCGACCTCAAAACTGATGATGGCATCCCACTAAAAAGGAAAAAATAATAACGACAACTTATTCAGTTAGGTTGGTAGGTAGGTACGCAGTGAAGTCGCCGCCGTGCCCATCTGCAGAAACAAACATACACAAGTAGATTCCACTTCCATCTGGTTAGTATTACAACATGGGTCGATAGTGCAATACAAAACATGAATGAGAGTGGGTACCTATCATTGAGGTAATGCAAAACGATTAGGTAGTACGTCACTGCTGTCGTATGAAGGAGGATGAGAGAGTGACAATAAGTGTGAATCTCAGTAAGAATATTTCCTTTGATAACAGCTGAAGACGTCTGCGTCACCAAAAATGGCAGTTGGATAAAAATTGAACATGAGAAGGTTGTTTACTTACTTACCTACCCTTAATCCTGTTTTGTATTGCACTATCGACGCATGTAACACTAACTGGTTCATTTGAGTATGAACTCATATCACAAACCCACATCATGATCTAGACAATTCTACATTCAATATGCCATACATGGAATATAAGATTAATTAGATATTATGTAATCAAAGATTGATCATGTATAATTAGATAAATAACTATTAGATACTATCTAATCAAGAGATGGTTTGTTCGAATCCCAACATTTCGTACGGGGATTCACACTTATTGTCACTCTCTCATCCTCCTTCATACGACAGCAGTGACATACTACCTAATCGTTTTGCATTACCTCAATGATAGGTACCCACTCTCATTCATGTTTTGTATTGCACTATCGACCCATGTTGTAATACTAACCAGATGGAAGTGGAATCTACTTGTGTATGTTTGTTTCTGCAGATGGGCACGGCGGCGACTTCACTGCGTACCTACCTACCAACCTAACTGAATAAGTTGTCGTTATTATTTTTTCCTTTTTAGTGGGATGCCATCATCAGTTTTGAGGTCGGTCCGTTTTTTTTGTTAAAAAGTTTTTTATTTTACTATTTTTGTATTTTCATAATTTTTTCATAGGAGACCATCTAATCACTAATCTCTAACATCCCTGAAAATTTCATTGAAATCGGATGGAAAATGTAGAAGTTATGGCCGTTACAAGGAATTCACGTTTGCGCATGCGCAGTCGCTTCTATCAGTCCGGGGATGCTGATTTTCATAGGGGACCGTCTACACACCAACCCGCACAATCCCTGAAAATTTCATAGCAATCGGACAATAACTTCGTATAGTTATGCGCGTTACAAGGAATTCATGACAGACACACAGACACGGAACCAAAATTGTTCAGAAAGGTCTAAAACGCAAAACGCGAGTGAAAATTTTGATTTTGGAGAACTTTTTTTTTCGTCCTTGAAAAGTGAAAACAAAGCTTCCGCTACCCTGGTAGACTCGGAAGCAAAAGTTAATGCTAACCCGGATGGAAGTGGAGTTGAGGAAAAAGGGAGAAACAGACATGAAGATCTCTAGTAGGATACTCTAGTAGGATAGGTACTAGTCCCTGGAAACAGAGGAGATAAGAGAGTTAGCAGGAAGGCCGCTGGGAGCGCTTGTGTCGAGGACGAGCCGCTGGATCTCCAGACGCCTCTGGACGCTGCGGGGTGGGGGCTACTTCATGGGTGTGAAGGGGGCCAAGAGACCACTACACCACTGTTACCCTGACGCAAGGTTATCGAGCATTCTGTTTGTTTACGTTCGTCTATGGTGCTTTCATACTGAATTTTGCTTTCAGCGCAATTGAAACATGTTGTATCCAAGATTTCGTTTCCTTCTGGCATTCCCTCTACTGTAACTGAAACCTTATATGGTTGTGAAGAAACGCGGTGTTCTGATGATACTCGAGCCACAACCTCGCTAGATTCTTCTAAGTTGGACATAACCAACATCCTTTTATTTAACAATTTACAAACACTCATTGGTACTACGTCAATTAATTATATAAGGTACTACGTCACCACTTATGTAGGCGAATTACGCTACATAAAATACGAATATAGAAAAATACTAATTAGAGTTATATTCGCACAAAATAAATACGAGATGGAAACATACAGAATAGGATTCGGAATGATACAAAATTAAATTCAAGTTTTTCTTCCCCGAGAGCCACGTCATCTCGTTGCCATGGAACTCCCTGAACCAATCTTCGATTGTTAATCGCCACACTGCCAAAACCACTGTACTTACGGAAGAGACTGAGATATACCCCTGAGTTGAAAGAGCTGTCAACAACATTCGAAAGCAGATTATTGGGTAGGTAGCGGGAAAAAATGAAGACATGTGTTGCAGACTCGTATGCAAGCGTTTATTAAAAGCTTCTTGAAACTTTACAGAGAACATTACCTTTTCCAAATCAATCAATTAATAAATTATGGTAAATACCGGTATAAACTATGGTATGAACTCAGACCGCACTCAACTCACCACAGAGTACTTGAAAATGTACACTGATAACGTGATAACATGACCGTAAAAGTAACGCGAGGTTTTTATCGGCAACAACAAGAAAAACAACCAAAATATGCTTCAAAACTTTCAATTTAAACGATTAATTCAAACGTGTAAAGCCTGAAAAATATATTTCAAAGTTTTTTAATCATCACCATTATTTTGCAACTATATTTCAATGTTTTCTGACTCGAATTGTCCTCGATTGCAGTGATCTCAACGCACTCTATCGTGAGATTATCGTTTAGGGATGACGTAAGAGGAGTGTCCCGCCAACTCAAGTGAGGATGGTATTTCTTTATTGATATACGGCTAAACTAAATGGAATTTCGAACTGAAAACTGGTACAGAAACGTTTTTAAGTGCGCTAAATTTTAATCTGAAGTCAAAAACACGAAATTCCGACCCATGCAACTACCCCATTGTTGTCTTTTTCTGGGCCATATCCTCTTAGGGAGAATTGAACACAATGAATAAGCGTGTAGGCAAAAATGTAGAAGAGAAGAAATTACTATATTTGAGTGAAGAGACAATATTTTGAATGAAAAAAATATTGGTTGTCACCAGGTAACAAAATCAACTTGTTGGTGGAGTTGATGAACTCTATCAACTAAGTCACGTGTCACCTAATATCCGCCGTTCATAACTTTTCTCCGGAATTCATAACTTCTAACCGGAATCAACCAAATTTCAGAATAATGTTAACTAGTTATGTAAGAAACATCCCTGAATGTGGCGCTTGTAGCTCAGTCCTAAGTATTCAGCCATAGATGATTTGTCCGTGAAAACGTGTGTTGCAGCGACAGAACTGGTGGGTCAGCAACTTCTTATTTCGATTACTTTTTTTCCCCAAAATTCTCACCACCAAAATTTAGATTATTGAGGACATGTTGCTGCAACATCCACCTGAGTTTGGTCCGAGTGAACTGTTTTGAGAAGTGCGAAAGTGTCGTTCTGTGGTAGTTGTGATTACAACCTGTGTGAAATCAGCCAGACTCCCAGCAATGGATTTATGTTCATGTAGTTTCAAAACCTCGTGGGAATGTTTTCTACGAGCCATTTCAAATTATGTGCAACATGATTTATGTTTGTCTCGAGGTTTTCCGTTATTCCTTCACCTTGAGAAATATTCGTATCTCCCTTATCCCGGAAGAAGCTTGGCACGTTTTTTAACCCTAGAATGGAAACAATGAGTAAATCTTACTCCTCAACACCTTCAGTAGGTAACTCTGGCAGAATTTAGGTAGGTGGTGCCCCCTGGCTCCTGCTATGCTTCCTTCAAGGTTTCTAGTCAGCTGTGGTAGTGCACCCAGGAAGGTCAGGTGCTCCCCCTTTGTGTGGCTCAACCCTTCTCAAACGTAAGTGAGTAAAAATTACTCAACATTTCCAATACTGTAGGTCCAGAGGAGTAACTATTACTCCTCATTTCCATTAGAAGGCACACCAAGGGAGTCATTTTTACTTATGTTTTCCATTAATACCAGGTAGGAAATCTCACATATTCATGATATTAAATTTGAATTTATTTTTCATGAAGGAACATAATAAGGTTATTTTACCGAGGCAATCAGGTGAGGAAAAACGACGTTTTAGGGGTTCACAACTTGATTTGGAGATTTCCAAAAACTTTCTGCCTAAGTTGTAACAATTGTTGGACAATTTTTCTATTGACACAGGTAAACAACATGGATAAGAAGATTGATTGATTGACTCCCATGATTTCTACTGTTTTATCAAGTGAATTCTGTTCGAATAGTTTAGTTTCTAGTGCGTCTACCCGCTTTTGAAGAAAAATGTTGCGTGTCTCCAGTTCTTCATTTGCAGATCTCAGGTGTGTTAGCTCGGCTCGTAGCGAGGTAATTCCATCCGTATTCTCCTGAATAATATCTGAGTAGGAGCTTAGGTCATTTTTTAACGCCTGAATTTCCTCAAATTGACTCTCAATGCCGCCTTAAGATCTGCATCTGTTCTCGGCTCGAAAAGATTTGATCAGTGTTTTCAGATCTTGATCTGCATCGTCTTCTTCTATTTTTTTCCTGTTGACTCTTATCATATGTGTCACCTGCGATCGAAGTAGTGGGGCTAGCATTACCTGATCCACATTGACTCCCAACAAGCGATTTTCGTTTGACCTTGAAACAACCATCGCATGTCCATGGCCTCTTCTTTGGAGAATTTTACGCATGCAATATGGAATTGTGCTTTGCAGACACAACAGCTCAATTGGTAGGCGTTATGAGCAAAACCTTTATCACATTTGAAGCATTTAGCGGACATTTTAGTCACGTAAAACCGGGTTGCTGCCACGGGAAACGGTAGAGGGTTCTTCACACTACGACAAGAAGAAGAAGAAGAAAGAGTACTCCAACCCAAATAGAGCCCTTAATCCAAATTTCAACAAAATCGGTCCATGGCAACCAAGAAAAGTGCCGCGGACAGCAGACGGACGGAGAAATTTTTATTCGATTTTAGGATTCTACGTATCTTGAAACGTAAACCAACAAATTTTGAGAGGGGGTTAACATTTTTCGATCTCGTAATTTTGAGTTGTTCACACATGGGAAGTTCGTTTTATTATTTTTTCTTTCTATTCGAATTTGCTGTGTTTACTTTTTGGCTTTGAGAGTGATCATTTTTTGCCCTTTCCCCGATATTTGAGTTTTCCCTAGTTCACTTTTTTTACTTGCTACTATGATAAAGGACTAAAATCTATTTCAGTAATTGGGAATAAGACTGAATTGCCAATGTTTGTGATGGTAATTGATAGCATTCTCAAGAAGGGATCTACCTGTTTTTTTGTTTTTTTTTTGCTTCAATGGGATACTGTTTTCTGATGAGAGAAGTGGAAGCTATTTATTTCATTATTTTGCTATAAGAACGAAGTCCGAACGTGTAACTTAGGTACCTACCAACCTGCTTAGAAACCAGCAGACACCTACCTAGTCTGAGAAATAGTTAGGAAGATAGATAGGTACTTCCAAGTTTTTTTAAACCAATTTTGCTATGATTTGACACTCTAATTTTTGTTCATTTATATTTTTCTTTACAGAATGAGTTGCTTACATTGTTTATAAATGTTATTCGCCTAAATCCATTACCATTCAAAGAAAAAATGCGAGGAAAAACGAGGTTTTCTACGTGGGAGTAAAAATTACTCAATGTTTCCATTGAAAGCCTTGAAAGGCATGTTTCCATTCTAGGGTTGAATCATCAACGTCAGGGGAAACTTCAGTACTAATAATGATGAAGACTGGTATACTGTGGGGTAGTTTACAGTTCACAAAGCCTGTTCGACTTGATTAGAGTGAGACATGATATGACATACTTGAAAGAGGGCCTACCTAGATAATATGAAACGAGATCGAGCAAGTTTCAGTTTTCCGAATATTGTTTATTGGAGTAGAAAACTCTCTGCACTTCAACTTCAACACGACTGTCAATCTCGTGGTAGCACATTATTATCTCTAGATGATATTGGGTCCCCTCCAGCCTTCTTTAGTACACCTTTGGTTTTTTTGAGTGAAAAATGGCAGAATATGGGAGAAACCTCAATATGAGGAAGCTCCTCTTGCAGTCGGCATCGAAGGTCCTCCGAGAAAAGGTATTTTTATGAACTATTTGATTGTTGTTGTGATTGTTGACTCGGATGAAATGTTTTCTGTTGGTCGAAACGACTCGGGTTTCGTATCCTCTTTGTAAAATAAAATGGGCAAACGCTGATTTTGTGTTGTATAATACTAAGTGGCAGTTTTGCTGAACTCACCAGGATCCTCAGGTTTAATACTGTCTCAATGTCTTTTATAGTTCTAGTCCATTTCCGTCGACTTTATTATTCATAACAACTGCTTTATTTCTGATTTATCAAGGTCCAAAACTTATTTTATTGTCTGTGGTAGACTCAAAAAAATGTTGTGCAATACAGTCGACAATACAGCTCCCTCTCTCAGATCCGAGCAGATTTGTTATAATTCAAACTTAATTTTTTGATCCTGGTGGAATCAATCAAAAATGTTGTAACAATGGAGTCGAATATAACAGTCCTCTCTCTCAGATCAGAGCAGATTTATCAAGGTCAAAACTTAAATGGCTGTTCTTTGTGGAATCAATTGAAGCAGTGAGAATGACAACAGTACATGCCCCCAATCAGCTTATCGAGATATCAGGTGTTCTGTATCAGGTTTGGTTCTTGTATG
Source organism: Apolygus lucorum (assembly GCA_009739505.2). Taxonomy (NCBI): domain Eukaryota; kingdom Metazoa; phylum Arthropoda; class Insecta; order Hemiptera; family Miridae; genus Apolygus; species Apolygus lucorum. The sequence continues at coordinate 38,467,040 of CM019169.2, forward strand.
AATCACTCTCAGTGTGTTTAAGGATTGATCAATTTATCAGATATTATACTTTCGAGTGTGGTTAGCATACTGCTCTTCTGCTCAATGCGTAGTTCTACTGGTTACAACCTACAAACATATTGTTTAGTAATGCATGCATTCCAGGGGACGTCCCATTGGATAAGTATTGGATCAGTTTAACCAGTTGTTAAGTGATAAAACTGTTTCACTCGATGTAATTTATTTATTACTTCAGGGAAGAAATAGTGACACCCCCCCCCCCCTCACCATTATAAACCATAACACTTCTAGCGGTATGATAGCTTCGAATCTGATGAGCATTTTAAAATCCATGATCTACGACACCCAACATGCGAATTCGAGTTCACCCCTCCCCCCACCATCGCCACCACCACCAATGGTGCCAGTCTGGCACCAAAGCGGAAATACGTCGTAACATTGAACTTTCATCTATTAGGTTTAGTAGGCAGTCCGTCGAATGTCACATCCGTATTCAACGTGAAACACCAAAAAACCCAAGAAATATGAGGTTTATGGTGCCCTGGCACCATGGTGGCACCACTTTTATTTCCATGGTGGTACAGAAAGTAATTCATGCAAATCCTAAGGTATAATGAGAACTTTTCCTCAATTTCAAAGCAGTAGAGGAACCGAAATATTGAAAAATTGGATATTTTGTGAATATTATCCCCCCACTCACCCCCTCATCTTGCTAATTTTGGTACTCTGGTGAAATCATGTACAACTCGGAAGTTATTTTAGTCAAACAAAAAAAGAAACACACAAATCGGTTGGAAATTGAGGCCTGGGCAGAGTTTACAAGATGATGCACGCAAACGCACGTTTTTTGAGCATTAACCCCCCCTTTCCCCCCCTTAAAAGGCAAAATTCGAAATTCCGGCGACGTAGTGCACAACTAGATAGTTTTCCGCGTCGAACAAAAAAAGAACCAGGAAAATCGGTTGAGAACTAAGGCCTGGGCAGAGTACACAAGATTTTGTTACACACACACACACACAGACATACACCTATGGTTTTTTTCCGCGGATTTGGATTCAGAATGGTCTAAAACGGATTACTGTGTGGTTATTTTTTTTCTTCTGTTGAGTGTTGTCCTCCTTCACCCCAGATCGATCGCATAAGGACGCCCAAGTCTTACTGTGGGACGTCCTAAAAAGCCATTTTTCAACAATCGTAAAAAATGGACTTGTACTGTTTTTATTCTCATCGGTTCAATTAGTCTACTACAAATCTGCCGAAAAAACCCGGTCCTCTCTCAAAGATCAAATCTTATTATTTATTTTGATCCAATGGAGCCAAACTGGTCTGATGGCAAAATCGATCTTCATTCAAAAAATTCTAGAAAGAAAAGTTCTGGACTTGCATTTGACCATAGGGTAGGTGGGGGGAACCGTCCGCAGTTTTGGATTTTGAATTTTTGCAAATCACTGTTTGATGATTTTATTTGGTTTCTGGTGTGGAATCGAAAGCTTAGGATGTCACCTATCATTTCATAATATCTCCGGACTTGAAAGGTGTTCATTTTGAGAGATGTACGTATTTTTGTTTTTGCGGGCATTTCCCCCATTTTTGGGGGTAAAAATCCGCAGAGCGGACACTTACCCCAACTGAAGGAAATCAGGGCAAAAAAAAAAAAAAAAAAAATGAGAGCTTACAGTTCTCGAAAATGAAATAAAGTCTTTATTGTTGTGGGTATGACATTTTTAACCCATATTTTAACTAGGGAAGTGAAAATCTTGACGAATAAGTATAAACTGGTGCAAGAGTTTCAGTAAATCACAAAATAGTTCAATAGTTGGGATCAATATTAATGAAAAACTAATAAGAATAGGAAGGGCTCATTGTTCCTAAGGCCCTTTGGTTTCATTTCAGTCTTATAACGCCATCTTGTCATGGAAATTAAAAATACATTTATTAGGAAGTAGGTACCTAACGTGAACAATAAAACCATGGTACCTACCAACTTCAATCAAACTATAAGAATTTAGCCATAATATAACCACATGGTAACTGATTACACTCAAGTACGTACCATAAACGAACTATACTCAGGTACCGACTAGAGGAGCTACCTACCAAAATAAATGGGAGGTTACGAATAATCGAAGAGATCTAGCAAAAACGACTAGAGAAGTCCGTCAAATCCTAAACTGTGGAAAGTTGGGAAAGAAACCGTGGAAATTTTGGGGAAAAAACCCATGTGACATAAAAAAAAGCTTCCTTTTCGATAAAAAACAAAAAATAATGCACCTTTGGAATCGACCGAGAAAAATATTTTTCAACTCCCCTCAAAATTTGTTGGTTTACGTTTAGAATCCGAAAATCGAATAAAAATTTGGCCGTCCGTCCAAAATTTTCAAAACGCCCTAACTCAAAAAATTTCGATATTAAGGTATCATTTTTCCATCAATTTAAGAAAGTATTGAATTTTTAGAGAGCTCTGTAGGACAAACCGTTCGCTCCCTACGAGAACTTGAAGGGTTGAACTTGTGATAAATCAGAAACACGAGTGTGAATCGTAAAAGAGGTCTAATCTCCGTTCAAATTTTAGCTGAACATATTGCGATCGTTGCTCGTTTCTTTGAGTTGTACTCAGTTTTGCGTCCTTGGCAAATGGTATTCATAAATTTCCTAATGAAGGCACTCACAACTTCCTATTTCTTCGCATCGAGCGTGAAGCGTTTATTTTGAAGAAATAAACTCGATTGTGATGGTAAAATATGATTGGTATTGACAATGGCAAAGCTGGGTGCTTTGCAGGCGAGTTTTTCGAGTTGTACTCAGTTTTGCGTCCTTAACAACCAGTTATCGAATTTCCTAATAATTAGGCCAACCTCAACTCCCTGTTTCTTCGAACTGAGTGTGAAGCTTTTATCTCTTCCAAATGAACTTGATTATGAAGTAGGTATGTGGTAGGTAGTATCTATGGTTGGTGACAATGGCTAAGCAGTGTTCTTTGCAGACGAGTGATCTATATAGAAAAATAATAAACTGTATATATATACAAGTAGTCTACACTTGAATTGGTGAAAACTTCAAAGTTTGATTTTACTTGGTATTTCCAACAAAAAATGTCTCGTAGCAATTTTTTAACCCCTTGTGTTTCTAAGTTCTTTCAATTTAAAAATAGTATTTTTTTTATTCTTTTTGACTTTTTGTCATTGAATTTTCCAAAACTCTCGGTAATTACGATGTGAATTCAAATTTGAGAATGCAGAACCGTCTTTACCCCAATCCGCATTATCCCAGAAAATGTTGAAGTTATGGCTGTTATTATTATTAATATTTTTTTTTTTAAATTAACTCCCCTCAAAGACTAATTGTCTTTTGTGACGGAGGGGGCACACCATAAATAAATAAAAAAAAATTAAAAAAATGAATAAAAAAAAAGAAAATCACGTTTGCGCATGCGCAGTTGCTACTGTAGGAATAAACACCAACTTACAGAAATATCCAGATATATTCTCGCGACACAAAACGCGGTCACAAAATCTACAATTAAGAATGAATGTTTTTGATAATTCGTCTCCAAGCTTCCAACCGACCAGCAACGCAACAATAAGTAGTTACTGCCCAACATCACCCTCTTCCTCATTTTAGTGGCTGCATCCCGCCTATTCCGAGCTTAGCACTGTTGTTCCGATTGTTCGAAGTATGGGCGAAGTCGATCAACGTGGACCACTATCTTCCTGCGTTTAGGGGTTATTACTCGCACAATTACGTCCGAAATACACTTCATGATCTTGCATGGACCAATCCAGGGACGTTGAAGTTTAGGAGAGCGGCCCACATATCGACGAGGGTAGTGTAACCACACTTGATCCCCCACCTTGAAACGGCTTTCCTTGGCATGCTGGTCATAACGGCGCTTAGCATCAGCAGCTACTTTCCCCATGGTTTGACGCGCAATGTCGTGGGTCTCATGCAACTGTTCCCTCAACTTCATCGCATACTGTGTACGTTTCATGCATTCAGGATTTATTCCAGTAATCAAATCCGCAGGCACAGTCAGTTCACGTCCAAACACCATCATAGCTGGAGAGAACCCAGTTGACTTATGGGCTGTAGCACGGTAAGCAAAAAGAGCAAGCGATAGTCTTTGGTCCCAGTCCCGCTGGTGATCTGCAACTATTTTGGACAACATTTCACACAGAGTTCGGTTAAACCGTTCTACTAATCCGTCGCTTTGGGGGTGTAGTGGCGTTGTTCTAGTCTTGGTTATGCCAAGGATAGTCATGACTTCCCGGAAAACATTAGACTCGAAGTTTCTACCTTGGTCTGTGTGCAACTCCAGGGGAATACCAAACCTGGAAAACACGTTATGTATAAGCCCATCTGCAACAGTCTCAGCCTTCTGGTTGGGAACTGCGAAAGCTTCGGGCCATTTAGTGTAGTAGTCCATGACAACAACAAGAAATTTATTTCCACTGTGTGATTGAGGGAACGGTCCAACTACGTCTACAGCTACACGTTCAAACGGCGCTCCCAAAGCATAAGTTTTTCATTGGGGCACGATCGGGTTTCTGCCCTTTTTTTCCCCTCTGTCCACAAACTGTGCAGGATTTACAAAAATCCCTCACATCCCTGTGTAGTCCTACCCAGTAGAACCTGCGGTGTACCTCAGTGATGGTTCTTTTATAGCCAAAATGGCCCAGCTGATGGACTCGTTGAAGTACAGTCTTTCTAAGCTGCCACGGTACAACAATTTGTCTTTTAGCTCCCTTGACAGTACCACCGCGATCTTCCCAAATTCGGTAGAGTACACCTCCGACAAGTTCCAAGGAATCAAAAGCAGCCCACAAGGCTTTTGTGTTGGCACTGAGCGGAGATACTTGCTGCCAGCCTGGGCGTGTTCCTGCAGCTTTCCACTCCCAAACTGGGCGGATATCGGCATCCTGGAGCTGTTCATCCTTCCACTGCAGTCCTTCTTCCATTTTTACTCTACACAGTTCCACCACATCTTTTTCTTCCTGACGAGCGCAGTATCTACAATTTTCCTCTAAACAAGGCCGTCGGGATAATCCATCAGCATTAGAATGTGAGGTTCCACGCCGATACTCAATGTGGACATTGAAGAGAGTGACAATCTCAAGCCAGCGGGCCATCTGCCCATCAGGATGTTTGAAACTCTTTAACCATTGCAAAGATGAATGATCACTTCTGACTGTCAGGGTTTTTCCATTATCTAAACCAAAGGAGCGGAAATGCGTCAGAGCAGCAACTACAGCCAAAAGCTCTTTCCGTGTAACACAGTAGTTCCGCTCCTGCCTAGAAAGACACCTGCTGTAATACCCCAGTACAGTTTCCTGCTGCCCCTGATATTGAGAGAGCACAGCTCCAATTGCCCTGTCGCTCGCATCCACATCCAGGATAAACAGGCAATCTGGCAACACATGCCCCAATATAGGTGCTGTTGTGAGGGCTGTCTTAAGATCATCAAATGCTGCCTGGCATTCTTCATTCCATTGCAATGGCCCCTTGGCATTCTGAGCGTGATAGAGAGGTTGTGTTCGAACAGCAAAGTTTGAAATGAACGAGCGGTAATAAGAACAGAACCCTACAAAGGTGCGAAGTTCTTTTGTTGTCTGTGGAATTGGCCACTTTTCAACCTTTTCTGTCTTTGCAGGATCAGTGGAAATACCCTTTGCCGAGATTACATAACCCAAATAGCAAACACTGCGGCGAAAAAGCTCACATTTCTTGGCATTCAGCTTTATGCCCTGCTTGCGCAATTCCGAGAAAACATCTCGTAGCCATGTAAGCTGCTCTGCAAAAGTAGGTGTGTCTACTAGAACATCATCAAGGTAAACCTTGACTCTGCCCTTGCTGATTTGGGAATGTAGTGCCCTGGCCATTGCCCGCTGGAAGGTGGCAGGGGCATTGCACAGCCCAAATGGCATTACACGAAATTGCCACAACCCTCTGGGGGTGCAAAAGGCAGTTTTCTCCTTATCTTTGGCCCGCATTTTGACCTGCCAATATCCGCTCTGAAGGTCTAGGGTGGAGAACCATTTGCTACCAGCAAGAGCACTGAGGAGGTCATCAATGTGAGGGAGGGGATAAGAGTCCTTCCGAGTTGCATCATTGAGCCGCCGGTAGTCAATACAGAACCTGGTTGTCCCATCTTTCTTACCTACCAGTACAATAGGACTGGTCCATGGACTTTTTGATGGCTCAATTATTCTTGCTTGCTCCATTTCTGCTATCAGCTTATCAACCTCTTGAAGTCTATGGGGTGGAATGCGTCTTGGGACCTGGCGGATGGGAGAGTCTGTGAGTACCTCAATGCAATGCTCAACTTCTTTGATTTGTCCCAAATCAGTCTTAGTTGTAGCAAATACATCAGCAAATTCAACCAACAACAGCCGAACTGACTCAAGTTGAGCTGAAGAGAGGAAACCAATAAGCTTTGAGAAAAGAGCCTTCACATGGGATGGTACGCCACATTCTTCTAGGTCATCTGCTGGTTTCAACTCTTCATGAGGCCTTGGGTCCAGAGAACGAAACATTTTCTCTCCTACTTGTTCTTCCTTTTCCAGGGTCACTAATGAGAGATAATCCTCAATGGTAAATGAAACTACAGTATCTCCAATTTGCATGCTTCTCTGTCCTATGTCAATTCTGCATCCATATTCCTGTAAGAAATCAAGGCCAAGAATACAGTCTTCACCAATCGGTGCCACTATTGTTTCGTGTATTCTCTGAATGCCATCCCCAACATCCAAAGGTACTGTTGCACGACCCAAGGTGGGTGATATTACTCCCGTGGCAGTTCGGAGCATGCCTTCAGTACCAGAACATACCTGAATGTTGGCCTTCTCCAATATAAATGGAGACACAAATGTAGCTGTGGCTCCTGTATCCACCAACAGTTTGCAAGAAACTGTCCCGATTCTTCCCCACAAACTCAAGGATCCTCCTCCTCCGATTCGGTAAACCACCTCATGAGGTCCTGCATCTCTCTGATCCCCTAAACTGCTGGGCCGGTGGATACGAGCCAAACTGCGCCCATTTAGTTTGGCCGCTCGTCGTTTCCCTGTGTGTTTGCTGCCTGCTGTTTATTGATGTTCCATGTTGGACAATCACGACAATAATGACCCAAGCCATCACACCTCCAACAAGCCACTCGGGAGTTTTGGGAAGAACCCGACATTTGCCTGGGGAGCTGCTGTCCCACTGGGTGCATTCTCCTATGCTGAGCTGCGTAAACATTGTTCAAAGGGGGAGAATCGAACTGTACTGCTACGTTCCCTTGGTAGTCGTGAGGCGTTGGATTGAGCATGCTTTCCACCACATCAGCACCCCTTAAACTTATTCCGCGGTATGTGCGGTCTCTCTGTGAAGCAGCTTCCACTCTGAGGGCAGCTACAAGGGCCTCTGACATAGTGGTTGCAGACAGGATGTCAATGGCTCTCCTCACCTCAGGGTCGCGAAGTCCTCGTGAAAAGTGATAGACTCCATGGCGTTCAACATCAGAGACTGAGTTACGAGCAAGGGTGCAAATTGCCTGATGAAATTGCCTTATGTCCTCCTCAGGCTTTTGGGTCCGTGTATTCAAAAGGGTCAGAAACATTTGTGCTTGATTTTGTACTCCATACCTCTCCTCTAATGCAGCAACCAGGCGCCTGTAAGTCCTAGGTGGGCTAACATCACTGAGAAGAGCGAGAGCTGGCCCGGATAACGCCGAAGATAGACCTTAGAATCGTCATCCCACCCATTCGCTCTGGCAACTATCTCAAACTGAATGAGGTAAGCCTCTAACTCTGCTGAACCATCGAAGGGGCTCACTTTCTTGGGCGCTGCCCCACAAGGAGCCAAACCGTCTCTAGAAGACTGAAACACTGAGGTTGTAGGGTTGGTGCGTGACCCTCCTTGGACTGATCTTGTCATGAAGTCCTGAACAGGACGCAGAACATCGCGCAACTCTAGTGCCAACTCATTTATTAAAGTTTCTTTAAATCGATCTAAATTTTCATTTACTTGCCTCATGATGTTGGTCCCATCTAACTGAGGAGGTGGAGGTCGAGGTAACTCGTCTTGCTGCTGCACTTCAGATGATGTAGGTTCCTGCTCCTGGCCCGTTCCTTCCTCGTCTACATTTTCGCGCAAATCAAGAAAAGAAATAACGCGCCCACTACGAAAAACATGCTGTCCAGCAGACGTGTAAGGTTCATAAGGTTCCAGACATCATAAAAAACTTCTAACACCAGTTGTAAGAACAAACAACAACTTACAGTAATATCCAGATATATTCTCGCGACACAAAACGCGGTCACAAAATCTACAATTAAGAATGAATGTTTTTGATAATTCGTCTCCAAGCTTCCAACCGACCAGCAACGCAACAATAAGTAGTTACTGCCCAACACTACTATCAATCTGAGAGCGTTCATTTTCTTTGGGGACCATCTACACGCCAACCCGCACAATCCCTGAAAATTTCATCGAAATCAGACAATAACTTCTTATAATATAATATACTACATATTATGTAGTTATGCCCGTTACAAGGATTTCATGACAGACACACAGACATGATACTAAAATTGTTCAGGAAGGTCTAAAACGTAAAACTCGATTGGAGAATTTGATTTTCGAAAACATTTATTTTTCAACTCGAGAAGTGAAAACAAAGGTTTTGCTACCTTAGTGGTCTCGGAAGCAAAAATTTCTACGTTTTGTTGCAAATTAGGTACTTGTAGAATGAGGAATTTCACCATGTCGGAATTTCCTATTTTTGACCCCAAAATCGGATTCAGCACCTCGAAAAACCTCCTAAGGCAAACTTTCAGCCCGAACTTCCTAATTTACGAATAAACAAAACAGTGTAGAAAATACGAATGTTTAAAAAAAACCGGGAAAATGACGTTATGCTGGAATAGTTCATTTATGGCCGCTTGAAACGCTGAGATCGAGAAACCTATAGTCCCCAGATGCAAAATTTCACGAAACAGTAAAGTTCGAAATCGAAAAACTGAAGAAAAAAATAGAAAAAGCAAGATGGGGAAAATTAGGTTTCCCCTGTTTTTGTTTGATAACTTTTCTCTTATATAACACGATTTCGTCGTCCCAATGGGCAACACTGGGAGGAGACGGCGATCCGAACAGCCCAATCAGCGAGCGTTCCCGCTTCACGTCCGTTTTCCCGGTTAGTTTTGAAATCAAAAATTTTGATTGTCCCCCAAAAATAACAGGAGACTTATTTTCCGAAATCAGCCCGATTTTCATCTATCCCACACCAATAACTATTCAGGAAAAATGCAAACAGAATTCGGTGAAATTCCTCTTTGACCCCTGAAGTTTGGCCTTATCTTTCTTGGACACCCTGTTTCCCTGCATCCATGATAAACGCGATCGATAGGTATTTTGTAAGTTGATATACCCTCCTTTCCTCCCGACATCTGGAATTTTCTATATTTTACGTACATTTAGGACTCGCCTACTCAGGAAAAGTTGATCGCAACAGGACTGTAAATCTTTATGAATTTTGATTTGATCAAGTTTGATTTACCCTACCGATATTTGATTTTGCTTGGAACCAAATTTGTATTCATCGACAGGTCAAAAAATCCAACATTGTGTAAATTCGTAAATTGCTACCAGCAAAAAAAAATTGTTTTTCAACTCGAGAAGTGAAAACCAAGATTCCGCTACCTTGGTTGACTCGGAAGCAAAAGTGCTTAGAGGGAACAGTTGTTGCAAATTAGTTGTAGAATCAATTCCTGAAGTATTGAGTATTGTTGATTGGTTTTGAGACAACCTGGATAACTCAAGATTAATGTGAAATTTTTGATTTTTGGGGGCCCACATTTTTTGTGTTGCTATTTGGATGCATCCCTATCTTCAACTGTGAAAAATCGACTTCGTTTTTGTTGGATAAATTTCATATTTTGTTTTGAAATTTTTACTGAAGCTTTCCAATATTTTAATAGTTTGTATACCTAGATTATTCTATTATCATGTTTCTATTCTACGAAGAATATTATTTATGTTTCATTAATATAAGGTGGTTTGGCTAATAACATTAGGTCTTGTTATGTTTTATCGCTTACAACTAATATGGTTCATTCATTCAGGCATCAGAAAAACCGCCTCAAACGACTTGCCCGGTGAAGTGCTACTGTCACGAGGGCAGGACGCCGAAGAAAATCGAATCGAGAAAGTCTGAGAAAAGTGCGGAAACGAGAAAAACGTGGGATCAGATCCTGAGCCAGCATCTGGACCTGGGTGCGAAAGAGGAACGCATTCCTGCGAAAAGGCGTCAATTTTGCTGGGTTAGTAGAAATTCAGAGCACTGCCTCACATTTAATGCTTGCGGGTTGAAAAACTTTTTGCCTAATTATAGCGGTCGATGTGCACTGATTAGTAAACATTCGGAGACCTCCGCGGGTCACCCTCTCTCCCGCGTAACGTTTTTGAAGTGGTTAGTCCAAGGCTTAAGTATGTTCCATGCTAAAATAAATTTACTGAACTATTTCCGTACTCAGGTTGTCCTTAAAAAAGGGTGGTTTTTAGAATGGAAAAACTAGTCGAATGCAACTTGGATTCCCCGTTTACGTTTGCCATGTGCAGAACACGGAGGAAAAACGTTGATAGCGATCCCTATGGGGCCGTTCTCGAACTTTCAGTGGCTGATGAGCGCTAATTCAGCCCTTATGTGAGCTGTCACTTTGGTGGGTTTCAGAGGTAGACGCTGATTTCGAAGCCACCAAAAACTGGCCAGGAGTGAGGGTTGTTGGTAGGCTTCTATTTTAAACGATGTCCCTACTCATTAATATACCCAAAATTCAAAAAAGTCGATTTCGCATTTTTTGGCGCTTAGGGAGTTTTTGAAGTAAGCTATCCAATTAGTGTGGAGCTTGAAGCCGCTACTATTGAAATGAAACTTCTATGCGCTTTTAGGACTTTTTTTTAAAGAGCGGTTTATTGAATTTTAGGAGGAAGAGAAAACTCGTCCGATGGAGCGGCCAAGTAGCTTAGGTCGTGAGACATTCAGCCGGCGGATTTTGGACGACTGGTGTCACCCTGGCTGCTTCGTCAGCGATCTGATCGAGAACAAACCTGAAGAACTTGTCGAGCTAAAAAAAAGTATCGACCGAGCCGTGAAGAAGATGGGTAAGTATCATTCCTGCTCTGCCTACGTTAGAAGGGTCTTGTAGTACTTCCAAGTGCACGTTTACTAATTTTATAATGGGGAATTTGCCTCAATTTTAGATTCTGGAATTTCAAGTCAAATCCTATAATAGGGCCCTAGAATAACGTTTAACACTAGGAATAACCAAGGGGAAAAAATTACCGTAGGAGAAAATGCCAAAACAAGTGACAAAACACCTCTGTCTGTTACAAAACACCGCGAAAATCGAGGAATATTGTTGACGTCATACGAAAAAAAACGACGCGAAAACAACTCCGACAACAGACAGAGTTCTAGCACCGCCACACAAAACGATCCAGTAAAATGGCTACTCGAATAATGTGATTCAAATCTTGAAACTAAATAAGAGAAGATGAAGACTAATAATGCTTGATAAACTAGTAGGTAGAATCGTATTGTAAAAAAGTGAGTAATATTGTTTCTTTTGGTCACTTTTGTGTCTGGGTTCTTCCTGCCAGTTCACGGCTCACTCTTGTGCGCACTACTTGTAAGCTAAAAGTTCGTGTATGTTCCGCTTCTGTGGTAAGCGCCACAGAACCTCCTTTGAAGTCAGATTGGTAGAATATCCGTTACGTTTCAAACATGGCTGCCTCTTACACATTGCCACCACATTTAAAATTTCCATCTTCCTTCAATTCTCTAAATTTTTTGGATGCGTTTTCGAGCAGCTCACTATGGTTTTATTCCATAAAAATAAACCCTTATTCGAAAAAAAAAAAAAAATGTGAGGCAAATTCCCCATTCTAAAAAAAGTCCATTCATGCAGTACATATGAGCAAAATTGCAAAAGAGTTAAAAAAAAAAAAATTTTAAATACATCTTTAAAGTTAATATTAAGAAAATGGGAATATTAACTGTTATGTTTTGTGATAACTATAAATTTGGAATAAACTGATTACTGAGAAATTTACTGCTTTGTCTATCTGACTAGCTGAATTAAATTATTTATTTCACTAGGTCTGAGCTGAAAGAAGGTGAATTTACGAGGATAGATTGATAATTTGGTGCTGGTCTGTTAAGAAACCAGCTTGTGAAGTCAAGGGGCTCTCTGTCCGTCGCTGTTCGTTCCTCGTTCGTGATCAGTCTAATCTCTTACGACCAGGCGCTCAAAGTTTCAAAAATGTTTCTAAATTTGAAATTTTCCTGAATTTTCGAAATTAATGAGTGCATCTACCTTGAGAATAGCTGGCCATACACGGACGTTCTTTCCTCTCGAAAATCGCGGAGTGTGGAAACGCCGAAGGAAAACGGGGAAGGAAAGAACGGGAAGGGAAAGTGTGGTGAACAAAATGCGAAAAGTTTGTTCCCTTGGTAAATCGTGGCGCGTGGATACGGCAGAGGGTTCGGGAAGGGATTCGTGGTAGGAAAGAGCGGGAAGGGAAAACTGGGCCGAACTCTTGAAAAATTTTGAGACGAAAGGATTTGGCAAATGATCGACTGGCGCGTTATCATTTGAGAGGAAAAAGCGTTAGTTATTGGGGAAACCCCCTCCTTTATCGTGGCGTTTATCCTGGAGCATTGTCATGTTTGAAATTCGTACAGGATCGAAGGAAAATCGAGAGGATTTTCAGTCTGATGTTGGAGTTCCTTCTTGCTGGTGTTGAGAGCGTAAGCTGCGGATAAAATGAGTATTCAAGGCCGAAAAAAGAAGGAATTAAGTACCATTGAGTACCACCGTCCCTCGAGGTATTTTGATCTGCCTGAGGATCGTCAACTTCCACATCACTTGCTCGAGGTTGAGACATGCTGTCAGTATTATCGCCATCACATAGTTCAGGGGTTGACTGGAGTTGAGAGTCTGACAAATTATCAATACTGTCAGTCGGTAGTTCCTGGTCGCGGGTGAACATAAGCAGGTCGAAGTACCACAGGCTAGGAACGTATTGTTCATCGAGACCTGCACCACTTTTTCGGTACTTTTCGAATTTTTTCAACTCCTTGCGAAACGAGCCTCGCAAGGATTGAATTTTTTTAGAGACCAAGTCGCGATCAGCATCCGGGTCTACCTTTTTATACAGCTCGATAAGCGCATCGTACCCAACATTCTTTAAATTGTGGTTTACATACTCTTTGGACTTTGTTTTCCAAAGAGCTGGATGCTCCGGGTATATTGAAATGAATTCGGTCATGAATTCTTTCGTTGTATGGCGAATGTCCGTCATAACGAAGTAGTATGACACAAGACACACAAGAAACACAAGATGATCGAAGCAACGTGAGCAACTATCGAAGCAGTGAACTACTGGCGCGGGCTCGGGGTAAATCCCCTCTCATTTCCCCTCCAGTACGAACATCCACTAACACAGATGATTCTTGGAATGATCATTCCACGAATCGTCTGCACAACACTTCCATTTCATCATCAAATCCCCTCCCAATTCCTCTCACGAACAACAACCACTAAAGCAGATGATTCTCAAAAAGATCATTCCACGAATCGTGTGCAAAATAACTCCCCGTTTTTTCATGGCGCGTCTCAGCGCCCACTCACACACGTGATTTTCAAGATGAAATGATTACGAGCCATGATTTTCGAGAGGAAAGAACGTCCGTGTATGGCCAGCTAATTTCACATACACGTCCGTGTATGGCCAGGAATTTCACCTTGTCGGAATTTCCTATTTTTGACCCCAAAATCGGATTCAGCACCTCGAAAAACTACGTATTGCAAACTTTCAGCCCCTACTTCCTGATTTACGAATAAACAAAACAGTATAGAAAATATGAACGTTTAAAAAAACCGGGAGGATGACGTCAATAGTTCATGTATGGCCGCTTGAAGCGCTGAGATCATGAAATCTATAGTCCCCAGATGCACCATTTCACAAAACCTGTAAAGTTCAAAATCGAAAAACTGAAGGAAAAAAAAAAATAGAAAAGGCAAGATGGGGAAAATTAGGTTTCCCCTGTTTTTGTTTGATAACTTTCCTCTTAGATAACACGATTTCGTCGTTCCATTGGGCAACAATGGGAGGAGACGGCGATCCGCCAACAGCCAATCAGCTAGCGTTCCCGCTTCACGTTGAAGAGGTCCGTTTTCCCGGTTATTTTTTGAAATCATAAATTTTGATTGTCTCCCAAAAACAACAGGAGATTTATTATCCGAAATCAACCCAATTTTCATCTATCCCACACCATTAACTATTCAGGAAACATGCAAACAGAATTCGGTGAAATTCTTCTTTGAAAAACTAAAGATTGCCGCTCGAATCATCAATATAGAACAATAAATGCTCGATTTTGATGATTCGAGCTGCAGTCTTTTGGTTTTTCAATTCCCCAGGTAGATGTACTAATGAATTTCGAAAACAGTCGAAAATTTCATGTTTGGGTACAACTTTGAAACTTTGAGCGCCGGTTCGTAAGAGATTAGACGAACGAGGAACATACGGCGACTGACAGAGACCTCCTTAGAAATTTTGATAATAATTTTTTGTTATGAATTTAATTCTGATCTATATAGAAACCAGCTTGTTGTAAAATTGGCTTCTGGTGTTTTAAAACCAATGAATATGAAGTGATGTCTCTAGAGCTCGAGTAGAGTGGTGCTGAGGAGGTAGTGAAAAGTTAACCTTGAGTGGGGCTCCAGCAAAGGTATTTATACCCCGTCTCCTGTCAAAGTACCTGTTTTTGAGTAGGACAGTGGTGGAGAAGGGTAGTCGAATGGCGCCTAATTACCGTCGAGGACAGTTGACTCCTCTGTTGGAGGGACACCTGCATTTGACGACTTGTCCATTTTAGAATTCGAGTACACGTGCACTTGGAGGTACGGCATTATCTATATAACAGAGTAGTCAGCCTTATGGGTGTAGCACATAGCACGAATCGTTAGAATTATATGTGGCCACCCCCACAGTAAAACCCAGATAAACTACCGGTAGTACAAGGCTATTATGATTGGATCTTCAAGCGTGGCACCCTGGAAGAAGAAGGGGGGGGGGTCTCCCTAGCTACTTCTTCTGGAGTCAGTCTGGCTTAGAGCAAGCGAGTGAACTGAAAGGGGATTTTCGGCGGTCTTGTACTTATCTAGAGCTATCTGATTGATTTATAATCCGTTTTGAACCAAGTTATTTTAAAATACAGTTTGTTTCTTTATACACGAGTGGTGTATGATCCTGACTACCACCTGGAGGAAGAGGAAATACCGGCAGATGGGATAAGAGTTATCCCATCTCCATCGTACACAATCAACCTCTTGGTTAAACATTTTAAAAAACCTCAAAAAAAAACGTCTGCCGAGTTGGGTGGGCAGTATAGCTTCCTCACTCATTGTAACATGGACGTATAGAATCAGTTGGCGAAAAAATTATGATTCAAAGAGTTATTGAATACCAAAATATTGGCGATAATATGCGGGATAGGGTTGCACGTATTAATGTTTATAATATTTTTATAATTTTTATAAGGTATTATAGTTTATAATATTTTGTATTTTCAACGTAGAATTTTATTTAGCGGTCCACCGTCTAGGACCTAACCCACACAATCCCTGAAAATTTCATCGAAATTGGTTGAATAGTTGCGGAGCTTTGGTTGTAACAATAAATTTAAAGTTCGCGCATGCGCAGCGGCTATTGCTTGACCAATTTGATTGAAACTTATAGGGTGTCTCTTAGAAGTTAGTCCCTAACTAACCTCCAAATTAGAAACCGAGAAACCGAGGTTCCAGGAAATTCACGTTTGCGCATGCGCACTCGCTCCTATTGGTCCGAAGGTGCTGAAATTTATAGGGGACCGTCTAGTACCTAACCTGCACAATCCCTGAAAATTTCATCAAAATCGGACCACAGGTTAGTATAGTTTTGCCCGGGACAAGGATTGACCACAGACAGACCGACAGACAGACACGGAACCAAAATTGTTCGGGAAGCTCTAAAACGCAAAAAGCAAGTGGAAATTTTGATTTTGGAGGACATTTTTCTTCACTTCTTTCACGAATACAAAGCTTCCCTACCTTCGGTAGTGAGGAAGCAAAAACACTCTCCTTGTCACCCCGAGCTCAAGGAGTAGATACCCACACGAAAATTGTTATTTCTTTCGTATTTTATGTATAACATACCAACCTACTGTATGCTCAGGGTATGTTTTGAAGATGTTAGGAGTCCATATTCATGTTCTACTCGTCTCTCCGTACAGTCCAGGAAGAAGTATTTAAACATGAGATAAAAATACTGTATGAAATCCAGAAGGCATTGTATCATCGAAAGTGTGATAGTCCCTTTCTCAAGTTATTCATTTTAATCCTTCGCAAAAATGCTAATTTCCTATTTTTTGTATTGCTGACCATTGTGCTGAGGCGATATGTACCTATCATGGAGAAAAAACATTGCTACAGTAGGAGTTTAGCTCTTGAACGTGGCGGTTCTGCTTGAATATTTAGTATCTGGACTGATGGGGTTCTGACCAGTCTCCGATAAAGATCATTTTTAATTAGGCGAGGAGTCTCAATTTTGCTTCCTCACTACCGAAGGTAGGGAAGCTTTGTATTCGTGAAAGAAGTGAAAAAAAAAATGTCCTCCTAAATCAAAATTTCCACTTGCTTTTTGCGTTTTAGAGCTTCCCGAACAATTTTGGTTCCGTGTCTGTCTGTCTGTCGGTCTGTCTGTGGTCAATCCTTGTCCCGGGCAAAACTATACTAACCTGTGGTCCGATTTTGATGAAATTTTCAGGGATTGTGCGGGTTAGGTCCTAGACGGTCCCCTATCAATTTCAGCACCTTCGGACCAATAGGATGCGCAAACGTGAATTTCCTGGAACCTCGGTTTCTAATGAACCGATTTTGCTCAAATTTGGAGGTTAGTTAGGGACTAACTTCTAAGAGACACCCTATAAGTTTCAATCAAATTGGTCAAGCAATAGCCGCTGCGCATGCGCGAACTTTAAATTTATTATAATTTTTTCGCCAACTGATTCTATACGTCCATGTTACAATGAGTGAGGAAGCTATACTGCCCACCCAACTTGGCAGACGTTTTTTCTCCGTGCTATTTCCCTACTTCGCAGTACCCATTTTACTTTTAGTTATAAAACACCATTAATCTTCAATTTAGTAAAATTCAATCTGAAAAAATAAAAGTTTCATTGACTAACCTGATTAATCTATTGCCAAAATATGTTTGGGGAATAGGTGAGGGTTTCTATTTATACGCAAACCAATTTACCTATCCCTAAGTTGAATAATTTATTCGGCATAGTTGAATAGGGTGTGCGCCTGGGTAGGAAAAACTATTTATTGTTATTTTTAATCTAAGGTAGATCTCATTCTGAGAAATTTAGTACCAACCGCGACCTTCTAGCGTGTGTATCGTTTCCTATGAATTTTTGAAGTTTCGACCGTTTATGATGTCACAGTGGGCTGGGGGGTCCCGCCCTGGCGAGAGGGGCGCGTGACGTCATAAACGGTAGAAACTTTGAAAAATCATAGAAACAGATCTACTCACGCTAGAAGGTCGCGGGTGGTGCCAAAATTCTCAGAATGAGGTCTACTTTCGATTAAAAATCTTTAAAAAATCAAGGCGCACCCCCATTAAGAAATACAAATTTGAAAGGAGCTCCTTGGATTATTTTAATGCTCTCTTAATTCTATAAGACTTTTTTCCTAGTTGTTAGCTTATAGTAAAGTTCTGACCGTTTTTGTTGCTCAATGATTCCGGGTTTGCAGCCAGCAGTGAAGATATGTGCAGTATGTCGTCGTTACTTCATACAGGAAGTAGAGACGAAAAGAGAAGAAGCAAAGGGGACATGTCTTCATTTCTAGCGTTACTCCTCTATCAGCTGCCGAAATAACATTGATTGTTAAATTTCAGGTTTGAAAGACCGCTGTCCTCAAGAAGAGCCAACCAGGGACTGCGACCGACCAAAAGTCGTCTTGGAATATCTGGAAGAGCTAAACGTAGAAATGCTCAAAAAGCGCCTTGAAGAGAACGAGTCTCGGTTTAATAACATGAGGAAAACACTTGAAGGAGCCTTGGCCGCCAATAAACTGGAAATTCAGTCCCTCAAAAGTGAACTATTTATGAAACATGAGGTATGTATTACGGAAAAAACGACGATTATCTATTTTTGATTTGTGATTGTAATATCTATTCCGTCTGCAATGAAAGAAAGGTCTACCAAGGGGTGTGGCACATAGCTTCCCCGTATCCATAACCTAAATTGTTTAGGTAATGATGTTGTGATCAGCGACCTCTTCGCATTTCTGTCCATTCGCTTCCTTAGCTCAAGGTAACGAGCTCCGACTCAGAAGTGTAAATATAGTTTAGTCAGACGATAGGCGATCGATCCCCGGTCGAGGGAAGTTAATTTTTACACTTCTGAGTCGGAGCTCGTTACCACTGAGCTAAGGAAGCGAATGGACAGAAATGCGAAGAGGTCGCAATCCGATGGATTGTAGCTAATATCAAAACTTCGTATCTCTAAGTACCTACACGCTAATCAGCATAATCGTGTTTCTGTGTGTGTGTGTGTGGGGGGGCACTGGAACACAGTCCAGTTTCTGGCGGAAAAAAGGAATCCCCAATAACTTGAAGTAATTCTTAATTTTTGAGAATTGAGAATCTTGATCCATGGTGTAGCATTTAGAAAAGTCTTTGCTAAGCTGGACGTTTAACACTCCTTTATCTTCAGTCTAAGTATATTTTAATTTCACTGTAATGAAGCATATTTTACAAAAATTTACTAAAATCTTTATCTGATTTGTATATATATGGATCACCAATGAAGACATAAAACAAAAACATGATATGCCTTGGGTCATCAAGACGGCAGAGGTTCCATGGGTAACTAGGACAAGGTGAAATAATATTTTACTAGATTATGTAATAAGAGGAATATGGAGTTACGGAGGAACGTATTATTAATATTACTATTTTCTTCGTACAAATATTGAATTATTGTTCTATTCATGTTTGTTATGTCCTCATTGGGAGGCATGTCCTATGCACATGGAGGCATCAATTTCATTTTGGTTCTAGGCGTAGGTAAACTCCCTGTAACGCCATGCGTTCCGCACATATTTGCAGAAGCGCCCAATCAGGTCCGTTCAGCTGCGCTATGAACTCTGGTCTCGACAAATACAGGCACCCAAAGCATTCCAGTCTCGCATAACTCAGAATTGGACATTGGGCCACAAAATGTTCCACTGTCTCGTTCGCCGCCAGATTGCACAGTACTTAAACACAGAAATGAGTTTCGGTTTCTCAACCACGGCTGCCAATTGATGTTCAAAAGTTCCCCTTTGCACCTAGCTATTAACATGGCCTCGTACGGTTTTTTCTCGAAATAGTTGACGTTCCTATCGAGTTGCTGGTAAATCAGGTGGTACTGAGCAGTCTCTGCTTAGTCTCTGAAGGACTGCAAAAAGGCCGTCCGCTGCCTCCCAAGCACTTCCTTAATCAGACTAGTAAAGTGCGTTGGGTCGAAGACTGTTGTTGTGGGCAACAGTGACACCTCAGCGAGCATATCACCCCACACCCTCGTCCAGCCGATTTTCCTCCTTATCACTTCCAGTGCTGTCACTCTGGTATATCGCCTATCGGGCTGTCGCAACACTTTCAATCAGAGATGGGCGAATTATTATTCATAAATACGATTATGAATACAAATCATATCTGCGATTTCATGATTATGAATACGAATACAGCTATGAATATGAATATCAATACCATTACAATCGTATTCACACTTTGAATATGATTTTCCCCCATATTCGTATTTTGAATACGGTTTTATGATTTTTTCTATGATTTCCCTAAAAATCGATTTTTTTAAACGATTTTCCCTGAAAATCATATTTTTTTAATGATTTTCTCCCGAACAATGGACATATTTATGACCTAACTTTGTCAAAATAATCTATCAAAATTCGAAACGTTCGCCAATTTCAGTTCATGTTTTTAGCGTTAAGAACGTTCGGTGATGTTGTAGTAAAACAAAAACTTTCAGCGAAAATCGTTATTACAAACAATTCAGTAGAAATTACGTCGTAGTTTCTATACGGTTGGTCGTGGCGACCTGGGGTTGGTCTCATTCGATTCTGCGTGAAAAATCCTATAAGAATTGGCGAGCGTTTCGAATTTTGATAGACTATTTTGACAAAGTTAGGTCATAAATATGTCCATTGTTCGTTGAAAATCATTTTAAAAAAGTATGATTTTCTGGGAAAATCGTAAACAAATCGATTTTTAGGGAAATCATAGAAAAAGTTATAAAATTTATAAATCAACCTACCCCCGGGGACAGGTTGATTGTAATTATAATAGGAAGGTAAGGGATTTGGTATTTGACATTGGCAGCAGGCTCTGCTGTCTCTGAACACAACAACTTTCGCAGAAAAAAGGAAGTTTTAGGGTAAAAACCCTAGAACGACTGAGATTTTTCGTCCTAATATGTTGGCAACCCTGCTAGCAGGTCCCGATAGCCCGCTCGACGGCCATTTTCCTCATTACAGTTTTAAGACAAAACCTGCTAGACTGACGGATACTGAGGGCCGGGACTAAGCAAACCAACAAAAACAACCAGGAGGGGTTCCCAATAAGGGAGAAAAAATCCCCGACGAAAAAAACAGTCGCACTTTAGGAACTGAGCAAACTCATTCCAAGCCCCGCGACTGAGGGTGGGACTGCAAATACCAAATCCCTTACCTTCCTATTATAATTACAATCAACCTGTCCCCGGGGGTAGGTTGATTTATAAATTATACTACGGAAGGACGGGATTTGGTATTTGACATTGGCAGCTGTTAGCAGATACCAAGTATCCGCCAGTCTGCTCCAGGGTGCTACCTCGCAAAACATAAGAAAAAGTTTGCATTGTAGCCCCGCTCAGCCTCCTCTCAGGGACTGAGACTGTGTATCCTCTTAGCCAGGTTCCTCTGCAGCACATCACCCCCACAGTTCGTAAGCTGACCTGATCACAGGACAGCCCAACAACAGGTAAACCAAAGTACCTCAAACAAGGATTCAACCTCGGATAGAACAGCAAACATCACATTAGGTATATCTTGGATTAAGCATATACAATCATTTAAAAACTGAAAATCATATAAACATGTATGTAAACCTGTAGAAACAGGTATGTATTGTAGTGACGTCCCTCTTGACAGTACCGCTCGAGCAAACTCGCCCTGCAAAGAGAGAGGACGATTATAGAATTTTTGGAACATATGTGAACGAGAAGACCAACCAGCTGCAGAAAAAATTACATCAATAGGGACGTGTTCCCTGGCCGCCTTTGACACCGCCGCATGTCGCGTTGAATGCGGTTTAAACCTTGAAATATCCACTTTTGCCCAAATTAACACATCACGGACCCATCTAGCCAATGTTGGGCCTGACGCCGGCCCGTGACGTCCTCTGGTAGTCAAGAACAATGGAACTCCCGGTCCCCCTAAGGAGGCCGTGAGGTCCAAGTAACGCCTAAGGCATGAGGGCACACATACCAACTGATCCTCTGGCAAAAAGGGTAAAATCAATGACTGAGCGAAGACCCCTGGCCTCGAGGTCTTAAGCATTTGAGGCACTCTAATCACCACCTGATGGTCCTCAAAGAGAATCTGATCTCTAGTAATTACTCTGAGAGTCTGCATGCGCTGGCCTGTGGCCAATAATAACAACACTACGAGTTTTCGTGCCACAAACTCTAGTGACCCCTCCTCAGACCCCCTGAAAAAATCCAACACTTGAGCTGGATCCCAAGTAGATTGATATCGGGGCCCCGATGGTCTCAACTTGAAAACTGATTTAATGAATCTACACACATCCGGGTTCGTTCCAACCCCGGAATCTGTCAGCAAGGCCAAGGCTGCTCGGTGAGTATTAAACGAGCTGTACGATTGGGACCTAGTATCCAATAAATATTGAAAAAACTCAATTACATGCAAGGGGGTCACCTGGAACACGTCAATGGATGATAAGTGACAAAATTCGCTCCACAAACGATATGAAGATGAATATTGCTTTATAGTCGTTGCCGCCAGGGACTGGCACATGGTATCGGCCACTCTACCATCGTATCCCCGTCTGATAAATGCCTCCCTGATAAGACTGCGGCCATCAAGGTCCTGGACTGCTCCAGGGGGTGCGGTTCCGAACTATAAGGGGAAAAAAAAAAAGCATCTAATTTAGGAGAAATCCATATAACTTCTGAAATAATCAGCGACTGAAAAACAGGTAACCACACCTGTGTTCTCCAGTTAGGTGCTACAACAATACCTATGGCCCCTTCATTTTGGATCTTCTGGAGAACCCTGGACATGAGTGCGAATGGAGGAAAAGCGTAGAAAAACATTTTCGTCCAAGGTA
The DNA here is from genome assembly GCA_009739505.2 of Apolygus lucorum. Classification (NCBI taxonomy): domain Eukaryota; kingdom Metazoa; phylum Arthropoda; class Insecta; order Hemiptera; family Miridae; genus Apolygus; species Apolygus lucorum. Next base: position 38,489,516 of record CM019169.2, read on the forward strand.
CCGTAAATGCCTCGACTCCCTCCGCCAAAGGGTGGGGGAGCCACGAAAAGAAACGAGAACACAGATGTAGGTCACCTGACGCAAATAAATCCACCTCAGGCGCCCCAAACGCTGATACAATTCTTCTAAATACTGTCTGAGTCAAGCCCCACTCAGTATGCCTGTGATCCCGTCTAGATTCCGCATCAGCCACTACATTATCTGCTGAGGCAATGTATGAAGCCATCAACCATAAATTTCTCTCCTCGCAAAATCCCCAAATTTTGCGCGCTAAACTGTGAAAGTGAGGAAAACGCACACTCCCCGCTTTGTTAATGATCGCTAAAGCAGTAGTATTATCCACTCTCAATAAGATAGCTTCATTTCTCCACTCTTGGCCCAAAGCCTGTAGAGACAACAATACCGCCCACAATTCTTTCTCATTTATAGCATTTCCGAATTGAGTTAAACCTTTTCCATTTAGATTTAAACCTTTTCCATTTAGGTTTAAACCTTTTCCATTTAGATTTAAACCTTTTCCATTTAGATTTAAACCTTTTCCATTTAGATTTAAACCTTTTCCATTTGGATTTAAACCTTTTCCATTTAGATTTAAACCTTTTCCATTTAGATTTAAACCTTTTCCATTTAGATTCCAAATGGAAAAGGTTTAAATCTAAATGGAAAAGGTTTAAATCCAAATGGAAAAGGTTTAAATCCAAATGGAAAAGGTTTAAATCTAAATGGAAAAGGTTTAAATCTAAATGGAAAAGGTTTAAATCCAAATGGAAAAGGTTTAAACCTAAATGGAAAAGGTTTAAATCTAAATGGAAAAGGTTTAACTCAATTCGGAAATGCTATATATGAGCCTAACACAGAGGTTCCGACCACCAACTATTGGTTCTATGAGGAGGTGAAAAACTTAATGACTGGAAGAACGTTACCACCTCAGTCACCGCCTGAGTACACGTTTGTAAGAATGTCCCCAGGACCAGCGAGTCGTCCAAATAATTCACCAACAGCATACCCCCACTACTGGTCTAAGGAGCTTAAGAAACACCCATGGCGCTGACTCCAACCCCATAGGTAAACAATTCATGTTATACAAACGGTTTTCCCAACTGAACACCAAAATCCGCTTATGAGACTCACACACTGGGATCATATAATAAGCGTCTGTAAAATCCACTACTCCTGCATACATGTTCGGTCTCAGAACTCTAGCCACTGATCGATAGTCATCTAGCTTAAAACGCTCTAAACGTACCCATTTGTTTAAACATTTGAGGTTCAAAATGAACCGAAACAACCCATCTGGCTTTGGTACCAAAAAAATTGGAGACCGAAAAAAACTCTCTCTCTCCTCAAACGGAGAGATCGCCCCAATCGTCAACAAATTGTTAATCTTTTCTTTCATTACCATCCTCTGCTCTGGCGGAATGACCTGATCGTGTCTTGGTCTATTTGTGGTAGGTGGAATGTCTAAAAAGGGGATTTCATATCCTCTTATCCAACTTAAAACGGGCTTTTGTACATTTAATTCACGCCAAACTGACACAAAGCGACCCAGCTGGCCAGCATAACTTACCTCCACTGGCTTTAAAATCGCCTAGACCTCTAGTAATCCCTGCGACGTACTTGGGGACGAACCTGTGGTACGTAGTCCTGGCGACGAGTGTACTGGGTCTGAACTCGAGCGCCCCTCTGTGCCACCTTCGGACGAGAATCCCGAGGCGCGGGGCGTGAGAAGTTTCCCTGGTTGGCTTGAGTCGAGGCAGTCGGGGCCCTTTGGCCTTCTCTTGACAGCCCAATCGTGGGTTTTAGTTGAGAGGCAAATTGCCTACTTTCTTTAACTTGTTGAAGCCAGACTGTTACTTTATTATCGAATAGACAAGACTCGCCAATCTGAGCATTTAAAGCAAAGTCCCTAAACTCGGCCTGAAAGGGGGTCAAAGCTGCTTTCTTTCGAGTATTCGAAACATTATAAATAGCCGCACACTGCAGCGCCGCCGACTGCCACACAAAATCCAGTACCATCTCCTTCGTGGCCTCATCCACAAAATCCGATTCGCCCAAAACGGACAAAGCCGCCCCCGCGGCCACCAAGGCAGCAGCTTGAATATTTTGGCCTCGTAACATTTGCTCATCCCTCAATTGGATCGTTTTGGGAATAGCTCCAATCAAAACGTTATCCAACACCGGAGGTACCATTGGTGACAATCTACCCTTCGGGGAATATTTTTCCATCAAAGTACGAAAGTATTCACCTTCCAGACCACCACGTAAAAATCTGGAAAAATGACCAACCACTGATTCGTGGACCAACGTCCCTTCTTCCTCCGGGGCAGAGGCCTCCCGAACATGTCGTACAAGCCAATCGGGCTGAAAAGTCGAACTCGAATCTTGGCGGGCAGTTTCTGTTCGAGAACCACTAGCCGACGCCAGCGCTCTCAACGGCAAACCCTTTTCATGTTCATCAACCTCAACTTGGCGGGAACTCTCTCCCGATTCGAGCGCCTCATGCGGCGGCAACAAGAAGTCGTGAGGCCTCGTTTCATCATCCGATAAATTCACATCCGACAAATTTTCGGATTCCCAGCCAAGAAATTCATCATCGCTCACCGCATAATCAGGAGGGGGTTCAAACGGGGCGCTAGTAAAATTAGCGACTTCTTGTCCGACACCCCGAAGGGCCGACGCAACATACCCGTCACTCCGAGGAGCCGATGCTTCCAGTCCGGCACTCTTTTGAGCCGACGTAGCCCGTTTTGGCACTTCCGCACGCAATTTGTGTCGAGAAGTATTATTGTTGGAGGCAGAAAGGCACTCCATTGAACCTGTATGTACCGAAGTACTGGCCACTGCGGTTACAACGCAAGTTTCTCCACGTCGGGCGTCCCCGATTCTTGAGGGAGATCCAACCCGGCCAACAGGCACACGGTCGGTAGGCTTTTTGTGAGCAATTTCACATGCCTGTGCCGAAGTACTGGCCCCCGCGGTTACAACGCAAGTTTCTCCACGTCGGGCATCCCCGATTCTTGAGGGAGATCCAACCCGGCCAACAGGCACACGGTCGGTACGCTTTTTGTGAGCAATTTCACATGCCTGTGGCTGAACCCCACTCCGAAGAAACTTCGACGATGACACAGCTTCCGAAGTCGATGCCGGGCGCTTCATTCCGAACGCGCGAGAACTCGGCGGACCGTAGTGTCCTACCCGAGTTGATAGTAAAACATCCGCGAAAGGATTATCACCCGCGGACTGCATTGAAAATGCGCGAAAACGAAAGAAAAAATAATAAAACGGAACAAAAAGATCGGCAATCCACAATGAAACACTCGAAAAAACTCCGATAACAAGGAACGCGGAATGATTTTTTCGAGAGCGAAAGAGTCGGTTCAGAACAACAAAACGTAATGAGGAAAATGGCCGTCGAGCGGGCTATCGGGACCTGCTAGCAGGGTTGCCAACATATTAGGACGAAAAATCTCAGTCGTTCTAGGGTTTTTACCCTAAAACTTCCTTTTTTCTGCGAAAGTTGTTGTGTTCAGAGACAGCAGAGCCTGCTGCCAATGTCAAATACCAAATCCCGTCCTTCCGTAGTATAATCGTATTCAAAATACGTATAAGGGGGGGGAAATCGTATTCAAAGTGTGAATATGATTGTATTCATATTTATGCCTGTATTCGTATTCGTAATCATAAAATCGCAGATATGATTTGTATTCATTATCGTACTTATGAATAAGAATTCGCCCATCTGTGCTTTCAACAGATAGTTTCCATTGATCTCTGGAGTGTGCAGAAAGACCGGCTCTTGTTTGTTCTCATTGTAGACGATATAGGTGGGCGAGTTCATGGGAATTCGAAGGAGTTTTTTTCAAAAATAATCTTTTTACTTCCTCCACTTCCTCAAATTTCCAACAACCCCAGAACTGTGCGCCGTAACTGTTGCCATCACTACAGAGGTGAAAACTTTCAATTTGATCTCGGTGGGAACATCTGACGCAGCCCTAGTGTTGTTACATTGGTCACCTCAATCATGATGTTGCGCCCCTATGTCACGTGTCCTACCTGCATAAAGGTTTTCCCAGTTGAATCCAAAAATTCTATTTTTGGAAAGACTAATTTTATAGGTAGCCATTCTGAGAGTTTTACTTAGGTACAGGTAATTTTGTACTTCAATAGAGATTCACTTCGCAGAAATAAAAAAAAATGCAACTACCCCATATCTTTTTTGTGCATATGGAAGTGTAATTCTACTTCCATGCTGATGGTTTCCATGATGCCATTCTTGTTCCTTTTTGGTCGTTCACTCCCACATTCCTATGGGTCTGTTTGGAGAGGCAGTTCGGAACCAAACCGGACCTGAAAAGGGGAGGGGATAGAGGCGAATTGACCCTCCGAACTCCTCCGGGCTCCTCCAAACCCCTCCGAACCGTTCAGGACTGCCTCTCCGAACAGACCCTATAATGTATCAGTTTCCACCTATCCAGATCGGCGCTATATCCATTTCATCTGTTAATTTTGGATAATAACGAAAGTTACAGTATTTCTAGACTCATTAATATTCTCTCTATCGACTATTATTTCTCAACATTTGAACTGAGTAAATGAGTAATTTATCCGCCCCATTATTTCAGGAAGTAAGCAGGTTGGTGAAAAATCAAGAGTCCCAAGTGAATGCCGCTGCCGTCAAGAGGAGAGAAAGAGAGTTCATAGAGCGAATCACCAGTTTAGACGATAGAATAAAAAACATGATGGATAGAGATGAAAGAAATATTAGGGAGCTGGAGAAGTAAGTTTTTACACTCAATTTATTGTTAGAAATAGCCGATTACTCGTGCGTAGCACAGTCCCACATGTTTGTTACTTGGTGCTCAGACTGCTGAAATAACTATCCAGGCTGTACTAACTTTCTAAGGCCACTTTCACCAAAAATTGTTCTAACAGATACAATTATTTTCTACGTACTGTATTGGAAAATCAGTCGTAACCAGCTATAGGTCTGGCACAGAAACTTTGCATCCCTTGCATCCTTTGCATATAAACAATACACATTAACTAAATCTAAACAATCAACTAACATCTCAGTTATTAACAAAGCATACAACATATACAAAAAAAGCGAGAAACAAAGTTAAACAAATGATAAGAAATGAGAAAGCGAAGTATTATTATAAAACTTTCAGCTCTGACAAAAAGTCGACTGACTTTTGGAAAATAATTCGTAAGCTAGGAATAACAGGAAAAGAATCGCGAGACGCACCACTAACTGTGTCCTTAGACTTATTAAATGAACGTTTCACAAGAAGATCTGGACAAGTATCACCCCCTGAAACATTAGAATACTATGCCGACATCCAATTCTCTGGATCACCTTTTGAAATGGCTCCTGTCTCGCATGAAATGGTCAAAAATGGTCTGAGTGCAGTAAAGTCGACTTCTGTTGGAGTGGATGGTATCTCAATGGACGTTCTTCACATACTCTCAGACGTAGTTACACCAATTCTCACACACATATTTAATGTGTCACTAATTCAAGGGATTTACCCAGATCTTTGGAAAAAAGCTGTCATCAAACCTATACCTAAAGTCAAATCGCCGACACAATTGACTGAATTTAGTGCGATTTCCCTTCTTTGCACCTTGGGTAAAGTGCTTGATAAGTTGGTTTACCTTGAACTCGTTCGCTATGTTGAGGAAAATAACCTGTTTGACCCATTTCAATCCGCTTATCGCACAGGTTTCAGTACCGAAACAGCTTTGATCAAAGTGCTTGACGATGTCCGCAGAGCAATTGATAAGAAACAAGTAACAATATTGGTCATGGTCGACTTTTCCTCTGCATTCGACCTGATTAGAAAGGATATCCTTCTGGCCATATTAAGATCGATCGGAGTAGAGGGACACATGCTGACATGGTTCGAATCGTAATTGTCAGCACGCCAGCAGAGAGTGAAGGGCCCTGAAAATGCCTTTTCATCCTGGAGGGAGGTCGAGATTTTTTTTTTTTTATCCTACGCCCGTCCTTGATTGCATTAGACGTCTTGCTGCCCAGTACCTCTCACACGCAGTTTCCTCCGGTGTGGACCCGTTGACCCCTTCCAGTGCTGCGCACTCCATGAGGTGGCGGGCGTCCATTTCCCCCTGACTACATAATGGGCACATTGGCGAGTCGACTATCCTCAATCTATTTAGATGCTTTTGGAGGTAGTCGTGGCCAGTTAGCATTCTGAACAGAGCTACTGACATTCGCCGTGGTAGGGTTTGGGAAATCTGGCCATCCTCTGCCATGAGGGACTCCCAGTCTTTCCCTGCACTCGCGGCCACCAATCTTTCCTTGGTGCGACATGCTATGACGGCTGCTATTTGTCTTTTGGCAGTGTGCAGTGACTGTGGTGGATCCGGCTGAGCTTTCAAGGCACCTGCTTTTGCCAGCCGGTCTGCTTCTTCATTGCCTTTTACACCACAGTGGCTTGGTGTCCACTGGAGGTGGACGACCCCGCCATATTCCCTAATCTGGGCCAGCACTTCTAACGATTCATGAATTGCTCGTGAGGGGGCAGGAGTTGCAGCTGAGCCTAGTGCGAGCATGGCAGCCTGGGAGTCGACAAATATAACGGTCTGCTGCAATCTTCGTGTTTGTATCTCCCGCAAGGCCATCAATACTGCAGCTATCTCGCCATCAAAATTTGTGGCACACGCTCCAACTGGCTCACTCAACTCCAATATTGTCGAACAGACACCAGCTCCCCCGTTTCTCACAGCTCCATCCGCTGAACCATCTGTGTAGACATGCAGCCAGTTTGAAGACCAGATTGGGAGGTCGAGATGGGTTGTCCTCAAGGATCTGTGCTTTCAGCACTCATGTTTATCTTGTACGTGAGGACTCTCGAGTGTCTTTTCGGAGGGAACAAAGCACATAAGTACGCGGACGATTTGCAGCTCTATCGGTCCTGCTCAGTGAGTGGGATCGATGAGACAGTGAATTGTCTAAACCGCGATCTCTGTATGTTGGCGGGTTGGGGTCTCCAGCACGGAATGCAAGCCAATGAGGGTAAGACGAAAGTAATCGTGCTGGGGAACTCCAAGACGCTGACGAAAATTAACCTCTCGACCATCCCGAAAGTCATATTTGGCTCAATCCCCCTAGAATATGTCGAGGAAGTAAAAAATCTAGGGATAATTGTTCACAACAATTTGTCGTGGGATCTACAAGTTGTTTCGATGTGCAAGTCGATTTCAAGGAGTATTTACCAGAGTAGTTATAGTAGCTAGCGACTTTCCCACTCACGTGCGTAAACAACTTGCCCAGTCGCTAATCCTACCGATTCTTGACTACGCACCCGTGGCATTGTGCGACATGACCAGCGAAAACGTAGCCAAGCTACAAAAAGCACAAAATTCCGCAATCAGATTCGTCCTGAGACTTAAGCTAGACGACCATATCACACCCCGTTACAAAGTACTGGGATGGCTTAAGGTGGGAGAAAGGAAAAAACTTCAATTGCTGTGATGGTGTTTAAACTCCTGAAATTTCTGAGGCCTAAGTATTTGCATGACGAGTTCCTATTTATGTCACAAGCTCACTCGAAATGCACAAGAAATAGAGAGCAAACCATGCAAGTGCCGGCCCACCGAACCACCCTCTTTGGCAGGTCCTTCGCAGTGCAGGGAACTCGAATTTATAACGAATTTAAAAACATGTACGATTTAAAGCAGAGCACAGAGACCTTTAGGAACGCACTTCGGAAAAAGTTATTACAAGAATATTAGAAACGAATGAGTATCGACAACAGAAGTAAATCAAAGAATATAATAAAAAAACGACAGTAGCACAACAAATGAGAGATCAAGTAAACAATAAATTATTATAAACTTATTCAACATAAGGAACCTAGAATTAATTATGTTAAAATATGTAAAAGTGTGAAGTTTAATTAAACTCATAAGAGTGTTATTAATTTTTATATAAATTGTGTGTGTTGATATATATATATATATATGAAAGTATTACGATTGTAAGAGGACATTTGTTATTTTTTCTCCAGGGATGCTGGAAGAGAGGGCCTCCAGGCCCTAAGCATTCCCTGGTCGATAAATAAAAAAATCAATCAATCAATCCCTTTGGCGCATTCTTCTGGAAAACTTAGAACTACTTATATCTTATCATCAAGCAAATTCCCGCGCGTGCAATAATTTTTCTCGAATTTCTTCCCTTAAAAGTGACATGATTCCCTCCCAGTTATTACGAACTAAAAAGGATTGTAACGGAATATCAGAATTGCAAATTTCAATGCTCTTGAGTCCGAGAAGTTTGATATTTTGCTCAAACCGGCGACTTCCGTACAATCACTTTTGAGGTCCCACCGTTGGCTGCAACTTTCAAAGCTGTCTGATGAACAGGAAAAATGTTTGTATTACTCATGTAGATGATGTATGACTCACTTTATCCCAAGTTCTGAACACGAAATTTCAGCACTTATGGACAAAAATGGAATAAAGTATGAATTTTTCGGGTGTTTTACAAACATCCAGCAAAGAGCTGCAAAGTTCTGAAACCAGAGTTTTCAAAGAAAATCTTATGGTTTTTCGCTGTATTGTTTTGATGGAATCATTCCAATGTATGTAGGATGAGGATGTGAATGTAGAATTACCTGGATGAGTTCTAAACTCGTTTAAATAGTTTTTTCTCTTTCTATTTGCTAGGTACCAAGGTTTGGTTGCTGAGCTGAAATTTGATTTATCAAAAGCCAGAGAAGAACGAGATTTATGCCACGCGAAGATGGAAATTTACCAGCAGGAAAGGGACCAAGCCGTTGCTTCTCTATCGGTCTACCAGAAAACGTTCAAGAACTTGAAACACGAAATAGGAGAAGAAATTCGAGGTATCAGACCATCTCTGGAGCTGACTGCCGATTCCTGCGGCACGTTGGACACTACCGGCAGAGTTCCCAGGGACGTCGTTACATCTTCACCCAATGGGTCGTTCCGAACTGCTTCATTTCCGAAGGACGACAGGTGACTTGGGTTTTTCGTAGATTACCGTTGATGTCATTCAACTATTCATGTAGAAGTAGAATTATGTTTGGAAGTATCAAAACTTCAAAAATGTGTGAAACCAGAGATGGGCGAATTTTTATTCATAAATACGATTATGAATACAAATCATATCTGCGATTTTATGATTATGAATACGAATACAATCGTATTCACACTTTGAATATGATTTTCCCCCGTATTCGTATTTTGTTTCGTATTTTATGATTTTTTCTATGGTTTCCCTAAAAATCGAATTTTTTAAACGATTTTCCCTAAAAATCATACTGTTTTTATGATTTTTCACCCGAACAATGGACATATTTATGACCTAACTTTGTCAAAATAATCAATCAAAATTCGAAACGCTTGCCAATTCTTATAGAATTTTTCACGCAGAATCGAATGAGACCAACCCCAGGTCGCCACAACCATCCGTATAGAAACTACGACGTAATTTCTACTGAATTTTTTGTAATGATTTTCGCTGAAAGTATTTGTTTTACTACAACTTTCACCGAACGTTCTTAACGCTAAAAACATGATTAACATGATTTTTTTTTTAATTTTTTTTTTTTTGATTTTTTGTTGGTCTCATTTGATTCTGCGTGAAAAATCCTATAAGAATTGGCGAGCGTTTCGAATTTTGATAGATTATTTTGACAAAGTTAGGTCATTGTTCATTATTTTGGTCATTATTTCATTAGTTAGGTCATTATTTTGACAAAGTTAGGTCATGTCCATTGTTCGGGAGAAAATCATAAAAACAGTATGATTTTCAGGAAAAATCGTAAAAAAAATCGATTTTTAGGGAAATTATAGAAAAATCACAAAATTGTATTCAAAATACGAATACGGGGGAAAATCATATTCAAAGTGTGAATACGATTGTATTCATATTTATGCCTGTATTCGTATTCATAATCATAAAATCGCAGATATGATTTGTATTCATAATCGTATTTATGAATAAGACTTCGCCCATCTCTGGTGAAAACTCGTAACAAAGAGGAATTTTCATGGTTGGCTACAGTTACCTGCAATGAAACAGGGAAAAATTGAAATCCCGTGGGAGAATCATCGAGGTCGAAACCCGCGAAATCCCTGTGAGTTTAATCGAAAACTAAATAAGTTATTCTGGTGAAGATTTTGCGCTCGTGCCTGGCGATAATGTCCTTCATCATCAACAGTAACCCATGTTAGCATGGAACATGCTTTAGCCTTGAACTAACCACCCGAAAAATGTAACGCGTGAAAATGAGATGTTCGAATTCTTTTCAAAAACTAAGTGGAGGTTACTTCGACAAGTTATATTATTTTCACACAAATGACGGAAATAGAAAGGGTGGTCCGTTACTTATGAAACACCCTCTATAGAAAATAATAAACCTTTGTGTAATAATTTGCATTGTTTTCTTTGTGTGGCGTTTTTATATTTGAAAAATGAAATTCCCTCCAGACCACTCCCAAGGGTTGATAATAAAACAATGTCAAAGCTGATGAGAGTCGTGGATCCTACTTCATAGGAGCTTATGCAAACATGATATTCCCTGTTTCCCTTCATAGGGGCTAATTAGCAGGTTGCGATGGCGATCTTTTTGTGTCGAGTTGGTAAATGAATTCTTTATTCGTCCTTGAGGTAGAAGAGTAACTCCGGAATAACAGGAGGGGGAGAGACTAGAAAATACTATTTAGGATTTGAATTTTGACCGAAATAGTTTTACACTTTTGGTGGATTTGCATGGGGGAGAACGGGAGATAGAGTGTTCACATGGGCAGTCTTCGTGGTGGATGGAATCACAAACTAAAATATGCAGTAATCTATAGGTTAGACGCAACAGACACAACACAACCCAAAGGTCGACGCAAAAATCAGATTGCAGTTGCAACTGCCGAATGTTTGCAAGTCCTTGGGCTTGAATAGAGCTCGATGGTTACATTCTAGAAAGGTTGACCCCCGACCGATTTTGGTTATTGATGGGGAATGGTGGCTAGGGATGGCAACGATGTATCGTTGCCATCCCTAGTCACCATTGATATATATATCTATATGTCGATATATCGTTGCCACCCTAGCCACCATATTGATATATATATATCAATATATGAAATATATCGATAGATTACGGTTGATATATCGATATAGAGAATCGATATTATCGGTCAATATCGATATATTTACCGATAATATCGCGACTTGTTTTTAACAAGTAAAAATTTATATTTAAATGAATGGATGAAGAGGGACGCCTGAACTTACCTGTAAAAACATCAAGTAGGTAATTTTATTCCAAATTTTGTAGGTGCCTACGTGATGGCTTGATTTCAGACACTTGACTTCAGCTCATACACATTTAGATTGCACTACGAGTTCACAAGGGGCGTTATACAAAAAGCGCCTCTTGTACCTCATTTTTTGAAATTACTTTTGTCGGAACTGCAAAACCAAGATCTACACGTTGGTACTACTGGACTGAAAGAGAGCACTATAAGCCCTTATGGAATTTAGAGAAACAAAGGAAAAAGTTCATAACCAAGGGGCGCTTGATGAGACCCTCAGTTGGTCGGCAGCGCATCACAATGTGATGTCTAGGGAGGGAACGATACCACCGATATATCGGAGTATCGATACTTTGGAGTGTCTTGCTGTCCCTAGTGATGTCATGTTTGGGTAGGAGGCCAATAGGCGTTTTACAAAAAGCGCCCCTTGTGCCCTGAGTTTCCTGTGAAACGCCTTCTTCTCAATAAAAAATATACAACTTTTTTCTCAAAGGGTCTAATGTGAATAGGCTCAACTTGATAAAGCAAGAAAACACAAGAGGCGCTTTTACACATTCCAACGTTTTTTTGGTGATTTTACGTCTTTCTCCTTATATTATTGGTTGGATCCGATTAAGTTCTCAGTTCCATCGATAGTACACTAAATTCTCAACGGAATGCGAAAAAAAATAAAAATCTATCTAAAATAGCAGTGACACAATTGAGTTGGGAAAAAAGTAATATCTTCAAGCGTGTTTTACTCGTAATTTTAAAACTTTGATAAGCGCCCCTTGTACCCAAAAGCGCCCCTTGAGAACTCGCAGTGCGATATGAATGGTTCATTATTCATGGGTCAATTATTTGACTTGAGGTAAAAGTATTGGAGGCGCGACTAGATTAAAACTATCTACCTATTACATGAAGTAAAGCAGATTTTTACTACAATTACTTTCAATTTTGAAGGACCATGCCTACAGTATACTCCTGTCAATTTGTAACCCCAAAAAAACCTGTGCTCAGAAACCATGACATTTTCGCATTTTTGTTGTTGTTTTTAAACTATGAATTTCGTTAATTCATACCCAGTAAAACTTTTTAAGTTCGTTAAATACTAACTTCAACCGGATTTTTCATGTAGATCTTCCAAGATCTTAGTTTATCGATATATTTCTTCCAAAATGATGTTAGTAACGTTTCAATTCACCTACCTACTAACTTCGACTAGTTTTTCCAAGAATATTTTCCGATATGTCGATAAATGTCTTCCTAAATGCTGTTTGTAATTGTTTTAACGAGATAATGCATCTACCTACTTCAACAAGAATTATCGATACATTTTCTCCGATATATCGAAGGTATCGATGTCCCATTGAGGATATATCATTTGATCAGTATATCGATATATTTCATTCGTTATGGGGTGTGCGTCGATGTACCCCGCGCCGATTTACCCCCGGTCATTGTGTCTCCCGTCATTGTAGCCCGCGGGAGGTTTCATTTTGGAGAGTTTCAAAGTTTCCCTCGGACAATCTACCCCCGAGCTTCTTATCATATGGATACTATAACGCACCTTCACAAGACCATGGACCTAGTATCCCATGGACCAGGCCTCCACCCCTTTCACCACCAAAGGCCGTGCTGGTGGAAATTGGTAGTGAGTATGGTGGGGGAACGGTACCTGGGAGGTACCGCACCGCACCGCACCACACCGCACCGCACCACACCAAAAAAATAAAATAAAACTCTAAAATCTCCAAAATAACACCTCCAAAATAAAACCTGCCACGGGCTACAATGACGGGAGACACAATGCCCTGTACATCGGCATCTGTACACAATGTACATCGGCGCGGGTTACTTCAATAGCAACCCTTCGTTATGCCATCCATAATGGTGGATGGCGGGTAGTGTTCAATTAAAGGGTGGTGATGGGGGGGGGGGAGGAATTGCTACATAGATAAGGGATAGAAAAAAAAATGTGTAGGTATATTTTGATTCGGCTTATTTGTAAATAAAAATAATATTAGCCCAAAATCCAAACAATCAGTACCTAGAAAGTCTAATTGACAATTGATAACTCCACCATAACTCGAATAAAATCACTCGCGATGTAGTTGTGGAAAACCATTTTAATAAAAACAGAGTTGATTAGTACGTTGTCTTTCCATGAAAATAATTATGATCGATGGGATTCAAGCTTCCTTTAACTTGTTACTATATCGATACCTTAAAGCGCAAAGGCGCTATGTCCAAAAACGGAGTTTTGAGAAAAACGCAAAAGAAGTCCCAAACCTTTAATTTCTTCAAGAAATTTCCAAGCTATAATCGTCAAGAAGGTCAATGATAGTATTGTTAGAATTGAGATTTTCTGAAGTTAAAAAAAAATGTGGAAGTTGGATGGACATAGCACCATTGTGCTTTAAGGTATCGATATAAGCTATGCTCTCTGTGATGTACCTTCAGTTATTGTTTGTTACTGATGATGACCTAACCGTCGAAATCGATTTAACTTGTAACTCATTATTTTCGTAGAAATAGACAACGTTCTACTCAACTCCGTTTTTATTAAAATGGACCACCATAAGTCAACGAACTTTCACTTGCTTTTCTAACATATCTCATGCACACTGCTAAAAACAGGAGAAATCTTTGTGAATCTTAATTTGAACTTGCCAGCGACATCTGTTTTGTTCTTCATAGCTAGTGACGTAGGTGGTCTCGAGGGAATAAATCGTCCCCTATGTTCACACACCACCTATCTACAATTTTGGCGAAAATTAGGTTTTCATTTATGCTTGTAACTTTCCGCGCCGAGCACACTGGTTAGCTCAAAATTGCTCTATCTAGATCAGGTAAGTCAGTAAACACTCATTTGAACACACCTCGTATCCACATTTGGTTTTTCCTAACAACCTATCAACAGTGAAGAATGGTTTCCACAGCCACAGTTTCCAAATGTAGATAGGTGGTGTGTGAACATAGGGGACGAAATCACATTACATGCCAATAGGGATGTCCCTAAAGTATCGATACAAGTATCGATATTTTTAGAAAAAGTATCGATACATATCGATATTTCTTTTCTCTGATATATTTCGTGGTATCGATACTTTTTTTCCATTATTGGAGGGGATACTTTATTTTCTCTCACATTTTGACACTACCTCTTCTTTTCTACTTGATAGCACCTCTATCTCTGCACCTCCATCATCTAAGAAGGACCACCAAAATGTTAACCCAACCAAGTGCAATACTAAAACCAAAAACAAAAAAAAAATTAAATAAAAATATATTGTTTAGTAATGCATGCATTCCAGGGGACGTCCCATTGGATAAGCATTAGATCAGTTTAACCAGTTGGTAAGCGATAAAACTGTTTCACTCGATGTAATTTACTTATTACTTTATGCAAGAAATAGTGACACCCCTCCACCATCACCATTATCCACCTTAACATTTCTAGCGGCATGGGAGCCTAGAATCTGAAGAGCATTTTAAAATCATGTAAAATCATGATCTATGATACCCAACATGCGAATTCGAGTTCACCCCCCCCCCCCTTCCACTACCACCAATGGTGCCAGTCTGGCACCAAAGCGGAAATACGTCGTAACGTTGAACTTTCATCTATTCTGCCCTCCTTAGTAAGAACGTCCTATGTCCATTTTTGCACTTTTTTAGATGAGGACATCGTGTTGTAGCTCTCGATCAGGCGCACCTTTTGAGCTAAGCTAGAACCTCCTATGTCAACAGAAAAGGCTTCAATAATCGATTTGTCCTAAGTCCATTTATCAAGTTTCACATACCCATCCTAGGCTAAAACGTCCTAATTAAGTCCTACTAGGCTTGAACGTCCTATGGAGAGGAAAATCAGGGACATAAGACGTTCTAGCTAAGTACACGGCATTAGAAAAGTTGATCGTACTAGGCTAAAATGTCCGTTGTGAGAATAACACGGACATAGGACGTTCTTG
Source organism: Apolygus lucorum (assembly GCA_009739505.2). Taxonomy (NCBI): domain Eukaryota; kingdom Metazoa; phylum Arthropoda; class Insecta; order Hemiptera; family Miridae; genus Apolygus; species Apolygus lucorum. The sequence continues at coordinate 38,504,770 of CM019169.2, forward strand.
CCTGTTCAAGACCAATGAAATGTATACAACAACAACAATACTTATCAGATGAGAATACAAAAGAGCAGCAAGTCATCTTCTCACTAAGGTAAACCTCTGTAGTAAACTAAGTAAACCTCCTCTGTCTTGCGCAAAACGTTATCTAGCGAGTTTTTGTCATTTATTTATCCACGGAATGGATCCTAGTCAGAATGCCAAGTGGGTGTGGCACATAGCTTCCTCGTATCCATAACCCGATTATATAGATGATCCGATGCGTAGTAGTTAATCTCAAAACACCAATCTTTAAGTACCTTCCACTACCCTCATAGAGGACCATCTACACGCTAATCTGGACAATCCTAGAAAATTTCATCAAATTCGGACGAATAATGTAAGTGCGTAGTGATTGGAAAGGGGTTGTTTGAATGGGATTTGAGATTCTCGCGTCACACGCGAGAGCGACAAATGTACGGCTGTTACAAGGATTTTACGTTTGCGCATTCGCAGAGGCTACTGTAAATTTTAAGGTCTTGATTTTCATTGGGAACCATCTACAACCTAATCCGCGTAATCCCTGGAAATGTCATCGAAATCGGGTAGAAAATGTGAAGTTATGGCTGTTACAAGCAATTCACGTTCGCGCATGCGCATCGGCTACTATCAGTCCGGGGGTGATCATTTTCGTAGGGACCATCTACAACCTAATCCACATATTCCCTGAAAATTTCATCGAAATCAAGTGAAAAATGTGGAAGTTATGGCTGTTACAAGGAATTCACGTTTGCGCATGCGCAGTCGCTTCTATCAGTCCGAGGATGATGATTTTCATAGGGGACCGTCTACACACCAACCCGCACAATCCCTGAAAATTACATAGAAATCGGACAATAACTTCGTATAGTTATGCGCGTTACAAGGAATTCATGACAGACGGACAGACACGGAACCAAAATTGTTCAGGAAGGTCTAAAAAGCAAAACGCGAGTGAAAATTTTGATTTTGGAGAACTTCTTTTTTTCGTCCTTGAAAAGTGAAAACAAAGCTTCCGCTACTTCGGTAGACTCGGAAGTAAAAATGTACTTGATACAAGCGACAAAATTATTTAATCTTCAGGTTAACTTCATCTCATATTCATCTATTCAGTTATAATAATTATAACCTAACCTGCTGCAGCTCTAGATCTATTAATCATTAATAGAGCTGCAGTAGGTTACTAGTACGTACATATTTTTAATGGATAACCTCAAAATCCTTCCTACGGTAAGTAACTCGCATATCACCTTCACGTGATATCCTTGATATGGTAGATTCCTCTACCTCTCCTTGGTAGATCCTTCAAAGAAATTGATTGTCGCCAAAAACCTTGAGTTTGAACTAAATTTTTGAAATAATACTCGAAACTCAATGGACATAAGACATTTTAAGCTAGCGTCACACTGTTACAAGCTGTCCTATGTCCATGGGTACTAGGCTAAAACGTCCTATGTCCAAATGTTTTCCATAAATGACCTAATACAGGCCAGGCAACGAGTTTTCAAGATTTGTTTATACACTGGCAAAACAGGGGAATAGATTTGAGAGGTGATGGTCAAAAAACGATATCTCAAGCTTCAATGGTTTGGGTGGCACAGAAGCCGAAACTAAAACGCGATTTTCTCGAAACTTGAAAAATGGACATAGGACGTTTTTGCTAAGGAGGGCAGTATTAGTTTAAGTAGGCGGTCCGTCGAGGTTCACATCCGTATTCAAGGTGAAACACAAAAAAAAAAAAAAAAACACGAAATATGCGGTTTATGGTGTTCTGGCTCCACGGTGGTACAGAGAATAATTCATGAAAATCCGGAGGTGTAATGAGAATTTTTCCTCAATTACAAAGGTTGGGTAAAATTAACAAGCAGTAACGGAACCAAAATATCGAAAAATCGGATATTTTGTGAATATTATCCCCCCACTCACCCCCTCCCCTTGCGAATTTTGGCACTCTGGTGAAATCAAGTACAAGTCGGAAGTTAATTGAGTCAAACAAAAAAAGAAACACGCAAATCGGTTGGAAATTGAGGCCTGGGCAGAGTACACAAGATTATACCCGCAAACGCACGTTTTTTAAGCATTAACCCCCCCTTTCCCCCCCTTAAAAAGCAAAATCCGAAATTCCGGCGCCGTAGTGCACATCTGGATAGTATTCCGCGTCAAACGAAAAAAGAACCAGGAAAATCGGTTGAGAACTAAGGCCTGGGCAGAGTACACAAGATTATGCCCAAAAACGCACGTTTTTCGAGCATTAACCCCCCTTTCCTCCCCTTAAAAGGCAAAATTCGAAATTCCGGCGACGTAGTGCACAACTAGATAGTTTTCCGCGACGAACAAAAAAAGAACCAGGAAAATCGGTTGAGAACTAAGGCCTGTGCAGAGTACACAAGATTTTGTTACATACACACATACACACACACATACACACACAGACATACACCTATAGTTTTTTTCGTGGATTTGGATTCAGAATGGTCTAAAACGGATTACCGTGTGGTTATTTTTTTTTTCTGTTGAGTGTTGTCCTCCTTCACCCCAGATCGATCGCATAAGGACGCCCAAGTCTTACTGTGGGACGTCCTAAAAAAGAGTGATTTATTGTTTTGTTCATTCTTTATTAATTATAATTAATAAAGAATGAACAAAATAATATACAACAAGATAATAATAATTATTATCCTCACGATGGGGAGCTGTCACACTGATAGAGAATAAAATAAAACGAAATTTTCACCCATTTTTCTGAAAGTATCGATACTTTTTGAAAGTATCGTATCGATACTTTTTGATACTTTCTAGATGTATCGATACAATATTGTATCGATACTTTTGAAGTATCAGACATCCCTACATGCCTACCTGATGTTGACTTTTGAGTTCAGCTTCTTCTTTTTCTAGGAAACAAACATCGACCAAAACACCATCCAAGCTAAAGAAGAGAACCAAACACACACTCGCCGACTCCGCCTTGGTGGCCATGCCTCCCGTGTCCTCGACCGCCATAGAGAACAAAGAAAACGCCGGAGAAGTGCTACTGAAAAAGCTCGAAGTTCTCGGGAAGGAGTTTAAACAATTTTCAGAAAACGTTTTCCCGCTCGCTCTCCGGTTGGACGACGAAGCGAACCAACTTTTGAATCTCAGCTCGTCGACAGGGCTGAGTTGGACTGATTTGAACTCAGTAACTCTCTCTTCCTCCCACTCTTCGCCTTCCTAGACGGCATCTTTTCACATCCACTCCCATTCTGAATCAAACTATCGAATTTCATGTCATTGACTGGCACTGCAAACTCATTAAAAGCCACGATTTTTTTTTTATAAATGCAATTCTATCATCATTGTTGAAATTTAGAGATGCAATTTTTACTGATTTTATGTTCATCCTAGTTAAATTTTCCCCCAATTATCTCAACATCTTCAAGTACAATTTATGTGAATAATTTTCAAGCCACCACTTGCCTTGTTGGTAACGTCAAGTGATGTTATTTCGTTCTAGTTATGTTTAGTTCAATGAGTGATTTGGCCGGTTCTAAAATCACTTAGGTACTTGGGTTATTGTAATTATTTAGGATATTTTCCAATTAACGAATTTCGATGACGTTATTCATTGTTATGCAATATTGTTCTATATTTTTTTTACTCATGCGAAATTGTTAAGACAACGTACTTTTTGGGATCGATAACCCTGGAAGTGCGGCACCACATTATTATTTCGAGGTCAACTGATCAAATCATTCAGCTTAAAGCTCTTTGAACCAAAATCAATTATACTTTTTTACTATACTAAACGATTTGGCTGTTTTATCTTTAATCTACACCTTTAAAGAAGTTTTTCAGTTTTTTTTTTCTTTTTTGTCTAGGTACTTTGGCACATAAACGGAAACGCTGCAAATTATTACACAAAGGTTTATTATTTTTCTATATAGATCACTCGTCTGCAAAGAACTCGGCTCTGCCATTATCACCACCTACCTACCATGTACCTACAGCGATCGCATTTTGGCCAGCTAAAATTTGATTATTGAAATGAGATTAGGCCTCTTTTGCGATTCTGTGTTTCTGATTTATCGTAAGTTCAACCCATTAAGTTCTCAATTAAGTTCGAACGGTTGGTCCTACAGAGCTCTGGGTTGTCTCTAAAAATTCAATGCTATCTTAAATTGACGGAAAAACATACCTTAATATCAAAATTTTGTGAGCTAGGGCGTTTTCAAAATTTAACCCTTATTTTTCAACCATTAGAAGTTACCGACATCAACCAAATGCTTCGGGGCACAACTAGACCCCAATTGGAGCCCACACACCAAATTTCATCAAAATCGGTCCATGGGAACTAAAGACGCCAAATTTTTATTCGATTTTTGGATTCTACGTACCTTGAAACGTAAACCAACAAATTTTGAGGGAGTTTAAAATTTTCATCTCGGTATATTCCAAAGGTTTATTATTGATTAAACCATTAAACCATTATTACACCATTATTAAATATTAAACCAAAAAGCGTTACGTTACGGTTATGGGACCACACTGGCTGGTTTCGACAATAGAAAACGATTTGATTTGGGAGCCTCTGTGTTGTGGGGGGGGGGGGGGGTGGCGCTGAGGGGGGGGGGGTTTGGGAGCGCCTCCAGCAACACTTCTCGATGCAATGTCTCTCGTATTCCTTCTCATCGCAGCTCCGCCAGCATTCCTTCTCTATGCAATGTTTTTCAAAGATTTCCGCTTACAATCAAGTCGTTGATAAGGAACTTTATCTTCGTCATTCGTGTTCGCGGAAAAATCGTTCACCATTCGTTGGAAAGCCCTAAATTCATGCATAAATGATGTATTGACATAAAATGTACCCATATGTAGCAGACTTGTTCGCAAGCGTTTTTCAATTCTACCTGTGGCTGGTTGTCTCCACCAATTTCTTTTTCAAACTTGAAAAGTGAAGATGTTTCCACTGCCTTTGTAGACTCGGAAGCAAAACTGTTTTTTTTTTCTCTCTCTTTTCAAATGTAACTTTATTACATATAAGTGTATTACAGTTTAGCGGTGTAAGGAGTAAAATCCAGTGATGAGGTGAGTAACTGCTTAATATAAAATAATTACTGTTAACAATAACAATAATAAATAGTAATTCTGATTAGTCAAGGTGAGTAGGTAGGTATGTGTGACGTTTTCTTTTTAACCGCTGGTTTGGACGGTCAGGAGGAATCGTATCCAAAATAACTGCTGCTATTTCGGTGGCGGTGAAGTCGGTCGTGGAAACGTGTGTATGTGCTGTGTAGGACTTCCAACACTGACGGCACCTCAGTTTCTTTGTGTAGGTTTGTATTTCTGATGTACCTACCGAGGTGCATTGGTGATCATTCTTAGGGCACGGTTTTGGAAGGTTTGGCTCCGCAGGGTCTGCGAATCAAAGGATCCTCCCCAGATTTGGCAACCATGTTCTCATGAAGGTCTAATTGGTACTAAATTGGTAAGTCGTTTGGTTTGGATAGTCGTTTGGTGTAAGGATGGGTATCGTTGCAAAAGTATCGATATTTTGTATCGATACTGTATCGTATCCGAGTATCGATATCCCAAGTATCGTTGGGCATAAGTATCGATATTTTGGAATATCGAGTATCGATACTTTAGTGTCACAAACTATCAATATTATCCAACATTCCCAAGAAAAATAATTTTTCAACAATGTTTATTCATTTCTCACAATCAAGAGTCCAAGTAGAGTGATTTTCTCCATTATATTAACGGTATTTGTGCAACCAAAGAGTAATGACCTGAAAGCCTCTCTACCTTCTTAATTTTTTAGCCATTCTGTTGAATTTTCCGCAAGAAATGTATCGATATTCGATATTTAGAAATATCGGATCCAAAGTATCGATACCCATCCCTAGTTTGGTGGGGATCGTGAATGAAGTATTGGCTTGAGCGTTCTTAGGTGGTGACGGCATCTTTGGAGTGTCTCAGTGATATGAGCATTGAAGGTTAAGCGCTTACCTAAAGTCGACCTAAGTAACGGACTCTTGTTCCTGTTGGTACTGTTTGCAGATTGAAAGAATGCGGATGGCTTGGTAAAATGTCCATGAGTATTACAGTCCCAAAAACATCGTCCTTCTTCTACCTGCCACTCAAGCCAGGAAAAATGAGACAGAGGGTTGATGACTACCGACCGATATTGAAGTGAGAAGGTTAGTTTATTACAGGCCTTTGATGTTTGACCTAAAAGCGGTGGTTCCCAATTCTATACAGGGTATCTACTATTGAGATGGGCCAAACTTCAAAGATCGACTGAACAACTGATTTGAGTATGAAAATGTCTCTTAGCATTTTTGTTAACCATTTGAAGACCCAAGGGGAAGAACGCACTAAGTCCAATTTTTTTCGAAACTGAGATTTAGATGCCATTTGTTAGATGTGGACTTTTGTTTTAACTAGAAACATACATTTATAAACGTTATATGAATCGAATTATATCATAAAATTGAAGGAAAAAGAAAAAGAAAGAAAATTTATTGCAAAATAATGAAAATTTGCAATGATTTGTTGAAGAAATAAAAAAAAATTCAAGTTGGACTTAGTGCGTTCTTCCCCTTGGGTCTTCATTTGTTTTTACAAGTTTTTTTCAATCTCAAAATATATTTTCGTGTTTTTGACCCTGTCACTAAGATTACCATAACTACCTTAATTTACCGTTAAAAATGTAAAATTAAGGGCATTGTGGGAACTGCGTCAAATTCATTCAATTACCCACTGTCATTATGAATCATCTACCGAATTATCTACCTCATTATGACTCGAGTATACTCTACGCCCGGATCACGAAAGGGGTAAGATATCGTCGCTTAAGAACAATAATGGCCTATCTAAAAAAAAGGGATTTGGGCTTAGAGTGTACTTTGATAGATTTTTTCATTTCTAAAGCGTTGGTATCCTTACTTTTTATCTGTCCATGCTAGAAAACTTCTATATTATAAGTTTTTCGATAATGGCCTATCTATTATCATTTGGTTTGTTTATGATTATGGCCTATCTCATCATTTTGCAAAAGTGATGTTTTTTGAGATAGGCCATTATTGTTCTTAAGCGACGATATGGAGGCTCGGTTCTTTCCCTAGCCCATCAGGCTACCTAAGAACAGGTATTCGTCTATGTTAGCAGGTATACCCTTCAGGAAATTGGCCAGCCGCATTCTTTCAATCTGCTAACAGTACAGTATCGTTGACAATGTTTAAGATTGGATCATCAAGGACATGCAGTCCACTTGCATCACGAATTGTGTGATTGTCATGTTTGGATTGGTTGGGATGTCTCCAGCATGCATTTACAGTTTTTTGTTGTCAAAATAATTTTAACTCTAATACAGTATATTTCTGCCACAACGACTTTCAATAGTGAGTACTAAGTTCAGTATATTTCTCTTTATGTATTGAATATTAACCCAAGGAATATATCTCTGGAATGACAAGATATTCAACATACGGGTTTAACCCATTCAATGCCGATGGCTTCTTACGAGTTCATGGCTCAAGTGAGTATCACACCTCAGTCAAAATTCAGCAGACTGAGGGCAGCCCTGTGGCCTTTGGTTGTGTGTGATTTCCCTCGAGTGCCCTTCTAATTACCTTGAATACAAGGTGGTTTGCGAATTTCGCCATTTTGTTCATTGCTGTGTGTCTATTTCAGAGAGTCCAGTTGTATTTCAAGAGCGAGTGCCTACCGAAGTGGTAACAAAGAACATTGCGTCTTTTTCTCCTGCCTCACTTACTTTCTCTTTCTTACTACCGCCCTTATTGTGCTGGAGATCGATGGCAATGAGAAGTAGCACGGACAATGCAAGATGAGCAGTTTTCGGGGCGTACTAACTGCAGGAGGTAGTCCTCACAGGCGATGGTAGGAGATGAAGTTGAGGAGAGTCTAGCCCCCAGAAAGTATTGTCGGGTTTCAGCGCTACCTACCGCCACTTCAGCGAACTATTATCCTTTTTCAGCTCGATGTGAGCGTGGTCAAGCGGCATTTCTGAAAAGTATGCTTACCTCGATTTTACCACCTCGGTTTTACCACTCTCTAATTTCTAAGTTTGGCGGCTTTACTTCCCTGCCTTTTTAAATTGCGAGGAAAAGGAACTTGATATTGCATTTTCGTGTTGTTTTCAATTGTTGTGTTGTTCTTCTTTGCTACATTGTAATCTTAGGATAACTGCAAGTTAGAGGAGTGACGGTAATGCAGTCGCAAGCGTGATCACCTGATAAAATATCAGAAATGGTAGTTGGCTGAAGTGGCGGTAGGTAGCGCTGAAACCCGACAATACTTTCTGGGGGCTAGACTCTCCTTGAAGTTGACGCGTACAGATTCCACAATCACGCTCTCTATCTCTGAAGTTTGGTATAAATAGCTTATCTATCTACATTGTTGACTTCAAAATCATGACAAACTTTTAACCCTTCACTGGTAGACCCCGGAGCGCGGCGCTCCTTCAGCCCATTTTTCGAATACTGTGGTTCACAGTGGCTATACTGAGGGCTGTGATTCACAGTTCCCTCCTAGAAACCACCTCTACGCAGGACCGTACCCTCCTCTCTGTCCCCAAAACCGCTCAGGGTTAGTGAGAATCGGTTTCTTGCACTAAAACGTGAATGTGTCAGATCGCTCTTAAGTCTGAGCGCTCTTCTGATCCCAAGAAATGGCTTCAGTGGTCTGAGGAAGATTCTGACGATATGGCAGAACGTACATCTGACTGAAACGGCTTTGATTAGTTAAATTTTGATTGCTCAGTTATTTGTATTTCAGAGTTGAGCAAAACCTATTTTTACCAATACGTATTTCTTAGTTCAATAAAAAAAACTTTTTTACCAATATGTTTTTCATTGAACATTTTTAGATACACCAGGAGATGAGTTAAGTATCTCACTCTGACCAAAAACAATTAAAAAATATGATAAATATTGATTTTTTCGGGAGGAAGTACCGAAAGAGCGCCGCGCTCCTGGGTCTACCTTTTGCGAGATGAGATTAGGTCTACCACTGGAGGGTTAAAAAATCAACGGAATCAGACATAAATTGTGAAAATTACGTGTATTCAAGGTTTTTACGTTAAGGGGTTCCCAGCCGGTCGCCCTTCGTTCCGCGTTAATATTTCTCTCAAGAACCGGCGCTCAAAGTTTGAAAGTGGTACCTAAATTTGACATTTTTAAAGATTTTCGAAATTCATTAATGTATCGATCTATGGAATTGAAAAACTAAAAGATTGCCGCTGGAATCATCTAAATCGAACAATAATAGCCGGCATAAAGTGTGATTTTGATGATTCCCACTTTTAGCCTGCAACTATTGTTCGATTTTGATGATTTCAACGGCAATCTTTTAGTTTTTCATTCCCTATGCAGATGCACAAATGAATTTCGAAAATTTCAAATTTAAGTAAATTTTTTAAACTTTGAGCGCCGGTTCTTGGGAGAAATACTAACCCGGAACGAGGAACGAACGGCGACCTACTGAGACCCCCTTTACACAAGCAGATGCTACCGGAAATCTACCACGCCATGAAATTCATAGGGGACCAGCTACACCTCAATCCCTGAAAAATTCACCATAATCGTACTTCAACTGCTTCTGCGCAACTTAATTTTGCGCAGAAGCAGAGGCTAATGAAATTCTAAGGGGACGATCTGCAATCCAAACCCGCGCAATCCTTGAAAATTTCATCGAAACTGGACTGTAATTTCCTATAGTTAGGTCCAAAATAGTTCAGTGCAGTCTAAAACGTGTAATTTTGATTTTTGGAATTTTCCTTCAGCTCCCAAAAGTGAAAACACTTCTACTACTTTTGTAGACTAGGAAGCTGAATCAGTACAATTTTTCGTTGTAATTGTGATTTATGATCCTTTAATTTATGTTAATACAGGTACAACAATTATTGTGGAGGCAGAGCACATGAAGAAGGTTTAGGTGGGGGATGAGGCGGCGTCTTGAGCAGGATCCCCTCCATTCAGACTCTTCCCTGCATCCTGGCTGGTTGAACTCTGCGTGCTTCCTCGAGATTTCCTGTGAGTACCTCGTATTTCTCATCGACATGATTTATTAGTGTTTATTTCACACGTTGCACCCAAGAAGTTCGATGTAAACTTCGCTTAATGATGATTGATGTTGATTGTGGCCTCCAGTCACGAGCTAGTCTGAAGCCGCTTATTTCACGCAGTGATGATGCAGGCAGTCCACAGGGTGTTGGTCTAAATGCCGCAAATTACCTTCTAATAACCACCTTTGTTCTGGTTTCGAAAAAAAACTCATATAGATTGATTTTGCCGCCTGAAGAACAATTTTGCAGCGTATTTCCTTAATTTTGAACTCAATGGATCATGAAACAGGAGAGATGATAGAATAGGGCCGCAATCCCCGTCCTTGAGCTTCTACGACACGCCTAGCAACTGCTGTGATTTTATTTCTTCCCTTCTACTTCGAAAATTGAGCTTTGTTTAAATAATTGGATCCTCCAAAATCACAATTTGGTGCCGTGTCTTTCTACCAAGACTGTTTTCTGACAAAACCAGAAAGTGTTGAGCGATTGGGATGACATTTTCATGGAAAGTGCAGGACAGGGTGTCCCCCTAATAGTCTATTGCTGCTGGGCTAATGGTATCAAGTGCTCATATAGGTACCTATGGATTGATAAAACATCAACGTGGAAAATAAATATTGCCCATACTATAAGTAAAGCAGAAAAATGCTATAATGTACTCGAATCAATAAATAACACGAGATCTGGCTGACCCAGAGAAACCAAAATGCGAGCAGGTGAAACTGGAAAACAACCCGGTTTTTTTTGACATGGATATGTCTTTTGGCTGGGGGTGAAGGAATTTTTCGCGACACTTATTTCTTGCCATAAAAAATGCAACGCTGCAACCAGTAAACCAAATCATAGCTACATATCGGTAGCTATGAAGCAAGTCTCTAGAATACTACGATAATATTACGTGCAATCGGAGTTTTTTTTTTAGAAAAAAAATTCACAACAATGGACATATCCATGATCTATTGTTTTTCCCTCTAAAGGAGAAATGTTTAGAATTTTAAAAAAAATTAATTAACCCCTGGTATGTATAAAGTGTCTGACAGACACGAGGGAAATTTCAATGAAGTATTTTGAGAGCAGTGAGCATTTTGAATATCCAAGGCACTCAGTACCTCTCCCCTCTATAGAAGGTTCCGTTCAAACCGCCACGAAAAGTATTTTGTCCCCTAGTTTCTGAAAACCACCGTGTCATTCAGACACTTTATACACAGGCAATATAAAAACGTACGTTTTTGGGCATAATTTTGCCTCAATTTCCAACCGATTTGCGAAATTCTTTTTGGTTCAGATGACTTCGAATGGCCAGAATATCGAAATTAGCATGTGGAGGGGGCGAGTGAGGGGGATAATATTCACAAAATATCCGCTTTTTCAAAAATTTGGTTCCTTTATAGCTTACTAATTGTACCCAAACTATGAAATTATGTTTCTGTTTTTTGAAAGTCTGACTCCTTGAGACCCCCATAGACTACTTGGGATCAATAGACCATAGACTACTCGTACACTGGGAGTCCATCAGAGGGTTTATACACACCAGGGGTTAATTGCCAATACTTCTGATGATGTAAAATTTTTTCAAAAACTTTCGACAAAACAAAAAAAACCCCAATTTCAGTACACGCCAAAAAACCTCATAATTCTTCTCATCCAATTTTTAAAAAAATACTAATTTTTACAATACTTCCACAATTTAATTTTGTTGGTAATAGTCTCAAAATATAAGTTAGGAAATAGTAAATTTGAGAAAATTTGATAGCGAGGAGGAAAGAAGTGAAAACGCTTGCATACGAGTCTGCAACACATTGAAACATTTTCATGCCCCCCCCCCCCTCCCCTCCCGACACATGAACTACATACCTCCCATAAACTACATAAACTACTAATTCGACTCAGCTGATCTGGTAATATGAAACTGTAAGGTACCTACCTGACTGTAAAGTACCTACCTGTAAAGTACCTAACAACTTCAGTTCTGATGGTCATAATCATCATTGTGGCGACTTAGGACAATTTTCGTTAGCAAATTTCGTTAGCAATTAGGTAATTTCGTGACGATTTTTTTTTATGTGCCATATGAAAGACATGAAAATGTCAAAAAATTGAAAACTTCAAGCGAGAAAATGTTCCAAAACAAATTTCAATTATCTAATGAAAAAAAAATAAAAAAGTCCATGCTTAACATTTTGAGTACATTGCGAAATTAGAGAATTATTCATCCTAGGTAAACGTCGTTATTAATCGAAGTTGGAAAAAATCCTTTAAAACGTTCAATTCTAGGTAGTCAATAATTTGATCTTGTTCGTCCGCAAATCCTTATAACGGACAATTTTCAATAACTTGGATTGTTTTGGATTCGTAACTGAGTTATCAGTAATACATGATTAAATCAGAGTTTCCCAGTAGAAAAAAGGTGTTTGGGGGACCAGCTAAAAGACGCATACATTTTCAACCAGCTCTGGGGTCTAAACGGTTCTTCTAACCGAAAAACGAACACAATTAAATCTGTATTTATTTTTTAAATAGATTTTTATGACCCAATTTGGACTTAATTATGCTGATTGAAGTCACCAATCTATTATTGCTTCCTTTTTCCACCCCCTGCAGTCCTTCAGAGTTTATTCTTCCACGTTGATTTGAAACTAGTATCCTCAAATAACTAAATATATATAATAATAAATTTCGGATATAATTTGGCTGGCGGGGGGGGGGGGGGAGAGAAAAAAAAGGAACTTTACAAGAGAGCATTTTGAAGTTTCAAATTTTATTCCTAATTCAGGAATCCACAATAATTAATACTGCCATTTTTTCACAAAAGTATCCTAAAACCGAAATGATAGCTCGAACTGCCCCTCAAATTACATCTTAATGGTAAATTCAATGGTTTTTTATTTTTATTTTATAATTGCCGAGTTACCTGGTTACGTGCAGTCTAATTTCCATACTTACTTGGTTACGAGCAACCAAATTTTCAGACTTACCTGCTCACCTACCCTAAGAAAACTTACTTGCCTGCTTAAGCGCAATTTAGTACGCCGGGAAAAAGTAGGTAAACTCAGTTCCCGGTCTGGTCTCGAAACAGAAATGTGAGTTAACGGAATAATCACTAACGCCCCATCCAATAGGAAGCTTGTTAGACTCACTCTGATACTCGCAAACGAAAGCTGACGCAAAATAAAGCCTACAGTGAAGATATCTCGATTTTCACCAAAAAACGACTTACCTGCCCAAAACCCATTTGAAATTATGTAATTTTCAGGGACGTGATGGTTCGTACCACCCAAAATTCGTCCGAATGGGAACATATTAACTTAGTAATTTTGGAGGAACGGAATGTTTTGGAAAATTTGGACGGACGGCCAAATTTTATTCGAATTCTGGATTTTACGTACCTTGAAACGTAAACAAACAAATTTTGAAGAGGGGGTTAAAATTTATCTTTCTTGGTCGATTCCTAAGGTCCATTATTGAAAACTAGCTGAAAAGCCAGCTAAAAGCAGACAAAAAGAAGCAAAAAATTGTAGATGTGTGAAAAAAAAAATTGATGTCGCGGCCTGGAATCGAACCCGGGACCTCCACGTTCGGGCGACTTACGTACGTACGGTTGGCGTTTTATGTATGTACATAGATAATAAACCAAAAATTTCATGAGGAACCATGAACTTCACGATCAAGTAGCTTGCTTCCTACATTTGCAAACAATAACACGATTGAGAATTCACTCCGATTTACGTCGATCAATAAATTAATTCACTATTTTCTTTAGAAATACAATATATTGGAGGATATCAATGTAATGAAGAGAAACCTACGGAGATGAAAATTTATTTGGTAACATCAAGGGACTCATACCCTGAAAACGTCAAAATTGGATGATTTTTGGTTTATTATTTTCAATAATGAACCTTTGGAATCGACCAAGAATAAAAATTTTTAACACCCCCTCAAAAATTTGTTGGTTTACGTTTCAAGGTACTTAGAATCCAAAAATCGAATAAAAATATGAGTATTTTTGCTGTCACCGAAAAAATCACCTTTTTTCACACAAAAACTGTAAAAAGTACGTAACTGGTAATAATATAAAGAAAGGTTGTATTTTGTGGATTTGTATTAATCAGTATCATGCTATCTCCTGAAGTTAGGTGATCTAGGGCTGTACAAGTGCTGCAGTAGGTATGTGTGTGCAGACGCCTGTGAAGTTTCTCAATACCTATTCTAAGTAGTGCAGTGTTTTTTGTTTTTTTAATTATTGAAGTATTGAATTAGGTACGAATTTTCATGTTCCAATTTTTTTAATAATTAGGATTTTTTTGTACTCGTAACTGAGTTTTCAGATGAATGACTAAATCAGAGTTTCCGAGTAGAGAAAAGGTGATGTTTAGGGTACCAGCTGAAATAAGCATATTTTCAACCAGCTCTGGGGGTCTAAACTGTTCGTCTAACCGAAAACCGAACGAAATGAAATTTGTAGAAATTTGTACATAATAGTTTCCTGCCAAAAGTTGGTCGTTTTTGGTTTATTATTTTCAATAATGAACCTTTGGAATCGACCAAGAAAATAAATTTTAACACCCCCTCAAAATTTGTTGGTTTACGTTTCAAGGTACGTAGATTCCAAAAATCGAATAAAATGTTGGCCTTCCGTCCGCCTAACGCGGCATTTTACCTACTTAGCATTGACCGATTTTGATGAAATTTGGTATGCAGGCTCCATTTGGGGTCTAGTTGTGCCCGAAGATTTTGGTTGATGTAAGTCACTTCTAAGGGTTCCAAAATGAATTTTGAAATTTTGAAAACGCCCTAACTCAGAAAATGTTGATATAAAGGTATTGCTTTTCCATCAGTTTAAGATTCTATAGAATTTTTAGAGACCACGCGGAGCCCTGTAGGACAAACCGTTCGCACCCTACGCGAATTTAGGGGTTGGACGTACGATAAATCAGAAACACGAGTGTGAATCGCAAAAGAGGTCTAATCTCCGTTCAAATTTTACCTGACCGAAATGCGATCGATGTTTTTCTTCATTTTGGATGGTTGGTGGCTCTGCAGACGAGTGATCTATATAGAAAAATAAACCATTGTGTAATAATTTGCAGCGTTTTTCGTGTAGTTTTGACCGGGGCGAATAATTACATGTCTTACTGCGCAGGGGCTTCTAAAGAACCTCAACGATCCGAATTTGAAAGATTTTGAACTATTAAGAAATGAGAAATCAGAGTAACTCTTGCGCGGAGGTACTCCTGAAAACTTAGTTTCAAGATGAGGGTTCCTATTAGTCAATCTACGTTATTTATCCCAATTTGGTCGCCGTTTTTAGTAATCTTTTTAATGGTTTAATTACGTTGTTTCAGAGAAGAAACAAACAACATGAACACTACGATGCAGCCCTCCGCCTTCGTCATCATTCTATTGGTCCATTTGGTTGCTGATCCTGCGTTGTGAGTAACTACTTACTTGTTTGGGACGGGCAAGCCTTATATAATTACATTTATCTGTACGCTGAAGTAAATCAAAGGTTAAAGGTAGTAGGTATATCGATACCTTAAAGCACAAAGGGGCTATGTCCATCCATCTTCCACTTTTAATTTTTTTTTCAATTTCAGAAAAACTCAAATTTAACAAAACTATTATTGACCTTCTTGACGATTTTAGCTCGAAAATGTCTTGAAGAAATTAAAGAGTTATGTGTAAAAAGCCATTATTTTAGAATTGTGCACTGGTGATAACTTCTTCTGTGTTTTTCTCAAAACTTCGTTTTTGGACAGCCCCTTTGTGCTTTAAGGTATCGATATGGTATAATTGTTTTTCTTTTACGTTATAAGGCTAGGCATCGGAAATGCGGTTTGAGTAACTTGACTTTGGATGGGGATGGTCCGGCGCGAGACGAGACTTCTCACGAGAGTACTGTCATAACTGATAAGACTCCTATGACTGTGGCGGTCTTATCGAATCGTCTCACGCCCAAGGAACACATTAGGTATCAAAACTTGATGAAAGGATTCGACAAAGAAAGCTTATCTAAGCTATTCAACTGATTATTTCATAGTTCAAAACGCTGCAAATTATTACACTAGGATTTATCATTTTCCTCTATAGATCACTCGTCTGCAAATATTTTTTTAAACCTTCCAACCATAGGTACCCATTACCTACCCACTACATAATTACCTTCACAATCAAGCTTATTTGAAAGAAATAAACGCTTCATACTCGATTCGAAGCAATGAAGAGTTGTGGGTGCCTTCAATAGGAAATTTTATTACTGGCTGCTAACGACGCAAAACTGAACGAAGAAACGAACAACGATTGTATGTTGTGATCAGCGACCTCTTCGCATTTCTGTCCATTCGCTTCCTTAGCTCAGTGGTAACGAGCTCCGACTCAGAAGTGTAAATCGTCCCTATACCTGGTAAACCATGTAAGTCGAGTTTATCAAATTTTACAGGGGACACTAAAAACTAAATAATTCAGTTTTCATTCCACATGCAATAAGCTTTTTCGTTCCATTCCTTAAAACAGGTGGTAACAGTAGTATTTCAAAGAGCCTGAGACTAATTTCATCAAAATTTACTTTAGCGAACGAAAAAATGGACTTACATGATTTTACCCAGCCTTCGACACCCGACTTACATGGTTTTCAATTTGATTTTCATCAAAATATACCCAGCTTGGGTTATTCAATTATTAGGAATATTATTCAATTTTTTCTTTCCAGGCTTCAAGGTTACACAAAATACCCAAATCGATGCAAAAGGAAAAAATTTAAATGAAAATTCATAGGCGTTGGCACAATAACAGTCTTCAGTCTTAATATTGCTAGAGTTGAACAATAAATTATTATACTACTAATTCCTCAATTACCATTTCTTAAATTAAAACCATTACTTATAGGAACACTTTACGTATCACAACCGTAACTAGGTAGGTATGCATTGAATTTAAGTGTTAGGTAACTAGGTACTTTTGTTTCATTAAAACAAGGGATGAGTTAGGTATGGGTAAGGGACATGTTAGGGATGAGCTAGGGACGGGTTAGGGATGGGCTGGGTATAAGTTAGGGGTTGGGATAGGTTAGGAACATGTTGGGGATGAGCTTGGGATGGGTTAGGGGTTGGAGATAGCTCAGGGCTGGGTTGGGTTAGAGATGAACTAGGGATGGGTTGAGGATGGGTTAGGTTAGGTTAGGGATGGGATAGAGGTTAAGGATAGGTTGGAGATGGGCTAGTGACGGATAAGGGGTTGGGATAGGTCAGGGCTGGGTAGGGTAAGAACTGAGGATGGATTAGGGATGGACTAGGGACAAGTTAGGTATGGGTTATGGATGGGTTGGGTGTGGGGTAGGCATAGGACAGGGCTGGGATGGAGATGAGCTGTGGATGGGTTGGATATGGGTTAGGGATGGGTAAGGGGTTAGGGATTGGTCAGAGATGGATTTCCTCAATTATTATCTCTTGTATCATCAATTTTACAGAGTTTCCTGTAAAACATAAGCAGACCAATAGCACACTACTAATCTCTTTTTGTTCTTTCTAACATCAGCATTACAGCTAGGTCAAACAGCCAACAAATCAATCAATTCATCTAAAATTATCCTCCTAAATAATGTAAAAATAATTTAGAAACAATGCGGAAAAACACGTAGGTCGTGATCTTAAGGTTGGCCACAGTATGGAAAATCTCGTGTCTGCAGAACACAAGGAGTGGAATTTATTGCTGAAATTGAGACTAATAAAAAGGTTTCTATTTATGATCACTTTCTCCGAACTCCATTTATGATTTTGTAAACTTTTACATGGAAAAAAGTTTTAAAAAAACTGACCATCTTTGATGGAAACTTGCCACCAGCGTGAGCTGCTCACTCTTATGAAGGCATACACAGGACTTACATGGTTTTCCGGCGAAAAAATAGGTAACCGACTTACACGTCTTTTCAATGCCTTCTGGGTAAAAAACTATTCATCAGATTGGAAAACGGCTTCACTAAATGAATCAAGCGACCCTAATTTACCTGAAAAGCTCAAAAAGCTTATTTCCGAAAAAATACCGACTTACATGGTTTACCAGGTATAGGGACGAAATATAGTTTAGTCGGACGATAGGAGATTGATCCCCGGTCGAGGGAAGTTAATTTTTGATGATTCAACATTGTGGCGCAGTCAGTAGGACACAAATAGTCTCCTTAGCATTTCTCGGAGAAACATTAATTCATTAAAAGATTGGGTCATCAAAACAACTCCCTCCGAAGACACGAGTTGAGCCACCGCCTATTTGGACAAACGTTGAGGTCAGCAGATCCCCCGCCCCGTCAATAAGGAACAATAACAAAAACTCCGAAGCCAGTCAAAAATAGCGCGTTCTCACTGGGTTGGAAAACACCGGCCAAAGCTGCCCCTCACCTCCCTGACTAGGTAACGGAGTACCTGAGATTTCCTAATGGGGGGGGGGGGGGAGATGTTGTGACCTCTTCACATTTCTGTCCATTCGCTTCCTTAACTCAGTGGTAACGAGCTCCCACTCAGAAGTGTAAATATAGTTTAGTCGGACGATAGGAGATCGATCCCCGGTCGAGGGAAGTTAATTTTTGATGATTCAACACGTATTTTGGTCAGCTAAAAGTTGAACTGCTTTTGAACAACTCCTTGGGACGAGTAGTAGGAAAAAAGTGAAGAAAGTTCGCTTAACCTACCGGCGGGTGCGTCCAGGGGAGTCCACGACCAGGCGCGTGCTGCACTGCGTGTGGCATGTCAAAAAACCAATGTTTTCTTGAAAATATTTGTCTTGACTAAGAGGAAAATGATTATTACAGAAGGATAAACTTACTTTGTTTAAACTTTTATATTTCAACAACCATAAAATGCAACTTGCATGACAAAATGGTACCTAAAAAAAAAGGAATATGACATAGGTCCCGTCCTAATGAGGAATTTCACCGAATTCTGTTTGCATTTTTCCTGAATAGTTAATGGTGTGGGATAGATGAAAATCGGGCTGATTTCGGAAAATAAGTCTCCTGTTATTTTTGGGAGGCAATCAAAATTTTTGATATCAAAACTAACCGGGAAAACGGACGTGAAGCGGGAACGCTCGCTGATTGGCTGTTCGGATCGCCGTCTCCTCCCAGTGTTGCCCATTGGGACGACGAAATCGTGTTATCTAAGAGAAAAGTTATCAAACAAAAACAGGGGAAACCTAATTTTCCCCGTCTTGCTTTTTCTGATTTCGAACTTTACTGTTTCGTGAAATTTTGCATCTGGGGTCTATAGATTTCTCGATCTCAGCGCTTCAAGCGGCTATAAATGAACTATTCCAGGGTGACGTCATTTTCCCGGTTTTTTTAAACATTCGTATTTTCTACACTGTTTTGTTTATTCGTAAATTAGGAAGTTCGGGCTGAAAGTTTGCCATAGGAGGTTTTTCGAGTAGCCGAATCCGATTTTGGGGTCAAAAATAGGAAATTCCGACATGGTGAAATTCCTCATTCATGGCGATGGTGCGCGAGTGCCATCAATATGATGAACTAGGATTACCTGACCTTCGCGAGCATTTCGCTTATTGCATTCCCTCGCAAAATTTAAAAAACCGCGCTTGCCGGACACAGTGCGGCTACGCGCCCGCTGGTGGGTTAAACTAAGAACAACTGAGCAGTTGAAAAATGGAGAAACAAAACAGTCATCATTTTATGGTTTTGGAAAGCAACGGCAACAAAGGAGTACTGTTTTGAAGCAACTTAATTCATTTTCTTCTTTTTAGAAGGTTTAAAACTTTGGTCTGGTTATACAAGACAACAGTCTGATGTCTGTAGGTTTTATTAAGTTTATCCGATATCTCACTTACGAAGTAGAGGTGTGTTGGTTGGGAGTGAATGTATTGAAAAGACCTTATCTTTCTAAACGACCTTGTCTGAACTGAACTGTTTGTGAAAATGAACACGGTCATTCGTTCATCAACCCCCCAAACGAGTTTTCCGGAAAAATTCCGAGAACAAGGTCAAAGGCAGAAGGCAAACAAAACAAATTAATTGGCCACAACATGGATTGTAATGACTCATATACTCGAATATGTTAGTTCTCCAATGAAGGACACAAGGGAAACCCTGAGTGACTCATTGTGCCAGGTAGGTAAGGTGAGGTACGGGGGACAAACACGTCACTTGACGTCACCCTCCTCCACTCTCCCTTTACCTTGTTAAAGTAGTATAAAAGGAGGACTCAGGGCTTCACCTAGGGTCATTCATGCATTCGTCTTCCAACAATTGACTTGATTATTTCTCGTTCTACCTCACCATCTCTTGGAAGCTCAAAGTTCCTCAGAGGTCTTGGTAAGCACATAGCGCTGGCCCCCACTCCCATTTCACCTAGGAGTTGTCTGCCCTCAACTAGGAACTAGGTAAATGTAGGTACTGCCTCCCTCCGGTCAGCGAGCAATCGCGCCGAGGATCGCAGCTTAGCTGAAATCCTTAAGCACACCTGCATGCGGTAGGAAAGTGCTGTCCCATCCTTCACCTTTGTTGAGTAGGGACCAATAGAAATCGACAAGCCGACGTGAAGACAATCGCCTTCACACGACGACACGCCAACATAACATGGATGTATAGTGTATTTGTATACACCTATGTTTGTACATGGATCATGAATGTGTGAAAAATACATGTAAGTATCAACAGAAAGAAGTAGATTGAAGTGGTTTTCTAAGCAAAACCTTCCATCGTCCAAGTGAAGAATTATGTTCAAATGAACTCTGGACTAAAACGACAAAACTGAAACACCAAAACACTCAAAGACTGATTCATACGATTCGAATCGATCTTTCATTCGTTTTTGTATTTTGGCTCATTCGACTCATTCAAATCACCTACTCATTGTCACCTATTCCGACTCGTTCGGTTTTTCGACTCTTTCATTTTTGTGACTTCTGACTGGTTGGTTGTTTGTCTTGTGTTCCGATCTTGCCTCCTTCCAAATCCTGATTGTTTGTTTTTTTGACAACATATTTCCCTAGTATTAATAATACGTAGGTAGTTCAACATAATGGTCGAGAGTAGATCATTCCACTGAGTGAGTAGGTATGTGAACGTAATGAACGGGTGAACGGAATCAAAAGACCTGGTCTCTGTAATGAGCGACCGTTTGGGATTCGAATCCGCCAAATGACCTTGTCTTACACAACTCTATTACGAAGTCTTCCCACTTGACTTTTTCCAGACCTGGTTCCACAGTTTCGGCCAACCACTCGGACTCTACTCCCCCCTTCTTTTCGGACACTGATTATCGTGACTACAACATCTCTGAAGACCACGCCGCTGATGCTGGACATCCCAAAGCTCCTTCCGTGCCCGTTGTGGAAAAAAAGGACACAACCGAGCAAACTCTGTGCATCCGAACTACCATCAAAAATGGCAGTGAGGACTTGTCGATAATTGTCCACTTAGTGATTAGAGGTACGTTATATCTAGTTGGAGAATTAACTTTTGAGGATTTTACAGGATTATTAGAGAGTTTGGTGCAAACAAATGACCGCTAGGTCGTTGATGGGCTTCCTAAGAAGGAACGTGCTAACTGTGAATGCATAGTTACCTTGGAAACGACCTAACTAGCCTATGACGTAGGATCTCGCCAGCCCACGTTTACCAGCTATGAATAGCTTGTTACAGCCTTACCCGGCGTTAACCTACTATGTAGGAAATCTCACTGCATTCTTGGACTGGGAGCAAAGCTAAAAAATGCGATATAAATACGAGTTGAAAGGTTCACCATCATGAACTAAGAAGTTAGCATCCACACATTTTTTCCTTAGACGCTTAACCCGTTTTTCCTTAGCTTGTCAACGCCCTAGTGACCAAACTTTTGCGGGAAACTCTTTATTATTTGAGGCTGTGGAACAGTTTATGATGTGTCCTTCAGAAAAGTGTAGTGTTTTTTCATTTTAATTAATAATTGATCAATAATCGACATTTTCATGTTACATTTTTTTAAAAACATACCTCAGCCTCAAGATTTGCACATATGCATGGCAAAGAATATTGATTTGTGCGTTGGGAGTGAAAACTTCAGAACTCTGGAACTCATTCAGAAGCAAGGTTACGACGGAATAAATGGAGGGAGAAAAAACCCGCAGTCTTCTTTTGGTTGTTTCCTTGAGTAGGGCAAATTAGCTTCCTATTTCTCATCTGAGGACTTCTCTCTAGAGCTGATGTAAACTGCTATCTTTCTTCTTTTTGTCAGGTGACGGCATTATTGTGGGGACTCAAACTTTCGTGATTGGAAAGCAGAACTTTGAGCATATTGGATGTACGAAATTCATGTGAGTTTACGATTGTGTAAGATTAAGGTTGTTACCTATATTTTATTCTCTTGAAAAAACACTCGTAAAGATGGTTGTAAAAATAGGTAAGGTTTTCTGGTTCGTTGGGCCTCGGGCAGGTTTGACGAATTAGGGGTGGAATTCAAAATCATTTTCAACGCTATTACACTGATTACATCGCCGTTGGTATGTGAAAGCTAAGTATTGAATTTTGGTAGGTCCGACTCTTTTTTTTTAGTTTACTTGGGATTTATGCACGAATTGAATGTTCAATTCTCGCAACTCCCCTTGCACATTATTCTACAGGATTAAATTATGAAATAATGGGGTATTTCAGTCAATTTTTTTTTATTTTGCTTCCGAGTCTACCAAGGTAGCGGAAGCTTTGTTTTCACTTTTCAAGGACGAAAAAAAAAAGTTCTCCAAAATCAAAATTTCCACTCGCGTTTTGCGTTTTAGACCTTTCTGAGCAATTTTAGTTCCGTGTCTGTGTGTCTGTCTGTCTGTCTGTCTGTCTGTCTGTCTGTCTGTGTGTCTGTCCGTCTGTCATGAATTCCTTGTAACGCGCATAACTATACGAAGTTATTGTCCGATTTCAATGAAATTTTCAGGGATTGTGCGGGTTGCTGCGTAGACGGTCCCCTATGAAAATCATCATCCCCGGACAGATAGAAGCAACTGCGCATGCGCAAACGTGAATTCCTTGTAACGGCCATAACATCTACATTTTCCATCCAATTTCAATGAAATTTTCAGGGATGTTACAGACTAGTATTTAGATGGTCACCTATGAATATCACCACCTTCGGACCGATAGTAGCCACTGCGCATGCGCAAACGTGAATTTCCTTGTAACGGCCATAACTTCCACATTTTCCGCCCGATTTCGATGAAATTTTCAGGGATTATGTGGATTAGGTTGTAGATAGTCCCCTATGAAAATCATCATCCCCGGACTGATAGAAGCGACTGCGCATGCGCAAACGTGAATTACTTGTAACAGCTGTAACTTCAACTGCCCCCCAGGGGTCGCGGGTTCGAATCCCAGCCGAGGCTAAGTATTTTTTTATCCAATCACATACATCTACTCACTTAATTTTTGATCCGAATTTGATGAAATTTTCTAGGATTGTCCAGATTAGCGTGTAGATGGTCCCCTATGAGGGTAGTGGAAGCAGTGGCGGCTCTGATAGATCATTACAGGGTAGGCGACAAACGTAAGCTTAAAAGGGGGGGGGGGGGGTCGGTAGATGGACTCATGGAACAAGAAAGCTACTGAATCTCAGACAACGATGCAATTTCAATGAACTGACAATAATTTCATGAATTTATTGATCACTAATTTATTTATGTTAATCAATGATACATCTGGTGCTCAGCAAGCCCTTTCAATGTATAAAGGGCCAGTAACCAGGACACGCCCCGGGGAGGCGCACCAGATCCGTGTCCCACCCGATCCACCCATCCATGTGGATCTTACCAAAAGACAGATTAACCATTTTATAGGAAACTGAAGGAAGGTACGTTTGGTCCCGTCAGTAGCTTACTTGTTTGAAATTAGGTGACTTTGGTAAACTAGGTAATTTGCATTATCACAGCATAATTGTTTTTTTCAGACTGTGTTATCAGACCTCCTTCAGTCTATTGACTTCATTATTATACTTCCAATAACTCAACCACTCTTAAATATTCCTCTTAGTAGGGGTTAAATACCTAATGATCCTATAAGATCAGAGATACCATCGTACATACTAGATATGGCATGCATCTGAATTGGGATCTGATCTAGGTAATATTATATATATATGTGGTAGCACCCATCCTACAAGAGAGGCGTTGTCCTACAGGCTTTGTTAGTAGATGAGTCCAATCTTCCAATCTTTAAGATAGGCATACTTCTCTATAACTACTTCATGACTAGAGTTAGAAGATGAGATCAATCTTTCTGCCTTTAAGATAGGCATACTTCTCTATAACTACTTCATGACTAGAGTTTGAAGATGAGATCTATCTTTTTGTCTTTAAGATAGGCATACTTCTCTATAACTACTTCATGACTAGAGTTTGAAGATGAGATCTATCTTTCTGTCTTTAAGATTAGCATAATTCTCTATAACTACTTCATGAAGAGCCCCATTCGCTTTTAAATCCATCAATAATCTCTTTTCTATGGAAAACGTCGCCAATGCACTAAGTCTTTCTTGGCCCATCGTATTTCTCAAATACGTTTTTACCCGTTTCAAGCATGAGAAGCTTCGCTCTGCGGACGACGAGGAAGATGGTATTGTTAAAATCAATGAAAAGAATTTGTGACCCTCGCTAAGTACGCCTTGTAAATCCTTTTCAACCAGATATTTCAGAATATTTTGTGGGGACAGTTTGTTCATGTCTTTATCGTGATAGATGAATGATAACTCATTTTTCAATTTAGTTAGATCTAAGAATAAAGAAGGATAGGCAGTGCTAAGTGCTTTCAATGCGTCAGAAGGGAAGTTATCACAGTATTTTGAAAAAGAGGAAGTATCTGCCAATTCAAAAAACTTCAGCTTATTCATATCACCAAACCTTAAAGATATTTGAGAGGTAATAAAATCAATAATTTCAAAATATAAACGTTTTAAATTAAATTTATGCGATTCTGGATTTGACACTCCTCTTTTGCAAGGAATATCTAAGGTTTGAGATATCAGGTCATAGAATTTTTGAAAATGGTCTTCACTTCTCTTAATTTCAATCAAAATTTTGGTTTCATTAATTTTTCTCAAACAGTACGTGACATCCAGAGATTTTTTCTGAAGCACATCAAAAAGAATATCAGTATGGATGAATATGTCATTGAAAATTTGTGCCATAAATGCAAAATCAAAATCATTAAATTTTCCCAAAAATCCATCTGCTCCAAGAGTGGTTTCATTCGTGGAGGACGGATCTTGGATTAATTCCTGAAAAACTAGTATGAAACTTTCCCACTCTGATGTTATCAGTGATATGACTCTGGACCTAGAGCACCACCTGGTCGCTCCGACTTGTGGTACTCTCCTGCCAACAATTCTATCAACTACCTGTGTCCTTGTTGACGAACCATGAAAATAAGTGGAAATTCCAGAAAGGGTAGCAAAAAATATACGGCATTCGCGAATTCCTTTACAGCTGTCTTGAAGTACGAGATAAAGTCGATGAGCATAGCAGTGAACAAACAATGCTTGTGGGACAACTTCTTTCACTTTACTCTGCAGACCATTCAGATGACCAGACATCACACTAGCACCGTCGTAACACTGGGCAACAAGCTTATCCTTATAACTGTACTTCGAAAGTTGATTGTTGAGATGTACAAACATACTCTGAGCATCTCGGCCTGTACTAACATCAACGAAGCCCAGAAAATGTTCAACAATTTCACCAATAGGATTAACGAATCTAACAATCATGGTACATTGGCATTTTTGGGTGATATCAGTAGTGTCATCTACTTGAATAGAAAAGAATGGAGCCCCATCAATAGCACATGTTATTGATTCCTGCAAGACTGTGTTTAAAACTTCAATAATTTCATTCTATATAGTTTTGGAATTTCCAGAAAAAATGGACTTCATAGAATTGTAATGAATTTTCACATCAGCTGAATTGTGATCAATAAGAGTTTGTAATGTCTCAACGTAATTACCTTTGTTCAAAGATGTTGTTGATTCATCATGACCCCTGAAAGGCTGCTCAGTTTTTCCAAGAAGAATAACTGTGTCTATTATATTTGCCATTACCCTACGATTCAGACTAACTTTATCATTAAATGCAGCCTTGCTGATTTTATGATGGACATCAAGCATTTCGGCAACGGTTGAACAGTTATTTTCGAGTCTTTTCAGACAAACTGTGGCACCTAAATGATCTTTCGAGTCATTGTGTTTTTTTATGGCAGTAGATACATTTTTGAGGTCAGAATAGCCACAAGAATTCCACGGACTTTTACAATTATTCAGCAATAAACACGGCCAACAGAATAATGCATTTTTGGAAGAACTTATACAAATCCATTTGTATTTATCGAGCCAGGATCTAGTGAAAGTACGAGTATAGGTTTTACCTTGTTTGTGGTCGTTACTAGATAAATTAACCTGCGGAATTGGCCGTCCATTTCTCACCAAGATTTGCTTATCTTCTTCTTTCCATCGCGAGAATGGCTGATCAAGCAGGGCTAAAATAACATCCATCACGATATCACGATCACAAACGCGAATGCCACCGAGAAAATTAAAACGGAAGGTAAACAGTCGAAGGCAAAGGGCAAAAAGTTCAGACCGAGTTCTGATAAGAAAGGAGGGGAAGGGTAAATACGAAGAAGGCATGAAGTACAGAGTTGCCAACCCTATGGGTAGATTTCTCCATACTCAAGCCTAATTAACCCTTGAAAAATCCGAGATTAAGAGTGAAAATCCTTACGTTTTATAAATACTATACAAAGCTCGAGAGTTCAAAAATGAATCAAGTCAAAAAATCCCTTGATTTTGATGAAAAATCGGTTATTTGGGATGAGAACCAAAAATTCGTAGATATACGGATTTATCAGTAGGGTTGTCAACTCTGGGAGAAGTTAACACTGGGGTGGCTTAGAGGGGAGGGCGAAATCGGGGAAATATGGAAAGGCGAAACTCCCCTCCAAGCTCCCATCGCCTAACTAGTGGGAGGGGATCGTCTATCTTAGCCTATTCTTTATCAATGGATTCTTTTTCTGATGAATGGCATGTCAGGCGAAAACGCGCTTTCGCCTAAGGAGCCTTTGTTCCTCGCTCTTATGGCGGGGGGAAGGGGGGTGTAGTTCATAGAACGGTTCCTTTCTGCTGGTTCATAGAACGGTTCATAGGGCGGTTCCTTTCTGCTGGTTCATAGAACGGTTCCTTTCTGCTGGTTCATTCCACTTTCAAGTTGACTTTATTTCCCATTGAGCAAAGTGAGATTGAGTTCTATAACCATTACTCAGCAACTTCGAAGAATAATTAATTTAATGTAGAAAAAAAAACTCAACTTTTTTTCAAAAATTTTATTTATTTTTATTTTTTTAATTAAAATATTTTTTTTTCAATTAAGCGTTTTTTAAGTATAGATTGCAGGTTAGGCGGTGCCTACCTTGCCTACCCTGACCAGCCGCCACTGAGTGGAAGGTACTTAGAGATTGGTGTTTTGAGATTAACAACTATGCATCGGATTATGTATATAATCTGGTTATGGATACGAGGAAGCTATGTGCCACACCCACTTGGCAGACGTTTTTTTTTTTCAAAAGAGTAAGGCTCAGGAATAACGGTAATCGGGTCTGTTCGTCGAGGAAATGTTTTTAAAAAATCAGAGAAGCTAAGGAAAGTTGAAGATTTGAATGGTGTGACGTAGCTAGCCAATCGTGACGTAGCTAGCCAACTGTCTTTGAAAAAGTATCCATGCACAGAAACCCCTCTTGGATACTACAACATTCTACTCACACACGCGCGCGGCGTAGTCCGTGGCGTAGTCCTTGCCTAGTGTGTGTGCATTTATAGCGGCCCGCCTTTTTCAAACGTGTTATCTCTTTAATTAATTTTTCTACCACATGTTATAGTATCATTGGGCTTAAAGTTGGAGTACAAAGGTTTTCAAGGGTGCTGAATCCAAATTTGAGGTCAAAAACCTGAATTTCCGACCCACCGAAATACCCCATTGTGATTCAAATCGTGTGTTTCATATCGTGTTTGTGTTGTTGTTTTTCTTGATTAGCTTAAAGGAAAGTGTTAGTATTCGAAACTTACGTCTGACGTTGTTTTCAAGAGGAAGGTCCTAAGATGTTTACAGTGAGGTCTGATAAAGTAGTTGAAGGAAGCAGGAAAAGGCATGCGGTCTCACCTTCATGTTCTGATGAATAAGCCTTTATTTCATTTATTTACACCGATCAGTCGCAATGGCCCCATTCACCGATGTCGAATACAGGGACATGCTTTTCATATACGGTTTCTGTAACGGTAACGCTTTAGCTGCACAGCGTGAGTACTGCACAGTCAATAACGTAATTTGATGAAGATAAAGATTATTTTTGTTCATAAATATCATTTTTACTTTCTCTAAAATATCATTATTTATCTTTATTTTTTATTCCACATCTACATGCTATTCTTTATGAGATATCTTTTTTTTCATACAATCGAGAAAGTTGCAAGAATTGAACATCCAATTCGTGCATAAATACCAAGTAAATAAAAAAAAGATTCGGACCTACCAAAACTCAATACTGAGCTTTCACATACCAACGGTGATGGAATCAGTGTAATAGCGTTGAAAATGACGTGGAATTCCACCCCTAATTCGTCAAACCTGCCCGAGGCCCAACGAACCAAAAAACCTTGATTTCCATGAGCGCAATCACGTTTTTTAGCATACAAACGTATTTTTCACCCCTAATTAGCGGAGTGAAATTAAAACAGCTTGTACCATTAGAAAGCTGAGATCTTTGGGCAGTTTTTGATGTAGAGGTACGTGAAAAATCATATGGAAGTAAAACCTTAACAATCAAAAGAAAAAGTAGGACATTTGGACAATTTTACAAAAATGACTTTACGAGTTGATTTTTCACTCATCACGACCTTACAAAAATTTTTGTATAACCACTAGAAAGATGGTAAATTTAACGCTCTATTCAACGGTGTAATTAGATTTTGAATTGCTCGTAATTTAAGCGAGTTATGGTCATTTTTATGGCTTAAGGTCGAAATCACGAAAAAAATCTTAAAATTAAAGTTACTCGGAAATTATGCGTCGAACGAAATATTGCTAGGAGACACTTTCTAACTAAAATTAGTTGTAGAATCGACTCCCGAAGTTTTTCGGTCCTTAACATGGGACACCCTGTAGGTATACATAAAACGTCAACCGTATGTACGTACGCATGCACCTCGCCGATCGGGAGGGGTTGGAGGGGTCGTGGGAATGGGCAGAGTCGGCGGAATCGGTGACGGGAGGAGCTGGGGGCGGGAGGATTTGGGGGCGGAGGAGTCGGGGACGGAGGAGTCGGGGGCGGGAGGAGTCGGAGGGAGTGGGTGGCAGAGAGAGTCGGAGGAATCGTTTTTGCCTACTTTTAGTAGGCTTTTCAGCTAGTTGAAAATAATAAACCAAAAATTCAATTTTTCCCGCTTTCAAACACAAATTTTTGCCCTAAATTCGATTGTAAATTTTATTTTGATTATACCGTCGGAAAGCTACGATTCTGAGAAAGTTTTTCCCGTAGCGTGTCTCTCTAAAACGCTCAGTAAAAAATGAAATTTTAGAAAATTATCACAAATTTTACTTGAAGCTCTCCTCACAATATTTTTGTCCGGCATCAGAGAGATTGGAAATTTTACGCAGTTTCCAACGGTGTCCTTATTTTCGCATTTACGCGGTAAGTTAAGCTGGTTATGGTCATTTTACTAACATAAGGTCAAAACACAAAAAAAAAATCTTAAAATTAAAAAAAAAACTTGGAAAACAAGGGTTTAAAAACCATCCCTAAGAGATAGTTTTTGTTGGAAGTTAGTTGCAGAATCGATCCCTTGGAGGTTGGACTTTTTAGAGGTGTTCACCCTGTAAATGACTTAACTCATTTTTACCATTTTTTGACGTACTAGTTCTTCCTCCCCGCCTACCTGTTAAGCTATAAATGAGCTCACCATTATCAAATTTGGTGACACTTTCTCTAGGAAGCAGTAGAAAGGTACTCTTATTGTGATCGGGTATCTCTTCGCATTTCTGTCCATTCGCTTCCTTGGCTCAGTGATAGAGTAGATAGAGGAGTACTTATGTAGCATCACTTACCGATTGGAGTTACTCTTTCTACTCCTCATCCAAGAGAAAGTAGTTCTAGAAATCATGCAAAACAATAAGATGTGTATTTTGATGAATCTGATCCAAAACCCTCAATTTGCAGAATTGAGGCCTCCGGAAATGCGCCTGATATGACGCTGGTGGGCGCCCTCTTCTTCGATTTCGCCGTGGGAACCTTTTTGCTGAGTCTTTGTTTCCTTTGCGCTCTCAAAATCGTCAAGTGGGCCTTCGAGTTGACCCAGCTTGGAATACATCGACGCAGAGCTGGAGTAAGTTGTTTCTCATTACCCTTCTCTGAAAAGGTCTATTGTAGTTTTGAGATTTTCCGGGCAAGACTCATCGTCTGGGGGGTGAAAGGATCCAAGTTCTCGCATTGGCGTGTCAGATATTCGTCGCCACCACCGATCATTCGTGGGAAAAGGAACTAAGTGTGTATTTAGTGCTCTTCTCTTCTAGAGGTCGGGGAAGTCCTGTGTTTTTACGCACTTAGTTCCTTTCACCACTGCCATGTTCAATTAGAGCTACAATCTGGATTTTTTGTAATCTGAAGGACCATGTGTCTGGCCTAGGGATGTCCGATACTTCAAACGTATCGATACAAAAAGTATCGATACTTTCACAAAAATGGGTGAAATTGTCGTTCATGTTTCTCTCCATCAGTGTGACATCTCTCCATCACGAGGATAATAATTAATATTGGATGAACAAAACAATAAATCACTCATTTTGTTATTTAAAACTAGTTTTTGTTTAGGCACTTGTTTGGGTTAACATTTTAGTGATTCTTCCTTGATTATGGAGGACAGCAGGTTATCATAGAGAGCAGGAGCTGGTGGTACATCATCTTTGTTTAATTTGTTGAAGTTTTTTGTCTCCCAACAATCTACGTAGAGGTCGAGGTACTGTCAAGTAGGTACCTTCATATCGTAGGTGTTGTTTTTATCAAGTTTAATTAACATAATATAAAAAAGTATCGCCTCCGATACTCGAAAAAAGTATCGATACTACGATATATATCAGGGGAAAAAAGTATCGATATGTATCGATACTTTTTTCAAGAAGTATCGATACTTTTGGGACATCTCTAGTCCGGCCTCAACCAAAAGATTTGAATTGACCGCATTCAGTTCGGACTACCCACCACTCGCTCCTGTTCTTTGATTAAATAAATAAATCTTTTGATCCGACATTAAGACCTTATCTTAGTTAAGGGCCTTCATGAGTCAAAAAATAGGTTGACCAAAAAAAAATTTTTTTTGGTACTGTTAAAATCTCCGTTTTGTACAGATCAGTTTGATATGCAACACTATGGGGTTCCAGAAACCAAAGGGGTCCCAAATTAAAAGTAATAAGCCGTAAGAGCTGGGCAGTCTGCTGAGCGCTAGATGCCTAACCCTCCTACTGCCTGACAGGGTGGGATTCACGAACATGGAAATGAAAATTCACTTCTGAAAAATCAATTATTTATAATTTTGGTAACTTCGTACAAGAGGTGAAAGGCAAAAATATTTACGAAAGTCATTGTCATAAGTTAGTGCGCACCAGAAGCGTAGGAAGGGCCAGCTTTATCATCGACTTTTTTGAAGTTTTCATCCAGATTTTTTTGTGAACTTCTTCGTTTTTGCCTCTTTTTGAAAACTTTAGAACCACTTCGAGGCATGATATTGTTATACCTAATCGAGAACACGGAAAAGTCAATATACGAGGATGAAAACAACAGTAGCGATCTTCAAAAGTAACAGAATGAAAATGCGAAAACACAAGGAATGCAGTCACGCTAAAATATCAAGTGACTGCAATTTATCACTACCTGAACCTCTGAAACCTATCCTTCTTCTTCTTCTTCTTTTTATTTTCATTCACAAGTTGATGAAAAGCAATGAATAGAACAAATCTCGGCATCAACGCCGCGCGTGCTGCGATAAGAAACCAGAGCTGAGATCTGAGACTCGAGGTAGGTAACTTCTTTCGCCGTTTTATCAAAACTATGTTTTCGCGCAGGTTAGGAACATTTTCTTCGGCTGAGTTCAACTTATCGAATTGATTCTTTTTTTGTTCTTTAGAGGAACAGTAGGGGTGTGTCGGTCCAGGTATTTCCCTGGAACGGTTCCAACGGTTACGGTGACAAAGATGTAACCGTTCCAAATTACCGGTACAGTTCCATTACCGATACAGGCGATCAAATCCCACTCACATGGCATGGATGAAGCAGGCAGTCAAATCCCTATCGTCCTTCTTCCATGCTTATGATCTCAACTTGCAATACAATAGCATCATTTTCCTTGACAATTCACTAAAAGGAAGGAATTTGAACAAGTGTTACAAAAGAGGCAATTTATTATAAATAATAGTTACCAAACAATTCAAGGAAAGAATTATGACGTTGCAGTTTAAGAACTTAACATGACAATAATAAATTAATAAAACTGGAGACAACTTCTATGCTAACCTGTCCAAAAGATAACTTCCCGCTCAAGAGCCATTCCATGAACCATTCTCAGTCCATGGAAGTAGTAAGGGCGCTTCCAGGTACAACATGGAACAGAACTGAGAACAAGATCCATGCTTACCGGTCCAGAGCCATTGAACCATTCTCTATGATATCTTATCGGTCCGGTTACATCCTTACCGGTCCAGTTCCATCCTCACCAATCAGAATGATCAGATTGATGAGATGATTGATCAGATCATTCTGATTGGTGGGGATGGAACTGGACCGATAGAAAAGATTCTCTTCCCGGTCCAGAGCCATCTTAAGATATCTTATCAGTCCGTGGAACTGGACCGGTAAGGGTCGAGTTTTTGTCACTGCGTGGAACCGTTCCAACCTGATACTCGGTTCCACAGTCCCGGTACAGCTGTACCGACACACCTCTAAGGAACAGTTGCTGAATAGATAGACATTTTTTCAACCTCAAATCCGGTTTTTTCTAACCTCAAAACAAATGAGTGTGAATTCAAAAATGAGGGTGTGGGAACCTTCGTCCCATAAATTGAATTGCTGAGTGGAAAGGGCAAAAAAATGTCAGTTTGGAGAGGGGATGTGACTGTACAGAATAAAAAAAAAATCATGAAATTACCTCGAGTGATTGTCGAGAAAAGGTACATCAACGATCATACAAAATTACATTGACTCACGAAGGCCCTTAATTATTTAAATTTATTCTTTATCGGATCGCGTTCTTGAGATCGAGAGTAGATCGTTCTTGGTTCTTCGAGATAGCACTTTTTTCCCCGTTCGTTGATTGCCGTCATCTCGTTTTTGGTTTATTTTCAACTAGCTGAAAAGCCTTCTAAAAGCAGTCGAAAACAAATCGTAGATAAACACGTAATTAATTAAAAGAAATAAAATTTTATGTCACGGCCTGGAATCGAATGTGGGTTCTCCACGTTCGGACGACATACGTACATACGTACGGTTGGGGTTTTATGTGTATAGATAAGCCACGTTCAAGTCGACCAAGAAAACAATTTTTTTAACCCACCCTCAAAATTTGTTGGTGTACGTTTCAAGGTACGTAGAATCCAAAAATCGAATGAAAATTTGGCCGTCTGTCCGCCGTACGCGGCACTTTCCCTACTTAGCATTGACTGATTTTACTAACTGGTTGCTTTATTATTTTCAATAATGATTCTTTGGAATCGACCAAGAAAAATTTTTCTTTAACTCCCCCTCAAAATTTGTTGGTTTACGTTTCAACTCGTACGTTTTTCACAACTCAAAAAATGTTCATATAAAGGTATTGTTTTTCCATCAATTTAAGATAGTATAGAATTTTTTGAGACTACGCGGAGCCCTGTAGGACAAACCATTTGCTCCCTACGAGAACTTAAGGGAGAGTCTATCCCTTCTATTCTCTCCCATGGTATGTGAGAACCATGAAACTATCACTCTTTCCATGTAGGACTCTGTGGCTCAGGGGTAGCACGTAAGTCTACCGCTCTGCCGTTCTGGGTTCGAATCTTACTCTAACTGAGAAATTTTTTGATCCCATCACATCGACTGTTGGTTCATTATTTTTATATGGTAACAATGACAAAGCCGTGTTCTTTGCAGGCGAGTGATCTATATAGAAAAATAATAAACCATTGTATAATAATTTGCAGCGTTTTTTTTTCTGAATCTACCAAATTTGCATTCTTTTGTTTCAGATAATAACGACAATCAGAGGTCACCGCTATCACGAGGTTACCAGACATCCCAGACCTCGTCATTCTGTTGGTCTGTTGTAGTTACTTACATATTTTTACTTAAATTCCTTTTTACCAAGAAAGTATTGTTATCCTTGAGAATCTCAAGTAACAAATAATGTATTACCTAATTATTTAAGTAATAAAGGTTGAACGTTGCAAAAAGCAAGGAAATATGGGGAGCTATTTCACTTTCTAATTCGCATTATGCAATTTTATTACAACCTCTGTTAAGGTTAGATGAGAGAGAGAGAGAGAGAGAGAGAGAGAGCTTTTTATTGTTTTTCATACCAGTGGTATACAACAAACGTCAGATTGAAAATTAAAAAAAACACAGCGGAGATGGACCAAGGCCCTTAACAGATCATGTCTCACAACAATACTCATTAAAACTCAACAATGCAAAACAAAATACAATCACATCCCAAAAATCGAAATCCCAGGCTTCTATCACTGCCAAGGAACAAATTACAGAATAATTAAAACCCCATCATAACAAGAACAATGTAAATAATTAAAATTCTAGGTACAAAGTCAGGCACATAAATGAGCGTACTACTTTCAATTTTCCTCTCAATTATGACGAAAAAGAAAACTAAGTGATTTTGAGATTCAACAAAACTGTGTTAAAAGTGAAACTGGAGGAAATCATCAGTTGAATAAAATGCATGATTCTTCAAAAAATTTGTAATTTGCTTTTGGTTTATTATTTTCAATAATAAGCCTTTGGAATCGAGCAAGAAAAAAAAATTTTAACCCCCCCCCCCCCTCAAAATTTGATGTTTTACGTTTCAAGGTACGTAGAATACGAAAATCGAATAAAAAAATTTCCGTCCGTCCGCCGTACGCCGTACGCGGCACTTTTCTTAGCAACACTGGACCGATTTGGTTCAAATTTGGTATATGGGCTCCATTTGGGGTCTAGTTGTGCCGCGAAGCTTTTGGTTGATGTAGGTCACTTCTAAGGGGTGAAAATTAAGGGTTGAAATTTTCAAGAGTGCCCTAGCTTGAAAACTCTCGAAATAAAGGTATCGTTTTTTCACCAATTTTAAATAGTATTGAATTTTTAAAAAATTTTGAGACCACCCAGAGCTCTGTAGGACAAACCGTTTGGTCCCTACGAGTACTTGAAGGTTTTCCTTCGATAAAACAGAATCATGAGTGTGAATCGCAAAAGAAGTCTAATCTCCGTTCAAATTTTATCGGACTAAAATGCGATCGCTGTTCATTTCTTCGATTTGTATACAGTTTTGCCTTCTGCGTAACCAGTAATCAAATTTCCATATGAAGCTTTCTATTTTTCGAATCGAGTGTGAAGCGTTTAGTTCTTTCTAATAAACTTGATTGTGAAGGTGTGAAGCCAGTATGGTGTGGTAGGTAGTACCTAGCTGGTAGGTAAAAAAAAGCTAGTAGGTAAAAAAAATGTTGGTGGGTAAAAAACGCTGCAAATCATTGCTCAAAGGCTTCTTCACTCTTCAGATCACTGATCAGCTGAGTGAGCTCCAAAGCCATTTTTACTCCTATTGAACGCAGGAAGCTGAAATTTGAGAGGGAAGGTCAAGGGAGAATACAGATGGTGGTAGGTGCTATTGATGGAGAACCAGTGATCTATACAGAAAATAATAAACCTTTGAGCAATGATTTGCAGCGTTTTTGAAATTGTTCATGTCCAATTTCTTGTAGTTAATCGGCAGTTTATTGTACAATTTTATGGTCCAATAGTTACTGGAATTTTAGCATCTTTTCAGTCTATTGAATGTTGAAATCAACTTATCGCATCCTCTAGTTTGATAATCGTGGACGTCGCTACCCTTCTTCCAATCCGCACTGTTTTTATGTGCCAGAACCAAGCATTCTTTAATAAAAACAGAAGGTAATGTGAGTAGTATACCTAATGATATAAAACAATCACGACAGTCCTGGCGATAACCTCTTTGTGCCAAAATTCGAACTGCGTTTCTCTGAATGCCAAAGATATTGCTAGCAGATGAGCAGTGTCCCCAGGACACAATGGAATAGGTCATCAGAGAGTGGAAACAGCCATAGTATCCATGACGGAGCACCTCCGGAGAAACCTGAGAAGACAGGCTACGCAGCAAATAAATTGCTTTGCGCAATTGACCAGCCAACTGATCGCAATGAGCAGCCCAGGTCAATGAAGGGTCAATCACAACTCCCAGAAACTTAACTGGCTCAGACTCTAGGGCATCAGACATGACAGTTCGAGGCTTTCTAAGAGTGACATCAATGATTTTGGTCTTTTCACTGTTAAGGCATAATTTGTTTGACTCTATCCACTCAGCTGTTGACTGTTTAGCCACTTCATTAAGAGTAACCACCTCCTCAAAAGTGTACCCAGATGTAAGAGCTGTCGTGTCATCCGCATATCGTACGAAACGGGTATTTGACACCTCTTTTCCCAGATCATTTACATAAATAATGAATAACAAGGGCCCCAAAATGGACCCTTGAGGCAGTCCCATTTTTATCTCCGCTGGACGAGAAAGTCCTTTGTTCCATCTAACTGTCTGTTCCCTGTTTGAAAGGTAAGATGTTGCTAAAAGCAAGGATGTATCACTTTTGAGCTGGTCCTTCGTTTCGTAGAATAGCAGATGGTTTAGACATGGGCTGGTGCCTTCTTGATCTATGAGCTCTAAGGTATCGGCTGTTGTGTCATTAAAAATTAACTTCACTCATAGATTTCGCTCATGGCTTCCCACTGCTTCACCGCTCTGGGTAGGAAGACTCGAACCCACGACCCCCGCAGAAGTCAGTCCGAATCCCACCACCGAAGAACACGCACCCATGGCCCACATTCGTTTCACTTTCCTACGGCGTTTTGTTCTCCTGTACTTTAGTTTCTGTCCTCCCTTGGTGATGGAGCGCTGCTCAGCAATACAAAGAATCTCAAACTTGAACACTTAGAAAGATGGTATGTATTAAGATTTCCAGTTATATTAGGTTTGTTCCAGCGCAAAAAGTTCATGAACTCCAGTTCATGAACCCGCTGGGTGTGAGAACCCGAAAAAGTTGAAGAGTTCATGAACTTTTTAGGTTCAGGAACCTGTGCGCTGGAACGATTTTAGTAGTTAACATGAAATTCGGCAGGGATCGCGGAAGTCGGCTTTCAACAAACCTTGAATAACCTCCTCTCATCTCAATCTTTAGCGGGATTTTTTAAGTTCATGATTGAACGATTCTTCCCAATTTTAAACAAACAATGTCTCCTAGCTATTTTGTTTCAACCCCTTGTTTTTTCAAGTTTTCTCAATTTAAAGATTTTTTCGTGTTTACTGACTTACTTCATTAAAACTGTTGTAACTCCTGATATTTACCAAGTAAACTCAAATCTGAGGGTATTGTTAAAAAGAGACATTTCCAAGCTAACAAGTGCGAAACCAAAATATTTTAGCAATAAAATATGTTTAAAAAAATCAAGTCAAAAAGCAAACTTCAAAGTTTTTACTCTGAATCCCTGCCTATGCCGATGGGCGCTCTTCGAAAAAACATGCTCAAATTGTCAGTTTTCCAATGGTCTATCAATTTTTCTTTTTAAAATTCATATTGGAAGAGTAGGTACCTCAATCAAGTTTTAGTGCCAAAAACGTGTGTTTTACTAAAAAATCGAGTGTTTACGTGGTTTATCATGGTCACCCTCGATCTCAAGATGAATTGACAAGTTTTTGGTATCATTAATTTCCTATGCATAGGAATTACATGTAATTTCATGCTGAATCCAATGGTGATACTTCTTGACAGCGAAATAGTGGTTATTTCGATGAAATCCTTCATTTTTCGTTCCAAAAATACGCCTTATTCGTAGATAAGGTACTGAGCATAAAGTAACACCTTTCTACTAAATAACAACATCATCTTATTTGTGTTACGTTAAAATTCAATCTTATGGGACTCAAACAACATTGTTTCAGTAGAAAAAACATTGCAAATTTCATACCTGGAGTTCGGAGGTTCATTTCATTGATCAGCTTCCACTATTTCTTCAAAAACCCACTTTCTATCAGTGAGTAGTATCGCCATTGAATTCAGCGTGAAAAATTACTGAAGAAATGATACCAAAATCGTGAAGTCATCTTGAGATCGACGGGTGACCGGACTCTGCGTAAAACATTCTATTTTCTTGTGAAAAGCTTCAATTTTATCGAAAAAGCTTTCAGTTCAAACGCAGCAACCCATTATTGTAGTCAACAAATCAACTTTTGCCCATGTCACATGAGTAATCAATCTCCCCATTTCACGGTAAACAGTTTGCAGAAGAGAGGGGTGATGTGAACTTCCTTGACACACTCTCCAAATAAATAGACAAAGCTCACTGTAGTGGTAATGGAATAATCGTGTATTTGTGAAAAAAAAAACAAAGAGAAAGATCGAAAATGGCATCTGTTAGAACACAAGTAATTATTAAACATTTACACTTCATTCGAAAAACACTTCATTCCTAGAGACAACTCGCTCTTCGAGAAAGAGGGGCTCAGCACAACGAAAAGAAAGTTTGAGAATGGAGCCAAGTGATTAGCGTGAAAACTGGTCAACAAATGAA
The DNA here is from genome assembly GCA_009739505.2 of Apolygus lucorum. Taxonomy (NCBI): domain Eukaryota; kingdom Metazoa; phylum Arthropoda; class Insecta; order Hemiptera; family Miridae; genus Apolygus; species Apolygus lucorum. The sequence goes on from CM019169.2 coordinate 38,543,709, forward strand.
AAATTTAGTAGGTTTCACGTGAACGGCACAGGTTACCCTCCAGTTCGAGTTCACAATCCTGCCTTCGATGAGTGCAGAAAGTTCATGAACCCAGGTGCAAAAAGTTCATGAACTGGAAGCGCTGGAACGCGGTTTATGTTTTCGAGTTCTCGAACTCGGCGCCGCTGGAACGCATCAGTTCATGAACTCAACGTGCGCGCGGGTTGTGCGCAGGTTCGGTGTAAGAAAGTTCATGAACTGAGCGTCGCTGGAACAAACCTATTCTCACACCTTCTGTTGATGAATTGGAATGATTAATTACTATTAACCAACGGAAAACGAATGATATAATATTATAATATAAAACTGTAATATAAATATTAAAATTGAGTGGTACAGCACGTAAGACGAAAGTCAAAAGTACAAAGTGAAGTAAAGATAGGAACTGAGGTGGGGGTGGACAAAGCCCCCATCAGAATAGCCAACATTTTGCTTTGATGAAACTGTCGAAAATGGTTGAAAAAAGTGGTATTTAGCTGACTTTGACAAAATTGGTCCGAATTATTCACGTAGGTATTATTGGGCGGTGAGGCAATGGGAAGCCATGAGCGAAATGTTCAGAACAAATTCTGATCTTCCCTTTGGATGACAACTGATGACGTTCGCGACGGCAGGAATGGCTGTTTACTTTACTTTTCTATTCTCGTAACTTCCCCTGTAACCTTCAACTGAGTCTTTGTCGGACTGTTTGTGTATATTCAAATTAAAGATCAGATTGTAGGCTTTGAAACGATAAGATAAGAGATGATTCGTACGACTCCATTACATCCTGGGCACTGCAATGGCCTCATTGAATCGAGAAGGCTTGCCATATTCCCTGACTTGGATCTCGTATCACAAGAAAGGTACATACTTGCAAATAATTTCTCTTTTTGTTCATTATGAACTGAAGAATAAGGGGATAATGCCACTGGAAGCGCACTTTCACGCTCAGTAGGTACCTGTTACACAATTTTTAGGTGATCGTAATATTCAATGAGTAATAGTAGTATTCTGCTAGGTAGTAGTTGGTAGTCAACTTTCACAAATGAGGAATTTGATCCCAAAAGGTACTATATCCATTTTGGCCAAACGTGAGAAAAACGCGAAAAACCATAGTGACCCGAAAGACGTGCTATGAACCAAAGATGTTATTTTTATATATTTCTAAACTATGTTGAATATTACTAGAAAAATGTAAATTAGTTCTAAGTTTAAAATAATTTTTAACGAGATTTGAAATATCAGATTTATGGATACTTTTTGAAACAAAACGAGGCGTTTAGCACTTTTTGGATCCGAACGAAGTGGATTTAGTGCTTTTTGTAATCAAACTCCTCAAATAAGGTATGCAGGTTGGTAACTATACGGAAGCATAAGAAAGGAATGCACTTCCACCTCAAGTATTTATTTATTAATGAAGATGATGATGATGATGATGATTGATTTATTGATGTCTTTTATACAGGGTGTCTACACTTTAGATGGGCATAACTTCAGGTTTCAATTCTACAAGGTATTTCCAACAAAAAAATGTCTTCTAGCAATTTTCTTTTAACCCACTCAAAATTCCTTTTTTTTCACTTTAAAGTTTTTCTTCGCGTTTTCGACCTTAAGGCACTGATATGGTCATAACTCCCTTATTTCTCCTGAAAATTCAAATCTGACTTCACCGTTAGAAAGAGCTCGCTTTTATTTCAGCAATAAAATATTTTCAAAAAATTAAGTCAAAAAGCAAACTTTAAAAATTTTTCGAAACTTGCCTTTCTTCGACCAAAGTTTTTACTCAAAATCCCTGCCTATTTCGATGGGCGCTCTTCAGAGAAAACATGCTCAAATTGTCAGCTTTTCAACGGTCTATCAATTTTTCTTTTTAACATTCAAATTGGAAAAGTAAATGAAGTTTGAATGTCAAAAAAAGGTGTGTTTTACAAGCAAATCCAGTGTTTTATGCGGTTTATGGTCCCCCTCGATCTCAAGACAGCTTGACGATTTCGATATCATTTGCTGTGTAAGTTTTTACGCTGAATCCAATAGTGATATTTTCGAATGATTCCGACTGCTAGAAAGTGGATTTTTCGAAGAAAACCTTCGTTTATCGTACATAAAATACGCATTATTCGTAAATGTGGTAGTGAGCATAAAGTAACACCTTTCTACTCAACAGAAACACTGAATTTCTAGCTGATTAAAGTTTTTGTTGAGTTCAAAGGAGTGTTTGTTTCCGAAGTGCACCCATCGAAATTGGCAGGGATTTAGAGTGAAAACTTTAATCGAGAAAAGTCAAGTTTCGAAAATTGTTTAAAGTTCGCTTTTTGACTTGATTTTTTGAAACTATTTCACTGCTGAAATATTTTGATTTTGCACTAGGTAGCTTAGGAATTTAACGCTCTTTCTAACGGTGATATCAGATTTGAATTTTCAGGAGAAATAAGGGAGTTATGACCATATCAGCGCCGTAAGGTCGAAAAGGCGAAGAAAAACTTTAACGTGAAAAAAAAGGAATTTTGAGTGGGTTAAAAGAAAATTGCTAGGAGACATTTTTTGTTGGAAATACCTTGTAGAGTCGAACCAGTATAATTACAGAAGCATTTTGTCATTGCAATACTGCTAGAAAACAAAATTTCAACTCCCCCTCAAAATCTGACGGTTAACCTTCGTTTCAAAGTAGGTACGTGAATCCAAAATCGAATTGAATTTTTTCTTTTCTGGCCCATTTCCCCGTAGACCATTGGTGTATGAGCTCCACTTGGATCTTGTGCTCCGAAGCTTTCGGTTATCAGTCACTTCTAAGGGGTAAAAAGTGGCGGAAAACATCTTCAAACTCCCTACTTGGGAGTCCCTAGCTTGTAAACATTTGATATACAGGTTGTTCTTCCGTTAATTATTAATAGAGACTAGTTTAACGAATTTTGTGACTCCATCCAGATTTCTGTGGGACCAACCGTTCGCTTCATATGAGGGTAATTAATTACCCAATTAATGAGTACAACTGCTGACAGTATTTCATAAATTTAAGATAAATAAAGATAGATTGTGGTTTTAAACTAATTTTCTTTGCTTATTTTGTGTCAGTAGGTGTAAGAATTCTTAAGTGTCAGAAGAAATTTTTTAGAATTCTTTGGAAGGTCGCAAAAACTCTTCCTTCTAGGTTGAAGGTATTAACTTTAATGTTGAATTTGTAAATTTTTGTTGAATTTGGTCAAAGTATAAATCGATGTCGTCAGAGCTACCCCACGATGTCATTTCGACAACTTTTCAGGAGAGCCGAAAAACCTTTGACACTGATTTGCTTCTTTCAATGAGGTGTGCACCTGGGTAGGAAAAACTGTTTATTGTTATTTTTAATCTAAGGTAGACGTCATTCTGAGAATTTTGGCACCAACCGCGACCTTCTAGCGTGTGTAAATCTTTTCCTATGAATTTTTAAAGTTTCGACCGTTCATGACATTGTGACGGGTCGTCACAAAGACCTGTGTCCGCACCGCCAGCTGGGATCTCGAAACAAGGATAAGGAAGAGCCTTCCATACGAGGAGGAGGGCATGGAAGTAGAGTTCGTGAATGCGCCGCCAGGAGGCAGCACCTGACGGCACTACGGAATAGAGGAAAGTGGGGAGGTCACGTGATAGAGGGAACGGCCGAGGCTACGCCATGTTGCGGCGTCAGTCGTGTTATACATCCTCCCACAGTAATGTGTGTTACGATAAGCCCTCCCACAGTACTCTGACGACGAATCTGGAAGACCCTCGTGATCCCAAGGACCATCCAACGAACTCTCTCACTAGTCTATCACGTAAACTTAAATAAAAGGTTAAATACTTACCTGAAAATACTTACCTTAATCCAAAGTTGCAGTAGAATCACCTGGAAAGAAAGTAACTTAAATTCACTTACCTATTTTGCTGAGTCACGTAGTACCTGAAACAAGAAAAAGAGTTAAAAATTGAGTTAAAGCAAATTGTACACAATATATAAGAATATTTAGAATCATACTTACCCGAATAACTCAGACGAAGGTAACATTTTTTGGTTATCCCAAAAGGGAAACCTAGTCAACGCCACTTCTACCAACTACTTCTGGTGAACCACGAAAAACAGTAAGTGCCCTGAAATATTACTAGATCATAAGCGTAAGGTATTGTTTTGGTGAGTCTTCAACTCCTAATTAAGTCGGCCGTCGCTAGGAAAACACACCATTACAACGTCACAGTGGGCTGGGGGGTCCCGCCCAGGCAAGAGGGGCGCGTGACGTCATAAACGGTCGAAACTTTGAAAAATCATAGGAAAAGATTTACACTTGCTAGAAGGCCGCGGTTGGTGCCAAAATTCTCAAGATGTAGTCTACTTTCGATTAAAAATCTAAATAAATCAAGGCGCACTCCCCATTCAAATTACCATTTGTGCTCTCTAGATTCAAATTACTTATCGCTATGGACTTACGAAAAATATTTTTTTAAACCTTTTCTGTAAAACAAAACATGACGTTATTACTACCGTCATGACGATGTAAGGTGTTCACTTAAAACGATTTACGCGTTGCCTATCAATTTTTATGTTAAACTGTTCAGGTCGATCAATTCTCCACAAGAATACGCATCCAATGAGGTCATTATCCCAAAAATTGACGAAGTGTTGCTCTGACGACCTCGAAATGTGAGATGGGAAGGAGAGTCTGAGGGGGGTTAGAATTTTTTTCTACGTCGATTCCAAAGGTTCATTATCGAAAATAATCCAAAATGTCTAGGAAAATCAACCAATGAAAAAATAAGTTTTTAAAATATTATTTTCATCCCCTTCTATCAGCAAGCAGGTAGGTTAGAATGATAAAAATATCACGAACAAGTACCTTCCTCGGTAGGAAACTAACAGCATTACTTAATACAATTTTATTGTTAATATTGGTGGGGCTGCACCTTGTACCTACCTTCAAGTAGTTTTCTTCCTCCACCGAGCAGAATGGGTTATGTCTGTCATGATGACATGAACTTACAACTTACTTACAAACCCAGAGAAGAAGAACTCTTCTTTATCAGCTTATCAGTTTCGTTTGTTTCAGTTGTAAAATCAACTCTTGATAGACACACACAGTTGTAAAATCAACTCTTGATAGACACACACTGTGGTCTGTGAATCTCATCTCGTTCACGTTTGATATTAATTTTTTCTTCAAAAATATCTTGGGATTTGGGTTGGACCCACTGCGCAAGTCGTTGAGCTCCATTTATTTACAAAACGTCAGTAATCGTTTTCGTTATCCGCTTTCATCCAATCTCTTATAGATTATTCAAAGAACGTTCTCTCATATTTTCGTTCTATTAGGATGTGCGAAGTATTTAAAAAGTGAATCGCGAGTGCTATAGGGTTTCTTTATAGAAATCGGTGTTATCACCGTGACCTCGTGTCCGCCGACTCCCTCCTGGCTCCATGCCAGCCGACTATCTACAGAAAACTCTCGCTGAGTATCCTGCTTGCATGATATTTACCTTTAAATCCTCTGCATGCTTTTGCTTTTAACCTGCTCCTAATGCACATGTTCAGGATAATAATATCTTACACCTAATCAACTCCTCCATATAATAAGTTTGACTGGGAAAACGATCCCATTCATTTGTCATCATGCCACCTAAAATCCCTAAGAACAAAGACAAAACTCTCATGTCCTCCTGTGCCAAAAAACTTGCAATGCAACGTGACCCAATTCAGACTAGGGCCTCCACCTCTAACCATTACAGGGACAACAAGGTCCCCTCTGAGCATCTTACAGCTACTGAAGACTCCGCAGAGGATTCGACATTAGCACAGAATAACATTCTTAAACCCTTACCATTGACATTTATGTCACAACCGATGGCACATATGCCGGAACTTGAAAAGAGACATTCCTGTTCTCAATACACGAAGGATCACGACTATGCATTTAATAGAACTCAATCCTTGAATTCTCTGTATACCGCTTCATCCGCAAATGATCATACTGGTCGCCGGAGGACTAGCCTAGACTTTCTATGCATGGCAGCCGCACAAATATCTTCTCACGACTTTTCAGGCCCCACAAACAATCCTGAGCTAAGGCACACTACTGGTGCCTCCTGCTGCATGGGAGACTCTGACATAGTTTCTCTTGGATCAGACACATGCACAGATAATAAAGACGCCCCTGAGGCACTTCATACTGACCCTATCCTCTCTCAGATCTCAGTGAGTACATTAAACATCCCTGGGAATATACAACAAATGGAATCACAGATTCTGAATACAGAAGGCACTCAGCACGAGGAATCCAAAAACCATAATTCCTTAAATTACGAAAACCCTTCTTTAAATGATGGTAGCCGTGCATGCACTCGAAATGCATCTGTCAGATTTATTAAAAAATCGCAACATGGTATAACCTTAAAAATGAGATCCTATCAAGAAAATCACAATGGTGATTTTGTGATACTGTTGGACGCCAAGGAACCTAATGAGGATCCTGATGAGAGAGGGGTACACAACAAGCTGATTAACCTAAACGACGATGATATGACGGTAAAAAAAATTGGCAAGGGGCGCATAGCCATTTCCACACGCGAGTACGTAACATATCGCACCATACAAGAATTGGAAGATATCACAAATAACTTCGTGATAAGTTACCCTTCATCCTTGACAGAATATGTAGGAGTTATTAGGATAAATTCTGAAGAGGACATTATGGAGGAACTCCTCAGTAACGACCATCCTGACATTAATGCTTTTTATCATATATGTGTCAACAAGGATGGATGTCTAGCAAGAACAAAGGTAGCTCGGATTCATTTTGCTGGTCCACTTCCTAGAGAAAGGGTTATGATAGGACAATATGCCTACAAAGTGGAGCGTTATATACCTAAAATTAGGGTATGCACCCAATGTCATCGATATGGACATCTTCATTATACATGCAAAGTGGCCCCACGATGCCGGCAGTGTGGAGTTGTGAATCCTACCCACAACTGTTTGGAAACCAACATGAGGTGCCTGGCTTGTCAAGGTAAAGACCATTTTGCAGGTAACAAGCGGTGCCCACTGCTGGCTTTACTCATGTCAAATGCTTTAGACATACAGGATCGCAAGACAACTGTTTCCAGCTTGGTGCGACGATTTTATGAGCGTAAGAGACAGGGCCGCACCGGGCTCTACAGTGAAGCAGTACAACAAGGTTCACAACCAAGATGGACAAACGGAAATCGAACTGAACATAGAGAAAGCTCTAATACCTCTAGTAACTATACCTACTGGGATAAATGGAGGGAAACCAGCCGCAAGATGCACTGCGCAGACAACCTCCCATTGACTCGTGGATGTGGCTACCCTCCTAAACCTCCGCCACAAACGGAAACTGACCATACGAGCTCAAAAGAATACAATAATCTTCATCATACTCCTCATTTGATGCATATAACACCTGCAAATAAAAATCACCCTCAAGTAGCATCACAAGTCAGAATACTCTTGCAAAACATCATACAATTGATCTCCAAGACGCTTAACATCAAATACACAGATAAACAATTCCAGGATATTTTACAATTAATGAGTGGCTTTGAATTCATTCATAATGATTAATGCCATCCATGTAGATACACAAACAAACGTAGTAAATCACACAAATATCACCATTTTATCCTGGAATTGCCGAAATCTCAAAGATAAAAAACCTGAATTAGAGATTCTATTCTCACAAAAAGAATTTAGTGAAGTAGGAGTAGTAATGATACAGGAATCCAGACTGAAGAACTGTGACACATTCACACTATCTGGCTTCAATGTCATTAGACAAGATCACCCCTATTATGTCGGATTCAGAGGGTTAGTCACCCTAGTACGAAAAGACATTCCCTACGAAGTATGCCTTGACAAGGTAGGGGATGACGAGCTTGAAATACAAATTGTAATTATAAAAGGCAAAGAGGGCCCACTCTATTTCTTAAATACGTACGCCTCTCGCGACCACATTCCCACTTTCAAATGGCACCAACTATTTCGATACTTACACAACAAGCACTTCATTTTATCAGGAGATCTCAACGCCCATCACTCAACATGGAGCTCAGCTCAGCAAACACAACGAGGAGTTACACTTAGCAAACTAATCAGTGAGTATGAGTTCAGCCTCCTCAACACTGGCGAAGAGACTCGTATCGGTATTCCTAATGGTACTTCTCCAGACATGACGATATCAGACTCAGACACTGGTCGTGGATCCACATGGTACGTTCTTTTGGATCCAATGAGAAGCGACCACCTTCCAGTTCTGATCAAGGCGACCCTTAACTGGTGCCATGTTAAACCAACTCGCAAATGGAATATCAGGAAAGCGGATTGGGAAAATTATACCTCAACTATATTTCATACCCTTTCACAAAATCCTACTGAAACAGATGACGTAGAGGAGAACTGCGACAGGCTCATGCGAATTGTTGAATCGAGTGCTAACAAGCATATTCCACGATACACAAAAAAGAACACCAGATATTCCAAATCATCACCATGGTGGAATGACGACTGTCGTCAAGCTTTAAATGACAGGAGAGATTCCATTCGTATTATGAACAATTGCAAAACCCAAAGCTCATACAATACATATAAAAAAAAATGTGATGAATCAAGAATAGTCACAAAAAAGACCAGAAGAGATAACTGGCAACAGTTCTGCCGCAAAATGACGACTAAGGACCCCAATAATACAAGCATCTTCCGCCTGATGAAAATGTATGGAGCGAACGGATCAAAAGCATCCAATCATATTGTAAATCCCACCTCCAATGTGGAAGCATGTCAGAATTTGATGAATCATCTCGTCTCGCTTCATCCCTCTACTGTTACAAGCGATCAAAACAAATATGATGACGTACAAAGAGTCACCCTGGACGAAATTGAGGTTGCTTTAGCTAGGTGTAACTCCAAATCTGCACCAGGTGAGGATGGCATAACGTATGATATGATACAGCACCTACCTATTTGTGCCAAAATTTTGCTCGCTAGCATATTCACCTCATGTCTCGCACACGCTACTCAACCCAAACGGTGGAGAGTAATTAGAATTATATACCTGAAGAAAAATGTGTCTCTGCCAATTTCACAGAATAATATTAGACCTTTGGCCCTTTTCTCATGCTTTGCCAAATTACTTAGTGACGTAGTAAAACGACGACTGGAAGTAACCATGGAAAACAGACTTATCTTCCCAGATTGTATGCATGGATTTCGAGGCAGGCATTCCACCTATAACAATCTAATGGATTTGCAACTCCAACTCATCACCAACTCCTCCTCAGGAAAATCCACAATGGGCTTATTCCTCGATGCTTCCGGCGCTTTTAATCATGTAAGAATAAATATCTTGGCTGATATCATGCATGAATATCAAATACCAACATACTTAGTCGAATGGATACGCAGTACCTTTACAAAGAAAACACTAAATGACGGCATACACACTGCAAACTGTCACGGTGGACTAGAACAAGGTAGCCCCTTATCTCCATTGCTGTTCAATATCTATTCATCTACCTTGGGAAGACATTTATATCACTGCACACTGAGCATGTATGCAGATGACTTGGCGATATACGTCACAGGGAATAATAAAAAGACTATGAACGAAATTCTACAGTCAGAATTCAACACCTTGCACACTGAACTGGCAAACCTAAACCTATCCATAAATACGTCCAAGTCCGCTGTTATATATTTTAATAGACTAGAGACTGACTTAGATGCTGCTATCATCTGTAACAGTAATATTATTAATGAGAAGGAAAAGGTCAAGTACCTGGGAATAACACTGGACAGATGCATGACTGGAAAGGCACACACTACTATAGTCAAAGAAAGAACTTCCAAGGACATCAAAGCAATGTTATTGATGAAGGGCAGTAGCTGGGGAAATCACCCTAAGGAGCAACTGATGCTGTATACTCTGGTAATTCGTCCCAAAATAGAATATGGAGCGTTCATGTACCTCTGGACAAATACCGGTAACATAGCCGTTCTTCAGAAAGTACAAAACCAGGCGCTCAGACAGGCCCTCGGTGCTGTCATCACTACTCCCATTGTATCTCTACATGCCATTGCAGGAATGCTACCCCTCATTTATCGAATTACGGTCTATAACCGACGACAACTACTACGACTAACTGTCACTTCACCTACCACTAGAGACAAAATTACCACTGTGGCAACTGTCTTGAACAACATCTCCAATGCATCTTACAAGACTGTAAAAGATGATTTGTCATACATTCAAACTCAAGTCTGTTGCCACAATATTCTACTGCCTACAACATCCCAAATACACTGGCGTAACACAGTACCTGGACTAAAAGATATGTGCTCCACAACAATTCCAAAGGTCAAGAAAAAGAACTGCGCAGAGAGTGATCAGGCGATAAGACAGAAAGTCCTGGAACACCTTTATAGGACTTATCCATCGAGGGCGAGAATCTATACAGATGGATCAAAACGCCCAGGGGGAGTCTCTGCAGCCTACATTTGCGAATCACATGGTCAGGGTCGAGGCGTCAAACTACACCATGCCTCATCCATTTTCAGTGCGGAGACCTTTGCACTGGAAATGGCACTACAGCATATTGATACCCAACACACTGACGACTGTGTCATTCTCTCTGACTCGAGGTCGGCTCTTGAGGTTCTAGCGGGCGTGCGAATTGGAGATTTACCCCCTCTACCATTGTATAGGCACTTGACCTTGATGAAGAGAATTGTAAAGAACACTCATCTAAACTTACAGTGGATTCCCTCACACAAGGGGATAATTGGTAACAACTTAGTAGATGATATGTGTGCAGCCATCATACGCAACAGTACCACTGATGAGGAGGCATATACAATGCACACGGATCTATACAACAATATCTTGACAAACCAACAGCTTCGCTGGAGAGTTGATTACCAAAATCGGGAAGGACCAGGTTCATGGACCAGGAAACTGGTAGCAGACCCTAACACACCACCCTGGTTTAATGAAGAGACAGACATGAAAATCTCAGACATAACCTACATAAACAGATTACTGATGGGCCATGGTTTTGAAAACTTATTCAAATGCAGAATGAAAAAGAGGCAGGACCCTTATTGCGAGGAATGTGGGGGAGAAATAGTGCAGGACGTTCTGCATCTTATAATGCATTGCACCAAAACTGCAAGAGCCGTTGCGGAGGTGATAGGTGGTAATTGGCTTGAGGAGACTGAGAGAAGGGAGGAGCTGACAGTGCAATTTTTACAGAGAGGACTCCTGGAACATACACTATTGAAGAATCTGCACAAAGGCATGACGGACGCACGGGTGAAGGTGTAACAGAGACAGATATATGACACATTAGCAAGCACGGACCAGAATTGAAGGCGGGAGAGGTGAAGGATTGAAACCAACAACCAACATTGGACACGCAACCCCAAGGGTTAGTTCCACAAAAGCAGAGGAAAGAAGAAGAAGAACTCTTGATTTTGAGTAAATTGAACACTTTCTTTGATGCTTTATTTCATTTCAAGTCTCGTGAGTTAGTTTTGAAGTGTTGGAAATTTATCCATTCAATGTGAATTTGTTCAATCGTTGTTGAACATCCACGCCTAATAGCTACACTCATCTAGATGAACGTCGAGCTACCGGCTAGCTGTTGGTCCGTAATGAGGCTGGTAAGTGTCAATTTTTCATTGCCGTGGGAATCACAACCGAAGGAGTTCCACAGGACATTACGTTGAATCTGAATATCTTTCAGGAGGAACTCAAAAGGTGGTTCATTTTATTGCTCCTCTCCACGTTTCTGTGAAAGTCTTCTTTCGGAAAAAACGGGAAGTGCTAAAATACCCAAATAACACGTCATGATCGCGCAAGATTCCCTCGTCAACGATAACTTCTCGGAAAAGACAAAAGTCACTATGAGAAGAGAAATATGGGAAGTAAGTACAAAAGACTTGTAATAACTACTTTCGGTGGAAAAGGGTTAATTTTGAATCTCGGAAAAAATTACTCGTATAGCGCCAGTGGTGCCTAGGGACGGCACTAGAGGTGGGTAGGAAATCGCGTCACTGGTTAAAGTCACCTATTACCGGAGAGTCACCGTTCTGTTTGTCACCTATCACGGAGCTGACCCTATTACCAACGGACTTGCAGTGACAGCAGGTAAAATAACACTCTCTTCCTCCATGCTCCGAATCACTATTTCAAATTATTTCACTTTGACCCCTTCGGAGCTTCTTGAATGAGGAATTTCACCATGTCGGAATTTCCTATTTTTGACCCCAAAATCGGATTCAGCACCTCTAGAAACCCCCTAAGGCAAACTTTCAGCCCGAACTTCCTAATTTACGAATAAACAAAACAGTGTAGAAAATACGAACGTTTAAAAAAAACCGGGAAAATGACGTCATCCCGGAATAGTTCATTTATGGCCACTTGAAGTGCTGAGATCGAGAAATCTATAGTCCCCAGATGCAAAATTTCACGAAACAGTAAAGTTCGAAATCGAAAAACTGAAGAAAAAAATAGAAAAAGCAAGATGGGGAAAATTAGGTTTCCCCTGTTTTTGTTTGATAACTTTCCTCTTAGAAAACACGATTTCGTCGTCCCAATGGGCAACACTGGGAGGAGACGGCGATCCAAACAGCCCAATCAGCGAGCGTTCCCGCTTCACGTCCGTTTTCCCCGTTATTTTTGAAATCATAAATTTTGATTGCCTCCCAAAAATAACAGGAGACTTATTTTCCGAAATCAGCCCGATTTTCATCTATCCCACACCATTAACTATTCAGGAAAAATGCAAACAGAATTCGGTGAAATTCCTCATTGTCACTGTGTGCGTTGTCACTCCAGTGTCGTTGTCACTACAGTGCCGTTGTCACTACAGTGCTGTTGGCGCTACTCGTCACTCCAGAGTGGTTGGCGCTGGCTGTCACTTCGTGTGCGGTCGGCGCTGGTTGTCACTTCATGGGCGGTTGGCGCTACTTGTCACGTTGTCACTCTTTCTGTGGTTGGAGCTACATCGTCACTACTCCGTCACCATTTGTGTAGCGTGATCAGTTGTCTCTCGTCCCTCACGCCGTACTTTCCGCGGCCCGGGTTTAGGACTCTCGCCTTTAGTTTGACTCGTTTTGCCGTTTAGTTCGATGTTTTTCGAAATTTTCATTGATTTGTGATTAGTTGAGATATAAAAAACCGAAATCTTCTCAATTATGGGCGATTTTTAAGCTCATTAAAAGGTCGAAAAAACTGCCAAGTGCGACCTATGTGGTCAGGTTTGTAGTTTCAAAACTACCATTACCTACAAATTAAAAAATATAATTCGTAATAATATTTTTTCCTATTTGCTCATGTTACTTCATTTGTTTCAATTAAAGATAATATTGAGGTAAAAATGTTGAATATCGATGAAGGATTTCAGAAGCGATATATCGTTTCGATCGATACTATTCCGAGTATTATTCAGTGGCAGATATAGTATGGTATCTAAGTACTTGATATATTTTTTTTTACTATTACACTTTGGCAAAAATATCGATAATATCGTCAAGAAAGTATCGATACCTCCGATATTTCAGGCAAAAGTATCGATACCAATATATCAGTATGAGTTTTTTTTAATCAAAAGTATCGATACAAATATCGGTATTGATACCAAAAAAGTATCGCTAATCCGATATATCGGTGGTATCGTGCCGTCCCCAGTGGTGCTGTAATTGTGGAATTGTCGTCGACACGTCCCACCACACCTAGACCGAACCTAACCTACTTGGAACACTCTAATGATCCGAATTTTGATGTTTACTTACAAATTGAATAGACATCCCCAATCCTAAAAAAAATCTTGCCGTATATTCTACAGTAATTAACGAATTAGGTGTAGTACTTGTTCGTGTGAAGCCTGCAGGTCCCAGAACCGGACTGAAGTTAGCAATATTCCTCGGCAATATTCAGAAAAAATGCGTTAACCCATTTCAAGCCGAGGGTAGAAATAACTGAATAATGAGGAGAGGAGGATGAACTGTTTTACAGAATGCCGGCTGAAATAAATTTTGCTCACCAATCGAGAGCAAAAATACTCAATATTTATTGAATTTTACTTTTTATTAAGATTTGAGAGTTTTCCAAAGCAATATGATTTATCCAGTATCATTTATCTCAGAATCGAATTTGAGCCAGCATAATCATATCTTTGGCCAAAAGGCCTCATTTTCAAAAAAATTTCCAAAATCGCATTCTGTTCCCTAACGTCAGAGAACATTTTTTCTGGAAATTTTAGGAACAGCATGATCAAGAAGAAACTCTTTTGCCAAGATTTTCCACTATTTTCAATATTAACCTTCTGTCCGGACCCACGTCCCTGGGACGGGTGGGTGGGGCTTTTCCTCACCCTGAACTTACCCCTTTCCTCTGTGTGGGCTCATATCCTCAGTACCCTCCTGTCAGGGTCTGCGGAAGGTCAGGAAAGTGTCTCTCGCTTCCGTTGTCAACAAACCAGTTTTTTCCAGTAGATCACCCGTCCTCAGGACAGTCGGTCCTGGCCTGTTGATACGTCCATGGGACGGATGGTCCTTGATGGAATGGAAACACGTCTCCGAGACGGGGGTCCTGTTTGATTTTTGATTGATTTCATTGATTTTTTTGTACCTATTCAAATGTTACATTCATTTTTCTGTATTCAAATGTTATATTCACGTTTTTTCCAAGTTTTCATTAGGTACTAGTAGATTGTCTTTGATTTTTATTCTAGTTCCTTATTCTAGCTTATTTTAGTATTCTAGTCCCTTCAATGTCTAGTAGGTACAATGTGATTTTTCCAAAAAGATAGAAGACTGAAAAGAATACAAAAGGCTGCTTGGAAAATGTTCCCTAAAAATGTGAAAACTTTTTATTCCTAGTTTTTATGTTCTTGGTACCTACGTAGTAGACTCCTAATGATTCTAGAGGTTTTGAATTGGAATGTTTCCTCCAATTCTACGTAGAACACGTCATTTTGAGCGTGAATTGAGACTGAATTTTTTATCTGAGTAGTCAAAATGATGTGATACCTAAGCTGGATGAAATCCAGGAAGTGAAAAATAAAAATAATGTGTAATCTTATTTTTTATATCGATAAATTGTGATAAAAACCAATTAATTTGATGTTATACACGAAGAAAGACGTTGCAATAAAGATGTTTTATGTTAGTTTGTGGTATTTACAACGAAATCCTGTCATATTTCAATAACAACCATGAAAAAAGCGAGTCGGTGTCCCACGGACGGGGGTCCTCATTGCAACGAGGGACAACGGTCCGGACAGAAGGTTAAAAAAAAAATCATAAAATGTGACGATGCGAAAACGCATCAGTGGCCGGAAATGGGTTATTAGGTACTCAACCAAACTGGAACCAAATTTGAGCAACGTATTCACCTGAGATATGCGCACCAGACGGTGGCGGGAGGGGGTTGTAGAGAGGAGGGGGGAAATTTCTCAAGTTCAACATCTCAACATTTGAAATGTTAGTAATAATTCATATTAATTCACTCATAATAATGGGGTATTTCAGTCAATTAAAAAAAAAAATTCCATTTTTTTCCATTTATGTCAAGAAAATGTATGGAAGAAATTAGGGAAGCCAATGAAAGTCGAAGATTTGAATGATGTGACGTAGTAAGTTGTTGACCTTGGACCGAGAACTTCCACCGTAGATCCCGTGTGGTCTCGAAAGTCTCGTAGCCTTGGATACTACAAAATACTACTCACACACGCCTGTGGCGTAGTGTGTGTGCGCGTTCATGGAAGCCCGCCTTATTTTCAAACGTGTGATGTCTTTATTTAATTTTACACCACATGTTATTGCATCAATGGGCAAAAAGATTTTCAATGGTGCTGAATCCAAATTTGAGGTTAAAAACCTGAATTTCCGACCCACCCCATTACCCTATGAACACCCAACTGCAGTTGGCAGTGTTGCCACCCAGACAGCGTGGACGTTCTGGTAATGACGGGCGCCAATGCCCTCCAGAGCCCATCCATTGGGATACAACGAGGCTTTCGGAGCACTGTTGGTGTTCTCCTCTATCTACTGACTCATGAGTCAAGAGTCAAGATATTGCTTCCGAGTCTACCAAGGTAGCGGAAGCTTTGTTTTCACTTTTCAAGGACGAAAAAAAAAAGTTCTCCAAAATTAAAATTTCCACTCGCGTTTTGCGTTTTAGACCTTTCTGAACAATTTTGGTTCCGTGTCTGTGTGTCTGTGTGTCTGTCTGTCTGTGTGTCTGTCTGTCTGTGTGTCTGTCCGTCTGTCATGATTTCCTTGTAACGCGCATAACTATACGAAGTTATTGTCCGATTTCTATGAAATTTTCAGGGATTGTGCGGGTTGGCGTGTAGACGGTCCCCTATGAAAATCATCATCCCCGGACTGATAGAAGCGACTGCGCATGCGCAAACGTGAATTCCTTGTAACGGCCATAACTTCTACATTTTCCATCCGATTTCGATGAAATTTTCAGAGATGTTACAGATTAGTATTCAGATGGTCCCCTATGAAAATCGCCACCTTCGGACTGATAGGAGCTACTGCGCATGCGCAAACGTGAATTCCTTGTAACGGCCATAACTTCCACATTTTCCACTCGATTTCGATGAAATTTTCAGGGATTATGTGGATTAGGTTGTAGATGGTCCCCTATGAAAATCATTGTCCCCGGATTGATAGAAGCGACTGCGCATGCGCAAACGTGAATTACTTGTAACGGCCATAACATTCACATTTTCAATCCGATTTCAATGAAATTTTCAGGGATGTTACAGATTAGTATTTAGATGATCCCCTATGAAAATCACCACCTTTGGACTGATAGTAGCCCTTGCGCATGCGCAAACGTGAATTTCCTTGTAACGGCCATAATTTCTACATTTTCCATCCGATTTCAATGAAATTTTCAGGGATGTTACAGAGTAGTGTTTAGATGGTCCCCTATGAAAATCACAGAGAATTGTTTTTCATAGAGGGATTCATTCATAGAGGGATGGTCGCTCACTGTGAGAATCTCAAATCCCATTAATTGCAGGTCATCGGTAGCTCGGGCTCTTGATTTGAGCTCCTAAGGTCGCGGGTTCAAAACCCAGCCGAGGCTATGTATTTCTTTGATCCAATCACATACACCTACTCACTTAATTTTTCATCCGAATTTGATGAAATTTTCTAGGATTGTCCAGATTAGCGTGTAGATGGTCCCCTATGAGGGTAGTGAAAGGTAGGTACTCAGAGATAGGTGTTTTGAGATTAACTACTATGCATCGGATCATCTATACAATCGGGTTATGGATACGAGGAAGCTATGTGCCACGCCCACTTGGCAGACGTTTTTTTATTGTTGAACCAAGAGAATGGTATAACAATAGTCAAACTTAAACTAATATAACGGAAATTTGTAAAACAATGTAAAACAGATAACGCAGTATAAAAAAATTCAACAACTAACACCAACTATATATATTAAAAAATTCATCAACATTATATAACTCAGCCATAACAAGAACATTTTTTAAGGACCTTCTGAATTTTACACCGGCCAAGGTTTGCAGCTGAACAGGGAGATGGTTAAAGAACCTGACCCCCTGCTGCAGAGGGTTTGAGCGGAGGGAAGCAGATAGACGCACCAGAGGAGGATGGAGAGCACTACGCTGCCTTGTCTCATGATCATGAA
This sequence comes from Apolygus lucorum, assembly GCA_009739505.2. Lineage (NCBI taxonomy): Eukaryota > Metazoa > Arthropoda > Insecta > Hemiptera > Miridae > Apolygus > Apolygus lucorum. The sequence goes on from CM019169.2 coordinate 38,561,429, forward strand.
TACCGAAACCCTGCTGAACTCTGTCCAGGTTATCATTTATAAAAAGTAATGCCTGGTATACGTAAAGGCCTGGTATGGTCAAGCACTTCATCTTTTTAAACAAACCTCTGCAAGGATGGCCATAGCCCAGGCCAAAAATAATTCGCAGTGCTGCTTTCTGTAGCCGGAAGATGGACTGTTTATGGGCGGAATTTCCCCAGAGGACGATACCGTAACTAGCCCTGCTCATGAAGTGAGCAAAAAATACCATCCTCAATGCGTGGGGCGACAGTACTCTGGAGAGTTTAAGTAACGCAAAGTTGCATTTGGCCAGCTGAGAGGTCAAGTGGTCAGTATGACTCCGCCAGGACAATCTGTTATCCACGAGGATTCCCAGGAAATTCACTGTATTCGTTTATGCAGTCATGCAGTGGTGCAGCAAACTCACCAGACGAGCTGGGTTATGGAGCAGCTACACTTCTACTTTCCTGCTAGGTAGACCCCCCTTAGACACCCTGGACAGGGAGGAATGAACGACACACTTGAATAAATAATTATATTTCAGTAAAATTACAATAAAATATTGCTTCGCCTCTCTTCTGTTTGGAGAAGTATTGAAATTTCAATCAAATCCTCCCCATGGCACGTTTTGGTTGTTACGATGGTTCTATCGATCAGCCACCTCCCACTGGCCTGCGGGACTACAGGTTAGAGTCCCAGCGTTTGGCAGATGGTGTAGAATTTCCTCTGGTGGTAAACCGATTTCTCGAGGCAGCCGTAGAGATCGTTGAGTTTCAGACAGTCAGTCTTACTGAGCATCTTCCTTTGCCCCAGTTTGGCGCCTGGGTGTTTCGCAGTTATGGACGGCTTTCCTTTAGTTTTGCTGCAAATTGATTAGTTCATTACATAGTAAATTGTAGTCCTCGATTTTCTCCTGCTAATTTCACCTTCTTCGTTTCAACCTTTAATCATGAAAAGTCATAACTAACACCCTTTAAAAGTCCATTTTCAACCTCTTTTGGAAAACATGAGAGAATAAAGTTTTAATTTCAGGACTTGCAGTTAATCGTATTTCTACTATTATACAGGGTGTCTACACTTAAGATAGGCATAACTTCAGGGTTCGATTCTACAAGGTATATCCAACAAAAAATGTCTCATAGCAATTTTTTCTTAACACACCCAAAATGCCTTTTTTTCACTTCGAAGTTTCTTGTCGCGTTTTCGACCTTACGGAATTAAAACTGTCATAACTCCTGTTATTTACCATGTAAATTCAAATTTAAGGATATCGTTGGAAAGAGCGTTAGATTTCCAAGCTACCTAGTGTAATACCAAAATCATTTAGGAATAAACTATTTCTAAAAAATCAAGTCAAAAAGCAAACTTCCAAGTTTTTTTTTCGAAAAATGACTCTTTTTAAATCGGATTTTCACTTTAAATCCCTGGCTATTTCGATGGGCGCTCTTCGGAAAAAACATGTTCAAATTGTCAGCTTTCCAACGGTCTATCAATTTTTCTTTTTAAAATTCAAATTGGAAGAGTAAATCAAATTTCAATGCCAAAAAACGTGTGTTTTACATGAAAATCGACTGTTGAGCGATTTGTGGTCCCCCTCGAAGTCTTGACGAGTTTGGTATCATTTCCTTTGTAATTTTTCACTCTGAATCCAATGGTGATATTTCCGAATGATTCTGACAGCTAAAATGTGGATTTCTCGAAGAAAATCTTCGATTTTCGTATTTAAAACACGCATCATTTCTAGATATGGTAGTGAGCATAAAGTAACACCTTTCTACTCAATAAAAATATCAATCAGCTTAAAATTTGATGTTTTTATTAAGTCAAAATGTGTTACTTTAGGCTCACTTCCATATTTATGAATAATGCGTTTGTTATTGTCAAAATATGAAGGTTTTCTTCGAAAAATCCACTTTTTAACTATCAGAATTATTTGGAAATATCACCATTTTGGATTCAGCGTAAAAAATTACATAGGAAATGATACCAAACTGGTCAAGTCATCTTGAGATCGAACACCACGTAAAACACTGAATTTTCTTGTAAAACACACGTTTTCTTGCATTCTAACTTGATTTACTCTTCCAATTTGAATATTATGAAGAGAAATCGATATACCGTTGGAAAGCTGACATTTTGAACATGTTTTTTCCGAAGAGCGCTACTTTGAAGTGAGAAAAAAGGCATTTTAAGAGGGTTAAGAAAAAATTGCTGAGACATTTTTTGTAGCAAATTAGTTGAAGAATCGATCACTGAAGTTATGCCCATCTTAAGTGTAGACACCCTGTATTTACCAATCTTATTTTCAAAAGTTGCTACCAAACAATGCACTTCCCTTTAGTTTTGCAGTGTGCCAAAAATGTTATAGGAAAAAAATGACTCAATAGATAGGTTACTTTTTGGAAAAATAATGTATCAGAAGGACATGCCAGTTTGAAATAATCGCTCGAAACCTATTTAATACCCGAAGACACTATTAATAAGAAAAATACACAAAAAACAGACACTACAAAAGACACTACAAAAGAACAGACACTAGGGCCCGTATTCACAACAATCACCAAAGTGACACTTGAAGTCGCACTTCCTAAAGTGATACTTTAGGCCAAAGTGAAACTTGAGGAGAAATCGCTATTCACAATCGTTTTTAGTGTAGCTGCTCTTAGTTCAGCTTTAGGTTCAACTGATAAGGAAATTGTAGGAAAACTGATAAGTTTTCCCATTTAAATCCGAACGGAAAAACTTCGTAAAACGGCTGTCGAAGCAAGCAAAATAGACGTACTTCTCGTCAAAAGCTGAACTGAGGGCCAGTAAAGTGTGGTAGGAGCCAAACTTACCCGGAGAGTGTAACTTGACGAAAGTTCAGCTTCGGTAAAGAGCGGCTAAAGAGACACTTCTTCCAAAGTTTGGTTCGTGAATAGCATTTTCTCTAAAGTACAGCTCTAAGTGGAGCTTTCAAGATTCACTTAGTAAAAAGCCCCACTTAGTGCAGTTTGTGAATACGGCTGTAGGTTTGTTCCAGTGTCCCTCAGCTCATGAACTTTCTTACACCCAACCTGCGCACAACCCGCGCGCAGATGAGTTCATGAACTGATGCTTTCCAGCGGCGTCGAGTTCGAGAACTCGCAAACATAAACCGCGTTCCAGCGCTTCCAGTTCATGAACTTTTTGTACCTGGGTTCATGAACTTTCTACACTCATCGAAGGCAGGATTGTGAACTCAAACCGAAGGGTAACCTGTACCGTTCACGTGAAACCTTCTAAATTTTTCATTTGTTGACCAGTCTTCACGTTAATCCATTTCAAGCCGGGGGTAGAAATAACCGAGTAATGGGAGGAGGAGGGTGAACTATTTTACAGAATGGCGGCCGAAATAAGGCATAATTTTCTCTCCAATCGAGAGAAAAAATGCTCAAAATTCTATGAATTCGACATTTTATAGTAATTGAGAGGTCTCAGTTTTCCAAATCGATATGATTTGTCCATTTCATTATTAAAAATCTGAAAAAAATCTAGGTAAAATGTAAAAATCTATTCATGGACCGGAATCCATTTCGACTTATGGCCCAGAACGCTCACTCGCCCAGGATCGAATTTGAACCACCATAATCACACTTTCGGCCAAAAGGTCTCTTTCAAAAAAATTCCCCACATCTCATTGAGAAGAAAATTTTTTTTTGAAAAGTTTAGGAAGTGCATGAACGAGAAGAAATTCTTTTACAAAGATTTTCCACTATTTCAATATTCAAAAAAATCATTATTATGACGATGCATTTTACACTTGGCTCCGTTCTCAACTTTTCATCTTTTCGTTGTGTCCAAGTTGTGCTGAGCCCCTCTTTCTCGATGTGAGAGTCGTCTCTAGGAATAAAGTGTAAATTTTTGGAGATTACTTACGTTCTAACAGAAGCCATTTTTAATCGACTCGTTTTTTATGATGAAATGAGTTCATGAACTTTTTGCGCTGGAACAAACCTACTATAAATAAGAACAAGGCTGAAGACACTTGGTTCTCTAGCGTCTTTACTAGTGCCTTCCTGCTAAGGGCCGGTGTAAGATACTAGAAATCCTAGAAAAACAGAAAATTTTTATGGTTTCCTGGTCTTTAGTCTGATTTAAAAAGAAACCGAACTTATTAATTTTTTTTTTATTAGTACGCTTATTTTTAAACGTTTCTTAAAACTATTTTTCGCACATTTGTTCATGCTTTCTCGAGAAGTAGGAATGGGGTGTGCGCATGGGTCGGAAAAACTGTTTATTGCTATTTTTAATCCAAACAAGACCTAATTTCTTAGGAGTTTGAAATCAACCGCGACCTTTTTCCATGATTTTTCAAAGTTTCGAATATTTATGACGTCACAGTGGGCTGGGAGGTCCCGCAAAGGCGGGAGGGGCGTGTGACGTCATAAAAATTTCGTCCCTATACCTGGTAAACCATGTAAGTCGAGTTTATCAAATTTTACAGGGGACACTAAAAACTAAATAATTCAGTTTTCATTCCACATGCAATAAGTTTTTTCGTTCCATTCCTTAAAACAGGTGGTAACAGTAGTATTTCAAAGAGCCTGAGACTAATGTCATCAAAATTTACTTTAGCGAACGAAAAAAATGGACTTACATGATTTTACCCAGCCTTTGACACCCGACTTACATGGTTTTCAATTCGATTTTCATGAAAATATACCCAGCTTGGGATATTCAATTATTAGGAATATTATTAAATTTTTTCTCTCCAGGTTTCAAGGTTACACAAAATACCCAAATCGATGCAAAAGGAAAACATTTAAATGAAAATTCATAGGCGTTGACTAATACGCAGTCCAACTGTAAGGCTCCTTGAGTCAAAATGACAGTCTTCAGTCTTAATATTACTAGAGTTGAGCAATAAATTATTCAATGTACTACCAATTCCTCAATTACCATTTCTTAAATTACAACCATTACTTTTAGGATCACTTTACCTACCACAACCGTAACTACGTAGGTATGCATTGAATTTAAGTGTTAGGTAACTAGGTAACTTTGTTTCATTAAAACAAGGGATGAGTTAGGGACGGGTTAGGGATGGGCTGGGTATAAGTTAGGGGTTGGGATAGGTTAGGGACATGTTGGGGATGAGCTTGGGATGGGTTAGGGGTTGGAGATAGCTCAGGGCTGGGTTGGGTTTGTGACGGATCCCAGCGATAACTTATCGAAAGTCTGAGGTCCACCTGATAACCCATCCATTCCGACTTCCTTGATGAAGGAGGAAGGGGGGGGGGGGGGGACAGGTACCGCGGGACCCGTCACCCCCCCTCTGGAGGCATTGTGTTCTCAGAGCCGCAACCTAACCGTGAGTCTATCTCTCAAATTACATTTCGTCCTATATTGTGGTGAATGTCTCATTTATGCTAACTCGGATCTTCTCACATCTTTGCCTTGTCATATGTGTAACATTTCTGACCCATTCTGAGCCATTTCCATTATAGGACAATACATACCTATTTACTGTCGCCCTACCGAATCCACCTGACTTGTACATGAACCTTTCCTTCATCATTCAAGCGTGAATAGGAATTTCAGGTATAGGGACGCCAGTGCTTTTTACGTATCGTGGTGGGTACTTCAGAAAGGGGAACGTACATCCAGAAATAGGTTAACGTCCATGATCTACGGTCCCAGTTTTGACCAGTACCTATTCTCTTTCTTCTTCCTATCACGTTACAGGTTAGAGATGGACTAGGGATGGGTTAGGTATGAGTTAGGTTTGGGATGGGATAGGGGTTAAGGATAGGTTGGAGATGGGCTAGTGACGGATAAGGGGTTGGGATAGGTCAGGGCTGGGTAGGGTAAGAACTGAGGATGGATTAGGGATGGACTAGGGACAAGTTAGGTATGGGTTATGGATGGGTTGGGTGTGGGGTAGGGATAGGACAGGGCTGGGTTGGAGTTGAGCTGTGGATGGGTTGGATATGGGTTAGGGATGGGTAAGGGGTTAGGGATTGGTCAGAGATGGATTTCCTCAATTATTATCTCTTGTATCATCAATTTTACAGAGTTTCCTGTAAAACATAAGCAGACCAATAGCACACTACTAATCTCTTTTTGTTCTTTCTAACATCAGCATTACAGCTACGTCAAACAGCCAACAAATCAATCAATTCATCTAAAATTATCCTCCTAAATAATGTAAAAATAATTTAGAAACAATGCGGAATAACACGTAGGTAGGTCGTGATCTTAAGTCTGCAGTGTAAATCACGTGTCTGCAGAACACAAGGAGTGGAATTTATTGCTGAAATTGAGACTAATAAAAAGGTTTCTATTTATGATCACTTTCTCCGAACTCCATTTATGATTTTGTAAACTTTTACAAGGAAAAAGTTTTAAAAAAACTGACTATCTTTGATGGAAACTTGCCACCAGCGTGAGCTGCTCACTCTTATGAAGGCATACACAGGACTTACATGGTTTTCCGGCGAAAAAATAGGTAACCGACTTACACGTTTTTTCAATGCCTTCTGGGTGAAAAACTATTCATCAGATTGGAAAACGGCTTCACTAAATGAATCAAGCGACCCTAATTTACCTGAAAAGCTCAAAACCTTATTTTCGAAAAAATACCGACTTACATGGTTTACCAGGTATAGGGACGATTTGAAACTTTGAAAAATCATAAAAAAAGATCTACTCATCCAAAAAGAGAACGGCTGGTGTCGAAATTCTCAGAATAAGGTCTACTTTCGATTAAAAATTTAAAAAAAAATCAGGCGCACCCCAATTTACAAAATATGATGCCTTCGAGCAACCGTAAGTTCCTGTGCTTACTCCCCACATCATTGTGTGCTTACTGGTTGCTCGAGGACGATCCCTGACCATTTTATTGGTTTACGTCTGTTTTCTCAAGAGTAATAATCTTACCTGAAGAAACTTTTTCCGTAGTGCATGATGCTATCGTAGTCGTACTCAAACTTATACGTAGTATTTTCCAAGCTCTGTTTGTCGAAGTTTGACAAAAATTCTGTAAAATATTAGCATTTTTAAATGAAACATTTTTGAGGATAAGATTCAATAAAACTTCATAGTAATATTCTAGGACGAGAATCTTTCTCGAAGTCGGTAGTTTTCGTAGCTTCTTAGCTTCTACTTCTGTTTGGCCGGTTCTGGTCCAGTGGAAGAATGAATGAATGTTTTTTATTTGCCGTTGCACACAAAGTGTATCGACAATAGTCAATTATAAATAGGTTCCTAACTTAATTAGGAACAAAACGTACGAGAAAACAAAACAATGGGATACTAGACAAAAGGTTAGGGCACGCGGGTAAAAAAAAATAAGGAGGAAAGGAAAACCTCTAAGCAGAGGTAGAGGGTACCAAGCCAGGCCCGAACTCACCCACCATGGTGGCTCCCGGAAGTGGAGTCTCCATCTTGAAGTCAGTATTCAGGGTGTCCCATATGTTTACCATCAAACTTTGGGAGTAGTTTCTACAACTAGGTACTCCGCAACAAAAAATGCCTCAGGAATTTTTTTTAACCCCCTTAAAATCCGACTTTTTTGACTTTTAAGATTTTTTTCGTGTTTTCGACCTTACACCTTTACAACAGTCATAACTCCCTTAAATTGCATCAAAAATTAAAAATAAGGATACCGTTGGAAAGAGCGTGTAATTTCTCAATAGATGAACCGTTGACAAATTGAGAAAACCTGAACGCTAGAGTAGTTTTTTTTACCTCAAACTTTAAAATTTGTCAATTTCTGTTTTTTTTTTTTTCAAAAATGTTGATGATTTTTCCCCATGGAAACAAGGTATTTGCCAGAGAGGCTCAAATGCTTAAAAACTTCTCCATTTCATCAGCTTTTCAACGGTCACCCAATTTTTAGTTTCACTGTGGAATTAGAGGGAGAAAATGGTGTTTCAATGCGAAAAAACGTGCATTTTTTCAACGAAATTGACGGTTGGACGGGAGGAATCCGGGGTCTGCTCCGTGGCCCCTCCTCCCAAGCACCACGTCAAACCGTCGATTTCGTTGAAAAAAATACACGTTTTTTCGCATTGAAACACCATTTTCTCCCTCAAATTCCACAGTAAAACTAAAAATTGGGTGACCGTTGGAAAGCTGATGAAATGGAGCAGTTTTTAAGCTTTTGAGCCTCTCTGGCAAATACCTTGTTTCAATGAGGAAAAATCATCAACATTTTCACCAAAAACAGAAATTGACTATTTTTCAAGTTTGAGGTAAAAATACTACTCTAGCGTTTTATTTTTCTCGACTAGCCCGTTGGCCCGTTGGGCTCATGTATTGAGAAATTTTACGCTCTTTCCAACAATACCTTATTTTTAATTTTTGAGTCTAATTTAAGGGAGTTTGCTTGGTGTAAGGTCGAAAACACGAAAAAAATCTTAAAAGTAAAAAAAGTCGGATTTTAAGGGGGTTAAAAGAAAATTGCTAAGAGACACTTTTTGTTGCAAATTAGTTGTAGAAACTACTCACGAAGTTTGGTGGATAACATATGGGACACCCTGTAGAGGAGGTTACCTGCTCCAGATGTACCTAATTTGGTGTTCTGTAACTCTACTGTCGTTATGTTTTGAATGGGTGGCGGTCCCAAACCTAATTTTTCACTCCTTTCAACTTGATTCACTCTTGATTTTGAATCGATCATAAAGGAACAAGATAATGTGATGTACTAGAGATTGATCATCAAGGCAGGTTTAGAGCACTCTGGCAAGAGGTTTCGGATAGATAGAGCAGACATTGGATAAATAATATCTCCATATTGTTCCAAGTGTCGATGTTTGTTTACTATCTTGAAGAATATTATTACGAGTTTTGTTCAAAATAATCGTAGGTACCTACCTAGGAAAGCAAAATCATAACGTTGAAATCAATTCGATAACAAATTAAAACGTCGAATTACCACTATTCATGAAGGTTGGAATATTCAATACCGACTACCTATACCACAATTTTTAGAAGAGACACGTTTTCGAACCCTACTTTTTGAAAATTGTACTACTTAGGACAGTTCTCAAATGTTGGCCAACAAACTAATAGTTTCCCTCATTATTATGGACATTTTAGCAAAGGAATGTTTACTTTGGAAAATCTATAAAAAATTATCAAAATAGTTTTCAAAGCTAGGTACCTACAGTAGGTATATTTTGAGACACAATTTTGGTTTTCCCCCAATACCTTTGTTTTCTTCAAAGTGCAAAGAAAATTCATAAGAAGATTATGAATGAATAAAATGTGTATGAAAAAGAGAGGAAGAGAATGATACCTAATGAACAAAGTCAATTAAAAAGAACTAATGAATGTATCAAATTACGTACAAAATGAGCAATCGTGAATAAGTAAAATGATGAGGTAAAAATTATAACTAGGTATGTAGTTGTTACTGAAGAAAGTTTGTAAAATATGTGCATTGTTTGAAAGATTGAAGGAACAAATGCCAAAAAATGCGAGAAAATGCGCATTTTTCCGCCTTTTGATAGGAAGGGGTTATAAGTGGCGTAGGTTATAACATCTCGCGGTGCCTGCGACGTAGTTCTCGCGTTGGACGCTCGTTGAGCGTCGACCGTGACTCGCGGTGCCCGTGAGTCGCGGGCCCCCGAGGTATAGCATCCATGATGACGCGTTCGCGGTGCCCGTGAGTGGTCTGCTAAAACTCTCTATTAATTGTCCCTCATAACTTACATGATAAACAACTAATTTTTCTTCATGAACTTATAAATAATTATATAAATGTCATGAATCTCGATAGTATGTTTTAATTAAAACAAATGTTATTATTAAAACCCATTGCTTGACATGATTGAGTTACAGTGACATTCGGAACTGTCACTCCGTGAAGCTGCTAGGGCGAGCATCGAGTGGATGCTAACTTGACGATGTGAGTCTCACAGGATTGATGTTGCTTTAGATTTTACAACACTCTTTAGGTTATAGGTTGCTGCCAGAGAGCCGAGAGAAGCGTATTCCGTGAGTCTAGCGGTTTTTCTGTATCTTGACCTGCTGTAACTCTCCAATGTCTCCTGTAAGCCAACATCTGTTGTCTGGTTCTACATGGTTGACAGCTGATGCTGCTCTCAAACATCACTGATGAAGATGGCTTATTAAATATTTCTGAGGAATTGGCAACAACGCAAGTGTTGTTTTTTGTGTGTATTATTGTTGCTTTTAATCAGTTGTATGAATTTAATTTATTTAAAGGGTGGATATCTGGTTTTGTGTGTGGTGGTTGGGGTGGTGATTGCCCCGGGGGTGGCCTTCCTGGTGGATTCTTTGCGTCTCCTTTCCAAGAGACCCTCTACAGCCATTCTTCGCTGTTTATGGATCCGAGAAGCCACATTGGTGGGTGGGCCCCGGAGGGGGCTGGGATTTACCCTGGAGTAATAGTAGCCACTGTGCTTGCAAAAATGTGAATTCCTTGTAACAGCCATAACTTCTACATTTCCTACCCGAATTCGATGACATTTTCAGAGACTGTGCGGGTTGAAGTGTAGATGGTCCTCTTTGAGGGTAGTGCAAGGTACTTAGAGATTGATGTTGTGAGATTAACTACCTACTATACATCGGATCATCTATACAATCAGGTTATGGATACGAGGAAGCTATGTGCCACACCCACTTAGGAGCATGTAGGATGTGAAGTTGGTGGAACGGCATCAGCGCTGCCTGGCGACGATTAGATGAACCTTCCGGAACTCAAAACCTACGTTATCACACTTATCAATCGGCCTATGTGATGACAGCTCAGTACATCGTTGACACATTTACACACATTTTACATTACGCGCAGAATTGTTTTTTCCCGCTCGCCTTTTTTCTGCATTCAGCTGTTTTTTTTTTTACTTTATGGGATTATTCTGGGGTGCAGTTGGAAAACACTCAACAACAAAAATTACCACGTAGGTACCTACCTATTAATTCGTTTTTGGGTGTCTAGCGATTCCTCGAAAAAAAAATTCCCTGAATTCTCCAGGTTTTCTAGGGTCAATATTCGTTCTTTTCCAGAGTTATAAATTAACTAAAATATAATTAATTGTGATCACAATTTCTAAAAATTCAGGTTTTCAAAATAGGTAGGTACTAAGTAAAATTACTGAGTGAAACAGTTTTGTGCAGGAAGAAGGTAAATTAATTGCGAGCTTTATCGCCTACCAACTAGTTGCCTTAATGCTTATCCTATGGAACATCCCCTGGAATTAATGAATTACCTACGAAACAATGTGTTTGGAAACAACCAGAAAGCAAAACGAAACAACGTTTGAGTGAGATCGAGTTGTAAGCAAAAGGCAGGAGTTTGTTACGAAGTTTATCAAAGTAGCTATGTCCGTAATCCGTAAAATACCTAATTTTCCAATATGCTACACCCTCCTTCAAAAGTTCCGCGAATCCTATTAAGCACTAAGGAACCCGGCTTTAGGAACACGGCACACAATACCTACTTCACAAATCACATTGGGCAACAGATAAAGAGATTAGAGAGTTCCTAGGAGATAGCGACCCTAAAGATACAAATTGTGGTATCTACTATGTCTAGAGCGACCGAAGTGGAGGCTAACCAAAAATGGCGGTGATACAGACTAGCTTATCAAAATTCTTATCAGCTCGTTTTTCATCTGCACCTGCAAGTCACATTAACGTGATTTTAACTTTTTAGTTTACCTACTCTAGAAAAAAAAGTTCTTTTACGAAAATTTTAAGAATTTGCTATTTCTGGTTTAATCTTTCTGTTGCTGTTTGGTTTACTCTCTAAAAAAAGTGCTGATTGTGATAATTTCTCTAGAATGTCTCAAGTGGAAAATATTTTGTGACTACACTCCAGTGGCCTTTTGACAACAGTTTTTGAGTATTTAGTTTTTGAGAGCTGTTACTCTTCTTATGAAAGTTAGTCGTATGAAAATATACCTATATGCGCCTCTACAATATTAGTTAGTCGACTACTCAAGATATTACCTGAAATATATTTGCTTTCTTTTACGTATGTTTTGGGCTCCAAACGGTTCATCTAATCGTCGCCAGGCAGCGCTGATGATGTTCCACCAACTTCTCATCCTAGATACTCCTCGCCCGCTTGGCTGACGTTTTTCAAGACCTAATACTTCTTTTGCCTTCCCTAGGACATTATCCTCACCCCTTCATCACTATCAGCTATCATCAGCTCTTTACTGCCTCCTCGACCATGAAACCTCTCCCTAACTCCACCTTCCCACATCTAATAGGCTTCAGTGCCAGGAATTATACTTACGGGGTATGATGTTCTCAGTGTGTATTTTGACGAATTTGTCTCGATCCTCTCGCGATTGTTCGTGGAATATTCCTAAAGCGTGGAGAAGTTCGTGCATCGCTCGACCTTCCCCTCCCAGGCAGTTGGGCCCTCGCTCGTCAGGTGGTTCCAAAGAGACGATTTGAGGTCCTCCGTACCGCCCGACGAAAGACCAACACCTAGAAATGAATAATATTGTAATACGCTGATTTCACAAACAGGTTTATTATGCCAAATAGCTTTACAAAGAAGAGTCTCGAAAACAAGACTTTTTTCGAAATCTCAAAACATTTTTTTATAAAATGAACCAAATGTATTGTTAAAAATCACATGACTATAATATTAGTAGTGACTTGAACTGCATATCAATATTTAACCTCAAATTTCCTACACTATCCACAAAATAGTACCTACAGTTGAATACGAAGGGTAGATGGAGGGAAGTTTCCGCACCTTTCGTGGTATAAGGCGTACTAAACAAGTCCATTCATGCAGCATACATTAATGAGCGAATTTTCAAAGAAATCTTCGAACTTGGTTAAGAAAATCGAAATATTAGCTATATGGGTCATTTTCCTAGAAAGGGCGATTGCCCATAGCTCGAGGTAAAATTATACAATCAACCTCTTGGTTAAATTGTTAAAAACCTCAAAAATACTCTCCTCGTCACCCCGAACTCATAGAGTACCCACAAGGCTATTGTATTTTGGGGTGCAACTGACATTTGCAATTTTTCATTATTATAAAAATGACAAAATTGCGCAGCGCGCTATCGCGTAACCAAGTTCAACTTTGTTTTTTGAAATGAGAACCCTAAATTTTTATTGCAGATTCGGATTCTACGACAAATTTTATGAGCATTTTACTTCGACAACTTTTTTTTTAACGCGCGCGATTCAGGGATTGTGCCACAATTTAGGTGAAGGAAGACCTCAAGCGTGGCATTACTTACCGCCGTTTTTAGGACGTCCCACAGTAAGACTTGGGCGTCCTTATGCGATCGATCTGGGGTGAAGTTGGACAACACTCAACAGAAAAAAAAAAATAACCACACAGTAATCCGTTTTAGACCATTCTGAATCCAAATCCACGAAAAAAACCATAGGTGTATGTCTGTGTGTGTGTGTGTGTGTGTGTGTGTGTGTGTGTGTGTGTGACAAAATCTTGTGTCGTCTGCACAGGCCTTAGTACTCAACCGATTTTCCTGGTTCTTTTTTGTTCGACGCGGAAAACTATCTAGTTGTGCACTACGTCGCCGGAATTTCGAATTTTGCCTTTTAAGGGGGGGAAAGGGGGGGTTAATGCTCAAAAAACGTATGTTTTTGGGCATAATCTTGTGTATTCTGCCCAGGCCTTAGTTCTCAACCGATTTTCGTGGTTCTTCTTTTCTTCGACGCGGAAAACTATCTAGTTGTGCACTACGGCGCCGGAATTTCGAATTTCGCCTTTTAAGGGGGGGAAAGGGGGGGTTAATGCTTAAAAAACGTACGTTTGCGGGCATAATCTTATAAACTCTGCCCAGGCCTCAATTTCCAACCGATTTGCGTGTTTCTTTTTTGTTTGACTCAAATAACTTCCGAGTTGTACATGATTTTACCAGAGCACCAGTAATTCGCAAGGGGAGTGGATGGGTAGAGGGCGAGTGGGGGGATAGTATTCACAAAATATCCGATTTTTCAATATTTCGGTTCCTTTACTGCTTACTAATTGTACCCAAGCTTTGAATTTGAGGAAAAATTCTCATTATACCTCCGGATTTTCATGAATTATTCTCTGTTCCACCATGGAACTAATAGTGGTGCCACCATGGTGCCAGGACATGGTGCCATGATGCCATAAACCGCTCATTCCGTGTTTTTCTGTGTGTTTCACCTTGAATACGGATGTGAACTTCGACGGACTGCCTACCAAAACTAACAGATGAAAGTTCAATGTTAGGACGTATTTCCGCTTTGGTGCCAGACTGGCACCATTGTTGGCGTTGGGTGGTGGTGTGGTGGTGGGGGGGGGGGGGGTGAACTCGAATTCGCATATTGGGAATCGTAGATCATGGATTTTAAAATGCTCTTCAGATTCGAGGTTCCCACGCCGCCAGAAATGTTAAGGTGGATAATGGTGGTGGGGGGGGGGGGGGTCAGTATTTCTTGCCTAAAGTAATAAATAAATTACATCGAGTGAAACAGTTTTATCACTTACCAACTAGTTAAACTGATCGAATGCTTATCCAATGGGACGTCCCCTGGAATGCATGCATTACTAAACAATATGTTTCTGCGCTGAATCGCGTGGTGATATCCCTTTTTTGATTTGAAGCTATTTTACCACATTTACTGACCAAAAAGTCACTTTTTGAGGAGGAAATACAACTAGATAGTTTTACGCGACGAACAAGAAAAAGAACAACGAAAATCGGTTGAAAACTAAGGCATGGGGAGACGACAAAAGATTTTGTCACACACACACAGACAGACATTCGCCTATGGTTTTGACATTTTCATGTCTTTGCATTGGCACATAAACTGAAAATTCGTCACGAAAACTTGCTCACGCGACCAATAAATAAAATAGACTCACTGTGTTGCGTAGAGAATAATCAACTGTTTTGATGCTTGTGTACATGAACCTTGATGCTTGTGTACCTCACTACCTTGTTGTGTAGTGGTTGACAATATGAAACCACACATTAAAATGTCCCAATGTGTTGCGGACTCGTATGCAAGCATTTCTAATTTCAATACTCATCACCCATGAACTTTCATAATATTTCCAAAACAACCAACCATAGGAAAACAGGAATGATTGAAACAAAAAATTGTCTTCATGAGGAAGTAATGCACTATCTAAGGACTATTCCTTCAACGTGGATGTTACGAGTTAAAAAGAAGAAAGCTATATTATACCTCACAGCGCAAAACTGTACTTAACGTATCGACAACAATAAATATTTTCTATATTAAAAAACAAAAACGCATTCATGGAACAAAAATCGACTTCATAATGAAGTAATGCTCCACCTTGAGACCATTCCTTCCACGTTGAAGTTGAGAGAGAAAAAAGTAGGGTATAATACATCCTGCAATAAAGTTTTTCATAGAGTGGTTTTTCAAGTTTTGACATTTTCATGTCTTATAATATTTTTGAAATAACCACATTTACGAATCATTGGAATGATTGACACTAATATCGACATCATAATGAAGTAATGGACCAACTTGGGATCATTCCTTCCTCGTGGTACGAGACAGCACGAATAACTTTCCGAAAACCATCAATATTTCCAAAATAACCACATTTACGGATCATTGTTATTATGTGTGGATCAAAAATTGACTTCATAATGAAGTAATGCACCACCTTGGGACCATTCCTTCCACATGGAAGTTACGAGAAAATGAAGTAGGGTATAATACATCCTGCAGCGCAGAACTGTAGTTTTCGTAAAGAATCAAGGTTTTCATATAACATTTTTAACACAACAACATTCACGGATCATTGTTATGTTTGGAACAAAAATTGACTTCATAATGAAGTAATGGACCACCTTGAGACTTTTTTCTGCGGATTTGGATTCAGAATGATCTGAAACGGTGTGGTTTTTGCTTCCGAGTCTACCAAGGTAGCGGAAGCTTTGTTTTCACTTTTCAAGGACGAAAAAAAAAAGTTCTCCAAAATCAAAATTTTCACTCGCGTTTTGCGTTTTAGACCTTCCTGAACAATTTTGGTTTCGTGTCTGTCTGTGTGTGTGTCTGTCTGTGTGTGTGTGTGTCTGTCTGTCATGAATTCCTTGTAACGCGCATAACTATACGAAGTTATTGTCCGATTTCTATGAAATTTTCAGGGATTGTGTGGGTTGGTGTGTAGACGGTCCCCTATGAAAATCATCATCCCCGGACCGATAGAAGCGACTGCGCATGCGCAAACGTGAATTTTCTTGTAACGGCCATAACTTCCACATTTTCCACTCGATTTCGATGAACTTTTCAGGGATTATGCGGATTAGGTTGTAGATGGTCCCCTATGAAAATCATCATCCCCGGACAGATAAAAGCGACTGCGCATGCGCAAACGTGAATTTCTTTGTAACGGCCATAATTTCTACATTTTCCATCCCATTTCAATGAAATTTTCAGGGATGTTACAGATTAGTATTTAGATGGTCCCCTATGATAATCATAGAGAATGGTTTTTCATAGAGGGATTCATTCATAGAGATATGGTCCCCTGTGAGAATCTCAAATCCTGTCCACTGCATCACTAGGCCTCCATAGCTCAGAGGGTAATTTTTCATCCGAATTTGATGAAATTTTCTAGGATTATCCAGATTAGCGTGTAGATGGTCCCCTATGAGGGTAGTGAAAGGTACTTAGAGATTGGTGCTTTGAGATTAACTACTATGCATCGGATCATCTACATAATCGGGTTATGGATACGAGGAAGCTATGTGCCACACCCACTTGGCAGACGTTTTTTTTCTGTTGAGTGTTGTCCAACTTTACTTCAGATCGATCGCATAAGGACGCCCAAGTCTTACTGTGGGACGTCCTAACAACCGCGGAGAGTTGTGTTATTGAAAAAAAGTTCTTTGAAAATTTGCTCTTCAGCTCATCCTACCAGTCTAGTTCAAGTTTGATGTATTTGGTATGAAGTTGTAGAGTACAGACGGTAAGCAACTTACCCTTTGGGATATTTGATGGGCCAAATGAGTAGGAAATCTTTAGCTTTTCCATTCCAAGGCACGAACTTGACGCAACTCATGAAATTCAGCGTGGAGATCGCTCGTGAAATCGTTATGAACTCCGAAGGCTCTGAAATTAGAATACAAAATGAGGATGCATCATTTGCATCACGCAGCATTTATCTTATTGTAATAATGTACAAAATGGCGCCAAATTAGGCCGAAGAGGGATAGGTGTTTGCAAATTAGTTTTAGAATTATTACCCGAAGTACTTATTGCTGATTGGTTTCGGGACCCCCTCTAGGGCTGTTCACCAATAACCCATGAAAGGTGAAAAAGTCCTAGGTTTTCCATTCAAACACCATTATCGTCCTCAAATTGCATGGTAAACCGAAAAAAATGGTAGACCGTTGGATGGAAAGGTGATGAAATGGAGCACAAAACTTTGTTTTAAAAAGATCTTGGTTTTGCATTAGGTTGCTTGGAAGTTGTAATGTTCTTTTCCAACGATATCCTAAATTTGAATTTTCTTAGTCATTAACGGGAGTAATGGCAGTTTGACGCAAAGTTAAATATTATAATTGAAGAAAAACTTGGTAAAACAAGGGGTTGAAACAAAGTTGCTGTTAGAGACTTTAAAAATGGAAATACCTTGTAGAATTGACCCTGGAGGGTTAACAGACTAAACACCCTGTTTAGATGTCCCCTACTTTAATTTACCCAATTGCCAAGAATTATTGATTTATTGCTTACCGTACAGGGGGCTGATGACGTAAGGAACGGTTCCATTCTCCCACATTCGCTCTGGGAAAATGTCCCACCTGAGTCCCACTCTCCAATAATCGTAAACCTGTCGCGAAACCAACAACAAAATATCAGTTAGTCAATCAGTCGACGCGATAAGCAAAACACATTTTTATAAAACTAGAACTTTTATACAAGTAGGTACTTTTAAATTAGTCGATTTTCTTTTTTTTTTTTTAATAAAGAGGTCTCAAATGAGTTGATGTACTAACTCCTTCCACTGCGACCTAACGAGGTCTATTCTGGAGTGCCTCCAGGCTATGTTAGCCCACTAAGAAGGGTTTACTGAACACCCCTTCTCCCCACTTTTTGGCAAAGCAGAGAAGATCGGTGTATGCCACCTTAGAGATAGTGTCAGGAGCTAAGACATCACTTCCGAAGATTGTGTACCTGGCTCGACCCAGTGCTTCACAGTGGCACATGATGTGTTCGGCATCCTCCGTTTCCATATCGCAGAAGCGACAGATGTCCGTTGTTAGTTTGCCTATCTTCTTTAGGTGATAGCGAAGTCGGCAGTGACCTGTTATCAGACCCACAAGTATTCTGACGTCCTTCTTAGGCATAGCTATAAGTTCTTTAGCCCGTTTCTTAGAGAACGTCACAAATAGTTTTGCCTGTCTCAGGCCTGGGAGGTTCTGCCAGTATTTTACTCGCTCATTTCTTACCCAGTTGTTAGCCACATTTTGCTAGCAGCTTTTGGTGGTTCCCATGATCGGTTCCGGCCCAAATGGCAGGGACTCTTAGTCTCTTTTCGCAAGACGATCGCAGTTTCATTACCCTCGTGACTTTCATGTCCAGAAATCCAGAGTCGAGGATACATACATCTGAAATATCCTTTGCTCTTGACAGAATATATTTTTATTTCCAGAATTACCTTCGTATTGAAATTCGTTTAGGAACGTACTTGAGCGAATATTTCGTATAAAAGGTTCTCATTTAAAAATGAACGTACTTTACCAACATATCAATTTTGAGGAGGAAGGGATCCTTGTCCGGCCTTTTAGAAATAAGTACCCTCATAAGACTCAAATTTTAGAGAAATCTTATTTTTTGTGGTTTTGATGAACCAATGCAATGCAGCAATGCAAATGTTTCTTATAAGATATTCAAAAATAAAAAATTACCGTAATTCAAAAACATCTGCCAAGTGGGTGTGGCACATAGCTTCCTCGTATCCATAACCCGATAATATAGATGATCAGATGCATAGTAGTTAATCTCAAAACACCAATCTCTAAGTAGGTACCTTTCACTGCCCTCATAGGGGACCATCTACACGCTAATCTGAACAATCCTAGAAAATTTCATCAAATTCGGATGAAAAATGTAAGTGAGTAGATGACATCTACATACTAGCACATACATTGTATGTGATTGGATCGAAAAAACACTTAGCCTCGGCTGGGATTCGAACCCGCGACCCCTGGGGGACAGTTGAAGTTACAGCTGTTACAAGTAATTCACGTTTGCGCATGCGCAGTCGCTTCTATCAGTCCGGGGATGATGATTTTCATAGGGGACTATCTACAACCTAATCCACATAATCCCTGAAAATTTCATCGAAATCGGGTGGAAAATGTGGAAGTTATGGCCGTTAAAAGGAAATTCACGTTTGCGCATGCGCAGTGGCTACTATCAATCCGAAGGTGAGGATTTTCATAGGGGACCATCTAAATACTAGTTTGTAACATCCCTGAAAATTTCATTGAAATCGGATAGAAAATGTGGAAGTTATGGCCGTTACAAGCAATTCACGTTTGCGCATGCGCAGTCGCTTCTATCAGTCCGGGGGGTAATGATTTTCATAGGGGACCGTCTACACACCAACCCGCATAATCCCTGAAAATTTCATTGAAATCGGACAATAACTTCGTATAGTTATGCGCGTTACAAGGAATTCATGACAGACAGACAGACAGACAGACAGACAGACACGGAACCAAAATTGTTCAGAAAGGTCTAAAACGAAAAACGCGAGTGGAAATTTTGATTTTGGAGAACTTTTTTTTTTCGTCCTTGAAAAGTGAAAACAAAGCTTCCGCTACCTTGGTAGACTCGGAAGCAAAATTATATCCAATGAGGATGCGCCTTGATTTTTTTAATGATTTTTAATCGAAAGTAGATTACATCCTGAGAATTTTGGCACCAACCGCGACCTTCTAGCGTGAGTAGATCTGTTTCTATGATTTTTCAAAGTTTCGACCGTTTATGACGTCACGCGCCCCTCTCGCCTGGGCAGGACCTCCCAGCCCACTGTGACGTCATAAACGGCCGAAACTTTAAAAATTCATAGGAAAATATTTACCCACGTTAGTAGGTCGCGG
This sequence comes from Apolygus lucorum, assembly GCA_009739505.2. Classification (NCBI taxonomy): domain Eukaryota; kingdom Metazoa; phylum Arthropoda; class Insecta; order Hemiptera; family Miridae; genus Apolygus; species Apolygus lucorum. Next base: position 38,581,486 of record CM019169.2, read on the forward strand.
TTGGTACGAAAATTCTCAGAATGAGGTCTACCTTAGATTAAAAATAACAATAAACAGTTTTTCCTACCCAGGCGCACACCCTATTTGTTAAAAGTTCCTTTTTTGAAAATTTCCTCATCTATCGGGTGCTTCATGACTGAAATACAACTTTTTGACATTTTCATGTCTTTGCCCTGGCACATAGCACAAAAAACTGTCACGAAATTGCGTAACGAAATTGTGTTACAGTGCCTTTATAATGATTTCCGCTTACAACGACCCCGTTGTTAGGTTTGTTCCTTTTCTACACTTTTTAACCCACAAAAATCGTTCACCACTCGTTGGAAAGCTCTCGATTTAACGAACATTTTCATGTTCTCCATAACATATTGACTATACGAATAGCGGAGCTATGGGCATAACTGTTCTCATATTTTGTTTACAAACTAATGATCGTGAGTGTAGAAGATAATTAATCCGGAATCGTCTATTTTATTGAAATTAGGTACCTACCTCTTAATATTAATAATTGTGTCAATTTGTAACATAATATATCTATGTTATTATGTTAATGATTCGTTTCACATTCTGACAACAACGGAGGGTGGGTTATAAAATCCTATAGTGAGGTAAAAAGCAATAGGTAAAGACATGAAAATGTCCCAATGCGTTGCAGACTCGTATGCAAGCGTTTTTGTTATCTCATTTTTTAAACCGGGCTAGCCCGTAATAAACGAGTAAACATATCAGGTTGCTAGGTGTGTGTTGGAGAGATACTTTTCTAATATATACCCACTGCATTTTCCAAGGCTGATTTGTTTTCAACGACTTAAATTCTACGTTCATGAATTAAAAAAAACTGTAATTTTTTGTCACTTTTGCATCTCTCATCGTGATATTTGTGATAGAATTACGTAAATGAGTAAAAATACCCTATTTGGATAGCTCCTACCTCATTGTTGAGAGCCATATCGCCTTGGAACAGTCCTGGGGTAACTTCTGGGTCTTGATCTTCTAAAGCCTGCTGCGCCTCTTCATCTAATTCTACTGAACATAAAGAAAATATTCATTTTTAGGCTTGTGAAGCTATTTAGTAGACCACTACGCCTTCCATATTGAATTGAGAAGGCAGGTCTACGATAGGTCCAACCAACAATTTATTGGTTAGTATTTTTGCATATTTTCCAGGAAAACTGACAGCCACATATCTAGAGTGGAAAAGGTATGCTGTTAATAATTTTTCTGTAAAGATCACCCATCTGTGAAGAACACGGCTTCTTCCTACCCTTATAGGGACCTGGGGTAAGTGGGAGGGGGGGGGGGGGGTTAGGTCGCGCTTTTGGGATCGAGAGCACCTGTGAGAGGGAGAGCGATGTAGGGATGTCCCCAAAGTATCGATACCTTTTTAATCCCTTACATTTTATCTGTTTCAACACCTACGACATGAAGGTACCTACTCTCTGCGTAGATTGTTGGGAGACCAACCACTTCAATACACTTCATAACATGCTTTCCTCCATCATCTAGGAAGGACCACCAAGATTTTAACCCAACCAAGTTCAATACAAAGTTGTAAGTTAAAAAAAAGTTGTAGTTCAAAAAAAGTTGTAAGTTCAAAAAAAGTTTGTAAGTTCAAAAAAAGTTGTAGTTCAAAAAAGTTGTAAGTAAAAAAATGAGTGATTTACTGTTTTGTTCATTCTATATTAATTATTATCCTCGCAATGGAGAGGTGTCATACTGATGAAGAAAAAACATACTAAAAGATATTATCATCCATTTTTGTGAAAGTACCTATCGATACTTTTTGAAGGTGAATCGACGCTTTTTGATACTCTAGATGTATCGATACGATATTATATCGATACTTTCGAAGTATCGTGCATCCCTAGAGCGATGGTGGGGGCGAGAGAATAGTATTTTACCTTTTAGATTCCTAAACCTTTTTTGCATTAATTTAAACTTTTTTAACTTTCATTTAAACCTTTTTCACTTTCATTTAAACTTTTTTTTAACTTTCATTTAAACCTTTTTCACTTTCATTTTTAAAAAATGTTCTTTCAATTAATCCTGTTTCACTTTCATTTAAACATTTTTTTTTTACATTGAATTAAGCCTTCTTCTATTCCCAAGTAGGAAAATACATTTTTGAACAGAATGAACACATGAAAACTTAATTTCACACACAAGGAACGACAGGAACAAGATAAACACAGCTAACGTGGAACACATAAACCACTACATTGACACCCACATTTCTGTGGGTGTTAATTGAAAATATTACGATATTTATTGTGAGCCGCAGCTCACGACATAAAGCGGCCGAGCAACCACCACCCTCGCTCCCTTCCCGCCTCTCGGATCAGCAGGATGGAGCGGGCTTGTACCGTCCCCGCTCCAGGGCGCCATCACCATCTCAGGCGCCCACCACCAGAAGCGCTTACGTCGGACTGACGTCACCGTCCGCCAATCGCAAGCCGCCACGAAGCCCCGCTTGGACGCCTGTTGATGGAGGGTGGGGGCCTCCGAAACCAAAAGATCTAGTCACTGCGTGGAGCGGCCATAACGTCCCCGTCCTTGAAGCTTTCATATCCGCGCTCCCTGGCATCAAGTACGAACGAAAATCGAACCCTTGTTTGCATAAAGTGATCGGATCCCCTCGATACCAGTCCGCCGCGTTAGCCCTGTGCCCACGAGTCTGAGTATTACGAGCCAAACCCCTTCCTCCAACGGTAATCTGTGTGGCAAAAACCGTTCGGACCATTCCCCCTCAAGAACTTTACATCGCACCACCTCTGGATTTCCTTCGGGCCCCACCGCCGTGAGTGTGATAACTAATCTATACATTGGCCAATGTAATTGTGTTCAAACTGTGTAGAAAAGTAATAAGTAGAGTCAAGTCAAAAGAACATTTAGAATTTTAGTCAATCAGTCGAGTCAATTTCAAGTTGTGTAAATTCAGTAGAGTCAATCATCAAGTCATTTGTAAAGTCGAAGTAAGAAGGAGAATTGAAAGAAACGCACAAAATATTTGTAAACCATTTTATTGCTCATAAATTGTATTTGCTTGCCAACAACATATTAACGTAGAGTCAACCTGCTTCTTTGTTGCATTAAAATTGTTCCTATTAATTGTAACATTGCATTTCTTATTCACTACCTTTATTTCCGTAACAGACAGGTTTCGTGTGACCGCACTCTTTTAGTGCGATCACACCATTTTAGTGCAAAAATACATCATTTTCGTGCAACGCACCTTTTTAGTGCGTACACCGTTCACCGTGCACCGTTCTGTTTTTCGTGCACTTAGAAATCCCTTCAGGAAAGCAATTTCAGTCCTTCAGACAAATAACATAATTTAAATAGGTAACAGTATTAGACCCTTCAGGTATACTTTTGAGTATTCAGAGCCTTCAGCTACCTCCGAACCGCTACAGCTGTCTACCAGGTAATTATTTCATTTTATCATTTAATAATAGTAAATTCAATTACCTAATCACTCGTGTCAATATAGCCTCTCAACCTATATTTGGGTCAGTTTTAAAAGGGCTTACTCGAGAATCCTCAATTCAACAGTGAAGCCCAAGCTTACAAAATGGTGGCAGCGGTGGGATTATCACATTCGAAAATTACCTTCAGTAATTAACGAATGAGATTAGGATTGCAAGCTTCACTTGCAACGAACTCACAAAAGTAAAAACGTAAGCAAACTAACCCGACACGAGTATTTCGAATATATTCGAAAGCAAAAATCAAAATAGGAATTCAAGCGAACTGTCTGAAACGGAAGAGGTAGAAATAGGTAGGATGTGCATCCGTTTTTGTTATTCTTAGGAAAAGTGACACCAGCACTCCCTATCCACCTTCCGTTTGCTGAATTGCCTTGTAATTGTGACAGACACAGACAGACAAAACACATTTTCTTTCCTTCCTGTGGAAGTATTTTACCGATTGTGACAGTACCAACCAAAACTATCTCGCAACATGTCGCTCAACGTTGTGAGAGACAACGAGAGGGATGATGACGACACACCGTCAACGGCAAATACCGAGGCCGTTGAGGTGATGACCCAAACCATGAGGGAGATGAACTTACTCCTTCAACGGTTGCACACGAGTTCAACCGACAATAACCGAGACGAGATTCCACGTTCGGTCTCTTCCGAAATCGAACCATGGGATCCGGACGCAATGGGCGCGATGAGTGTGACCTCGTTTTTCGCGAATTTTGAAATGGTGGCCGCGGAATTAAATTCACGACTTAAATACCGTCTTCTCCGTACAAAAACCCGGGGTGTCGCAAAACAATTCCTAATTGACCGGGATGATTCGTTGGATACGGATAACGTGTACGAAGCGGCAAAGTCGGATATGATCACGTGGTTTCAAAAGGAGAACCCCCAGCACGCAGCCGCACTCTTGTGGACGGTGAGACGAAGCTCAGGCGAAACACTTCGCCAGTTCGCCGACAGGGTGCGTAACATTGCACGCTGCGCAGTAATGGAAGAGGGGAAAATGCTCCGCCGGACCGAAAAGAACGAATGGGTCGAGACGAAGACGTTGAGTGCATTCATTCGAGGAGTAGAGAAACAAGTAAGCGCGTTCCTCGTGGCAAACCGACCACGCTCGCTCCAGGAAGCGCTGAAAAAGGCCGAACAACTCGAAGAAACCTTCGAAACACCACCCGACCTTGACGAAAAATGGGAATTGGCGGCCGTTAGCGGGGACCGAAGATGCTACAGTTGTGGCAGCCTGGACCATTTCGCCGCGAAGTGCCCCAAGAAGAACGAACCCCTTCCCAGGTACCACCGAAGAAACGACGAGGATCGACGACATGAACGATCGGAGGACAGAACCGTCGACCCAAGACCCCCGCCTCGTTTTCCGTGCATGTTCTGCGCGGACCTCACGCACTACCCGATAGATTGTCCGTTCAGCCCCCATATGGCCGTCTTCTGCAATTTCTGCGGCTCGAGAGAACATTTGGAGGACACCTGCTTCAAAAAGAAAGGGCTCCTCCCAGTCTCAAACCCGGAAAGGGAACCAACACGCGCCCTAGAGATAGTGCGGTACAAGAACCCTCCGGGCGACACGCACATACCCGCAGTGGATGCCCCAGTGTCGAGAAACCTGACAGTCATAGCGGAGTTGGGTCCCGAGTCAAGGGAAATGATTATCGACACGGGCGCGGCTTTCTCCGTGTTGTCGTCACCCGTAAAGGGAGTTCCGATGAAACCGACGCGTAGGACCGCGTGGGGCGCGGATGGAGTGATGTTGCCGTTCGCCGGGGAACAGACCGTGATGACGAGGATTGGAGACTCCAAATTCAAGCATACCTACCTGGTGTTTGCGCGGAAAAGTGCAACCCTGGACCTGATCGGATTGGACATTCTTCAAAAGGTCCCTTTGACCTTGACACTGGGTTCAGACATGACCGTTCAAGCGTGCGCGGAAGAGGACCAACCCCCGTACTACCCGTACGAGATCGACTCGGAGTGGGAGCCTTCGGGGATGGCGTCGCGGCCGGAGGGGCGGGAGGCAAGGGTGTCTGCAATTCGCGATCCAAAATGCGGACCGGACACCCCCTTCCCCAGTACCCTTTCGGTGGCCACAGCCTCTCCCGAGAAGGATCGTCGATCGGGTAACGAAGAAAGGACGCCTGCACAGGAACCGAACCCCCGAATGAAAAGAGTGTCTTATGCGGAGCCCATCGAAGAAATCGTATCCGAGGTGAACCAGGCAGACTTCCCCGAAAGAAATGAATACGCTAACCTCCAACCCCACACGACACCAAGACAAGATCGCATGGAAATCGAGGCGTGCGCGCACGACGAAACGCACGAGCAAGATGAAGAGAACCCCGATTTCAGATACGAAAACCGTATCGACGCGCCTATGAATCCTGATCCATTCAATAATCTAGTGGAGTTGTCGAATGACACTGAAGAAGAGTACCCCGAGACGAGCAGAAAGGAAACAGGAACCATTGGGATCGTCGGCGGAAGGAGACCGCGAGAAAATGAGCGCGGAAGACACTACCAACCTAAGACCAAGTCGACGAACCATCAGAAAGGGACCGCCGGGGAGAATCCTCCTGAAAATGGTACCGTGATGCTGAACTTTCCCAGGGAAATGATAGCCGCCGCACAAAAGCGAGATGATTGGATTCGGACGATGGTACCGCTTCAGGAACAAAACGGCCTCCGTCGGAACAACGGCGTATGGGAACTGAAGGTGAAGCCCACGGGTCCGAACGCATGGGTCCCACTCATACCAAGGTCCATGAGAGACTGGCTGATCAACCGATGCCACCGAAGTGTGGAGTTCGGTCACACGGGAGTCGAAACCACTAAAAATATGGTGAAGCAATTGGGAATATGGCCGAACCTAGCGCATGACGTGCGCGAGCAAATCAGACTCTGCGGAACGTGTTCCCGACGAAATAAACCGCTGGAACCCAAAACGGAAAACCGAACGTCCACCTTGGTGCACGGAGTCCCGAACGATGCGTTCGCAAACCCGTTCAAGTTCGAACCGCACACCAAAACCGTGCACCCCTCCGTCCACCCGCCCGAAAAGAACCACGGAACGCTAAGAAAAGACTTGCCCGAGGAAAAGGAAAAGCCCTCCTGTAAAATGAAAACCGGAGGACCGGCACCATCGACACGCCATAACGCCAGACCTCCCGAAGGAACCGTGGAGAAGGTGGCCGAACGCACGGGAGCCGTCAAGCGCACGAGCACGCTTACCGTATCATGTCGATTCGAAAATCCTGTCGATCGGAATCCGACCTTAGAAGAAAAGGGTATCACCCATACAAATCCCCCTCTCAAGGAGGACGATAATGCAGTGGAAAATACCCCAATCAAGAAAAGTCGAAGAGAGATCAACAGCGGCGAACCCAGATACGTGCTGCGAAGACGAGCCACCCCGTTAGACTATCGTCACCTTCACACGGAAGGAAATAAATAACTAACTTACATACTAATAGGACAAACTACCGACAGAATGAACATATTGTTAACATTGTCATTTTTAGATCCTTCAGATCGCAAAATTTAACCTTGGATCCTTCAGATCAAAATACTAACCCGCAAATTATTATCACAAAGGGTACGAGTTCTTACGCACATTTTGAACACAATTCACATGCAAATCAAGGCCGTAAATATCCCCTTATAAACAATGATCACTTTTCCTAAGCTGGATGACACATTAGGTTTATCATTTGTTGTAGGAATAAGATGGCGCAGGAGCAAATCGAGGAATGGATTGCGGATGGAGGACCGCCGAACCCCGACCCTATCATTCAGATCCTGAGAGAACGCGTAGGGGAAGAACAGGACAAGGTGTACGATCGTCCCCCTGGGTTCTTGGAAACCCCCGAGCCAACACCAACTCCCTTTTTGCAGATGGAAAGTTTGTTGAATTACATCCGCTTTACGGACTGCGCGGAGACCCATCTGGCACGAAGAACTAACTGCCACGCGGCAATGATGACGGTGGTAGAGATCGCCAAGTGGATCCCTTCTTACCAACGCATAATTGAGGAAAGGGATGCCCTCCTAGACCGCCAGCATAGATGGACCATGGAGCGTGAGCGCCTGGTCCACGAACGCGACGCGGCCAAGAAGGAACTGGAGAAAGCTTCCGCACCCGTGACCGCAGAGCCACCTGCGGCGTTGACTGCCGAGGAGAAGGCGGATGAAGCCGATACACCAGCGCTCTCACCGGCTCCAGCCTTGGAGCCAGATGGGGAGGCTGATTCACCAGTAAGCTCACCCACGAAGATGCCTGCAAACGAGACCCTGAAAAACCGCTCTTGCCGAATTTATTCTTCCTCATCAGAATCGGAGGTTCAATGGACACCAACACCAGTCCACGAGCAGGAACAGACACCAACGGGTGAGACGGTTGATGCTTCCCGACCCAAGCTAACCGTGCGGCTGACAAGGACCACCCGGAAGAACAAGTTGACTTGTCCCGTCTGCACGCGTCCGGCATCGAAACTGTATAGTTTCCGATGCCCCGCGTGCAAAGAATTCTGGCATCGGCTGCGCGCCACCTACCACCAAGGGCGACCCATCCCGACCTGCTCACAGGACCACTCAGGGAAGCGCGATCCCATCGGATGCCGAGGCTGCCGGAGATACCGGTATGAGTTGGCCCTCAGGAAGGCACATCCTTCCGTCCCTCTGCCAGTACCCAGTGTCATCTTTGATGACTCTGGCTCACGAAGGGGCGGAGGATGTGAGCCGCAGCTCACGACATAAAGCGGCCGAGCAACCACCACCCTCGCTCCCTTCCCGCCTCTCAGATCAGCAGGATGGAGCGGGCTTGTACCGTCCCCGCTCCAGGGCGCCATCACCATCTCAGGCGCCCACCACCAGAAGCGCTCACGTCGGACTGACGTCACCGTCCGCCAATCGCAAGCCGCCGCGAAGCCCCGCTTGGACGCCTGTTGATGGAGGGTGGGGGCCTCGGAAACCAAAAGATCTAGTCACCGCGTGGAGCGGCCATAACGTCCCCGTCCTTGAAGCTTTCATATCCGCGCTCCCTGGCATCAAGTACGAACGAAAATCGAACCCTTGTTTGCATAAAGTGATCGGATCCCCTCGATACCAGTCCGCCGCGTTAGCCCTGTGCCCACGAGTCTGAGTATTACGAGCCAAACCCCTTCCTCCAACGGTAATCTGTGTGGCAAAAACCGTTCGGACCATTCCCCCTCAAGAACTTTACATCGCACCACCTCTGGATTTCCTTCGGGCCCCACCGCCGTGAGTGTGATAACTAATCTATACATTGGCCAATGTAATTGTGTTCAAACTGTGTAGACAAGTAATAAGTAGAGTCAAGTCAAAAGAACATTTAGAATTTTAGTCAATCAGTCGAGTCAATTTCAAGTTGTGTAAATTCAGTAGAGTCAATCATCAAGTCATTTGTAAAGTCGAAGTAAGAAGGAGAATTGAAAGAAACGCACAAAATATTTGTAAACCATTTTATTGCTCATAAATTGTATTTGCTTGCCAACAACATATTAACGTAGAGTCAACCTGCTTCTTTGTTGCATTAAAATTGTTCCTATTAGTTGTAACATTGCATTTCTTATTCACTACCTTTATTTCCGTAACAGACAGGTTTCGTGTGACCGCACTCTTTTAGTGCGATCACACCATTTTAGTGCAAAAATACATCATTTTCGTGCAACGCACCTTTTTAGTGCGTACACCGTTCACCGTGCACCGTTCAGTTTTTCGTGCACTTAGAAATCCCTTCAGGAAAGCAATTTCAGTCCTTCAGACAAATAACATAATTTAAATAGGTAACAGTATTAGACCCTTCAGGTATACTTTTGAGTATTCAGAGCCTTCAGCTACCTCCGAACCGCTACAGCTGTCTACCAGGTAATTATTTCATTTTATCATTTAATAATAGTAAATTCAATTACCTAATCACTCGTGTCAATATAGCCTCTCAACCTATATTTGGGTCAGTTTTAAAAGGGCTTACTCGAGAATCCTCAATTCAACAGTGAAGCCCAAGCTTACATTATGTAAGTGAAGTTCTATTATCTCAACATTAAGTTGAAACCCCAGTTTCTTAGGGCGAAATTCAAAATCATAGTATGAGTCTGAGTGCTCCCTCGGGTCGGTGAACACTCAGCGGTATTCATAGATTTGAGTGCTTTCTGAAGGGTGCACTCAGTGCGATTTCCAGTCGAGGCTCACCCTCAGATCTTCCTTTAGGGCGACCATATACCTACCGGTGGGTCACAATGAAATCACTAGTAGATAGTCAAGCCTTAGAGGGTGTGGCGATTCTCGATCATTCGGAATCTCGATCAATTGGTTGGTAATTGGGAAACCACATTACCACCAGAGAATTTTCCACGGGATCATAACAGATCCCACACAACTCCTCTCGCCAAAATGGCATGCCTTAAGTAAACGCATGGTGGCCAAACCTAACCCTAGCGCCACAGAAGAGCTGCCCAAACCGCTACTGGCCCTTACCAAAGGGCTAGGACTCTTTGACTAGGAATAGAATCCACGGAGTAGCACAATAAGCCACTAGGCTTCAGCGCTTTGGGCTCCCGTCACCCTGATCCGCGGATTCAGCTACCATCTACAATCTACACCCTCTACTCAATACTGCAAAATCCTGAGTGATATCAGCAGTTCTCTCAAGTGTCCCTCAGCTTCTGCTATTATCAGATTTTCCCACTGAAAATTGTGCACTGCAAGTCAACTATCTTTTTGTACGGTTATTTAAATAAATACATGGTAACTTGACGAGTTTTCTCAAATTCGAAAGTTCTCATACCCATCTTTTCGAGTTCGATCTAGTAAAAAGTAATTAGCTACTTTCTTAGGTTTACCCCTCTATCCAAATAGGTGGAAAATTTTCGTTAATGGATAGAGCTGAATTTTTAAAACAATTTTCGTAAGTTATTAGAAGTCAAAAAATGATCGTATGACAGTAATTTTGAATTTTTTTTTTTCGTCTCATTCTTCGGAAATGTTTGTTATAACTCTATTTTGAAACTTCCAATAGCCCAAAAAATGCTGCTGTCCATTAAATTTAAAATTGCAATATAATTTTGGTAATTCCGGTGACACTTTGAGACAGATGTGGAGTTCCTGAGATGATTTCGGTGACACTAGTGACACCATGGTCCAATTAGGCGTAGGTAAAGATTTTAGTCTCACGTTACCTATTTGCGGTTTCGATCAACAAGCAACGTCCTTTTTTCCCGCCTGTTGATTTTCAATTACTTATTATTTTGAAAATACTATGAATTTTTAAAAAGTTTGGTTATACCATGAGTTGTGAATAATTTCATGCAGAAAAGAAAATGGACGAAGATTGCCTATTTTCAAGTCTCTGTACGTGATCAGCGTTCCTTACCTCTTAGTCGCTTTTATAAGGATTTTAATGAGGAATTTCGGTGTTTAAAACAATGTGACTAATCTACCTGAGTATACTGCACTCCAAATGAAGAACTAGCCGAAATATATTATCATTTTTAGCTCGTCTCTACTGAATGTTTTCGCGGTGACTCTTTGAGATCCTGCAGTCGCGAAAGTAGGTTGTTGAGGATTTGGCAGTGGCGAAGAGAAGGCATTGACTTGTAAAGGTAAATAGGGTGGTTATAATAGGAGCAAACCGTTGAGACATCCGTTACCCACCTCCGATCAACGACTTTCACTTCTATAAGGAAGTAAAGGCCGAGAAGCAATGAGCCCGAGAGAAACCGCATTTAAGAAAAATTTGAAAACCACATTTATTCTATTCTACCCACGTCATTTTAGATTAGAATAGAATTGGCCACACAATTTTACAAGAGATACTTACATGTAATTGAATTATATATTATTATCGATAACTTAAAGCACAAAGGGCATCCATCCTTCCATCTTCCACATTTTTTATTATTTTTTTTTAATTCTAGAAAAACTCAAATTCAACTATTATGGACCTTCTTGACGATTATAGCTTGAAAATAAGCAATTATCTTGGAAATTTTGCACTGGTGAAAACTTCTTTTGAGTTTTTCTCAAAACTCCGTTTTCGGACTACGGTTTACGTTTGGTCCACCGCAGAAATAAGCTAGTCTAGTTAAATGACAAAAATCTAACAAATCAGCCGATAGTTCGATAGTGTTCTATAAGTAAACGATAAAACTTAAAACTTAAAACCCAACTTATTCTCAAAGAGACAATATCGTCACCAACGGCAGACTCAACTTTTTTTAAATCAAAAACTAACGAAAAGTTTTTAGGAGAGCATAAATTATAGTTTGACTCGCTTTTAACCCTTAATATCCTGAAGTATCTTTTTTGAAATCCGATTTTTACCAACACTTTATCGTCTTATAAGTTTTCCTCTTAATTTGAGGAAAACTAGATGGCATTTTTTGGACACCTCAGGAGGATAGGTACTTCAGAATGGGGGGGGGGGGGGATTCGCTACCGTTATTTTTAAAATAAGCTACTTAGAATACGTTCTGTACATTTTTGGCTTGCCGGAAAGCAGCTTTTTATTCTAAAACAAATGAATAGACGAAATAGTAAAAATAAAACTGTCAGTCCAATAAGAGTCCTGTTAGTCCTTCAGGAGTATTGCAATGGAATATTGATGCAGTGGCTCCCACATCCTGAGGTTTCCAGTAAGACATCTGCTCTGCTCCTAAGGTATCCAAAAGACAGCATTGAAAAATTCTAAATTTTCTTTTATTGTTGGATATTCCCAACCACAACTATTGTTTCCTCAATATCTCAGTTTTTTCTGTAAGATTCCAAATTTGGTAGGATAGTTGTTAAAATAAGGTTCCTGAACTAATTCATGAAACTAACCTTTACTGTCCTCCGGTTCATGGTAGAGGTGGATTTAATCTTAACATGATAGTGGAAGTATCAAGCTATCCAAAAGATTATATCGGTTTTGGCTTAAAAGTGGTTGAACCGTGTCGCAGAATGTTCAAAAAATCGGACTTCCGAAAAGATACTTCAGGACATTAAGGGTTAATATCAATTTCAAAATACATTTAAATAAATATAAGCTGTTTGTTTTGAATGGAAACTACCTACGTACAGATGACGATCCATAGACAAATTTTCCGAATTTGACTATTTGGGGTCTTAGCAGCCTTAGCAGGTCTTAGTTTTCGAATCCCTTCAGGGAGAAAACTGCTTTAAATTTTGAGCTTCAAAACGTGGAAACAGCGAGCTTTGTTTTGTTTCGATAACCAAGCAATGATATTTAGATGATTACAGGAACACTCAATTCTGTCTATTCTGAATTATTCATATGAAATCATAATAAAACAACAGAAAATTAATTATTTACAATGATGAGATTCGATGGTGTAATATTGTTATAAATGGCCCTCAATGCAGGTTCGTAATTTATTACCAAGCATCGTTGGAAAACGATGCAAGATAATGAGGTAGGGACAATTATCTAAAACTAAAACAAATATTTGTGAAATTTGCCGATTCGATAGTTTTTTGGTGTAAAAATTAATAAAACTTTTGAAAATTCCAATCGCGTATTCTTTACAATTTATCCCCAATTTGAAAAAGATCTTCAAAGCCACATTGTAGGTTATTCATCTCACAGTTGCATTTCCTAGTTGTCGCTAATTTTCAAGGAAATTGAAGGTATTTCAATGGCTTCAAACATTTTAGAAGGAATTTTTCGAAATTTTCTTTTACTGAAATCCGTTTTGGCACACTATGAAACGATCCCTGGAGTGTGAAAAAAACACATATATATTCCACATTTCTTTGAAAATTTGCTCATTAACTCATACTGCACGAATGGACTTTTTTATACTTGATGAAATAGCAGTACTAGTGTGGTGAACACTTCATAAATAATATTTATGTAAGCAAGATTTCCTCACAAAAATTCGTCGGATATCAAAGGCTTGAAACTCCAAACGAAGAAGCTGAATATCTCATCGTTCTATTCAAAATAACTCACAGAACCGAATTATGAACAACTCGAAGAGGCTAAGAATGAGATTTGGACTCCTCCAAACCAGTATGCCGTATTTTAAAACAGAAAAGACCAAGCCAATTTAATCAGACCTCAACTATTTCAATGTAAGGGGATATTTCTTATCGTTTTAACCCTTTCCTTGGCAATGTAGTTTTTAGCAATCAGTCTTACCACGTCGATTAAAAAATCCCAAAACGTTATGATAGATAGTTTAATTTTGGATGTTTGAACACAAATATTGCCAAATTTCCCAAATTTTTGTTCATTTGCAAGGAAATTTTTCGAATGAGCTTGTTATGATGGTTTAAATTAGGATATTCAGGGACGATTCTCGTGAAATCACCTTAATTTCTTGTTATTTTGGGTGGGAATGGTTTTTTTTTAAACTAATTTATAAAATTCATCTTAATAAATCGAGTTTGATGAAGGTTCTGGTTAAATAAAACATGAGCAACAATATCTTGGTTTCTTTAACAACGGTTTCTTTAAAGCTACATCTATAAAATTTACGATTGCGATGGGCTAAGGCCATAATGTTTTTTTAAAAGCTTTTTCCCCCTTGTTTGTTAGCATTTATAACACCAAATGAAAGCATATTGGAGCGATTTGACCTGCATTTTACTTGCCAAATTAAAGGCATAATATAAAAATGTACGGATTTTTTTTTTCATATTAAATCAATGTGGTGGTTAAATTCCAGCTTGTTACTGCATTACTCCAAGATTTCTTTGAATTAAACCTCTTTGACTTTAATTCAAAGTGAAAAAGGTTTGGCGAGAGGGTTTGTATGGCGACGAGAATGTGCTTTTGATGGTGCAGTGGTTTCCCAATTACCAACCAAGTGGTGAAGGTTCCAAATGATCGGGAAATGAAACTGAGAAGGGGTTAATTCAAAGAAAATTCTATCATATAAATTGTGGTGTTAATGTAATTGATGATTGATGCTTACTTACCATCAAATGGAACCGGAGGTTTCATTATGTCCGGTATGCTTGGCAGTTTGTAGGGCCCTGCTAGAATCGTTCCCCAAAAGCAGCATACCATCAGCGTCAAAGCTGTCCTCATCATGAACCACAGCACAGGGACAAATATACACTTCGATCCCGCCCGGTTTCCCTTTTCGGTTCGATGAATGGAATTCTCGAGGTTTCTCCTCAAACACGCAGCTTCTCTGACGTCCTGTCCAGCAAGTTGACAGGAGTTGCTCGGGCGGCCGGCGTCGCCCGTCTGACCTAGGCCTTCAACTTGCCAACTTCCCCTCCTAGCCTTCAGAATTCTTGAGGTAGGAACGTGAAGAAGAGGACGCGAAGTCCCGAAGCCTTTCTTCTCTCGAATTTGGTACCGACCGCAAATTCCATCTCTAGGCACACACTGAGCAGGACGACATTTCGAGCAGAAAGGAATGAACCCCAACAATTAGCGAATTAATTAAGAGTTGGATGGGCCAAGTCTGTAGGCATGAGCTTTCACAAAGGTATACATCGATACCTTAAAGCACAAAGGCGTTATGTCCAAAAATGTCACTTTTGAGATAAATGGGTCAGTCACATCATAGGACCATACTCTTTCATAAGGATACATGATTGTAGCTCTAAAAACTTTGAAAATTGCTTAAAAACGGAAAAACTGACAGGGTTCTATGTCCTCTCTCGAAAAATTGTTAATGCCATTATGTGCTTTGTCCAGAAGAGGAATGCACAATGGTTCCATGTCCCAATAAGATAGCCATAAAATTCAATCGTGTTGTGGACACTCGAGCTTTGTCCGGACATAGCTCTCCTGAGCACTAGGTATATGGAAGGTGGACACTGTTATTCAGAAAAAAACACCGTTCTCTCCCTTTAAGAAATCAAGGGGCCGAATTTTCGTTCAGATTTCAGCTTATTAAATGCGAGCATTGATCGTTTCATTGAAATGAGTTTTGTGTAGCACTCAGTTGTGCATTCTTTGCACAATTGCATTCTTCGCAACCAAACAGGATACAGATTTTATCGCAAGTAGGTAGTATTCTATGCAGATGGTTAATACTAATAATAAACCAAAATTTTATGTTCATTTTTAAATAGCTTTTTTTGGTACGTTGAATTTCCGTGATATTTTATTAAACAGTAGGCAACTTAAGATCAGATAGGTAGTTAAAGAAGACGATTTTGGTGATCCTTTGAAACCAGAAGTTCCTTCAATTTTTGTGCTCCTAATTGATATAATATTAATATTTTGTAATTATTTGAGATTTCTAGGAGAATAAAAGAGTTGAAAAACATTATTATTGATGTTTAGTAATCCATGTATTATGCATGAATAACTTTCCAAAATTCATGATCAACTACACCTACCAACACGCGAAACCCCCTGGCGTCACCACCCTCTGGTGCCAGTCTGTCACCAAAAAACGGGTGGAGAAGCCGAATTATTATCGAGAGCGAGATGAAATCCCTTACCCAAAGGGGTCATGTCCACAATCGAACTTGGCTAGAGGATGCATGTCCCTAACCTTACTTGGCCAAAAGAGTCCATGTCCACCCATCTCCCACATTTTTTATTCGTTTATTTCAGAAAATCTCAAATTCAATAAAACTATTTTTGGAAGATCTTCTTGAAGAGTATAGCTTATAAGAAATTAAAGACTTTAGTGGAATAAGCGATTATTTTAGGAATTGTGCACTGGTGAAAACTTCTTTTGCGTTTTTCTCAAAACTCCGTTTTTGGACCGTTTAAGGTATCGACATGGTGTCCCAGAACCAATCAAAAATACCCTGGAAATCAATTCTACTACTCAATTACAACAACTTTTCCCTCTTAGCGTTTTCTTTTAACACGCAATTTATTTCGTGTTTTCAACTTTGCCGCACTAAATTTGACATAACTTCCTCATTTTTCTTTCAAATTAAAATCTTACTACACCGTTGGAAAGAGTTACATTTACCGTGTGATGAGCAACATAATCGAGAATGTCATATTGTCCGTTCATTATAGTTATTGTATTCACATTCTCCATCAGTGGTACTGGTTTTGTTGCAAAAGTGTCCAATCAATTTGCGAAGTTTGTGAAAAAGTTTTTCATGACTATTGTAAGTCAAGTCAATGTGAAGGACAAGGGCTCAGAGTTGAGAAGATCAAAATTAGTTTGTTGACGATCCTTGAAATGTATAGCATTTCTGAGTGAAATTCATTGCTTTCCTTAACGAATTGAAGGTACTCCAAAAACAAATTAAAGTTTTTAGAAACTTAATTCTTCAGGTGGAAGAGCCAATTTTACCTGCGATTAGCGAGATCCAGCAAGCAGTAGGTATCCTTCAATATGCATATTCCTTCTTTGTGCACCCTCTCTCAATGTACCGTTTACTGTACCGACGACCATCATGTATTGACGAATCATCGAGTAGTGATCTGATGAAACAGTGTTACCTACCTAATGTAGATTCGAACTTTTCTAACACTTACGTTTGAACATACAACTCATGATGGGTCTACTTTTCGAAAAACCTTCATGTTTAATATCATTCCATGTTCCTAAATATTTTCTATTCCTACGGTTCAAGGTCCAAGTTTTAGAATAGGTACTTAGAACAATTCTATTTCACTCCGATGAAAGAGATATTTTTTGGAAATATAGTCGCCTTCTACCTTCCCTGCCGATTTGCGTCTCCTCCGCCACCATCTCACACGGTATTTCTCTCAAATTTCATTATCTTTTTCGCGTTCCTGCCAAGTGTTCTATATTCAATAATGTTTCCTATCAATTACAAATCATCGAATACGAAACCCTTATGCATTCTTGAAACTGATGATATTTCAAAATATTTGCTAGGTTGGGACAAGTCTTTCATAACCTTCAATTTGAAATGGAAAACCCGAAACTTCTTTAGGAGACCGTTGAATGTTGACACTGAACTGCTATAAAAAACATTCGGTTCTCAATAAAAATAGGTACATCTTCTTATTTTGAAATTGAACCATCGCCCAAGAATGTACAACAGTGTTACTAAAGTTAGCTTCAGAAACAATAAGCAAGTTGAAACTTTTACCTATGTAGTTTTCTTCCCACTGTTTAGGTAAGGGGAAAGCATCAATAGTGGACACTGTACCAGTAGTGGACACTTTGGAAAAAAGTTGTAGAATAAGGATTTGGGTTGAGCTGGGAACTTTATGCTTTTTGGATTCACTAAAGTAATATCCAATTAAAAGTGAATAACAAGAAGAAGACGTTAGAGTTAAGGTGAAAAACAATGACCCAGCATCAAAACAACCAGTCAGTGAGTGTAGTGATTTCGTGCAGGACGTTGTGAAAAATGCTAAGGAAAAGAAGGTAAGTTTTAAGAAATATTCATATATAATCTTCAAATATTTGTGCCCATTGGATTGAATAATCACTTCAGTAACTAATTAGATGATTTTCCGGCCGCTTAACTTCGTTTATGTTGGTAAACTGGGCTTTTTAAGCATGTAGTGCAGCAAAAATGTTGGATGCTCAAGTAGTGGACACCCCTGTTCACTACTGGCGCATCTTCCCTTTTCGAGAGAGGTTATTTTTTTTATTTGCCACTTATTCATTTACATTGCAACTAGCTCACGATACGATTTTCAAATGAATCTAATGTTGCGGACCAGAGGCGGACAGGGGTGTCCTCTACTAGTACAAGAGATGTCCACTACTAGTACAGAGGTATCCTCTACTAGTACATGAACTGTCCTCTACTAGTGCTCACTTTATTCTTCTATTTGAATGGCATTTTTTTTTGGGATTTTCTATTGATTGTTTATTTTTACTTTCTTCCATAGCAAAAATGAAGCACAGAAGAAAAGAAGAGTAGGGATGCGAAAAAAGAAAATTCAAAATTACTCCCAAGAACAGTTGGATCAGGCGATAAGGGATGGATTACAAGAAACGGGTTCTTGTAAAACAATTTATCTCACGCATATTTTAAAATTTTCTGTGATTTCAGGGCCTTGCAACAATTTTTTCCATGTGTTTGTATGATTGAATAAATGATTATACATGATTATGAACCAAATTTTACATTGTCTTGTTGATATATACCACGTGTCCACTACTGGGTCATCAAGTGTCCACTACATCGACATTCAAAAATTTTAGCTGTCCACTACTGGTGTATTCTATTATTCCACAAATTTTGACTCTATTTCTTCAAAAATTTATAAAATTTGTGATTCCATCGATTAAAATCAATGAAAAAAGGTCTGAAGAACATGCAGACACCCAAAAAACAGTTTTGAAGCTAAAAATGTATGAGGAAACACAAAAAAACGCACACGATTTTCTTAACATGTCCACTACTGGTGCTTTCCCCTTAGTCACCCTGCCTAGAATCGTTCATCAGAACATGCTACGACAAAGTTATTGCTGTCTTCTATTTACACACAATTATTGTCTACTCCTAATAAATTGAACATTCAATCAGATTCATGAGCGCAACGTAACTGTCAGTAGTGTTCGTTGAAAGTTAGAACCCTACCCTTTTATCTTACTTTACCTAATTAATGACCAGTATTATAAAAACGTAAACCTTGCCCGAGCTATCCATAAAATCAAGCGCAAATCGCACGCTGGGAAGAACACTGGTACATCTCCAAAAATATGATATACCATGAGATAAAGATTGAAGTGGTATACCTGGGGGTGATAGTGGATCAAAGATAGTTGAAACTGAGTCCGTTAGAGAGCAGACGAACCGTTGAGGTTCTGAACGTTATGACCAGCATGTGCAGTAGGCAAGAACAGTGGTTCATCAAGTCCTGTTCCGAAGGTTGTTGAGTACCGCATTTTCGGAGATGCACCAGTGTTCTTCCCAGCGTGCGAAATGTGGAAGTCTTGAAACAGCGATTTAGTTTCAAACATCCAAAATTTGCTCAAATTCGGAGTTTACGGCCAAAACTCACTTAAAACATAAGGAAAACTGTCAATCCCTAGTTTTGAGCATAAACGTGAGTCAGGCTTAACTGGTTGAAAATTGAGACCTATTACTTATACCAAACTTTGGATTACCTGAATCAAAGTAGGGTTTCAGGATTTCAGAAAAATTCCTGTTGCTGTGTTCTCGAGGGAGTTACTCGGCCTACATAAATTTTTTTAGTGTTTTCGGTTTCCGTATTTTTTCACGTTTAAGCAAGATAGCTTTTGGCGAACCGCATTTAACAGCAACATCAAAACGAGTTCACCTGATTGAGAGGAGAACTGGTTTGAATTATTGGGTCCAGGAGGCGTGGGAGGGTTTGGGGCCAAGGAACGGGGTGTGGTGATCAGATGACTGGAAATACTCGTCCTTTCTTGGAATAAAGGGATTTTGATAAAATGGCGATGAATATAACGTTCCCAAAGTTTGGATTTGAATGTTGTCTCATTTTTCTTTCTCTCTCTCACTAAATTCTCATTCTCAAGTTCTCATTCTCACTAAATCTGCTCAAACCCTAAAAGTTTCTTGCACTCCGAACTACCTTAGATTCTGCACAGTCCATTCTGCACAGTAGGCAGAGAGACTGACAAACCGGGAACCAAAATTGTTCAAAACGATCTGAGATGATGCAAAAATTTTGATTTTAGAGGTCCCCATTTGATTGAATTTCACATCGATTACGAAATCCAACTCACTGAAATTCCAATAGTGGTGATCACGAGTGAACATGATTTTATGTCTAAGAAGGTACCTGCAATCAAATTACGTTTTACGGCAATTAAACTTATGGAGGACCTATAAAGAGGGAGACCTAAGAAATAACCCACGCATCCCCTGAAATCGTACCATAATTGCGTAGCGCAGTTTTGCTCGAAAAAGGTGTTTATCTGATGTAGACGTACCTACACCGAACAGAAATTGTTCAAGAAACTGTGAAGAATTTTATTTATTTTTATTCTAGTCCTGCATCGCCCACGAGCTTTTCATCCCCGTTATTACCAGCAATGCGTGTTTATTACGCATACATCAAAAAAATCATTATAAAAAATTTCTTCAGGGAAGAAATACTTACTGAAAATAAAGTTTGAACTCTCAAATGAAACAATGTTCTTTATTTTAAATCACAAAATAATATGGTAACTCCGTGTATGAGTGACTTTTTTATTCTTTGAAAAGTCTGGTTGGAAAAATTAGATTGAGAACTAGTTGCCCGGTAAAAATTGAGCCTTGCATTCCACTTGTGGCTTTAGTATTCAAAAAGATATCACATTATCTCCAATAATATAAACTAAAATGAGTAAAACTCATTTCATAAAAAAGAAACTAACATAACAAACTAAAACAAACTTTCATCTTCCATAAAATATGTCGGGAAAACCCCTATTCCGTCGTAGCCCTTATGAGTAAGCAGGACGCCCGTCTAGAGGGCGCTAGTTTGGGCGCTAGCTAGGAAGCCGGTACCGGGAAAGCGTCAGTCTACATTGTAAAGGCGAAGCCTAATTACACCCTCTGAGAGTTTTGCCGAATTATTGCTTTTATTTCAAATAATCAACCCTTTACCCACATCTCAGTTTTTTTTTCAGTTATTTTCGAATTTTTCATGAGGATATTTACAGATGTTATTTGTTACTAAATTTTGCAATAAGTAACGATCATTTGGTAGAATTTCAATGGTTCTATGAATTTCTTTAAATTTGGGACTGAGTTTTGAGCACACTCTCGGTTCAATTAAAAACGACTAAATCAACCAAATCTCCTCGACTAAATCTCCTAATTTTAAGGGGTTTAACGTGGCTTTAGTGCCCTGAAATTTGTCAAGTTCGTATTGTGCTTCCTTCTCAATGTTCTGGGAGGCGGTGTTACGAATTTCCATTAGGTTTGAACTTGTCAAATCTATGAGGCTTTCCTCTGGGCAAATCATGTTAGGGAGTTAGGATATTTTACCTGTGAGCAACTCTATTGAGGAGAATCCTGTAACTCTATTACCTGTGCTATTGATGATCAATTAAATTTTGGGTGCTAGCACATTACTTGATTGTTTTTTTTTTTCAACGTTAGCGCAACTCTTCTTACACAGATACCTCTGTGTAAGGATTACGCGTTGTTGGCAATGTAGGGTTAAGGGATCCAAATTTTGTTGACCTTCTGTAAGAATACAAAGCTTCTAGGGTAGTTTTGAGATATTTTCTCACGATCTTTCCTGTCTTGCCTACAGAAGTAAGGATCCTCGGTCGCCCCCAACGGTGAGCCTCAATTTTCGACTTTCATCTCTCCCAAGCCCGCTCTTAAGATCTCAAACAATGCACAATGGGACCCCTCCTAGGGCATCTCCTCTCAATATGGAGGCAAATTGATTTTTACAACCCAACGGTTACGCCTGATCCCCGATATTGATCGATATTTCGATTCGACGGTTATTCAATAGGATGAATCTGTTGGGAGTTTCATTTCAAGATCTGATAAAGTCGGATTAATGCTGATGGAATTCCTAAGGCCCGAAATGGGCGTTCGTTTTCCATGAGTAGGTATCAATAGATGTGGAATAAATCTATGTAAACTTCAGCGAGATGGCTCAGTTTTGAAGGGAATCTCAGATTATCAGATTCAAAGTAGGAACTTCAGTTTTCCTGAGAGGAGAATCAGTCATTTTTCTGAGGTCGTAGCTTAGTGCCGGCTCAACTATTTCATACCTTAAATGCAAATTTCCTTCGTTCGAATTTTCATTTTGGATCAGAGAGAAAAAAATTTTGTTAAACATCTTAGGAGTGAAGGACTCTAGTTGTTGTCGAAACGTAAGGCATTCGCGAAAAGAAATCGGTGAAAAGAAAAAGGTTTATTATTTTTCTACATAGATCACTCGTCTGCAAAGAACACGGCTTTGCCATTGTCACCATCTACCACCATAGGTGCTAACTACCTACCTCATACCTTATCGATACCTACTTCACAATCAAGTTTATTTGAAAGAAATTAACGCTTCACACTCAGTTCGAAGAAACAGGGAGTTGAGGTTGCCCTGATTATTAGGAAATTTGATTATTGGTTGCTAAGGACGCAAAACTGAGTACAAGTCGAAGTAACGAACAGCAATTAGGGATGTCACTGACGTCAGATTCTTCGAAATGAATCGATTTAAATGGAATCGATCTTTTAGAAAAGAATCTAAAAAATCGATTTTCACAAGAATCGAGCAAAAAACATACTTGAGTAAAAATGACCAAAAGCTGGAGCTAACTTTTGATCCCTATGTATACAAATTTTGCTTAAATTCTATTAACCCTAGAATGGAAAAATGGAGTAAACCATACTCCTCTTTACGTTGAGTAGGTTCTATGAACATAGTGGGCATAGGTAGCACCACCAAACTCATGATATGCCTCAGTATGGATGTCTAGATAGTGATGCAAGTGCAGTGGTCGTGAATGGAAGCCCCTTTTCCTAGTGGTACGGTTTCTTCTAAAAGTCAGGGAGTAAATATTACTCTCATCTTTCCGAAAACGTAGCTCTAGTGGAGTAAACAGTACTCTTTATTTCCGTCTAGGGTTCTCAAATGTAACACGTCTCAGCGTTTGTGATTCAGAATTATAATTTCTACCAAACAGGATCACAAAGAAAATCAAGTGAACCTAAAGTGAAAGATAAAGAATCATCACATCGTTAGAGAAACAATACACAACTGCATTCTGCAAAGGCTGCTAGAAACCCATTTGTAGTATAATCATAAAGTCAAATCTTGCCCAAAATGTTATCAATTTGGTATGTTGGGAATTAATTTTCATAATTTTGTTCCTTTCCCAACCTTTGTTTTTTCCCAGCATCTCACTGTTACTAAGTCATAGAGTGATATTTTGAATTCTGATATTTTGTTTTAAGACTGAAGTTTCTACCTATGTTTAGCCAAGTATATTCAGTAACTGAAGGAACCCAGTCCGGCGAATATTAGATAAACTAAAAAAAACTCCCTACCACGCGGAGGTTATTGCCGTATCATATCATGAGCCTTCCTGTTCACATATTTACGGGTACATTATTTACTAGAATCATAGAGTAGGTATCGTTAGGTATTATTCACGTGACAAATAAATGCAAAACCAGTTATTTACATCGTTGTTCGTTGCTTTTTTCTCCAAATTAATCACTTTTAAACTAAAACGCTGCAAATTATTACACAACGGTTTATTATTTTTATATAGATCACTCGTCTACAAAATCACCAACCATCCAATATGAAGAGAAAATTTAAAAAAAATAAAAAAATAAATAAATAAATAAATAAATAAAATTAAAAAAAAAAATAAAAATCACCAATCATCGATCGCATTTTGGTCAGCTCTAATTTGAACGGAGATTAGGCCTCTTTTGCGATTCACACTCGTGTTTTGATTTATATATATATATATTTCAATATAAACCCTTAAATTTTCGTAGGAAGCGAACGGTTTGTCCTACAGAGCTCCGCGTGGTCTCTAAAAATTCTATAGAATCTTAATTTGAAGTAAAAACAATACCTTTATATCAAAATTTTTTGAGTTAGGGCGTTTTCAAAATTTCAAAATTGATTTTGGAACCCTTAGGAGTGACCTACATCAACCAAAAGCTTCGGGGCACAACTAGACCCCAAATGGAGCCTACATACCAAATTTCATCAAAATCGGTCAATGCTAAGTGGCAAAAGTGCCGCGTACGGCGGACGGACGGCCAAATTTTTATTCGATTTTTGGATTCTACGTACCTTGAAACGTAAACCATCAAATTTTGAGGGGGTGTAAATTTTTTTTTCTTGGTCGATTCCAAAGGTTCATTATTGAAAATAATAAACCAAAATGAGAACAAAATTGAGTATTTGTATGTGGGAGTAAAAATTGCTCCATCTTTCGATTATAAACCCTCAAGCTGACCTTTCCATTCTAGGGTTAATATGAAAGACGAAGGTAGTAGGGTTTTTGAAACTTCGTGTTTTTTTTTGACAATTTATACGTAAAACCTTCTCCCACCCCCTGCGTAAATGATGAACGAACTAATTTTTCTTCATGAACTGGGGATAACAGAATGACGTCATGGATTATCAGGATAAGTTGAGGCGGTGTTTTTTCATTATTCGTGACCATTAGGTTGTAATAATCAATGATCTTCATCAATTTCCCTTCCTCATTGAGGTTGTGTTGGTTGTTGACCATAATTTATTTCTCTTAATAAGCTAATGAAAAGAATCGGACCGATTCTCGAATTTTTGAGTCGATTCTCCGATTCTTCGGGGGAAAAAATAATCTAATTATAATAATCTATATTGTAGTTTTTTCAAAAGAA
Source organism: Apolygus lucorum (assembly GCA_009739505.2). Classification (NCBI taxonomy): domain Eukaryota; kingdom Metazoa; phylum Arthropoda; class Insecta; order Hemiptera; family Miridae; genus Apolygus; species Apolygus lucorum. The sequence goes on from CM019169.2 coordinate 38,606,190, forward strand.
TCGATTTTTAAAAGAATCGATACTTTTTTACCATCCCTAAAAGCGATCGCATTTTGGTCAGCTAAAATTTGAACGGAGGTGAGGCCTCTCTTGCGATTCACACTCGTGTTTCTGATTTATCGTAAGTCCGACTTTTAACCCTTGGTGTGTATAAACCCTCTGATGGACTCCCAGTGTATATAGGGTCTGACAGACTGTGAAGTTGTTTTTTAGACACATGATGGGTTAAACTATACATGAGTTACTATACAGGAACCAAAATATTGAGAAATTGGATATACTGTGAATATTACCACCCCCTCCCCATGCTAATATCGATATTCTGGTCATTCAAAGTCATCTGAACAAAAAAAAATTTGGCAAATCGGTTGGAAATTGAGAAAAAAATTATGCCCAAAAACGTACGTTCTTTGGTTGCTTGTGTATAAAGTATCTGAAGAACACCATGGTTTGCTCAACTGACATTGTATAAAGTGTCTAAGGGACACGGTGGTTTTCAGAAACTTGGAAACAAATTACTTTTCGTGGCAGTTAGATCACAGCTGAAGGTTTGAAATGGAACCTTCTATAAAGGGGAGAGGTACTGAGCGCCTGGGATATTCTAGATGCTCACTGCTGTCAATATACTTCATTGAAATTGCCCTCGTGTCTGTCAGATACTTTATACACTCAAGAGGTTAAGTTCTTGTAGGGACCGAACGGTTTGTCCTACAGAGCTCTGCGTGGTCTCTAAAAATTCAATACTATTTCAAATTGGTGAAAAAACGATACCTTTATTTCGAGAATTTTCGAGCTAGGGCACTCTTGAAAATTTCAACTCTTATTTTTCATCCCTAAGAAATGACCTACATCAATTAAAAGCTTCGGGGCACAACTAGACCCCCAAATGGAGCCCATATACCAAATTTCATCAAAATTTTTTTAATGAGAAAAAACACTTTATTGAATATTGTAGAAGGAATGAAGGTGGACAAGGACTCCAGTAGTTGTCGAAACGTAATGGATTTGCCGAAAGTTCAAAATGAGTTGCCAAAAGTTCCAATTGGTATGCCAAAAGTTTGCCAAAAATTGAAATTGATTTATGCCAAAGGGTTTTTTTTGCGAGCAAGCGAGCGTAAATGTGTAAATTTCATCAAAATTGGTCCATGCTAACTAAGGAAAGTGCTGCGGACGGCGGACGGACGGGAAATTTTTTCGATTTTCGGATTCTACGTACCTTGTAACGTAAACTACCAAATTTTGAAGGGGGGTTAAACAAAATTTTCTTGGTCGATTCCAATGGTTCATTATTGAGAATAATAAACCAAAAGTGGGACAAGGACTCAAGTAATTGTCAAAACGTAAGGCATTTGCGAAAAGAAAAATTTATTTGCAAAAAGTTTTTTTCAGTAGGGAATTTGCCTCAAATTTTTTAATTTTATTTCGAAAGAGGTTTCACTGATATGGAAGAAAACCATGGTGTGCAGCTCGAAAAAGCATCCAAAAAAGTTAGAACGTTCAAGTTTGAAAAGCAGCATAACTTCTAAATGGCACCTAAAAACGGTTTCGGTTATTTATAGTGACGTTGAATACAATTTGGCATTCGGTTTTTCCTTACTGTTCCTTTCGGAAACGCAATTTGGGATGATTGAGAGGGGGAAACCGGTTCCCGCTGGCCCGCCTTCCTACACTGTGTTCCAGTGGGAATGGTCACAAGGCGCCTTCAAGGTGGGGACGGGTAAATGAACTTTTGGGGACCTCTCCTTGATCCCGTTCCGGAGTTTCCATTATTCCTTCCTATCATTCATCATTTGATGATTCATGTCGACGAAAAGATCCAAAATCGCCATTCAAATTATTCCAACGAACGGGAAGTTCAACTTTATAGAAGGTGTAGACAAAGTGGTGTGTATAGGTAAACCCTCTGATCCCCAGTGTAACTGTAAAGTTGTTTTTGAGACACATGATGGGTTAAAAGTGGAAATGTTTTTCGTCAAACCAACATTTTATTAGTTAAAACAAAGTAATTAGACTTACTCCCAATTAGTCTACGGGGGTCTCAAGGAGTCTAACCCAGATAACCCTGAATTTTTTTTTTTTACTAATTTTTTGAATTTTGGTTTATTATTTTCAATAATGAACCTTTGGAATCGACCAAGAAAAAAAAAATTTTAACACCCCCTCAAAATTTGATGGTTTACGTTTCAAGGTACGTAGAATCCGAAAATCGAATAAAAATTTGGCCGTCCGTCCGCCGTCCGCCGTACGCGGCACTTTTGCCACTTAGCATTGACCGATTTTGATGAAATTTGGTATGTAGGCTCAATTTGGGGTCTAGTTGTGCCCCGAAGCTTTTGGTTGATGTAGGTCACTTCTAAGGGTTCCAAAATCAATTTTGAAAACGCCCTAACTAAAAAAATTTTGATATAAAGGTATTGTTTTTCCTTCAATTTAAGATTCTATAGAAGTTTTAGAATTTTTTGAGACCACGCGGAGCTCTGTAGGACAAACCGTTCGCTCCCTACGAAAATTTAAGTGTTTATATTGAAATATATATATATATATATATAAATCAAAACACGAGTGTGAATCGCAAAAGAGGCCTAATCTCCGTTCAAATTAGAGCTGACCGAAATGCGATCAATGGTTGGTGATTTTGATTTTTTTTTTTTTTTCTTCTCTTCATATTGGATGGTTGGTGATTTTGTAGACGAGTGATCTATATAGAAAAATAATAAACCATTGTGTAATAATTTGCACAGTGGCGCCTCCTCCAGGCAAACATAGCAAACACTGTTTGCCTTACTACAAATATGCAAAATAAATAAATAAATTTTTGTTGAGATTCTCCTATATTTCCATTTTTTGTAAGTAATATTTAGCTGATTTTGGATAACTTTTATAATATTTAGGGACTATTTCATTATTATCAAGGAATTTAGATTAAATAAGAGAATGGAATAAGAAAGTACGTATTTTGCCTCGGATACTAGCCCGCAACACACCAGAGACTTGGAGAGATCGGTAATGTAGATGATTGCGGATGATACGCGAACTAGCGTGGGGGCTGGTCCTCCTTGCATCGCTGGATGCAAGGCAAGCAGTTCAAAAAAATGAATTTTTCGGGACTGTTTAGAGTGAGAGGCGACGATCGGCGGGGCGGCTGGGGGTCAGTGCAGGGTCCAGTATTGCCATACCCCCACTACCATGCTACCAGCTGTTGCAAACAGTAGGAAAACTGTTTCGTGACCTTGAATACTTGGAATATGGGCCATGGATACTAATTAGCTCACGCCTGAAGACATAACATATCCATCCACCCACATTATCTCAAAGAAGGAAAGCAGTTCGTTTTTTCGCCGCCGCAAATATCAGCTGTATGACGTTGACTGGTGTCCCGTTCCCGATTTTACTGTATTTCACTGTACCTAATCGTTTTTCTCTTTGATAGACACTAGGAAATAATTGCAAAACATTGTAGAATGGAGGTTTCACATCTTATTGGGTCTAAATTCAGAGTCTCCCTTTTTGGTTAATTATTTTCAAGAAAAAAGTTTGACCACCCTCAAATTTGATGGTTTACGTTTGTGGTAGGTAAGTACGTGTAGATTTTGAAAATCGAATATAAAAAAAATCCGTCCGTCCGCGGATCTTTCCTTAATTATCATGGACCGATTATGATGAAATTTGGTACATGGGCTCCATTTGAGGTCTAGTTGTGCCGCAAAGCTTTTGGTTGATGTAAGTCACTTCTAAGCGGTGAAACGGAAGGGCTGAAACTTCCAAAGGCACCCTCTCTCGAAAACTCTCGATATAAAGGTATTGTTTTATCAGAAATTTAAGATTGTACCATTGAATTTTCGGAATCGAATGAGACTACCCATAGCTTTGTAGGACAAACTGTTCGCTCCCTACGAGAAGTTAGAAAAACGAGTATGAATCGCAAAAGAGGCGTGATCGCCCTTCAAATTTTAGTTAACCAAAATGCTTTCGCCGATCGTTTCTTTGGGATGTACTCGGTTTTGCTTCCTTAGCAACCAGTGATCAAATTTCTAAACGAAGGAATTCTTTATTCCTTCCAGTGGAGTGTGGAGCGTTCAATTCTTCCAAATAAACTTGATTGTGAAGGTAAAACATGGTTGGTAGGTGGTGACAATGACAAAGCTGAGTTCTTTGCTGGCACGTGATCAATACAGAAAAAATTAACCTTTGTGTAATAATTTGCAGCCTAGCTGTTTGCCTAACGAATATTATCACGCGACGCCCCTGAATTTGCAGAGTTTTTTCGTATGTTTAGTGTCATAGGTGTAGTCTGAAGACAAATTTGGCACTCTTGCAATTTTTTCCCATTTTAATGAGGTCATAAATGGGCATCCTTCCAGAAGGACGTCAGTAGAATAAGGAAGCAACCTCTCTCGCATATTCCTTATTCTTATGAGATAACAAATGAGACTCAAGATTGAAAATACACTTTTTATTCAATCAAAACTGGATATAAAACTATGTACCTATCATTTAAAATTGACAAAATTTATTTTGTGTGGAACGATAGAAAACGAAAAAGTGTAGAAATATGTCACATTTCAAGCATCCGGTTGTCGACTTCGTCTTGGAAAATCTTCAGTGCAGCTGCTTCCCTTCTTCCTATTTTCTCGTCTACTCCCGTATCTCCAACGTAATGTTCTTTCTTATCGAATCTAAAAAAAGATAAATAAATTCAATAATAAATGATCATTGAAAATTATTGACAGGCTGCAAACTGTACAATGCATGTGTCCAAGTTTTTGATTTTCAATCTTGGCTGTTTTTATCAACAACAAAAAAAAATCGAAATACTCAAGGGATGACAACTTTTGTTTGGGACCACGCATTGGTGACTACACTCTAAGTGCAGTTGAAAGAGACTGGTTTTTTATCCACTTGTACAATTTTTTGGGCGGTTTTGGTTTACGGACTCGATGTTGGGGATCATCATCGCTTTCATCATCTTTATCATGTGAAGGAATGCTATTCAAAATTGCAGGAAAATTATCAATAACAGGGCTCTCGTCCGGTGAGGTCATGAAGGGCATTTGTTGGAGTTAATAAAGTTATATCGACTTCCCCTTGACTTATTGCATCATCATTCCCCTCCGAAAAATCCAATAATATTATAACATACAAATAACATATAACATACAATAACATATTATGTTATTTGATGTAAAGGGAGCAACTTCTTGCAGAAAAAGCGAGAAATCAAAAAAAAAATCAGCAAATGAAAAAATATAGGGACGGAACGATTTTGAATGTGTATTCTACTGACGTCCTTCCAGAAGGATCGACGTGAAAAGTGGTAATAATGGTGACGAAAATGGCAAAATTACATCAATAACATGTCATACCCTTAGTAGAGAGTAGGAACAATAGAATATCAATGTCGAAATAAAATTTAAAAAAAATGAATAGGTACTTACCCATCAACTATGAATGGGGTATTTCAGTCAATTTTTAACACAGAATGTGTTTTTGCGATGACCTACCGAAAAAAAATCGTCACGAAAAAGCGACAGAAAAAACCGTTACGCGCCTTTTATAATGATTTTCACGTGCAACCAAGCCGTTGGTAAGGAAATAGAACTCCCGCAGTGTTCATTGCACAGAAATTGTTCACCATTCGTTGGAAAGCTCTCAATTTATATAGTATTTTTCTTGTAGTTACATATTTATTTATATAACATTTATAGGGTTTTAGACCAAATTAAATGTCTAACAATTATTTATTTTATTATTGCCAAAGACTCCACATTTATTATTGTTGTTTTTTATTTAACGGATGACTAGCATCGCAAAAACACATTCTGTGTTCCTATGATTTCATACAGAGTATGGAAAAATAAATAAACCGGGGGGTGCAGGGGGGCGGAGCCCCCCGCCGAGGCGCAAAGCGCCGAGTTTTTATTTTATTTTTTTCAAAAGAGTAAGGCTCAGGAATAACGGTAATCGTGTCTGTTCGTCGAGAAAATGTTTTTAAAAAATCTGAGAAGCTAAGGAAAGTTGAAGATTTGAATGGTGTGACGTAGCTAGCCAATCGTGACGTAGCTAGCCAACTGTCTTTGAAAAAGTATCCATGTACAGAAACCCCTCTTGGATATTACAAAATTCTACTCACACACGCGCGCGGGGCAGTCCGCGGCGTAGTCCTTGCCTAGTGTGTGTGCATTTATAGCGGCTCGCCTTTTTCAAACGTGTGATCTCTTTAATTAATTTTTCTACCACATGTTATAGTATCATTGGGCTTAAAGTTGTAGTATATATGTTTTCAAGGGTGCTGAATCCAAATTTGAGGTCAAAAACCTGAATTTCCGACCCACCGAAATACCCCATTCTGGGTGACCGCTCATGATTGAAGCTGCTAGGGAAAAACTGCACTGAGTACCTGTTGGTCGCATACTGAAGACAAAATCGGTCCCCATCCCTCCGTTAGGATGTAAACAACAGTTGAAAGCTATACTAGACCACAGCGGTATCATAATACAGGAGAGAAAACTCAGAAAGTCGACCTAAGTCCCTCATCCTTCCAGAAAGACGTTAGGGCTAGCTATCTGGGCTAATTTGAACAGAATTTCAAAAACTATGATCTACGATACCCAACATTCGAATTCGAGTTCATCCCCCCCCACTCCCCCCGCTCCTGCAACGATGCCAGTCTAGATACGTAATCCGCAGAAGCTCACCTCCGTATTCAAGGTGAAACACACAAAAAATCCACGAAATATGCGGTTTCTAGTGTCTAGGAACCATGGTGGCACCACTAATTCGTTCCATGGTGGCACAAGGAATACTTAATTCATGAACATCCATTTAATTCGACCTTACACCATTAAAACGGTCATAACTGTCTTAAATTACACTCAAAAATTAAAAATAAGGATACCGTTGGAAAGAGCGTCAAATTTCCTATCTCCCTGATACCAAATAACAAATTTTCAGTTGAATTACACTAGGAATAAAGCAACCTAAAAAGTGAACTTAGTAAATTTTCGAAAAATTCCCGTTTTTCAACGCCTATAAATCTCCAAATATTACCAGGTAAAGTTCTGTTGCCGGAAAGCCTAAAAACTGCCCCAGAATCTCAGCTTTCCAATGGTATAATCAAAACATATTCTACAACCGTATTTAGGGGAGAAATTCGTGTTTGAACGCGGAAAAACGTGCATTTTTTCAACGAAATCCTGTTTCCGGAGGCCTCGCGGTCTACTGCGGCGCCGACCCACCCACTGCTGTCGTCCGACCCCTCAGATCGACTAGGCGGAGCGCCGATTTCGTTGAAAAAATGCACGTTTTTCCGCGTTCAAACACGAATTTCTCCCCTAAATACGGTTGTAGAATATGTTTTGATTATACCGTTGGAAAGCTGAGATTCTGGGGCAGTTTTTAGGCTTTCCGGCAACAGAACTTTACCTGGTAATAATTGGAGATTTATAGGCGTTGAAAAACGGGAATTTTTCGAAAATTTACTAAGTTCACTTTTTAGGTTGCTTTATTCCTAGTGTAATTCAACTGAAAATTTGTTATTTGGTATCAGGGAGATAGGAAATTTGACGCTCTTTCCAACGGTATCCTTATTTTTAATTTTTGAGTGTAATTTAAGAGAGTTATGACCGTTGTAATGGTGTAAGGTCGAAAACAGGAAAAAAAAACTTGAAAGAGAAAAAAGTCGGTTAAAGAAGCGTTTAAAAAAAATTCTAAGAGACACTTTTTGTTGGAAATTAGTTGTAGAATCGACCCCTTGAATTCCTTACAGCTGTTTTGTAGACACCCTGTATTGATAATGTCCTCTCAATTTCATAGTTTGGGTACAATTAGTAAGCTGTAGAGGAACCGAAATAATGAAAAATCGGATATTTTGTGAATATGTTGCCATCCCCCCCATGCGAGTTTTCGATATTCTGGTGAAATAATGTGGAACTCGGAAGTCATGTGAACAAAAAAGAATTTCGCAAATCGGTTGGAAATTGAGGCCTGATCAGAGTATAAACAATTATGCCCGAAAACGTACATTTTTGGTTGCCTGTGTATAAAGTGTCTGAGGGACACGGTGGTTTTCAGAAACTAGGGAAGAAAGTACTTTTCGTGATGGTTAGATCACAGCTGAAGGTGTGAAATGGAACCTTTCTATAAAGGGGGGGCAGGTACTGAGCGCCTGGGATATTCTAGATGCTCACTGGTGTCATTGAATTTGTGGCCGTTCTTATTTTTTATAAAATGCCACTATTGTTACTTTTTTGATCACATGTTCCGTTTGTAGTTTTTTGTTATTGTTGTTTTATATTATTGTTAGTAGGTAGGTACTTGACTGTTATTGATAAAAAATTAGTATGTTAGTCTATAGACGATCTATTTTTGACGATTGTAATACCACACTGGCTGGTTTCGACAATAAAAAACGATTTGATTTGATTTGATTTGAAATTTCCCTCGTGTCTGTCAGACACTTTATACACACTAGGGGTTAACTTTGGTTAGATCGCAAGGCAAAATCATTTTAATTATTGACTAATAAATCAAAAATTTCAATGAAAGAAGTTGCATTTCAATTTATTACAGAAATGGTGGGTGTAAAGGAACTTAGTTCTAGTTCTTTACTTAGATTGCCTTTCCTGATACAGGGTGTCTACACTTACGTTGGGCATAACTTCAGGGTTCGATTCTACAAGATATTTCCAACAAAAAATGTCTCCTAGCAATTTCGTTTTAACCCTTTGATTTTCCAAGTTTTTTCATTTAAAGATTTTTTCGACCTCAGGCCTTTCTTCAATATCCTATTTGCGGGTTTTTTCAAAATTTTGCCTCTAACATGGTTTATTTGAATTGTTGTTAACATTTTCAAACATAATTAACCAAAATTGTAATTACATTCTAAATAAGTCTGTGTAAGCAGTTTTTAGGACGTCCCACAGTAAGACTTGGGCGTCCTTATGCGATCGATCTGGGGTGAAGGAGGACAACGCTCAACAGAAGAAAAAAAAATAACCACACAGTATTCCGTGTTAGACCATTCCGAATCCATATCCGCGAAAAAAACAATAGGTGAATGTCTGTGTGTGTGTGTGTGACAAAATCTTGTGTCGTCTGCACAGGCCTTAGTTCTCAACCGATTTTCCTGGTTCTTTTTTTGTTCGTCGCGGAAAACTATCTAGTTGTGCACTACGTCGTTGGAATTTCGAATTTTGCGTTTTAAGGGGGGAAAGGGGGGGGGGTTAATGCTAAAAAAACGTGTGTTTTTGGGCATAATCTTGTGTAGTCTGCACAGGCCTTAGTTCTCAACCGATTTTCCTGGTTCTTTTTTCGTTTGACGCGGAATACTATCTAGTTGTGCACTACGGCGCCGGAATTTTGGATTTTGCTTTTTAAGAGGGGGAAAGGGGGGGTTAATGCTCAAAAAACGTGTGTTTTTGGGCAAAATCTTGTGTACTCTGCCCAGGCCTCAATTTCCAACCGATTTGCGTGTTTCTTTTTTTATTCGACGCGGAAACCTATCTAGTTGTGCACTACGTCGCCGGAATTTCGAATTTTGCGTTTTAAGGGGGGAAAGGGGGGGGTTAATGCTCAAAAAACGTGTGTTTTTGGGCAAAATCTTGTGTACTCTGCCCAGGCCTCAATTTCCAACCGATTTTCGTGGTTCTTTTTTTATTCGACGCGAAAACCTATCTAGTTGTGCACTACGTCGCCGGAATTTCGAATTTTGCGTTATAAGGGGGTAAGGGGGGGGGTTAATGCTCAAAAAACGTGTGTTTTTGGGCAAAATCTTGTGTACTCTGCCCAGGCCTCAATTTCCAACCGATTTTCCTGGTTCTTTTTTTATTCGACGCGAAAACCTATCTAGTTGTGCACTACGTCGCCGGAATTTCGAATTTTGCGTTTTAATGGGGGGGTAGGGGGGGGGGGGGTTAATGCTCAAAAAACGTGTGTTTATGGGCAAAATCTTGTGTACTCTGCCTAGGCCTCAATTTCCAACCGATTTTCGTGGTTCTTTTTTTATTCGACGCGGAATCCTATCTAGTTGTGAACTACGTCGCCGGAATTTCGAATTTGGCCTTTTGAATTCAACCACGGGGTAATAGGTTTTTTTACGGTTCCTTATAGATTTGTAAAGATGGTTACAAGGTTTCCTTGTATATTTATATAAATGTGTCACCATCTACTATTTCATTTTGCAGAATTGCTGATGAAGGGAAATGGTTGGATACGAGAAAGGGGCTGAGGTGCACCTGAGCCAAACGGAATTCGTGCTTGCAGGAGCAGTAGCCGGGATTGTCAGTCGGTTCATCTCTCAGCCCCTAGATGTCCTCAAAGTCAAATTCCAGGTACGCAATGAAATCCGTTGATTGAAGAGTGGCAACATTATGCCAAACTGTTGACTGTACGAGGGATATCTAGAAAAGAGGGTACATCATGTGCTTACTTTACTACCTAATCACAATCTAGCTCAACACACTTCTTCTGCAGAGGCACCAACTTTTTTATACCCTCATAGCAAATGTTTCGCTCCATCACTGATAACCATTTCTGCTCTGTCTCCTTTACCTCCTTATCGTTGGAGAAACATCTTCCTCCAAGAATTCCTTCGTTTGGTGAAGAGATGATAATAGGAGGGCGCTAAGACCAGAGAATAATGTGGGTGGGTCACAATATCCCATCCAAAGGACAGTAGAAGGTCCTGAGTCACACGAGCAGTTTGAGGCCTAGCATTGTCATGACGTTATTTAGTAGCAGATGTAACCTGAATATCCCTCGTACTAGAAAATTAAATAGGAATATGAATTTATCTAATGAAATTGGTTATTATTCTGCAACATCCTGTTGGGCTGTGGATCAAACGATGATTGATAGTAAAAGTAAAGAACCAACTCAGGTTGAATTTTCGTCCAATTGCCGTTGCGGACGTCATCAGCCGTCTTACATGGGGAAGGCCAGAATTAATTCTGATGATTTCCCTTACCCCCTTTAGTGGAGTGGGGTTCACCAATGACCCCACCCAAAAAATGATCAAGACCTGCAATACTGCCTTCTAGCGGTCACCAATCCAGATAATCCTCGGGCTGCTTGGCTTTAACTTTGGTGATCTCACGGGAATCGTTTTATTAATCAGCTGACAGAAATTATTGAAAACAAAAATATTTATTATTAGAAAAATAGTTTAAAAAAATTACGTATTTTTAATCCGATAAAAAAAATTATGTTAGGTAATCAATTAGAGGTATTTTTGATCGCTTGTTTTTGGAGCTCCCAAGCATTGGCGAAGTCTAAACTCCTCTGAAAGCCTGAATCAGAAACTAGGTACTTAATCGAATTAAATACTCCGAGGTTTAGTAGTTTTAAGATCTGTACTATTTTACATTACAATTTGATTTTATTGAAAATGTTGTAGCTTCAAGTGGAACCAATCAAAACAAACAGGTTCTCAAAATATCATGCCGTTGGACAGGCATTCCGAACGATCTGGAAGGAAGAAGGGCTCAGAGCTCTCTGGTTAGGCCACAACCCTGGCCAGCTTCTATCCATCTCCTACGGCGCAGTTAACGTAGGTACACTCAAGTTTTGAAAATATCTTTCATAACTAAGGATAGGATTTTCATGTATTTAAAAATGCTAAATATATGAGGCCACCCCCAGTGTAAAACCAAGATAAACTACCGATAGCAGAGATGGGCGAATTCTTATTCATAAATACGATTATGAATACAAACCATATCTGCGATTTTATGATTATGAATACGAATACAGCTATGAATATGAATATGAATGCGAATACAATAATGAGGAATTTCACCATGTCGGAATTTCCTATTTTTGACCCCAAAATCGGATTCAGCACCTCTAAAAACCCCCTAAGGCAAACTTTCAGCCCGAACTTCCTAATTTACGAATAAAAAAAACAGTGTAGAAAATACGAATGTTTAAAAAAACCGGGAAAATGACGTCATGCTGGAATAGTTCATTTATGGCCGCTTGAAGCGCTGAGATCGAGAAATCCATAGTCCCCAGATGCAAAATTTCATGAAACAGTAAAGTTCGAAATCGAAAAACTGAAGAAAAAAATAGAAAAAGCGAGATGGGGAAAATTAGGTTTCCTCTGTTTTTGTTTGATAACTTTTCTCTTAGAAAACACGATTTCGTCGTCCCAATGGGCAACACTGGGAGGAGAAGGCGATCCGAACAGCCCAATCAGCGAGCGTTCCTGCTGCACGTCTGTTTTCCCGGTTAGTTTTGAAATTAAAAATTTGATTGTCTCCCAAAAATAACAGGAGACTTATTTTCCGAAATCAGCCCGATTTTCATCTATCCCACACCATTAACTATTCAGGAAAAATGCAAACAGAAATCGGTGAAATTCCTCATTGTATATTATATTGTATATTATATTATATTATATAATTGTATATTATATATATTATTCAAATCGCAATATAGTAAGTATTCAAAGTGTGAATACAATAATTGTATTCGTACAATTATTGTACAATAATTATCGTATAATAATTGTTTACAATATATAATATACCTATACAATACGACATTTCCGCTAAAAATCGAATTTTTTTTATTACAATTTGCACTGCAAATCATTGAAAAATTATGATTTTTACCGGAATTTTGGTCTTATTTATTCCCTACAATTGTCAAAATAATTAATAAAAATTCGAAACGCTTTCCTATTCTTATAGGATTTTTAACGTAGAATCGAATGAGACCAACACCAGGTCGCTAGGACCAACTGAATTGAATATACGACGAAATTTCCGGTAAAAATCATAATTTTTCAATGATTTTCAGTGCAAATTGTAAAAAAAGATATGATTTTTAGCGGAAATGTCGTCTTGGTTTCTATACGGTTGGTCGTAGCGACCTGGGGTTGGTCTCATTCAATTCTGCGTGAAAAATTCTATAAGAATTTGTGAGCGTTTCGAATTTTGATTGATTATTTTGACAATGTTAGGTAATAAATGTGTTCAAAGTTCGGGAGAAACTCATTAAAAAAGTATGATTTTCAGGGAAAATTGTTTAAAAATTAGATTTTTAGGGAAATCATAGATAAAATCATGAAATCATATTCAAAATACGAATACAGGGGAAAATCGTATTCAAAGTGTATTAGTATTTATATTCATTTCATTCATATGAAATATTTCATATTGAAATAATTTCGTTATTCGTATTCATATTCATACCTGTATTCGTATTCGTAATCATAAAATCGCAGATATGATTTGTATTCATAATCGTATTTATGAATAAGAATTCGCCTATCTCTGACCGATAGTACAGGGCTATCCAGTTTGGATCTCCATGCGTTGCACCCTAGAAGATGAGGAGAGGGTCTCCCTCGCTACTTCTTCTGGAGTCAGTCCAGCTTAGAGCAAGCGAGTGAACTGAAAGGGGAATTTTCGGCGGTCTTGTACTTATCTAGAGCTATGTGATCGATTTATAATCCTTTTGAGTCAAGTTATTCTCAAATACAGTTGTTTCTTTATACGCAAGTGATGTATCATCCTAACAACCAACTGGAGGAAGTGGAAATACGGGAGAATGGAATAAGAGTTTTCCCATCACCATCATATAAAAACTTTTTTTCCCCTTTATTGGCCTCACATGTAAACTGTATTTAGCCATCATAATATATAATTATTTTCTAGAGTTCAATGTTCGAGATTTTAATGAATTTAACTACACCTTTAAACGTATTTTTATTGTCCAGTAAGCACTGCACTCTCGTAGGAAATTCAACGTTTTTTTGGATGAGCTCCTCCATTAATTGTATTCTTGGCTTCTGGAAACTGGGGCATTTGAAGAGAATGTGATTTGAGTCTCCCTCTGGTTCGTCGCAGCTTAAGCCGTTAGGGTTGTCCAAAATTCTTAATTTGTAGAGATGGGATGGAAGCCTGTGGTGGTTGAATCGAAGCCTAGAGATAATTTTAATAAAATTCCTATCCGTTTGCTCGTCACAGAACCAAGGAGTTCTCTAGGTACATACGGTTGGGTTGATAAATAAAATTTTCCTTTATTCTTTGTATTTTGTCGGTATGATTCATTCCATCGTTTCAACATGTTGCGTTTGGCTCTACTCTTCAAATCTTCTGTAGAATGGAAATTATGCGGGATGCCTTGTGTCGGAGCCAATGCTGCAGCTCGGTCAGCCTTTTCATTCGTTACTATATTTACGTGGCTTTTCACCCAGACTAGGTTTACCTCGACTCCCCTCTCTTTCAGTCCTTTTATACAGTTCACTGTCTCTAAAGTAAATCTATCTTTGTGATTTCTTAAAGTCTGCAGTTGTTTGATGGCTGATTGACTATCAGAAAATATAGCCAAGGATGTAATTGGTAAGAGATTTGAATATTCCAGAGATAATTTTATGGCTAATAATTCGGCTGTGAAAACTGAGGTTGATTTGGGCAGCTGGTACATGAGTTTTTCTTGTGTTTGGAGATCGTAAATTGCCGCTTCGGTGCCTGTAAACTGCTTTGAACCATCTGTAAATAAATTATATGTTCTTCCGTATCTAGTGTTGATTCTATCTAAGAAAAACTGCCTTGGATTGATGTTTTTTGGCTCTGAAACGTCTACTCGAAATCGCTTTTTCATTTGGAAGTTCATATAAAAACTAAATTGCTATATCCTTCGTTGCAGTGTAGGGTGTGCGCATGGATCGCAAAAACTGTTTATTGTTATTTTTAATTTATACTAGACCTCATTCTGTGAATTTTGACGCCAACCGCGACCTTCAAGTGTGAGTAGATATTTTTCTATAATTTTTCAGTTTCGAATGTCTATGACGTCACAGTGTGCTGGGGGTCCCGTCCAGGTGGAGGGACGCGTGACGTCATAAACATTCGAAACTTTCAAAAATATCTACTCATACAAAAGAGAACGGCTAGTGTCAAAATTCTCAGAATGAGGTCTTCTTTCGATTAAAAATCTAACAAAAAAATCAGGCGCACACCCCATTGTCGACAATATTTTTGGCGAAACAATAAATCATCTACCCATCATAACTTATTCTAAAAATATAATGAAAAATTGAGTCATTCTTGCTCTCATATTCAAAACCCTGATTTTATGTGGTTGTGGCTAAATATACTATAAATTGTATCCATTTTTGTAATCGTAAGTTAACAGTTCAGAATTTTCAGAATTCTGTTACAGTTCACATCCTTCGAGTTTTTCACCAAAGTGTCTCAGCAGCACCTATCGATTCCTAGGAGCCCTCAATCGAATTTCCTCTGTGGAATGGCTTCTGGAACTCTCGCCACGACAGTTTCTTACCCGTTTGACGTTTTGCGGACCCGCTTCATCGCCCAGGGGGCCAAAAATGTCACTTCAAATGTGAGTTCAGTAGTGTAATAACTTTCATAGTTTTTTCATTCCTGTCTATTGCGGAGACTGCAATAGAGACTCCTGTTGTGGCAATTACAAAACTGAATACGAATTGTATTAGAAACAGCTATTCGCAAGATGAGGTTGAAAACTTGGTTTGTTAACACAAGTTGCCTAAATATTTCTCCAGTTGAGGGGGTCTCAGTATGTCGCCGTTCGTTCCTCGTTCCAGGTTAGTATTTCTCTCCAAAACCGACACTCAAAGTTTAAAAATTGTACTTAAATTTGAAATTTTCAAGGATTTTTGAAATTGAGGAATTTAATTCCAAAAGGTAGGTACTAAAGACCATTTTTTTTCGAAATTGAGTTAACACTTTCCCAGGGTTTTAGAGGGGTAGTTTTTCACAAAAATGCGATCGTTTTGTAGCAAAAAATAATCTATTCCCTTGAAAAACGAGGAACAATTCATTTCAAAAGGTACTATATCCAGCACAATGGCCGTCTCTTATACGTTTTGTTTCAAAAAGTACTAAATGCCACGTTTTGTTAAAAAAAAAAAAACAATCCATAAATAAAGATAAATAAAATTAAAAAAATCTAATATTTAAAATTTTGTTCAAAATTATTTTAAACTTTGAACTAATTTGCCTTTTTTCCAAAAATATTTATCATAATTTAGAAATATATTTAAAAAAATAACATCATTGGTATAGCACGTTTTTCAGGTCGCTGTGGTTTTTCGCGTTTTCTGAAGTTTGACCTAAATGGAGATTTCTAGTAGAACCTTTTGGAATCAAGCTCCTCAATTTATTAGTGAAAAACTAAAAGAATCACCAAAATCGAACAATAATTGCCAGTGAAAAGTGGGAATTCAGTTAATGAATAAACGGTTTTCCCAATTTTCACAAGCAATTATTGTTCGATTTTGATGATTCCATCAGCAATTTTTTAGTTTCTCAATTCTTTACGTAGACGTACTAATGAATTTTGAAAATCCTTGAAAATTGCAAATTTAGGTACAACTTTTAAACGTTGAGTACCGGTTCTTGAGAGAAATACTAACCTGGAATGAGGACCGAGACCAACTGAGACCCCCTTAAAAGAATTTCCATTAGCGCTTGAGGCGGCAGACACATTGATGTCATCAACACATTGGAGAGTTCCTACTGTTCACCGATGAAAAGAATGAACGCGAGGACCCTACCGAATCCTAAACTGAAAACATCCGTTCAACCTCCTCCGAGCTTGTCACTTGTCCAGGGAAATCCCATTTTCGGTCACTTCCGCTCAAATCCTTTATCTGACTTTTCGCTCGGTAGGCTTGGGTGAGAATTCATAAAGGGAAGAAATACGGGTGGTGATTTATCACTTGAACGCCTTCAGGAATTTACAATGGAAGCTGTGAAATATGACTGGAAATCCTAAGTGCGCCACATCAAGAAGATTGAGAATGATTACCTATTGGTGGAGTGCCACGCACGGTACAAGGACGGCAAAATCAATAAAAGTGGCAAGAAGTCTAAAAAATCACCAAAAATCGCATTCATTCTTTTCATCGGTGGACAGTAGTATGATCCTGACGTTGAGTTACCACTCTGTATCGTCTTCGACGCATGTGCTGTAGACACCACCAATCGTAGTAGATGCCACCATTTTATCTGTAGTATCGATACCATTCGTTTAGATACCATCTAAAAAATAAACCTTTGTGTAATAATTTGCAGCATTTTCTACTTGGAGAGCTGCTGTCACTTATAGTTTTTGAATGAGACTTACAGGTTTTGGAGCGGCTAAAGGGCTCGGAAATGCGATGCACAATTTTCGTAGTAATATTATGTGTATTTCTCATTTCAGTCCTACCGTTCGATGTTGGGCGGTCTACTGAAAATGATCAAAAAGGAAGGAGTCAGAGCTCCGTTCAAAGGTCTTCTTCCAGCGTTGATGCAGGGAGCTCCTCTCATCGGTGTCAGTTTTACGACGCACAGTTTCGTCAAGTCCGTTTTAGATCGTTACGGTGAGTTCGCTATTCAATAGAGAGTTTTTGGCAACCACTAACGGGCCCGTGGAACCTCTTCACAAAGCTCGGAGTTGGTGGGTGACGATGAATTTGCCTCCCGACAACAGAGGGCGACGATGAAAGGGTGCCCCCAGACAGTCACCCGTTCCTAGAGCCCCCCCCCCCTCCCCCGGCACGAGCGTCTCCACCCCCCTGTCCATAGTTAAAGGGCCTCCTCCTTCAACTGGGTAGCATCCTCGGTTGCTCGTACTAGTCTCCTCCTAACGGGGCCCGTCAGATTTTGGCACCAAAAACTCTATTGATTATTCTCATTAGTAGGTACACAACTATCTATGACAGAACGATGCGTACTCTATGACAGCTCAAACGTGACTGGATGTATTTATGGCAGTGGTGAGATCCATACTCTGCTATGGCGCCCAAGTGTGGGGATACAATACTCCTCAAAAAGTGGAAAGCGTTCTGATATATTTCGTGAAATTGTTTTGGCTTCCAGAACGAACCCCACATTATATTATATACCTGGAAACTGGATTGACCCCTCTAGCCCTACATTGTCTCAAACTTCACTTGCAGTACTTAAAAAAGATATCAACAATGGATGAAAAAAGATTCCCGCGGATAGTGGCACAGGAAGTGGCGGACAAGGACGTGGCCTTCGCACAGCATGTAAGAGAGCTAAAAAGCAAGTATCTGGTGACTCACAACGATGACTCTGTGTACCTCGATAATGAGTCGATAAGCTCTCTTCTCGAGAAAGTCGAAACCAGCCCCAAGCAGTCGTGGATGGAAAGAGCAGCAAATTCGACGCACTATCTTTGGTACAGATGCCTGAATCATGGCGTAAGATGTGTGGATATGTCATCGGACCGGGAGGTGGGGCAGGTGCGCTGGATCATAAAATTGAGAGCTGAGATCCTCAATCTCAATTACCAGCCCTGTATTGAAGAGAGGATACAACTATGTGCGTTGTGCAACATGCAAGCGAAGGAGGATGTTTACCATTTCGTCGCTGTCTGTCCAATTTTAAACGAGTTCCGGACTAAGTGTTTGAGATGCTGCACACTGTCGGAAGCTGCCTTTATCAACCTGCTGAATGACTGCGAAAGATGGTCAAGCCTAATTCTCTATTCCAAACAAGCATGGAGATACAGGAGTGAACTAGTGCGTGAGTTCAATTACAATTAATCGTGAATAAAATTTTAAAAAATAATAATAATAATAAAATAAACTGTATGAATGTAACCAGTGATTCTTTGTCTTTGTTTGTCTGTTATTAATAATTATTATTATCAATTGTTGCTATGTTAATTCTATTAAGTATTATTATTAGTTGGCAGTTAGTAAACTTTTTAAGAGCTACGAGATGCTCATCAAGTGAGTGTGACCCCTGGCTGACGGCCTGATGGCCATGCCAGTCTAGAAACCTTTATAAAGAAAATTGATTGTTTAATTATTTTGCTTATATTTTCACATGTGTTAACTTAGTTAGTGAATTTTTGAATAAAGGTATTTACTACTACTACTACATTAGTAGGTAGGTACTGTTTGGTAGGTGTGTTGCTATGTGCCACACCCACTTGGTAGAATTTTTTATTTCATCATACTTACTCTCTATTTTATTAGTATTATTTTATTATATTTTTAAATTGTATTGCAATATTATTGTATACTCTTTTTATTCCAGAATCAATGTCGAAAGGATCGAACCGTTTGAATCTCTCTGGAAACATGATTGCTGGTGGGGCCGCCGGTTTCGTGTCGAAAACAGCCATCTACCCGCTCGATCTTATTCGGAGAAGAATGCAATTTCAAGGTTTCCAGGACGCCCGAATCGGTTATGGGAAAGTAAGAGAAATACATCAACTCATCATTGTAAGCTGTAGGTCGATAACTGTTAGTTTACTGGTAGGATGCATTTCAACATTGAGTTTTTCTTACATACTTTCATATACTGGGTGTCCCAGTAACTACGCTCCCCCCCCTTTTTTTTCTCTAATTGTGGACGAAAAGAAAAAAAATCGGACCATCGCACAGTACAGTGAGTTTATGGATCAAGTGATCAAAACTCAATTTGTGGAGAGTTCTGTTAGAGAAAGTTGCTCTGATCATGGATTTCATACTACTTCATGTTTTAAGAAAAGAAAATTGCACAATAAATAATATTAGAAGGAGTTCATTAAAAATATTGAAATTTTAAATTCATAACAAAAGTTACATTTCACCAATTTTACAAAAGTTTAGGTACCGAAACATAGGTAATAATTAGATGTCTTTAGAAGTGCATTACACTGATTGATGAATCTAAATCGTCGCTGCAGATGGTGGAGAGAGCGCTTCCACAACTCAGTTCCATAGCGTTAGATGCGCTTGGTACAGCATTAGGTATCAGTTTTGTGGATTTTTTTTTTTTTTCAGTTTTCATTGTGGCGATAGTTTATCACTTTATCTGGGTTGAGGGTGAGGAATATTTTAGGCCAATCCTCTTGTGTTTACGTCCGAGCGCTTTCGTTTAATACAACATTTTCAGGGTTCTATAATCATCAAAAAATAACAGGTACGTACACTTAAGTTAAGAATTAAAAATAATTATCTTTAAGTATAATACTTAGCGTTATCTAGGTTTAATAAATTAATGTTAACTAATATAATTATATAGTTATATGGCTTACATTTGGTGATGTAGTTGTCAGTTATAATTGTTTTTGTTATATGCTGTAGTTGCTGCCTTGTACATGGCCTCTTCTTTCTCTTTCTCAATCATCGTACGATTTTTGTTATGCACCTTTAGACAATATTTATAGGATTAAGTTGTGTTAAAGTGCGGAGATAAGTAGCTATAGGCTTGTAATTTTGTCATTTACTTAGGTTAATTATCACTTACCTAATTCGTATTATTTTTGTGTTAGGTACTTTCAGGTTCACCAGGTGCACTTTTACAATAGTTTTAAGAAGGCTCATTGTACGTGGTTTCTCCTTTTTCCTTCTCAATCGTAGCACGGTGTTTGTTTTCCACCTTTAGACAATATTTATAGAATTAAGTAGTGTTCTTATTAAGTGCAGAGATAAGTAGCTATAGGCTTGTGATTTTATCATTTACTTAGGTTCATAATTGTTGTACATCACTTACCTAATTCTTCTTATTTTTGTGTTGCCTACTTTCAGGTTTAGCAAATGCACTTCTTACAATAGTTTTAAACAGGCTAACAGTAATTAATTTTAAAAGGAGTGAGTATCACTTTGGTTGGAGTAACACAAAAATAATACGAATTAGGTAAGTGATGTACAATAATTAACCTAAGTAAATGACAAAATTACAAGCCTATAGCTACTTATCTCCGCACTTTAACACAACTTAATCCTATAAATATTGTCTAAAGGTGCATAACAAAAATCGTACGATGATTGAGAAAGAGAAAGAAGAGGCCATGTACAAGGCAGCAACTACAGCATATAACAAAAACAATTATAACTGACAACTACATCACCAAATGTAAGCCATATAACTATATAATTATATTAGTTAACATTAATTTATTAAACCTAGATAACGCTAAGTATTATACTTAAAGATAATTATTTTTAATTCTTAACTTAAGTGTACGTACCTGTTATTTTTTGATGATTATAGAACCCTGAAGATGTTGTATTAAACGAAAGCGCTCGGACGTAAACATAAGAGGATTGGCCTAAAATATTCCTCACCCTCAACCCAGATAAAGTGAGTTTTGTGGATGGTGGTCGTGTCAACGAAGTTATCCCTAATCAGATACTGGTTGATGACTTCATAATCTTTTCTGTTCTATTCTGTTGATATGAAAAATGCGAGGATATGGTTTTTTTCCTCTCCACACTTTCCCGCGACTTTAAATTTTTCAAAAAGCTTTCTATTCGTATTGAAAATTTCATAGAAAAAAAAGTCGCGGCGAATTCCAACGGGATTGAGTCAAGGGATAGTGCCAGAAAACATTCATCAAGTGCTCTAATTCCTCATTTCTCCTCTTTTTGAGAAATTCACTATTTAATGTTAAGGTTTAAGAACAAACATATTGTTTAGTAATGCATGCATTCCAGGGGACGTCCCATTGGATAAGCATTAGATCAGTTTAACCAGTTGTTAAATGATAAAACTGTTTCACTCGATGTAATTTATTTATTACTTTAGGCAAGAAATACTGACCCCCCCCCCCCCACCAATATCCACCTTAACATTTCTAGCGGCAGTGGAGCCTCGAATCTGAAGAGCATTTTAAAATCCGTGATCTACGATACCCAACATGCGAATTCGAGTTCACCCCCCCCCCCCCACCACCCAATGCCAACAATGGTGCCAGTCTGGCACCAAAGCGGAAATACGTCGTAACATTGAACTTTCATCTGTTAGTTTTGGTAGGCAGTACGTCGAAATTCACATCCGTATTCAAGGTGAAACACAAAAAAAAAAACACGAAATAAGCGGTTTATGGCATCATGGCACCATGTCCTGGCACCATGGTGGCACCACTATTAGTTCCATGGTGGTACAGAGAATAATTCATGAAAATCCGGAGGTATAATGAGAATTTTTCCTCAATTTCAAAGCTTGGGTACAATTAGTAAGCAGTGAAGGAACCGAAATATTGAAAAATCGGATATTTTGTGGATATTATCCCCCACTCACCCCCTCCCCTTGCGAATTCTGGTACTCTGGTAAAATCATGTAAAACTCGGAAGTTATTTGAGTCAAACAAAAAAAGAAACACGCAAATCGGTTGGAAATTGAGGCCTGGGCAGAGTTTACAAGATTATGCACGCAAACGCACGTTTTTAAGCAGTAACCCCCCCTTTCCCCCTCTTAAAAAGCAGAATCCAAAATTCCGGCGCCGTAGTGCACAACTAGATAGTATTCCGCGTCAAACGAAAAAAGAACCAGGAAAATCGGTTGAGAACTAAGGCCTGGGCAGAGTACACAAGATTATGCCCAAAAAACGCACGTTTTTCGAGCATTAACCCCCCCTTTCCTGCCCTTAAAAGGCAAAATTCGAAATTCCGGCGACGTAGTGCACAACTAGATAGTTTTCCGCGACGAACAAAAAAAGAACCAGGAAAATCGGTTGAGAACTAAGGCCTGTGCAGAGTACACAAGATTTTGTTACACACACACACAGACATACACCTATGGTTTTTTTCGTGGATTTGGATTCAGAATGGTCTAAAACGGATTACTGTGTGGTTATTTTTTTTCTGTTGAGTGTTGTCCTCCTCCACCCCAGATCGATCGCATAAGGACGCCCAAGTCTTACTGTGGGACGTCCGAAAAATTGGGAATTATCATTGTGAAGATTTTACCGAGTGCTTAGGGGAAATTCATACTTCAAAAATTATTTTTAAAAACCTTAATAAAGCAAATATTTATGCCGTGACTCGTAATGAAGAGCAATAAGACTCAACTTGTTGATATGTCGGTACCCGCACTCATAATGAGCAGGTAGTTCATCGTTAGCGTTTTGGGTGAAATTAGTTATTAAAATAAATGATCGCGGAACTTGCCCTCTGGTGGTCCGTACGAGGCTTGTGAGGTCAGGAAACCTATTTAAACATGCTCAAAGACTATCTGGGGATAGGTTTTTGCACTCCTTTCTAATACTAATAGACGTTCGTTTTTTCGATTTTTTACACATACAGTACTGTGCATCGCTATTGTTCATAATTTTCTGCGTCGAATCCAAAAATGGACAAAATTGCGCTGCCCGCAATCGCCCAGCCAGGGATTGTGACAAAATTGAGATGAAGGTGCCTCAAGTGTGGCACATTACTTAGCACTGTTTTTCTACGCTGAAACGCGTGGTGATATCCTTTTAACACAGAATGTGTTTTAGCCATGGACTAACCAGCCAATACCGTTGGTAGGGAACTAAGGATCGTGTTACCTATGAGATGAGGCGGTGATTATTTAAGATTCTGATTTAGTGGGAGGAAAGTTGCAACATCATTAATTCCAAATCGACGAATGATCGCACCAAATTCTCTGGTTTGCGAAACTTGATGTACAGGGTGTCCAAGTAACTACGCTCCCTGTTTATTTTCTCGGAATAAAGAACTAAAAACGGTCACAATATAAGAGTTTTGACAACAGTATATATTGATCTAAAACGGATGAACTAAGATGAAAATTACAAGCGGGTATAACGGATAGGAGCACGGAGCAACATGGAGGGCGGGCGTCATTGGCAGGGTTACCCCAATGATCTGAATGGCAGCGGCTGCATAGAACTATTCTTCTCATTTAAGGACCTAATTATTCATTTCTTATTATTATTCTCCTGTTCTAGTTCTGGCTCATTATTGCTAAATAGGACCACCTAACGGTTGCATGAACAAAAGTAATTGTGAACTGATTCGCCAAGCGGCAGAACTAGGAACTAACTTGAGGGTTGGTAGCACTGCCTTTTGGTCTCCCGCCTCAAATAGGCGGGAAGTCCAAACATACTCCCCCCCCCCCCAATATGACCACAGTCATATGATCTAATCTACGTCTTTAGGGAGTGGGCACAATTTGACTAATGGTCATTTCAAGACTCCCGAACTAGTGCGAACAAGGGCAACTCTAGTTGTGCTGTCAGCACCTGGACATAGTTCACATATGACCCCCATGACCCACTGAAGTGGAGGTCTATTGTCCTCCATCACAAGAACTACATCACCTAATTTTGGTGGTCTGTCGGGAGTATTCCATTTAGATCTAAGCTGTAGATCTAGTAGGTATTCCTTACTCCATTTCTTCCAAAATTGATCTACCATTTGATTCACAAATGTCCACTTTGGGACTAGCCTAGTACTAGCTGTATGGTCTACAGTGGACTCAGGTAGGGCTGTGAGTGGTCGTTGAACTAGAAAATGTCCTGGGGTTAGAACTAGTATATCATCAGGAGAGCTAGATTGATACATCAGTGGTCTACTGTTCAGTACTGATTCGACTCGTGCCACAATAGTGGTGAAGGTCTGGTACGTTGTGGTCTGATCTCGGAGGGTCACTCGTATGAGGCGCTTGGCGGACTTTACCGCTGCCTCCCACAGCCCTCCAAAGTGAGGGGCTCGCGGTGGTATGAACTTCCATTCTATACCCCTGGTCGCTAACTGATCCGTTAAATCATGAGCTACACCTTGAGCTAAAGCTGATCTAATTTTTCGCAAAAGATTATTGGCCCCAACGAAATTCGTACCATTATCAGACCAAATAACGGCAGGTACTCCTCGCCTGGCCATAAAGCGCTCTAGACACTGCATGAACGAGTCTGTACTAAGATCTAGGACTGCCTCTAAATGTACAGCTTTCGTGGCCAAACATACGAACACTGCTAGGAATATTTCAATTTTTCTAGTTCCTCTAAGTCCAGCGATCGATACGGTAAATGGTCCAGCAAAGTCTATTCCAGTCTGATTAAATTGGTACGTTTGGTGTACTCGTCCAGCCGGTAGCTGCCCCATTTCGGGCTGGAATGACCTAGGCTTGATTGAGAAGCAGCGCACACAACCGGACAAACACTTGTTCACAACATTCCGTCCATTGACGATCCAGTGCTTGGTTCTAATATGAGCTAACGTCGCTCTTGGACCTACATGCAAACAACTCTGATGCGCATGACGAACTACAAGATCAGTTTAAACGTCTTTAGTGGGATGCCTGGTCTCAAAAGAGCTATCTGCATGATCAAGTCTAGAGATAGCTTGATCAAATCGATAATTTCCTCCTCAGAAAGTGACTTTTTCGGCTGTAGATACGGTAAAATGAAATCAAATCAAGAAAAGGATATCAACACGCGATTCAGCGTAGAAAAACAGTGCTAAGTGATGTGCCGCACTTGAGGTTTACCTTCATCTCAACTTTGGCGCAATCTCTGGGTTGCGCATCTTTGAGCGCTCGCTGAGCGGGCTGCGCGCGTCCAAAAAAAAAAGTTGTCGAAGTAAAATGTTCATAAAATTTGACGTGGAATCCGAATCTGCAATAAAAAATGGGGGTTCTCATTTGAAAAAACAAAGTTGATCATGATTGCGAATGGTTGCACGACTGCGCACTGCGCAATTTTGTCATTTTTGAATTCTACGCAAAAAATTATGAAGAGTAGCGTTAATCCGATTTTTTTTCTTACACTATTAGAGAAAATAAGTGGGGGGAGCGTAGTAACTTGGACACCCTGTATATGATGTAGGAAATTATGTGAAACGCGTGAGCTAAAACACATTCTGTGTTTCAATAATTTCGTCCGAAGTATGTAAATAGAGGTAACCGGGGGTCCAGGGGGCGAGGCGTGGAGGGCCGAGTTTTTTTAAAATTTGTTTTCATTTTACCTCATTTATCAAAAGTCACTTTTTATAAAAATTTGTCTAGCTGCACAAAGAAGAAATAATTCGAGAAGGAAACGATACTCGGAAAATCGATGATTGCTCCCTCAAAAAATATTCTTTGCAGTCGAGTGTTCTATACAGAAAAATAATTAACCTTTGTGTAATTAATTGCAGCTTTTTATATGAAATTTAATTGTTTTTATGAAATGGATTATCGAAACTCAATAATAGCCGTTATTTTAAACCTGACAGCGCCTCGATAACACGGCAAAATCTCGGTAGTCAGTTTTTTGTTTTTTAAATAAATGTATAATTTGTACCGTCAAACGGGGTCATTTTGCTCCCTTTGAGGTAACTTTGCTCCAAAATCCGAAAATCTTTGAGAGTGACGTCACTCTTTTGGCTTCATCCGATCGTAGCGTTCCAGTGATATTTTTGTTGGGCATAAATGCAAATAACTTCCATGTGAAGAATAATCTTCCACGACCGTTTCATACTCGTGGCATTGCCGTTTTTGTAGTGCAGTTGAAATCTTGTTCTAAGTCGGTCCCGCAAATTTCTCAGCTGCACGCCAACGTATTTATCACAGCAGGTTAGTAACACTATTCTCTTATTATAATTTTTATGCTGATTCAGAATTTCAGTGAGTTTTTCCTTTTCAACCGGTTTCTGTGGTTGCAATCAACAAAAAAGCCGGACGGGGTAACTTTGCTCCGAATAGTGGGGTGACTTGGCACCAATGTTTTAGAGCGAAGTAGCCCATTATTTCAGTTGGAATTTACAAGAAAGTTTGTATTTTTTTGTAACCCTGTACTGAATTTAATCCCGTTTTTGTTTGTTCGTTGTTGACAAGATGCCTTAGGTCGAGGACACCAGGTGCTAGACCCTACAAGGATTACATGGACGAGATTTTACAATGTGAAGTTTTTTTAATGGTTTACCAAAGTGCCTGAGTTATTGAGTTACCACTTGCCTGCCACATTCCAAGTGTTTTTGGTGTGTTCCTAATTTTAAGTAATTCTTTCTACCAAGGAACATAAATAAGTTTTCTTTTTTCACGGAAGCATCATTTAAATGATACAATGTAGATAAGTACCATTTTACTGGTTGAAATGTTCCTTCCTTTGATCTTATTTACAATTTAATAAGTATTTTGTTCGCTTGAGCTTCACATTAAACTATGAAAGTTATACTTTTTGTAATAGAGAAAAGATTTTGTATACAAAAATTGAAATTCAATTGGAAAATTGTTTTAAACTTGAAATTTTTAAGAAATACATTTTTGTTAGTGTTTTCCTGTGTATACATGGCCCAATTATTCCAATGGACGGGGTTAAAATGCTCCAAGATTCATTCCAGGTTGGTTTTCAGTTACATTCTAGATTTGGAGCAAAGTCATCATACCCCCGGGTAACTTTGCTCCAATTTTCAACAAAAAATATTCAACTTTTAAAAGATGTATCAACATTTGTGACGTCAGGTTCTGTTAATAGGAAGTACCTACTTGGCTTTCATCCAAAAATGGAATTTTTTCAAGAGAATCAAGTAAAGAAAAAATTATAATTTCTGAAAAAATTCAAAAAACCGGAGCAAAGCGACCCCGTGTGACGGTATGTATAATAAATGTATAATAAATGTATGTATAATAAATGTATAATAAATGTATAATAGATACATTCTTGGGCAGTGCCCTATGTAGTACTTATGTAAATTACAGCTTATAGCACATTATGAAATGTGATTCACGTGGAGTTCTCAAATTTAACAGCTGGCATTTAGCTGTTAACAGACAAATTTTCGAGAAGATCCAATAGTGGACTCCTAATTAATTATGTAAAGGCAATTTGACGTAGTGATATAAATAGTATAAATAAGTTATAAAGATATAAACAATAACGTTCAAACATAACGAAATAAGTAGTTCGCTCATGAAGCTTAATTGAACCCTTCTGCGTTGTCGGAATGGTGTTTTCTTTTAAGACGACGAGCTGGTCGTGGAGCTGGGCGGCGCAGGGGGATGGAATTTATGAGGAGGTTTATGTGGGCTGGTGCTTTCTGGTACATTTGATGGTACGAGGCGATCAGTGCATCATGAACAGTGAGGATTTCCAAATCTTTGTGGAGTTCTTCATTCCGGACGTACCATGGGGCACTGCATATGGGGCGGAGAATGCGATTTTGAAGAACTTGAATGCGGCCAGTCTGGGTTTGTGATGCAGAACACCAAAGTCCCCCACCGTAGAGCCAAATGGGGCGTATAAGTACCTTGTACATTAGGAGTTTGATGCGGATCGGTAGCTTGGGGTGGCAGAGAAGTGATTTGAGTTGGTGAAGACGAGATCGAATCTTCCCAGTCAGGGATGTAATGTGAGCATTCCAGGTGAGACGCTGGTCGAGAGTTAGACCTAGGTAAGTAACCTTGGTGTGGATGGGCAAAGCCGTGCCGCAAAGGTTAATGGTGGGAGGTTGATAATATCGGCGATAAGTGAACGGGATGATGACAGATTTGGAGGCGTTCAAATTTATTTTCCACTTTAGAGCCCACGCCGTAATTCTATCGGAAATATTTTGAAGTCTGGACAGCCTGTTCGCACGAACTATTTTTCACTAGGACCGCCGTTAGGTAGTCAGTACAATGTTTTTTCGTTTTCACAGAATTTCACCTGCTGGGGCCTCGTGCACTGCGTCAGAGTGACCGTCGCTGAAGAAGGAGTTCGAGGTCTGTTCAAAGGGTACATCCCGTCGGCCGTCAAAACCACGATATCCACTTCCCTGTACTTCACGGCATACGAGCAGACGTGCGATCTCATCGGGCTGCTGCACGATCTCCACGTTTCTGATTGAGCTAGTCAAAAGAAGTCTCCTATCACCATAACTAGGTGAAATGCTTGCGTCAGTTTCACCAACGTGGATTAACTACGTTGATCCGCGAAAGAGATTAATTCCTCGAGAGAAAGGACTGTTTTATCGATGCGTTATCGCGGATCAACTCGGCACTGGATTTGATTCCATCTCTTCAGGTTGTTTAACTCTCCGATCTGTAGATAATCTATGGATCCAACGCAGTAACCATTTGTTAAAAATGTTATGTTAATGTTATATTAAAAATTCATTATTTCTGTTCTACTTTCTTGGTTAATAATTTTTTTCTCAAACAAAAACCGTATTACAGCTGATCAAAGACAATTGTTAAAGTAAAACGCAGACAACAATAGTGTGCGGCAACTTCGTTTCCATTTTTTCAAAACAGTAAAAAAAAACATTTTATACGTCAGAAAATTGTATTTTGCTTCCGAGTCTTAAAAAAACAAAGTTCTCCAAAATCAAAATTTCCACTCGCCATTTACGTTTCAGACCTTCCTGAACAATTTTGGTTCAGTGCCTGTCTGTGTGTTCATGTCTGTCATGAAATTTTCGGAGACTGAGCGGATTGGCGAGTGGATGGTCCCCTATGAAAATCATTGCCCCCGGACTGATAATAGACGCTGCGCATGCGCAAACGTGAAATCCTTGCTACAGCCATAACTTCGACAATTCTCGTCCGATTTTAATGAAATTTTCGGATTTTCCAACAATATTCAGAGATTGTACGGATCGACGTGTAGATTGATTGTTGTGATAGTGGTAGGTACTTAGAGATTCATGTTTTGAGATTAACTACTAAGCATCGGATCATCTATACAGTCAGGTTACGAGGAAGCTATGTGCCACACCCACTTTCACTTGGCAGACTTTTTCTTAAGTAAAATGTTCGTTCATATTTGAAGTTCACTTTTCATGGTTTTGAAAATCACTTCACGGAGGTGACACCCCCCCACCTTCCATTGCTAATACACTGAAGGTACCGACTTCTTGAGTGTGACTTCTTGTGTGTTCTTGAGTTTTTACCTTATCAGCATGTCAAATGAAATTGGCAGGGCATCAAATGCCCTTGATGTCTTAGCCGTGGCTTCACATCTCTGAAGTCCAACTCATCAAGTTTGGGCAAAAAATTCCTCCAACAAGCTTACAAACTGATCTCCATTTATAGTGATCCCATTTTCTTCAGAGAAAAAGGGACCAATAATCCAAGTTGATGAAATCGCGCACCAAGGCCTGACTTTAGGAGAATGAAAAGGCCTTTGATGCATCTCAGAAGGATTTCTGTTAGCACAGTAGTGCATATTGTGATTGTTTACCGTTCATTGAAATGAAAATGAGATGCTTAAAAAAATCACTTCTTCCACTGGAACGTTTTCGAGAAGTTCCTCATACGCGTGCTCCCAGGAGTTGAAGTCACGTAGAGTTAATTCCTGCACAGTCGCCTAGAGGTGTGTCGGTACAGCTGTACCGGGACTGTGGAACCGAGTATCAGGTTGGAACGGTTCCACACAGTGACAAAAACTCGACCCTTACCGGTCCAGTTCCATGGACTGATAAGATATCTTGATGAAACGGCTCTGGACCGGGAAGAGAATCTTTTCTATCGGTCCAGTTCCATCCTCACCAATCAGAATGATCTGATCAATCATCTCATCAATCTGATCATTCTGATTAGTGAGGATGGAACTGGACCGGTAAGGATGTAACCGGACCGATAAGATATCACAGAGAATGGTTCAATGGCTCTGGACTGGTAAGCATGGATCTTGTTCTCAGTTCTGTTCCATGTTGTACCTGGAAGCACCCTTACTACTTCCATGGACTGAGAATGGTTCATGGAATGGCTCTTGAGCGGGAAGTTATCTGGACAGGTTAGCATGGAAGTTGTCTCCAGTTTTATTAATTTATTATTGTCATGTTAAGTTCTTAAACTGCAACGTCATAATTCTTTCCTTGAATTGTTTGGTAACTATAAGTTATAATAAATTGCCTCTTTTGTAACACTTGTTCAAATTCCTTCCTTTTAGCGAATTGTCAAGGAAAATGATGCTGTATTGCAAGTTGAGATCATAAGCATGGAAGAAGGAAGATAGGGATTTGACTGCCTGCTTCATCCATGCCATGTGAGTGGGATTTGATCGCCTGTATCGGTAATGGAACTGTACCGGTAATTTGGAACGGTTACATCTTTGTCACCGTAACCGTTGGAACCGTTCCAGGGAAATGCCTGGACCGACACACCCCTACAGTCGCCAACTTTGTACAGATGGCAGTGAAGGTCCAGATGAAGAATTCGTCTTACTGAACAGTCAGACAATAGAGAGTTTTCGCCACGTCTTTTGTGACGACCGTCCGCGTGTAATATCCATGCAACCGTCCGAAAATGGTGACTGCGCATGCGTGACGACTCGGACGGCGAGCTCGGTCGTTTTGGACGCCGCCAAATGCCGGCCTTTGGCGGCGTCGGGAACGACGGTTTTCTTGACGACTCTACCCTTGATAACCTCACACTTTTATAACCAGTTTCAATTTAGATCGGATGTAGCAGGATTTTGTGTTGTGTCCGACGTTCGACTCCCGTGTTTTGGTTCTCGATTTTAGCTTTGATTTGTAGAACAGTTTTCATTTTCCCGGGAATTATCAAGTTTTTCATCTCTCGAAACAAACTACTCGTCACCAGAATTCTTAGCCCAGGCGAATTAGAGAAAATAGGAGAAATAATTCATAGTAAAGAAATTTCTTCACCAGCGTCTTCCTTTACACTTGGTTAATCATACCTCAAAAGTCCCCTATGGTGGGGGGTGAGCTCGAGGAGTGGGGGTAAATTTTCTCCTATTTTTTCGACTTTTTTTCGGTTTTTTGCCTATAACTCCAAAAGTAACCGTTCTAGCGGATTTTTTACTATTACCAGAATTGAAGTACATAAAATTTCCTACAATTTGCTCCTCTGACTTAAGTCTCTACAATTACGCCTCCCGCCACTAGAGCGCGTTGAAAAGTAGGTATCATTTTAAAAAATCAGCAAAAAGGTCTTTTTATGCTCTTTTTACTCGGAAATTTTCAGGAATTGTGCGGGTTAGCGTTTAGATGGTCCCCTATGAAAATCAATGTCCCCAGCCTGATCGTAGCCACTGCGCATGCGCAAACTTGTATTTCCTTGTTACTGCCATAACTTCTACATTTCCCATCTGATTTCGATGAAATTTTCAGGAATAATGCTGGTTGGGGTGAAGATGGTCCCCTATGAAAATCATTGTCCCCAGTCGATCGTAGCCACTGCGCATGCGCAAACTTGTATTTCCTTGTCACAGCCATAACTTCTACATTTCCCATCTGATTTCGATGAAATTTTCGGGAATTATGCAATTCGGGACGGAGATGGTCCCCTATGAAAATCATGGCCTCCTAATTGAAAACACTTACTTTCTTAACTCTCTACGATTACGCGTTACACCGCTAAAGCGCGTAGAAGAGTAGGTGTCATTTTAAAAAATCAGCAAAAAGATCTTTTGATGGTCTTTTTACTCAGGAATCATTCTTATTAAGCCTGATGACATCTTGTAATACATGACTTGTTTTCCGATCATCAGTAATGCTCGGACAATGACTTAAGAAGGTTTCTTGTTGGTATTTTTCTCACTTACATCCTGAAAAGTGTATCAATATCACATATTTTCAGCACCGTTACCTACAGTTAGTGAACTATAGGCTCCAAAAATGAAAAGAAAAAAATAAGAGACCAAATAAAATGATCTGTATTAAACAGAGTATAAGTCTATTCACAGAAGTAGTAGTAGTAGTGTATTCACAGAAGGTGCGTGTGTTAACAAAAGGTGTGGGAGGGGGAATCGGCCATCGATCTTTACAGGTGTCTGCTCTGCATCCGTAAAGAGTCTCCATCCACAGTCAACCTGAAAATTCAAAATCGGATCACAGTGAAGTAAGTGCCTGTAATCTCATATTGATAGATAGATGAGTTCATGCAGACGATTAGGATCAAACCTACATAGTGGTCTTATGGTTCCATGTATGTTTCCTCATCTTCTTCAGATGAATTGTCGTCGGCAAGTGGGGGGTTATTTGTGTAGGAACCTGAACAGTTGGAGCAGAGTGTTGAGCAGTGGATCCCAGCTCTGCGGCATCCACACCAACCACTACCGCAGCTTTTGGTGCAGCTGCAGAATATGTTGTGCAGAATTTCAGGCATGGCTGGTGGATCCTAGGTTGGAATTGGTTTAAGGAAGCCATCGTCTCCCCTACTTTAACCTCAATTTGTTGCTTCCAACTTGTTGCCCAGCCATTCTTGAACTTGGAAGTAGACTCAATATGAATGCTGCCGGGCAGATCCTCTGGTAGGTGGTAAGGAGGGGGATCTGGAGCTTCCCTTTCCTGAAAATTGCTGGCGCGGTGTCACGGCCATCAAATGCGTGAATAAATAAAATGCTGTCAGCAAATGGGAGGTGTTCTAGCTCTGTTGTGGCGTATGTTCTGCCTTCCTCATTCGCTTTCCCAGGGAACTTTGTACTCAGCATTCGGATGAATCGTTCCTTATTTCTATAGTTAATAAAAAAAATGTTGCTGCTGAGTCATCAATGACATGTCTTCTGAGTACAAAGTTGATTGATCAAGGGATACAAGTTAGGCAGGCTGATGCAGATGCTAACTCAGATATTGTGCAGTGTGCTTTGGAAAAGTCACAATCTGGTAATCCAACAGCAGTCATCGGCAAAGACGTGGATCTCCTGGTTCTACTAGTAGCTTTGGTTCCCAAAAGACAAGAAATAAAATTCTTTAAGCCTGGGAAAGGGAATGAGGAAGGCAAAACATACGCCACAACAGAGATAGAACACCTCCCATTTGCTGAAAGCATTTTATTTATTCACGCATTTGGTGGCCGTGACACCCCGTCAGCAATTTTCAGGAAAGGGAAGCTGACTATTGCCAAGCTAGTAATGAAGAATCTCTCACTACAGAATGTCTCAGATATTTTTTATTCCCTCACCTCCACGCTGGATGATGTAGCGCGAGCAGGGGAAACGATGTTCCTAGCCATCTATAGTTCAACACAAGGTGATCTGGATAAGCAACGTTACCTTGGTTTTGTCACATCCACCACGAGAGTGAAGCCAGATCTCCCCTCCTTACCACCTACCAGAGGTTCTGCCCGGCAGCATTCATATTGAGTCTACTTCCAAGTTCAAGAATGGCTGGGCAACAAGTTGGAAGCAACAAATTGAGGTTGGAGTAGGGGAGACGATGGCTTCCTTAAACCAATTCCAACTTAGGATCCACCAGCCATGCCTGAAATTCTGCACAACATATTCTGCAGCTGCACCAAAAGCTGCGGTAGTGGTTGGTGTGGATGCCGCAGAGCTGGGATCCACTGCTCAACACTCTGCTCCAACTGTTCAGGTTCCTACACAAATAACCCCTCACTTGCCGACGACAATTCATCTGAAGAAGATGAGTAAACATACATGGAACCATAAGACCACTATGTAGGTTTGATCCTAATCGTCTGCATGAACTCATCTATCTATCAATATGAGATTACAGGCACTTACTTCACTGTGATCCGATTTTGAATTTTCAGGTTGACTGTGGATGGAGACTCTTTACGGATGCAGAGCAGACACCTGTAAAGATCGATGGCCGATTCCCCCTCCCACACCTTTTGTTAACACACGCACCTTCTGTGAATACACTACTACTACTACTTCTGTGAATAGACTTATACTCTGTTTAATACAGATCATTTTATTTGGTCTCTTATTTTTTTATTTTCATTTTTGGAGCCTATAGTTCACTAACTGTAGGTAACGGTGCTGAAAATATGTGATATTGATACACTTTTCAGGATGTAAGTGAGAAAAATACCAACAAGAAACCTTCTTAAGTCATTGTCCGAGCATTACTGATGATCGGAAAACAAGTCATGTATTACAAGATGTCATCAGGCTTAATAAGAATGATTCCTGAGTAAAAAGACCATCAAAAGATCTTTTTGCTGATTTTTTAAAATGACACCTACTCTTCTACGCGCTTTAGCGGTGTAACGCGTAATCGTAGAGAGTTAAGAAAGTAAGTGTTTTCAATTAGGAGGCCATGATTTTCATAGGGGACCATCTCCGTCCCGAATTGCATAATTCCCGAAAATTTCATCGAAATCAGATGGGAAATGTAGAAGTTATGGCTGTGACAAGGAAATACAAGTTTGCGCATGCGCAGTGGCTACGATCGACTGGGGACAATGATTTTCATAGGGGACCATCTTCACCCCAACCAGCATTATTCCTGAAAATTTCATCGAAATCAGATGGGAAATGTAGAAGTTATGGCAGTAACAAGGAAATACAAGTTTGCGCATGCGCAGTGGCTACGATCAGGCTGGGGACATTGATTTTCATAGGGGACCATCTAAACGCTAACCCGCACAATTCCTGAAAATTTCCGAGTAAAAAGAGCATAAAAAGACCTTTTTGCTGATTTTTTAAAATGATACCTACTTTTCAACGCGCTCTAGTGGCGGGAGGCGTAATTGTAGAGACTTAAGTCAGAGGAGCAAATTGTAGGAAATTTTATGTACTTCAATTCTGGTAATAGTAAAAAATCCGCTAGAACGGTTACTTTTGGAGTTATAGGCAAAAAACCGAAAAAAAGTCGAAAAAATAGGAGAAAATTTACCCCCACTCCTCGAGCTCACCCCCCACCATTGGGGACTTTTGAGGTATGATTAACCAAGTGTAAAGGAAGACGCTGGTGAAGAAATTTCTTTACTATGAATTATTTCTCCTATTTGCCCATTTTTGGTCTAATTCGCCTGGGCTATCTATTATCTTCGCATAAAGATCAAGTGAATCCATCGTATATACTATTGTTGACTCTGTGCGAATTTTACATTATTTGAATGTCAATGAAATTTCTGAATAAATGCGCCCTTGTTTTTAATTTAATGTTGTACTCGTATATTATTTATTCATCTACCAACACACCTAACTACAGATCTACAATAAACAGGCGACGAGTCAGTTCACGTAAGTAGGTATCATTTAAGATTTCACTTGATAGTTCCGTTTGCTGTGATCATCGTACTTGTAAGTTGCATGACAAATTGGAAAAAAAAGCTCTTACTACAGTTATCAAGTTTATTACCTTTGAAAAAATACTTTCTTTTCACACATTAGTAGGTATTTGGTTAATTATGGATATCTGCATTTAGGTGTTACGTCTTTAAGTTCGTACATCTATCCTAGTTTGATAGATCTGTACTTTCGTTTTTGTAATAGTCCGCACGTCCTGGTAGGTAAAAACGAAGTACCTAGCTACTCTAAATTATCTAGGGATATGTTACGGACGTGTTGTTAGACAAACAAGAAACAAGTAGAAAGGTAGCTACTCCAAAATCGGTAGTGAAGTACTATAGACCCAAAAAAATGCAGTAAGAGGTCTGGAAAAGCTAGTGTTGTTCGCTACTTTCTAAAGGTGAAAACGATCAAAATCATCAGTAGGTAGGTTTTTATATCTCAATGTAGGGTCTGAAAAGGATGTAAATAGGTACCTACCTACCTATCCAAGTACCTAGTAATAAATTTATTGCTTTTTCAATACGGCGAATATTCTATTTTTCTATCTGAAAAACTCATTTTGAGACCCCCCGGAGTCTGAATCAGCTGTTCGCTATCGGCCATTTTCTAGTGACTTCACAGGTCGGTAGCTGTTTAGCGTCACTTCCAGAGTCCACACCTAATTTTGTGACGACTCGAAATCCACCAAAAAAAGTTAGCATCTGCGTCTGCTGACCCCATCTGTCTCTAGTTGTCACGATTTCAAGTCGTCGCGCCTGACGTGGCGAAAACTCTCTATTCTGAGAGCAGCCGCATGTTGGCAATTTGTGTGATCTCACCATTCTATGTTGTGATGCGCCAGCTGTTTGTCAGGTGTCTGGAGCCCAAAGTAGCCACATTAGAGAGTTTTTACTGCCAAAATCTGAAGGGCCCCGTTAGGAGGAGACTAGTGCGAGCAACTGAGGATGCTACCCAGTTGAAGGAGGAGGCCCATTAACTATGGACCTGGGGGGGTGGGGGGCCTTTAGGAACGGGCGACTGTCTGGGGAACCCTTTCATCGTCGCCAGCTGTTGTCGGGAGGCAAATTCATCGTCACCCGCGAACTCCGAGCTTTGTGAAGAGGTCCCAAGGTCCCCGGTAGTGGCGTACAAAAACCCTCTATTAAAACAGAAACAGAATGCGCGTTAGATACTAATGTTGGACTGCCCGTTTGAAAAGTAGGCCTGGAGGGCTACTGCCCTTTGGAATGATGACCAATGTATGGTGGCAACTAATATTGGTAAGAAACCAAACTTTAGCACCCCACCTATCTAATGAGAAACACGCCCATCCCTCTCTTAACACTCACAGCCTGACTTGCATGCATATAAAAGGAAGTTAACACTTTCCACGCGGATCCCAAAACGGCGATTTCATCACCAATGCAGATCCCAACCGGGGTGGTCTTGCCGACAGCGCGGGGTGCCTACCGGTTTTTTTCTCCATGTGATTTCGTTTAGTAATACCCGTTCTCCAATAGGTTGCGTTTCGTTTCTGGGTAGCATGATTGCAATGGTTGCAATTTAGAACGAAATTAGTAGTTCATACAACTTATAGAAAGCGCTCGAAACGTCAGCCACTCAGGGGGTGGGATTTTGTTTGCCTACCGGTTGGCAATCCGCGCTGGCGAGAGAATTACTTTTGCCTGCCAGTACGCAATCTGCGTGGAACATGTTAACCCATTTCAAGCCAACGGTAGATGTTATGACCCACATATCAATCAATAATTAGTTCTTAAATAAAGAAGCTAACAGGAGGATCCCTGAGTGAGTCATCACCCACCTGGGGAGATACGCCAACATGACATCACCTTTCCACCCCTCTCTCTCCCAAGTAAACGACATGAGTATATAAGCCCACTCAGGGATGCTCCCTTATGCCAATCTAGTCCAGTCTACCGACTTCTTCATTTCGCTCTCAAACCTTCTCCTCGAATGAGGATCTCCTCGAAGTACAAGGCTCATAGGTAAATATCCCGTCTTCCCGTCGGTAGGTTTCTCTGAAACGCCGGGGCTGACGGGCTAGCCGCAATCCTCAGTACTCCGCATGCCGGTATGGTTATGAACCGCCGATGCGACAGTACTGCATGCTAGGATAGGGACTTCTCTCTCTTCGTTGAGTAGGGGTTAAAGGAAAGTCAAAACGCCGCAGCGAGAAGGTCATCTCCTTCACTCGCCGACACACAAACATAACAGTAGAAATACCTGAATAATGAGGAGAGGAGGATGAACTGTTTTACAGAATGCCAGCCGAAATAAAGCATCATTTGCTCCCCAAACGAGAATAAAAATACTCGATATTTTCCAGGAATGGCAGTCGGACGAAAATCCAACCTGAAATGGTTGTTTACTTTACTTTTACTTACTCGATATTTTATGGATTTTACTTTTTAATGAAATTGAGAGGCCTCAGTTTTCCAAATCGATATGATTTATCCAGTTCATTGTTTTGGTAGAATGTCAAAGTCTATTTAAGGACCGGAATATGTTTCAACTCATGGCCTAGAAAGCTCACTCGTCCAGAATCGAATTTGAGCCACCATACTCACGCCTTCGCCCAAGAGGCCTCCTTTTCAAAAAAATTCCAAAATTGCATTGAGCTCCCGATTATCAAAGGAAACTTTTTCTGAAAAGATTAGGAACAGCATGATCGAAAAAAAATTCTCCTGCAAAGATTCACCACTATTTTCAATATTTAAAAAAAATCATAAATATGAATGCAAAAACGCATCAGTGGCCGGAAATGGGTTAAGTTGC
Organism: Apolygus lucorum; assembly: GCA_009739505.2. Taxonomy (NCBI): domain Eukaryota; kingdom Metazoa; phylum Arthropoda; class Insecta; order Hemiptera; family Miridae; genus Apolygus; species Apolygus lucorum. Next base: position 38,644,593 of record CM019169.2, read on the forward strand.
CGCGTTTTGGAGTGACGAGAATGGGAAATATTGCTGTGTAACCCGATTGCCTGGGAACCCGTTTGCCCCTATTTAATTTTAAAAAACCACTAGATTTGGTTGTCGAATATTGCTTTTTATTGGTTAGTAAGGTTGCCATTCAGTTTCTATTAGTGTAGTTGGTTCCAACTCAAAACGGTGTAAAAAATGACAAATTGGGTTGTCAAAATGCAACTTTTTTGCGGGCGCGCATCAGAGATTGTATGACAAATAAGAACGAGACGCATCCACATTCTTCCCTGCCTTTCGCGTGACGTCCGAACGGTTTGTGACGGGAAGAGGCGATGTTCGATTTGACGAGTTTGAATAATGTTTCCATCACTTCTTCCTGGGAACAAGAAGTTTCTCGTTAGTTTTACTTTCGATCAAAATAATTTTATCACCGCCCGTAAGGATGGACAAAATTGGCTGACATAAAAATGTGGCATTTGAATTTGACCTATTTTGTCACCAAACCCTCAGGCCATTCACTTGAGGCTACATGTGACGAGGTTTTAGTGAGATTCTGAGATAAGAGTTGGCAGCATCAACAGGGCTCAGCGTTACAGTAGTGGAGCATTTTTGCAGTGAAGTAGGTAAGTCTGAACACCTAGGTGGCCGGAGATGGTAGAGATAGCTCCGGTCGGCAAAGGGAACGTGGAGCAGCTGAAGTGAGCGAGTGGGGTAAGATGGCACTAAGAGCCAAATGGAAGAAGAATATGAGATCTGCTCTTCTCCTTGTATTTTCCAGAGGTTTGAGGGCATTGGCATGCATCAACTGGGCGTAGTTACACTACAGGATTTGGTATTTGACATTGGCCACAGGCTGCTTATGCTTATGCTGCTTATGAATACAACTTTCGCAGAAAAAAGGAAGTTTTAGGGTAAAAACCCTAGAACGAGTGAGATTTTTTGTATTAGTACAGAGTGAGCCACGAAAACTTAGTTATTTGAAAGGTCAATTAAAAAAAAGTAATGCAGATATCGTTATATTTTTATTTTTATTTTAAAGGACAACTCTTATTTTTTTTTCATATGGGTTTAAAAATCACATCCATCAAATGATGGCCCCTATTGTTTAAACATTGGTTCAAACTATTTTTAAAGTTTCTCTCCACTCTGATCAGCATATCGACGGGTACTTCGGCAATGGCGGCGCGAATGTTGTTTTTTAGGAGTTCTAGGGTTCGTGGACGATCGTTATAAACAGTCGACTTTAAGTAGCCCCATGAAAAAAATGCCAGAAATGTGAGAATGGGCCTCATCGCTGAAGAAAACGATCGCGTCATGGGGCAGGTTTTCGAGCAGTGCTTCACATGCAGTTTGGCGGGCGATTAAATCCCTTTCGCTCAATTCCTGCACTACAGCCAATTTATAGGGATGAAATTGAAGATCATCGTGGGGAATCCGTATAACAGTTGTGCCTGGAATCCCCAGAGCAGCTGCCTGTTTGCGAGCCGAATGAAGGGGGGAGCGCAAAACCGACAGCATTACTCTCTCAACGTTTTCTGGGGTTTTGGAGGTCCGTTGAGGTCCAGTTCGGTTTCTGGCAACACTTCCAGTCTCCCGAAATGTGGTAGCCCAAGTTAGAATCGAATTTTGACCGGGAACCGCTCCATAAGGACGAATTTCGAAGCACGCGCGGAAGGCTAGTTGGGTCGCAATAACTGACCGATCATTGGAAAAAAAGGTTTCTAGGGCAAACGCCCACTGCTCTCTCGTCCAAAGCATGGTGGCAACTAACAGTACAGGTAACAAAACTTTAGGAGCTCCGCCTTCAAATGGGCCATTGTCCCCCCTTCTACAACCCCACCGGGCTGAACGGCAATTTTTTCAAATAAGTAAGTTTCCGTGGCTCACCCCTTTATGTTGGCAACCCTGCTAGCAAGTCCCCATCGCCCACTCAATGGCCATTTTCCTCATTAAGTTTTGTTGTTCAGAATAGAGGCTTTCACTCTCGAAAATTTCATTCTGTTTTTCCTTGTTTCGGAGTTTTTTTTGTTTTTTTTCAGAAAAAATACAGGAAAACTATGGCCACCAGGCTCGTGAAATCTCGCGCGCTCCTCTTCATAAATCCCAAGAGCCCCAATGCTCGGCCACAAATCTCATGCACTGAAAAGTCGAGCCTAGGATCTAGAAGAATTCCAAGATGTAAGGTAACTGAGTTGTCAGGCAGCCATGTTCCAGAAATGGCGTACACGTGCTCGTATATGTGCCTAGACCTACCAAATGACTTCACTGAGCTCTTAATCGGATTAAAAGCCAGGCTGTTGGAAATGCACCATGCGAGAAGGGAATTCAGAGCGGACTGTAGTCGGTAAGGAGATCCTGGTAGATCCGAGTTCAGCCGATTGTCGATGTAATTTGAGCTCATTTGCCCTTTCCTCTGATAGGAAACAGTTCCTGGAGCGCCAGCTCACTTATCATTTTAGAACCCGTTCTACCCTAATGGGTACTCTATGTTACTCTAATTCTGAACACCATGAGGCTAATGGAAAAGTACCTGGGAGGTATGCGACTCGGAATACTCGTCTGTCAAGTGAAATGAGAGAAATGTAGTAAGTTGGATCAGTAACTGATATTTAAGTAGATAATATTAGGAATAGAAAGAGATGTTTTCTGTCCTTGGTTTAGCCTGGCTACCAGATAAGTACCCAAATGAGTTATTTTCTTGGTCTGTTCGGAGAAGCAGTCCCGAACCAGTTCAGAACCAAACCTGAGCTGAAAGGGGAGGGGATAGAGCCGCCTGGACTCCTCCGAACCCCTCCAAACTATTCAGGACAGCTTCTCCGAACGAACCTTCTGTTGCAAGATAATTCCTCATTAGTGAATTTGGATATATCTTTTCAGTTTTGCTCTTAATTAAGCGTCAAAAAATTTGAGCGTTCGATCTTCCATTTCCTTTGCTTACCGCTGGGACCTCTGGAGGGACCTCCATCAGAAACACACCAGCCGGGATGCACACGTCGCCGATGTAAGATTCATTCTGAGAATTGATCTTGGCGTAGGTTCTGATAGTTTCGGCAGCACTTATCAGCGCCGAACCGAGCATTTTGTACTCCAACCGCGTGCCCTCGGAGAACTTCAAAAACTCCTGCGAAAAAGGCAAAAGAATGCTATGATGAGAAGAACTACACACCAACTCGTCTGTGGATTGTTCCGTGTGTACTTTTCGAATTATAAGCAAAATACTGAAAAAAGTGCGAAAAATTTGGGGGTTTTTAGGCTCTCATATCTGAAACACAACCGAGAAATCATCGCAAACTCGGGACCTCCAAAAGCGTTTAAAACTATTTCCAGGACTCGAGCAGTTTTTAGGGGTTAGAGCACTAATCTTCCTGGGCTACAGATCAACCCCATGGAAGAAGGTAGGAGGAAAGCTCAGTCAACGTTAAAAAACGTGACGAAAAATCGTCCCCCGCTTTCAGCACAACCTCTAGGTGGCGAAAGGAAAACATAGTCCCCCGATAGTATACCCCTCAGTCGCTAGAGCGCAGCTTTGTCACTCTTGCTCATTCCCGCGGTTTTTATTAAAAATTGCACCTCATCATATTACTTGTGGAGTACGATTTTGGACGCTCTTTCCTCTATAACTATCATATAGTTATAGAAAAAAGATACCAGGAGAAAAGGAGTAACGGTAGGTATGTATGTACCTACCATAAAATGAAAAACAAAAATATTGTGCAAGAAAACCACTGATTGGCACAAAATATGACGAGTGTAATTTCTTCTCAAGATCAAAAACACAACAATAACTTTTTAAATATATACAACTAACTAAATGCCAACAAAGCATAATTAGGGTATTTGTGGTCTGATTCGATCGTCGAATCGTCGTAAACTCGAGGGTCTCATGAGGCTCCCACATTTTCTCCCGTCGAATCGTCGAAAATCGAATTGTGCATAGCGCTCCTTGCGGCATCAGACGATAACCCAGTCAGTGTCAAAAGAACCGCAAGTTCATTAATTTCCTTTTAGTTAAAAAATGAGAATATCCCAGAGGTTCCCAATAAAATCCTTTAACAAAGTTCCTAGTACACGAACGAAAAAATCTACGGCTAGAATTAAAAAAGGACCATGCTTCAGACTTCTGAATAGGTACCTACCGTTGAGGAGTCTTGTCTCAAAGAAAAACCCTTGCTACTTCCGTCACACAATTTTGAATGCATTTTGGTACATATCTCATGGCTGGAACATGTTCGATGCTAGAAAGGAGAATGTGCTAAGCTCGCTTTAATGCCAGCAAGCAACATTTTTCCACTTCTCCCATCAGATGGTCGCGTTTTTCCTTAGCCGCTTGGGTGGCTTAGCCAGCTCCACTCATTTAATCGAAAAAAAAACCCACTTCGAACAGAATAAAAAAGAAATAAACGAACGGAAAAACGGAATAAAAATTAAAAAAGGTGTTGTTAAAAGAAAAACTCAAAATGAAAGGACGAGAAGATCTGTTTGTTGATGTTATGATAGTTGCTTCGCACAACGGCCGCTAGCGCTAGGGTTTGTAATTCGACGTCGAATCTCGTAATTCGACGCCTTCAGCCCGTCGTAAATCGAATCGTCGTATTTGCTGGTGCGCATGCGCATTGACTCCCGTCAAATCTCCAAATTCGAAGATTCGACGTCGAATCTCCCGGACTATGAATACCCCTATTGTCCAGGAACTGTAGTTACACTACAATATCAGCATCTATCATCTGCACCCACTCTTATCACTGCATTTCTGCAGAGGCGTACCTACTGATGGTCTCAAGTTATCAGAATTGGCATCTTCCAACACTACTTCATGTTTTGAATAAATGAAAAGCAAACTAGAGACGAACCACTGTAGATGAACAGATATACGAGAAAATTGAACTTCAAGAGACGAACCACAGTCAAACTGGAAGATGAGAAAACGTACGTTAGCAACGAGAAACATCAGAAAAATACGTTGGAGTAACCGTTATCACGGCTTGGGGGAGGGGAAGCGTTATGAGCTCCCGTGACTGTGAATAGTAACTCTTAACTCTGTTCGCCACCTAAAGAGATCACTACTGTCGCAATGAGGAGAAAAGGCGCACGCAAGAGCCCATTGCAGTGAGCTTTCCTCCTATCTTCTTCCATGTCAACCACTTCAGGTAATTTCTTTTCAACTACATTTCAGATTAGTGGAACGTCTCCGAAACTGAGAACCTCCAGGAAATTATCATTCGTTTCTGTTCCTTGCTCTTCACTTCAATATCACACGACACACGCTCTTTTTCAGGGGACACATATGACAATTTTCGGTCCGGACGCACAAAAATTTTTTTTCTCCATAATTTCTAAATAGACTCATTTCCGGAAATTTCAAAAAAAAATTCTAAATCCGATGAGTAGAAGTGCTCCAAATTTGGGTTAGAACCTAGGGAGTCACTAGTGCTGAGGAGCATATATCGATGTTGAACTATCGAGAGTTGATACCGCAATTCCATTGGTTGAAAACAGGCAGGAACAGTCATTCAAATTTCGATAAACCTGAACGCCCAAACTTGGCTGCGCGTTTTTGATTCAAACCACTCTCCTGTAAAATTACGTTTTTGAGCTTATTTGTTCCTTTTTCTCAGGAACTATTCATCCGATTGAAACCAAATTTTTACAGGATGTTCTTCTAGTATGTACCTATAATTACGATGGAGGGTTTTGCCGAATAACGCCTTGAAGCCTAAATATGAGTGTGTGAAAATTCAAAATATCGCTAAAAATGTAAAACCCTCACAACTTTTTTCTGTGAACTCCATAAAAACTTTGTTCATCAACTTTGCTTCACTAAGTATACTGATGGTGCTGTCAAAATTTCAGACCGACAGCTTGATTGTTCTGAGAGAAAAAGGTACATTTATATCAAAAAATTAGGTTTAGAACAGCTCAAGTTTGGAATTGTAACTTTTTTTTTGGATGGTCTGACCTGATTTTTACCATCCAACCAGAATATATTGAGGATTAGTCCCTTAAAATTTCATCAAAATCGGACGAACCATTGAACAAATATCGCGAAAAAACCAAAATTGCTGCCGTAGTGCGGAAATGACATATGTGTCCCCTTAGCGAGTAGGGGTAACGAACGGCCTTCAAAATTGGATTACGTGCTTATCGGGCAGATGAGGTAGCTCCACAGAGTGCTCTTACGTTTGCCATTGATCCGACGAACAACGCAAGCAGAGATCCGGTAATTCCGTAAGATTTGTCCTCTATAATCATCGCTATTTGGTGGAGAAGGTTGTACGGCCTGGTGAAATTGAGTTGTTGACTTTTGTTTGCAATGCCGACTCCTTTACATCCACTGACGAGACAAGTGCCTGAAATTGTGACATAGTGTAGCGGTTTCCCTCTTCAAGGGAGGACCCTCTCCTTAATTCAATTCTTCAGTATTCATGTAAATGGTGGATTTTACAAGCAACGTAGTCTAAAAATTACTCGGTGAATTCATTCCCTAAATATTTATTCAGTTAATCTTAACACTATTGTATTGAATTACACATAACTATCTACAGGGTGTTTCACGAAAAGGTTACACCCGCCTTCATTTCCGCAAAATACAGCGTAAAAAATTCCGATCACCGCAATTCTTCTTGTTTTTTTTTTGTTTTTTTTTTTTTTTGTGAGGATCTCAGGAAAAATACTTTTGCGCAAAAAAGTTGCGCGCAATCGTGCGCAATTGACACTAACTTCATTTTCTCAAATGGAACCCCCCTTTTTTATTACAGATTCGGAATCTACGTCAAAATTCATGAAAAATTCATACCCGAATCGGGTTTTTTATTACGCGCAACCTGGCTTTTTGAACGCTCTAAGTTGCGCAACACCACAATTGCGCAAAAATTAGGTTTTGGAGAACCCTTAGTGTGGCACATGTTTTTTCATCATTTTTTGACGCTGAATCACAGGGTGTCGTCAGTTTTGAGGAAGACCAAGATTTCAAGAGGAAAAATTAACATTTCTTTCACGAAAACATCAGTTTTGTGGTCGAAATCATGTTTATTTTTTATTTTCTCACCTCCTTTTGAACCGCGGCTTGGGGCCGTCTACGGTGGAGTTAAAAATAAAAACTGGCAGCACGATCATGCTTGAACTGAATAAAATTGCCTAAAAACTCATAACGATTGAAAAAGAGGGATTTTTTCACTAATAACAACCGAATTTTTGACCGCCATTTAGAAAAATTCCCGTCAAATTGAAAAACGGATGACACCATGTGATTTAGCGTAAAAAAATGATGAAAAAACATGTGCTGCTTGGGTTCTCCAAAACCTAATTTTTGCGCAATTGTGGAGTTGCGCAACTTAGAGCGTTCAAAAAGCCAGGTTGCGCGCAATAAAAAAAATCGGTTCGGGTATTAATTTTTCATGAAATTTGACGTAGAATCCGAATCTGTAATAAAAAAGGGGGGTTCCATTTGAAAAAATGAAGTTAGTGTCAATTGCGCACGATTGCGCGCAACTTTTTTGCGCAAAAGTATTTTTCCTGAGATCCTCACAAAAATTCATGAAGAATAATTCTTGCGTTGAACGGAATTTTTTACGCTGTATTTTGTGGAAATGAAGGGGGATGTAACCTTTTCGTGAAACACCCTATATAATTACACAAAACTATCTATACCTAATTGTAATTGCAGTTTTTAGTTGTGGCTGAATTGGATTTTAAACAATGTTGAAATAGTTTTTATAGAAGTTCATCCTATGAATCCCAACTGGTTTTGGGATCGAAGAAGAAGAGGTATTGGCTGGTAACTCAAATCTTACCATATGTTTTGGATGGGTCAAGTTCGTTGAGAATAGCCTCGGTGATACTCAAGTCTTCCATGACAGTCGCAATGAGGAACGGCAAGAGGATTTGCTGTCGGTTATCGAACGTGGGACCGAACTCTCTTCTTTGTCCGTAAACGGGCATTTCGTAAATACTTTTCGTCACTATTGGAATCGAGCTTGCTGGAAAAGAAAGTTCATACAAAAAATTCAAAATGTCAATTCAAAAATTTTTCAATCATTTATTTCGGACTAGGTACCTTTCATTCTCCACCACGCTTGCCTTTCCTTACATAGAGAAGAGAACAGTCGGTGGTGTACCTTGGAAGCACTACCTACTGATCGATACTATTTGCCACTTAGAAGTTGTCCCTCAGATAACGACTTCCTCCATCCTTAGAGGATTAGGCTCCTATCTTTGCTGGCAAATGCTCTGGCGAAGTCCAAGTAGGCCACTAGGGCTTTCTGATTCCCATCCCTTATGGGCCCTGATGAAGCTCCAATACCAATTTTTTTTTTTTAAAGAAACTCCCCGAAAGACGCAGGGGGCACGCCATTAATACAAAATAAATAAATAAATCAAATATAATGGGGAGGACGCTCAGGACTCACCCGACGCCGGCCATCGGGATGAGGGAAGATGAGGAAGGTGGGGGTGGGAGAGAGGGATGAAGGGAAGTGCCTCTATAGAACGACCACCAGTTCAAATATGAGCCGAGCAGGACGCGGGTGGTGATACCACGGAGTGCGCCTACCGAAATGCCCAACTCTCGCAACTCCGTGGCGCTTTTCCTGCACCACACTCCGCGCCATGACAATGTTGCAGCCACCACCCTGTTGTTGTTGAGTGCCACTCCTTTTAGCTCCGACACCGCTTGCCATAAATCATTCGTGTCATATATCCTTATCTTAGCCCGCCAAGTCTGCTCCATGTCCAAGCTGCCATTGACAATGTCAAGTATCCAAGATAATGCAAGACTGGTCGGGCTTGACGGCAACGATGTCGGGCTTCTTACCCTGGTCACTCGGCATGTGGTATAACCTCTCCCTCTCAACATCCCAGCCGCTGGATGACAAGGCACCTGCTATCTGCTTGGCGACCGCATCATGACGTAGAATGCGGCCTCCATGAGTTCGTGGACACTGCTGCACCACATGATAAAGATGTTCACTTCTACTCCGACAGGCGCGGCAAAGGGGTAGGGTTGTCCCACGACTACCTCTCGAACACCTCACCGCTGTTGGCAAAGATGCCACACGGACGGCGTGGAAGTGTCGGTAGTCGCGGGCCCCAATGCCCTCCGAAGCCCAATCTACCCACTGGGAAGAGATTAGGCTTTCGGAGCACTGCCGGAGTTCCTTACCATCTACTGATTCATGCAGCGCAGCAGCGAACTCAGCAGACGAACAAGAAAACATGCCGTCGTCCACCCCCTCATTAGGCTTAAGGGGGAGATCCCAACCATTTTTCCCATTTCTCCATATCATATAGGCCTACAGGGACTATTGGTTTATTATTTTCAACTAGCTGAAAAGCCGCGGTCCCGGGCATGACGTTAAACTGCGACCGTGGTGGGGGGCAGCAGCACCCATCACTATCGGGATAAGGCGGGAGTGATATACTCACTAGAACGGCTTATTACCGAACAGTCGAAGGCGCCTGTCAAATCGACAGAAGCGGTTTCGACACTGCGAGGGTAGGTCGGACTCTTTAGATTATTTCAGCCGACCTAAGGGACGGAAACCCTGATTAAAAATGACCCGGTCCTCCAGGTTGGGGGTTGGTCGTCGGGTTAACAACCCGGCACCGGAAAAAGAATCCTGTTACGAAAGTTCAACACAATAATGAAACCGGACCGATCAATGGCAAAGGACACGGCGCGTCAAATGGAAACCCAAAACGGAAACGATCCAGAAGGGCAAGGGACCTTTTCTTGGGTACTTGGAATGTTTTATCCTTATTTCGATCCGGCGCACTTCGCTTACTTCTGGACCAGCTGAACAAGTGCAAGGCAGTTATAGTAGGACTGCAGGAGGTCCGATGGGAGGGAGATGGCTCTCTGGACAGCAATGGATGGACGGTATTCAACCATGGCAATGAGAAAGGCCATACATTTGGAACAGGCTTTGCTGTGAAGAGAAGTCACAAGCACATGGTGCTGGGTTTTGAGGGAGTAAACTGCCGATTGTCTTATATGAGAATCAAAGGGCGCTTCTCCAATTTCTCTCTCATCAATGTCCACGCTCCTGCTGAAATATCAGAATAGGAAGAGAAAGACTCATTCTATGAGGACCTCGAAGGACTGTACGAGAAATGCCCAGAGCACGATGTCAAAATCGTAATTGGGGACTGGAATGCGCAAGTAGGAAGAGAGGATTGCTACTACCCAATTATAGGTAAGAACAGCCTCCATCATGATACCAATGACAATGGCGATCGCCTTATACAATTTGCTACTTCACACAACCTTGTTGTTGGAAGTACTATGTTTGAGCACAAAGATATTCATAAGGCAACATGGACCAACCCTGACCGAACCATTTTCAACCAAATAGATCATATGCTTATCGACCGCCGACATCTCTCTCACCTTTTGGACGTAAGAACATATCGAGGAGCCAACGTAGATTCTGATCACTACCTGGTGATAGCAAAAATAAGAGCTAGAATGTCCACGGCCAAAAAAGTAAAGACTAGAAGCATTAAAAAATTTGCGCTAGAGAAGCTTAAAACCCCAGAGGTAGCCAAGGAGTATGCCCGCCAGGTGGGAGAAGCTCTTGCATGCACACCTTTCAATCAGGATGGCAGTGCAACTGACGAATGGGAGAAATCCAGAAAGGCCATAACCGATGCAGCTGACATTTGTGTAGGATCAGCGGACAAGAGTCCAAGAAATGATTGGTTCGACGAACATTGCCAAGCAGAAACAGATGCTAAGAACAAAGCGTATGCTGCAATGCAACAGCGTAGCACAAGGCAGACGGTTCAACGATACCGGGAAAATCGAAGGAGGGAGAAAAAAGTACACCGAAAGAAGAAGCGAGACTGGGAGAGGAATGAAGTAAAAGAGCTTGAAGTGCTGAATGATAGGCATGAAGTGAGAAAGTTTTACCGCAAAGTAAATGCATCTCGAAAAGAATTCAAGCCCAGAGCCTCCATGTGTAAGAGTAAAGAGGGATTACTTCTCACTGACTCCCAGGACGTGCTGGATCGATGGGAGGAGCACTTCCGGGAACTATTAGCTAGTCAACCGACAGATGCGACTGGTACAGGGGTACCTGACACTCGGCCTCATGAGGAAAACGTCAATCTCCCAACGATTGGAGAGGTCAAGTCGGCGATTGCTCGCCTCAAGAACAATAAGTCCCCTGGTGCTGATGATATCCCAGCAGAGCTTGTAAAGATGGGCGGGGAGGAGCTTGCTGTGCGGCTATTTGATTTGATTCTCCTAATATGGCAGAAGGAAGAGTTGCCTAGTGAGTGGGAGTTTGGAGTAGTATGCCTCATCCACAAGAAGGGTGATCCACTAGTATGTTCTAACTACCGTGGCATCACCCTTTTAAGCGTGGCTTATAAAGTATTATCAATTGTTTTGCTCGATCGCTTGCTACCCCTCACTGAAAACATAGTAGGCAATTATCAGTGTGGATTTAGACCGGGAAGATCCACGACTGACCAAATTTTTAGCATTCGCCAAATAATTGAGAAGTGCCGCGAGTTTAGGGTCCCCCTCCACCATCTGTTTGTAGATTTCCGCTCAGCATATGATACAATAAAGCGAGAGAGGCTGTACAGTGCTATGAGGGCGTTTGAGATTCCGAATAAGCTCGTGAGAATGGTGCAATTGACCCTAAGTCACTCAGCATGCACTATCAGGGTCCATAACTCTCAAACCCCTAGTTTGTCAACTCTATCTGGTTTAAGGCAAGGAGACGCACTTTCGTGCCTACTCTTCAATCTGGCACTTGAAAAAGTTATTAGAGATGCCGGAATACAAACTAGGGGAACAATCTTCTTCAAGTCAGTGCAAATCCTAGCCTATGCTGATGACATAGACATAATAGCCCGCACAGAAGGTGATATGAAGAGAGCGTTTGCCTCATTGGTCAAGAGTGCGGGCGATATGGGGCTGTGCATCAACGAGGAAAAGACAAAGTACCTCATCACGACGACGACGCCCACAAATACCGTCTGTAGATCGAGTCCCCATGTAACTATCGAAGATTTTCGCTTCGAAATCGTAGACAGCTTTGTCTACTTGGGATCCCTCTTACCCGCTGATGGGGACCCCACTCTCGAAATCAGGGCTAGGCTGGCAGCTGCAAACCGCTGCTATTGGGGTATAAAACACCTCCGCTCAAAGCTCCTCACTCCCCAAGTAAAATGTCTGCTGTATAGGACCCTGATCCGCACAGTATTGACTTACGGCTCAGAGACATGGACTATGGGGAGACAAGGAGAGACTCTTCTCAGAACTTTCGAAAGAAGAGTCCTCAGAAAGATTTTTGGAGCGGTTTGCGAGAGTGGGGTCTGGAGAAGAAGAAGAAATGACGAGCTGTACGACCTATACAATGATATAGATGTCGTGAAGTTTGTCAAGCTAGGTCGCCTCAGATGGGCAGGACATGTCGTTCAAATGGACGATGGTAATCCCGTCAAAAGAATATTCGATGGACATCCAGGAGGTAGAAGGGCTCGTGGAAGACCGAGGCTTCGATGGACTGACGAAGTCGAGGAGGATGTAGCGCGCACGGGGCATAGATGTTGGAAAATGTTGGCCAAGAGACGAGAGGAATGGAGAAATATTGTTGAACAGGCTAGGGCCCACCCCGGGCTGTAACGCCACCAAAGAAGAAGAAGAGCTGAAAAGCCTACTAAAAGTAGGTATAAACGATTCCTACGACTCCTCCGACTCCTCCCGCCCCCAACTCCTCCCGTTTCCGATTTCGCCGACTCTCCCCCCTTCCACGACCCCTCCGTGCATACGTACGCACGTACGGTTGGCGTTTTATATTATTAGATAATAGACCTTTGGAATCGACTAAAGAAACCCCCCCCCCCCCCTCAAAATTTGTTGGTTCACGTTTCGTAGAATCTAAAAATCGAATAAAAACGCTGCAAATTATTACACAATGGTTTATTATTTTTCTATAAGATCACTCGTCTGCAAAGCCACCAACCATTCAACATGAGCCTTTGTTCGAGGAACTCTTAATTTATTAAGTACCTTGATTGAGGTACACTCGCAACAATTTCAATAACTTGTCAAGAATTTGTGATCACAAAGCCAGGGAGTGGGAGATCCATGTGGATACCACTCTGACCTACTAAAATGTCTCTTTCTTCGAAGACAGAGGCTGTGCAAGGCTCACAATCTGGACAAGGCTCACAATCTGGACAAGTAATCACCCTCAGACTGTAGATAATCTAACTACATTGTGAAGCATCAAATCGACTTACGCATACGAGTGGTTGGCCAGGCGTCGACACTCGTTGCGTAGTCCAGCCAATGTAGAACTTCTTCATCAAAAACTTTGAGTAGCGAGATGGAAAACCCTCTTCTACTTGAAACAAACGTTCCTGCAAATGCTCACAAGGCTATAATTTTGCTCTGTACTTATAAACGCTCTCTTAGGAGAAAGATGGTTAGATGATTTCTTGTCCTACTTGAAAAATGCTAGAGAAAAATCCTTCGAGCAGTGCCATCAATATAAGAGAAGTAAGTTAATAGCTAATTTGCAAGGTTAGAAGGCAACAAAGTAAATGATAGAAGTTTTTCTCGGACAATTTTCGTCTGACACACGTTAAACTGGCTTAGTCCACCTGACTAGGATTAAGGAAAAGAGTCCATGAGAAAATTGCTAGATCAAACATTTTCTGATAGGGATCTTAATTAAGAAATCCAGCTATGAACCAACGTAGCAAATATTTTACTGACGAAAGGACGTCATGCATTTTTTAAGGACCTTAGTGCCCACTTGGGCGTTCTTAAGTTTACTGAATGGTTTCTGAATGCATACATTACATGGATGCATATACAATATTACCTGCGTAGATAAAAATTTTTGCAGTGATATTTCTATTTATTAAGTATCAATAACATAACAACTGAGCACGTAAGGAGCCCATCTAGTTAGTTTACTTGAACCTGCTGTTTAACCTGCGTAGATGCGGTTTGCCACGACATCTTGGCAGTAGAGTTGTCTGAGAACCTCGGCAACGACGGAGTACAGAAACAGTTTATCTTCAGTATAGGAATTGATTAGGACCACAACTTGAGCAAAAGGTTTGAGAGGTAGAGCGAAATACCTGGAAATAAACTGTATTCTTCCGTGTTTCAGTTAATACTGTTATGGTCCTTGAATATGAGGACATCTCAAGAGGGCAGAGGTCGCTCAGGACGAGCGCACAATCCTAGAGTGAGATTGCTACTATTCGACTTACCAGTGCAAATCAAGACAGGGAAAATGCCGAAATTCCAACAAATATCCTTAAAAAAAAAGTTTAACCCCCTACATATTGGTTTACGTAGAATCCAAAAATCTAATAAGAATTTTGCTGTTGTTCCGCCATACGCGGCACTTTCCGTAATTACCGGCTCCATTTGGGGTCTAGTCAGTGGCGGTTCCTGCCCCGAAACTCAGGGGGTGCACGGAGATCAGGAGAGGCTATCGAGAAGGGACAGAATAGGTGATTTTCTCTGCCAAATAGAAATTTCAACGATATGCAAATGGGATAAATCTTTGTAACTTTTTCATCTTAAAATTGCAAACGGTACTAAATACGTAGGTACAATAGACACGAAACATGTTCTCTAGTAGTTAACAGAAATTCTGAAATACTTGATCATCAAAGGTTTAAACCCAAGAAATTCATCCATCTAATTGCAATAACTGAAATGTATATTTGCCAGTGACGATTCAAAACATCGTCCAATTCTGATGAAAAATTAACGAGCCCCTTGAAAACTCCGAGATTCGAAGAATCTTCCCTCTCATCGTGCCCACGCACGGCTAGCTCGAAAACACCACAGAACTTGATAGGTACAATCAATGATTCGGGATAAAAAATGTACCTATTTTTCGATCTTATGACGATGTGCACTGTCGAGTTGTTGCATTATATTTTGACGACACACTATACGCAAATCTACCGGAGCATTCTCATGGGAGACAGCCAATGCGTTTTTCAATTTTTTGGCTGAATGGGAGATCACTTATGCCGTCTTTAACTCAAGCCTCATTTCGGTTGGTAGAACAAAGTAGGCGAAATTGTCAGTTAGTCACTTCACACCCACAAAGCCAATCTACCTTCTTATAATAGTCGACAATAAAACTTACGGTAGGTACGAATCTGCACGGTTTTTAAATTTCAACTTCTGCTGGAGTCCAGGTAAAGACAGCAAGGGGCTGCCAGTTTCTCGAATGTCGCACTTTTCCACAATCGACAAATGCAAATAGTTTACTTTACTTTAATGTAAACTACTCATCGTACCTACAACACACCTAAGTAATCACAATACTTCGATCAAAACGGTGTGTACCAAAACGGTAGTAAACCAAAAACGTAAAACGGAATTCCCTCATCAGGTTTGTAGGTTTACTTATTTCTCTATAAGGAAATCCGGATTGCAGATCTCTCTGATGGGGGAGCAACGAACCAATTCTGCACAAGACGAGAAAATGTCCTGCTCTCTGATTGGTCAATCTCACGTGCCTGCCTCCCTCGAAAGATGTCAAGATGACGTCACTTTCCCCAGAAACGGTGCAGAAGAAAGGTGATGCTCCAAACGGTTGTGATTGGTCAGAAAAGAGGGAGCTCCCACCTAGGGATACCCCAAAAGTATCGATACTTAAAAGTATCGATACTTCTTGAAAAAAGTATCGATACATATCGATACTTTTTTTCACTGATATATATCGTAGTATCGATACTTTTTTTCCAGTATCGGAGGCGATACTTTTTTATATCTCACATTTTATATCTCACCAAAATGTTAACCCAAACAAGTGCAATACGGAAACAAGTGCCTAAACAAAAACAAGTTTTAAATAACAAAAAGAGTGATTTATTGTTTTGTTCATTCTATATTAATTATTTTCCTCGTGATGGAGAGATGTCACACTGATGGAGAGAAACATAAACGACAATTTCACCCATTTTGGTTTATTATTTTCAATAATGAACCTTTGGAATCGACCAAGAAAAAAAATTAACACCCCCTCAAAATTTGATGGTTTACGTTTCAAGGTACGTAGAATCCAAAAATCGAATAAAAATTTGTCCGTCCGTCCGCCATCCGCCGTACGCGGCACTTTTGCCACTTAGCATTGACCGATTTTGATGAAATTTGGTATGTAGGCTCCATTTGGGGTCTAGTTGTGCCCGAAGATTTTGGTTGATGTAGGGGTCACTTTAAGGGTTTTCTAGGGGGTCACTTCTAAGGGTTCCAAAATCAATTTTGAAATTTTGAAAACGCCCTAACTCAAAAAATTTTGATATAAAGGTTTTGTTTTTCCTTGAATTTAAGATTCTATAGAATTTTTAGAATTTTTTGAGACCATCCGGAGCTTTGTAGGACAAACCGTACGCTCACTACGAGAATTTAAAGTTTGGACGTACGATAAATCAGAAACGCGAGTGTGAATCGCAAAAGAGGCCTAATCTCCGTTCAAATTAAAGCTGAACGAAATGCAATCGATGTTTTCCTTCATGTTGGATGGTTGGTGGCTTTGCAGACGAGTGATCTATACAGAAAAATAGAAAATAATAAACCATTGTGTAATAATTTGCAGCGTTTTTGTGAAAGTATCGAAAAGTATCGATACTTCAAAATATCGATACTTTTTGAAAGTATTGTATCGATACTTTTTGATACTTTCTAGATGTATCGATACGATATTATATCGATACTTTTGAAGTATCGGACATCCCTACTCCCACCACAGTTTTCGCGCGTAGATTCAGCTAGCACAGTACCTACGAGCATGTCTTCTGTCCTAGCCAACTTACTCTTCAAACGAAGAGGAACAAACTTTGATTTTTTTTTTCTTTTTTAATTGGCTGGGGGTGCACATGCGCCTATGCTCCTATCAGTAGCCACCCCTGGGTCTAGTTGTGACCCGAAGCTTACAGTTAAAAATGTGAAGGGTGAAAAATAAGGGCTAAAATTTTCAAAACGCCATAGCTCAAAAACTGTTGATATAAAGGGTTTTTATCAATTTAATATAGTATTGCATTTTTATATTCGAATGAGATCACCCAGATCTCTGTAGGATTCACAAGGGTTGGACTTACGATTAATCAGAAACACGAGTGTGAATCACGAAAAAGGCCTAATCTCCATTCAAATTATAGTTGAAAAATGCAATCGTTTTCGAGTTGTACTGAGTTTTGCGTCCTTAGCAAACAGTAATCAAATTAAAAAATAAATAATAATAAATAGGCCAACCGCATTCTTTCTATCTGCGAAAAGTAAGTGCATGAAGGAAAATCCCCACTCCTTGAAAAACTGAAAATCTTTAGAGTCGATTTCCTCATAATGGCATTTGAGTTGTCACAATATTGCACTCATCGTGAGATAAGTCCTGGGACAAACATGATCACTGTAAGCTGATGATCACACTAACAGTGTTCATTGTAAGCGGATGATCACACTAATAGGGTGGGCTGTAAGCGGATGATCACACTAATAGGGTGCGCTGTAAGCGGATGATCACACTAATAGGGTGCGCTGTAAGCGGATGATCACACTAATAGGGTGCATTGTAAGCGGATGATGACACTAATAGGGTGCACTGTAAGCGGATGATCCCACTAATAGCGTTCATTGTAAGCGGATGACCACACTAACAGTGTTCATTGTAAGCGGATGATCACACTAATAGGGTGCGCTGTAAGCGGATGATCACACTAATAGGGTGCATTGTAAGCGGATGATCACACTAATAGGGTGCGCTGTAAGCGGATGATCCCACTAATAGCGTTCATTGTAAGCGGATGATCACACTAATAGGATGCACTGTAAGCGGATGATCACACTAACAGTGTTCATTGTAAGCGGATGATCACACTAATAGGGTGGGCTGTAAGCGGATGATCACACTAATATGGTGCGCTGTAAGTGGATGATGACACTAATAGGGTGCATTGTAAGCGGATGATGACACTAATAGGGTGCACTGTAAGCGGATGATCCCACTAATAGTGTTCATTGTAAGCGGATGATCACACTAATAGGGTGGGCTGTAAGCGGATGATCACACTAATAGGGTGCGCTGTAAGCGGATGATCCCACTAATAGCGTTCATTGTAAGCGGATGATCACACTAATAGGGTGCGCTGTAAGCGGATGATGACACTAATAGGGTGCATTGTAAGCGGATGATCACACTAATAGGGTGGGCTGTAAGCGGATGATCACACTAATAGGGTGCACTGTAAGCGGATGATGACACTAATAGGGTGCATTGTAAGCGGATGATGACACTAATAGGGTGCACTGTAAGCGGATGATCCCACTAATAGCGTGCACTGTAAGCGGATGATCCCACTAATAGGGTGCACTGTAAGCGGGACTAGTGACGATTCGATACTTTCGATATTTATTGATATCGATATTTTGTTTCGATATTTTCGATATTTGCATCGATATTTTTCTTGCAATATTATCGAATATCGAAAGGAAAATATTGATATCGAAAGAAAAAATTATCGGTTGTGATGGTTATATTCCTTCCCACTGTAATTTATCAATTTCTCCCAAAATATAAAAATAATAAAAAACTAAAATGAATAGAAATGGAAGATGAATGTATTGTATTACGTATTGATATTCCTTTTAACGAGTGAATTTTGAACTGGCATTATATCAATAAAAAACGATGCAAGAACATACATTCGATATCAGTGAAATCAATATTTTTCTTTCGATAATTTATCGTGATCACTGATATTGATTTTAAAAAACGATGCAAAAACATGTTTGATATCAGTGAAATCAGTATTTTTCTTTCGATAATTTATCGATATCACTGATATTAATTTAAAAAATATGCAAAATCATATTCAATATCAGTATTTTTTTCGATATTCTAGCGATATCATTGATATTTAAACAAAATTCAAAAACAAATTCGCACACAAAGCAAAAACATATTCGATAGGTATCAGTATTTTTCTTTCAATATTCTATCAATATTTTCAAAATCGATTTAAAAAAAAATCCGAAAACATTCGATCTCAGTGAAATCTACGGACATAGTATCCCACTAGGATACTAGGTCCATGGTGAAATCAGTATTTTTCTTTCGATATTCTGTCGATATTAGTGATATCGATATTTTTCTTCCGATATTTTATCGATATCGATACTGCCTTCCGATATTATTTCGATGTTAAATATCGCATCGAAAGGTACATCGAATCGTCACTAAGCGGGACCCACCGCATTTACCTGCTCAATTATTGACGACGGCATTAGTGGCTTCTACGTCTTACCGTTTATACCCTGTAGCGAAATCCATCATTGTCTCCACTATGTTCCTTAGTTTGTTGTGTGTTCGAGTGGCGCAACCCCTCGTCGGCTGTTTTTCGCAATCCTGGTCATTCTCGTTGCAAACGCACTTGATTTCGAATCCACCATCATTGATACCTGCGACAGTTGTATTCCTGTTAAACCGTTGGTTATGATACCGCGTATTCTTCCCTTATAACAAAGAGTATTGTAAACAAGGATGATATTACTAAAATTTAAGCTCTCGGGGACTTCTAGAACTTTTCCTATTCTGAAGTCGGTATTTATATGGTTACCTGTACCAACAAAAACATTCCAATCGTTCACATGTGCCGATATGGTCACAATTAGAAGACTTTGAACGGTCAAGTAAATTTCCTTCATAGTCCTCTCATCTTCTGACATGGCTCCAGCAACTTTTAAAACCATCACAAAACCTGTCAAAGTTGTTCTAAATTAGAGCGCGTTTCTGTCGATATTTGTTCAATAATTGTGTATTGTTAGTATAACTTAATTACTTTACCGGGTAGACACCTTCGGCCAGATTTCGTCTCTACATGGTCGCAGCAGTCATCGGAAAAGACGATCATGTCCACAAGATGTCCCTCACTCCGCGCTCTCTCCATTGCCAGTCCGAACGCTATCCTGAGGGAAAGCAGGAAAGAATACCAGTAGTGAGAACTCGGAATCATCCAACGAAACTAGAGATGGGCAGTATTTAACGTAACAGTTTAAAATAACCTTTCACCCAGTTTCGTTAATTCCACCTGGAACCTACAACCAAAATAGAGAGTTTCTGCAAAAGTTTGGTCACTAGTGTAAGCTCCAGGTTCTAATTTAATGATTCTAAATTTAACAAAGTTTATTGATATGAAAGCTGAGGGCTCTGAATGATTATTTGAATATTAAACTAAAATTCCTGTTGGAAACCAAACCAAATATAAATTGAGAGTTTACATTGACATAAGCAAAGGTAAATAAATATCTACACTTAGTTTATGATGAAGTTAAATTTAAATTAGGTGGCGATAATTACCTGGTAGGTAGCTGTAGCGGCTCGAAGGTCTATGCAATTTACTAAAGTTAGATACAACCTGAAGGGCCTAGGTACTATTAGATCACCGAATGTGTCTATGTCTGATGGACTGAAGTAGTTTTCCTGAAGGGAATTATCAAGTGCACGAAGCGCACTAAAAACCTAACGGTGCACGAAGTGCACGATAAACCAAACTGTGCACGAATTTCCTAACTGCACACGTTTTACCTGTCTGTTGCGGGAACCAGGTGGTTGAAATGAGAAATGCAAGGTTACAACTAATAGGAACCTTTTAATTAAAATGAAATTGTAGATTGACTCGAAATGCAAGTTATGATAGGTGAAGTTAACAATGTGAATTTTACAATAAATGTTTTACAAAATGAAATGCGTTTACTCTCATTACTTCCTTTCTCCAATATTCAACAATTTCTACTACTTTAAACAACCTTGACTTGACTCTACTGACTCTGACTAAAATGTTCATTAAATTTACTGCTGACTAGTTTTACTTTCTACACATTTTGCACACTCTAACATTGGCCAATGAATAGAATTAGTTTTGTTACACTCACAGCGGCGGGGCCTGAAGGAAATCCGGAGGTGGTGATTGATGAAGATTCGAAGTGTGGTTCCAACTGGATGTCTCGGGGGTCTTCCAGCGGGAATATGGGGAGGGGACGTTCAGGATTAAGACTCATGGGCCCGGAGCTCTCGTCGGAATTAATCTGAAGGGGGTGCTCACTACTTTGTACTGAGGGGAGGGATCGAAAATCGTTTCGAATGAAAGCTTCAAGGACGTGGGGGAGATAGGTAGCGTCAAAGACTGGGACCCAAATGGCCGCCCCATGCTGTTGTAGTGAGATATCTTTCCAGTCGCCCCCACCCTCCAGCTCAAGGCGTCCAACAGGGTTGTCCTGGGCGAATCGTCATTGGCTGGATTTGACGACATTCCGACAGGGGCGCTTCTGGCGGCGGATGACCGAAGGTGGTGTTGGGTCGTCCGGAGGAAGGAAGTACGATGTTGTCCCATGGAGGAAGGAAGTATGACAGTGGGCTACTCAGCCCCGTCATTGTGCAGAAGCATCAGTGAGCCGAGGCTCACACTAGCGAGTTGATGAGCCAAGAAAAAACGGGTTAAGCATCTATGGGAAAAATGTGTGGATACTAACTTCTTAGTTCATGATGGTGATCCTCTCAACTCGTACTTATGTCGCAGTTTTTGGCCTTATCTCCCAGTGAGATTTCCTACATGGTAGGTTAATGTGAGGTAAGGCTGTAAAGAGCTAATCTTAGCTCGTAAACGAGGGCTGGCAAGATCCTACGTCATGGGCTAGTTAGGTCGTTTCTCGTTTCTGCTCATACGCAGTTAGCATGCTCCTTCGTAGAAGCCCTTAGCCCATCAACGACCTAGCAGCCATTCATTTGCAGCAAACTCTCTATTAACCCTGTTATTAGAGAGTTTTCGGCAAACGGATGGCCAGTAGCTCATTGACAGGCTAACAGTATAAGAGGCAAGAGTATAAGAAGTATTTTTTTAATTACGAAAAAACTTAATGAGGAAAATTGCCGTTGAACCGGAGATGGGGACCTGCTAGCAGAATTGCCAACATATTAGGACGAAAAATCTCCATCATTCGAGGGTTTTTACCCTAAGAACGACCTTTTTTCTGTGAAAGTTGTATTCAGAGAAGCATAGCCTGCTGCCAATGTCAAATACCAAATCCCGTCCTACCGTAGTATAATCAACATTATTGGCACTTGTATAGTTGAGGATCTACCTGTAATCAGTCTTGTTAGGAATAATCATCAGAATTCCCGCATCGTGATGAAGTGCAAGTTCTTTTATGGTTTTATAAATCGTGAGAGACTTGGGAGCGTTTTTTCGGTCCCCGATGACTGCAGCTGTAGCCATTCCCTTGCCAACGTACCCACTGAAGAGGGGCTCGTTCCCTAAAAACAACATTTAGTAGAAGCTAAGTATGAATAATACGTTACTTTGTAGATAAATCAATGAGAGATTATTCTCTGCTGATAGAGAGAGAGAAGTCTCAGGTACTCTGGTTGAGACCCCTAAAGGTATCCATAAACCCAAAACACATTCAATTGATGATTTAGTTACGGATTAGACCGCAAGCAATAGACATTAGACAGCACAAAGCAGGAGAAAGGAGATAATTTTCATTGTGGTGGGACTATCACTACCTCCTAATAAACAATTTACCAGCAATTCCTCCTGTGATGATTTTAACTTTATGAACCATGGTTTCATTGTGAGTTTTTCGCATGATCACACGTTCACCGTGCATAACACAGAGTTCAGGATTGATTACCGTCATTGCTAATAAATTCTCATACACCTGATCTGGTTCGTCCATAGCAAATCTGCAAAATAACAAGAGGTGCCATTTTTACTAGTCACTACGAGAAATATGCCGTGTACCATAATATTTTCTCTAACACGTTTCTTTCTCCGTTTTACCCTTCTTAGCTCACCGAGTCTGCAAATCCCATGCTACCACAGAGTACTGGAGACAAGTTAACAGGGGAGAAAGCTAATGTTAAAATGGCGTGCAAGCATTTTTTGAGGCTGCCTCAGTTGCGCCATCTACTTTCAGCTAAAGAACTACTACGGAAACTGAAGGGAGGCCGCACTCTCTTCATGCCGCTTCTTTTCAAATCCATTTGAATGTCCAGAATTCGATAACTTTCCATTTAGATTTGCAAGAAATACTTGGAAAAACCAATCGAAATGACAGGTATTTTCCAAATTGCCCTGACACTAGTTTTTGTGCCTATTGCCAGTAGTTCAAATGTTCAATCAACAACTGCCACCCATAGAAACATTTGAAACCGAGTGAATTATTGAAAATCGCTCAATTTTTTCATACAGATCGAGAATATAACTAAATGTTATCAAACTTATTACTTAGATGCGGTTGGTAACGCCCAAAGGAGAAAAATATGTGTTAAACAATGTGACTTGTGGCGATGAGGTTGAAAACAAGCGATCATGAACACGATCTGTTGCACTCATCTAGAACTACGTCCTGCAGCTCCACCAATCAGAACGCTTTAAGGGCTCCCAGATTCAGCTTTCAGCCCAGTGCATGCTAGCGATGCTCGTGACTTGGGGACTCGTCTCCTTTGATGAGGCCAAAAACCGCTTCTGAGGGGAGGACACTAATACTCAGTAACGAGTAAGTACTTGTACTCCCAGATTAAGGAATTTGTAGGATATCATCCATTTGCTGGCTACTTGCCAAATGCCGCTTGTGTATGTCGACCTTAATGGACCGAGGAGATTGGCAATGGTGGCTCAATAGACATAGTTTTTGAGCAGACTGACAGAAAGTACGGCAATGTCCAAGAATTCACAAGTTACGTGAGAGACTATTTTCTTTCAATGAATTCTCCACTCCTCAGCATTGGATAGGGAGTTCAACACATGTTCATCTAACATATGAGGGTGAAGAACCAACATAGCCTAACTCACTTTTGTCAACTTTTCAGGAGGCTCAAAAAACTGCTTCACAGCTTAACCACGTCTCTCTTGGTAATTTTTTTGACACCATTATGTTCCCAAATGACTCTAACAAGTAACTGATAGCTTTTTTTTGGAGAAATTATTGGATAAGTGGAATTACTTGAGATAGGCTACGTTGGGGTAGATTTTTCTACTTAAGCTGTTGTGTTACCTCCTCAACCCCTTCCAAACATGCCCAAGTCAACAAACGAGACAGAACCATCTTAGCTCAAGACCGAGCAATAATAGCCTAAGTCACAGAATTGGGCAGAAAAAGTCAAGCAAGATTTTCTGGTATCATTTACCTTGGTAAAATGACCACAATCTATCCTTTTTCAATATCAATTTGTGCAATGGGTTTATTGACTCCACCAATAATAACTTCCACATGCTCAGAACACAAAAATTACTATAAATAACTCACAATTTCATGGAGGAGGCTGGGCGACCATACCCAATGACAGGGAAAACACTGACTAAGGCACTTTGATTTTCCACTTTGACTTGAGCACTGTTGCCTTGCACGATTTTTCTCCCGTTTCCGTTGGCTAAACTGATTATCTGACCACACCATTGGATCCAGCACACTTTTTTCTATGACCTTATCTCAAAAACGAAAAAAAGTGACTCAGGCTATGTTGGTTCTTCACCCATATCTCAGACTTTAGTGTTGCTAACTACAAATAGTTTTCAACAATTTCATGAAATGTATGATAAAGGGCATCGACTGCTCTGTTATGAAACAAACACAATCTACAGCTGAAGGTGGGTTCACATGAGAATGGGGCATTTGATTGGCCACGCCTCGATGCGTTGAAATATCTGAATTTTTCAAACACGACAGGCTGTCGTCGACGTGTCGTCGACAGCCGACTCCAAAAGTACTCGGGCAGCAGAGGCATGGCCAATCAAATGTCCCAACGCGCCAACCACCCACTTTGAGTATCTCCTAATCAAGATGTGGGCATAGTGAAGTTGGCCTTTATTTCTCCAAATAATGAAATACGCGAAGAACAAAAGTTTCAATCTCTTCAATATGAAAGAATTGCTAGTTCTTATCATCATGACTTGATGAATTTGACACCCTAATTAATAAGTAATTACAGAGTGTCAGACGCTCACGCTGACAAAGTCTCATGTTTCTCCCTGGGAAACCGAATCGTTGCAATTCGACTCCAGAAAAGGAAAATCGACGGCTCCCAGGGAAAACAATTCGTAAGGCTCACGTCGCCAAAAAACACGGCACGTGGAGTCCCCTCTACGGTAAAATTTACTGCGGCCTGATTAGCAGAAATCCCTTTCGCTAATCAGCCGAAAAATTAACGCCCAGGAAAAGATCTACACCCGATCAGCAAGGAGAGGTGGAAGGACTGCAGGAAAAAATACCGAAAATATTCAGCCACAAATATTTCTGAAGACAAGCCCCCAGCTGTGCAACAAAACCATTGTGTACCGCCAGAATCGGGGTTGTGCATCAGCATCTGGAACCTAGTGCTCTACGATCCAAAAGCACCCAGTTCTGCTGCCTTCCACTGAGTGACAGAGAGAGGTATCACTACAGGCTACGTCGGTCCGAGAGAACCAGCCGCCTCCAGGAAAGAAGTGGGTAGCTGCCACGGCAACGCCTCCTGGGACAAGTCTCCAAAGCCTATCGAGACCTGAAGAAAGGATTGCCAGGTCAGTCCTAAGTACCTACTTAGCTTCAGCTTACCCGATCTCGACTTCCGCCGTCGCCATTGCGAACCCGCGCCTTCCTTCGTAATCTCACGACAACACGCAGTCAGGAGGCACATAGGTAGGGATAGACTAAGCTACCACCTAAGGCTTCACTTTCACTTTTATGTTATCAAAATTCAATCCCCTTTTCCAATTGTCAAATAAACCCGTTGCTCATTCAAAAATCCAAACTAGTGTTTTCTCTCAAAAGTCCACGAAGCCCGAAGGTATCAAGTACTTAAGGACAAGCAGATAGTCAAATATTTAGATCCGAAGGCAATAGCCCCGGATTTACCCGATCCCCGGCTAGGTTAGTTGGGAAACATAGCGCCAAGGCAGGACATAGGCAATTTATCGCAAATTCCACCCACGAGTAGGCGCAGAAATAAGTCAGGCCTAACCACTGAAACCGCGGAGGAGGCGAGCCTTACACAGAGTAGTAACTGTTTTTGTACATTTCATGAAATAGTTGGAAACTGCATCAAGTTTTGTCAGCAATCTCCAAGGTTTAGGAGGTAGTGTGTTGAACATCCTAGTGTGTAGAGAAATTTTCAGGACACAGCACCCTGAGAAGGTAGTTTCGTACATGTAAAGTTTACATACTGCGTACCTAGGCCAAGCAAAATCGTTAAGCGTCAAACTAGTTTCTATTCCAGCTGCAAATAACTCCATGACTGAAGGCATTTTCGAAGCATATTCACTTTCTTCCGGCTCATAAATGGTTTTCAGCTGCTGATATGATCTGAAATATGAAAGATTTTTTAAAAAGACTGGCGGGGAAAGTTCCTTTAAGAACAAAACCTCGATAAATTCTGAAGCCTTACTCCGATTTTATAGCAGTCTTGCCAGCGTGCTTCCCTTTGAGCCCAAGTTCGCTGACGGTGAAAACTGACCTTGAAGAATGCTGTGCAAGTTCTTCAGCTTCGCTCATCAAATTGTCTAACATCGTCTCTGGTCAGAAGAAGTAATTTTTGAGAATCTTACTGAGTGAACAACGTCGAGAAATGCATTAAATGGTCGAACCTGCCTGAAGAACTTACGGAGTTGCATTTTATCCGCACTTCCCAGCGCTACTCCACTACTTGCTTTGAGTGTATTGGCGGATGGCCCCTTTAGAATATCTCCCTGGTGAACAAATAAAACTTGCAGCTCAGCTAGGAATAGATGCTAACAATGTCAGCTAATTTCTCAACATAAGGAAGGAAGACTACCTAGTCTTGAGATGTTAAGACACATGAAACTAGTTTACACATCCGTCTGTTGTCTATTCCAAGATGAACACTATTGGTACTTCAGTGTTAGTCACAGAGAAATGTTACCAATAGTAAGAGGGCTAGATTCATGTGTAGAGCACACGCAACTACCGGAACTTCCACGCCGTCCGCGTGGCAACACTGCCAACAGCGGTGGGATGACAGATACCCTTTGCTGTGCCTGTCGGAGTGGAAATGAACACCTGTATCATGTAGTGCAGTAGTGTCCACGAACTCATGGGGGCCGCATCCTGCGTCATGATACGGCCACCAAGCAGATAGCAGGTGCCTTGTCATCCAGCGGCTGGGATGTTTAAAGGGAGAGATTATACCACATGCCAAGTGACCAGGACAAGAAGCCTGACATTGTTGCTGTCAAGCCCGACAGGTCTTGCATTATCCTGGATGTCCAGGTTGTTAATGGCAGCTTGGACATGGAACAGACCTGGCGGGCTAAGATAAGAAAGTATGATAGAGATGATTAACAGCAAGCAGTGTCGGAGCTAAAAGGAGTGGAACCCACAAACATCAGGGTGATGGCTGCGACCTTGTTGTGGCGCGGGAAAAGTGCCACGGAGTTGCACGAGTTGGGCATCTCAGTAGGTGTACTCCGTGGTGTCACCAGACGCGTACTGCTCGGCTCATATTTAAACTGGTGGTCATTTTATATAGGCACTTCCCTTCATCCCTCTCTCCCACCCCCACCTTCCTCATCATCCCTCAACCCTAGGGCTGGCGTTGGGTGAGTCCTGGGCGTCCTCCCCTTTATATTTGATTTATTCATTTATTTTGTTTTATGGCGTCCTCCCTCCGTCAGATAGACCTTTAGTCTTTTAGGGGAGATTTAGGGGGGACAAAAATAGCCGCTACCTGCTGTATTGAATCTTGTCCTCTTACTGTTGGATTGACAATGACAACCAAGGGTCGTCGAAAATATAAGTGATTGGAACCAGCAAAAGAACTTTTACTGTCAAAAAACCCTCCACCTATTTGAATAAAGGAAAAAGTCCATAAATTGTAAGACATAGGGTAAAGGCATCCGTTGTAGGTACTATTACGTTAGGCATCTCTCACAATTTTCTCTTGAAAATATACCTTAAGCAATTTTCCTCTTTTTTCCACTAAAAGTCGTTTAAAGTTTTTTGTAACCCAGAAAGATCTGAAATTATAAATGAAAAACTGGAAGCAAATTTTTTTCATCAGTAGTAGACATTGAATCGCCAGAAATAGAGAGGGATATACACCAGTAGCGGGCATTGAACCACCAGTGGAAGGCAGGGAAATACACCAGTAGTGGGCATTACTAGAAGATTTTAAACAAAATAATCGAAGAGTTAATGCATACAAAACGTAAAACAGTAAGGAAACAAATTTCTAACATGTCGTACAAATGGAGACCATGTGGGGACTGCTTAGTGATAACAGCTGTAAACTTTTTGCAATCTACTGAAACTTTGTGAATTTTCTTGACAGACCACAGAGAGAGTTAAGTGTCAGGTTGCACGAAGTGCCTACTACTGGATAAATGCCTTCTATTGGTACCTTTTCCCCTAGGAGTAGTTTTTGTTGAAAAAATGTTCCCAAAACACCAAAATGGAACTGAGAGTCTGCTAATATGTTTACAAAGTGTTGCAATACAATATTTGTTCAGTATTCTTTAAATTCTTACTATTCTTTAATTAAATTCCCCTAGTCCCCAAGGAATTTTGGAATGATCCCCTAAGAATTAAAAAAAAAAACTCCAACGCCCGGGCTTTTCGTAGGATAATCTCCTTTATGCCACAACAACTAAGGGGCGAAACTGTGGACCTTTTCAAGTGGGGCACCTCATAGGCGATCCACGATACCCCGGAGTTTCCCGATATCGTCGGTACCCATTGCCTCACCGCCCTTTGTTGGGACGAGGGGCCGGCAGAGAGATTCGAACCTGAGAACTCGTAGCGAACCGAGTGAGCGGCCCGTCATTCTCTCTGCCCGAAGTGACCGCGCGTTTAACCGCTCGGACACCCCGATCCCATAAAGAATTGGAGGATGGTCCTCAACGATTAGGATGGTCCCCTATGAATTGGGAGGGTAGTCTCCAAGGAATTTTGGAATGATCCCCTATGAATTGGAGGATGGTCCGCAACGATTAGGATGGTCCCTTATGAATTGGGAGGTTAGTCCCCAAGGAATTTGGGAACGGTCCCCTATGAATTGTAGGATGGTCCCCAACGAATTGGATGTTGGGGCGGTCCCCTATGATTCGGGAGGGTGGTCCCCAAGGAATTTGGGAATGGTCCCCTATGAATTGTAGGATGGTCCCCAACGAATTGGATGTTGGGGCGGTCGCCTATGATTCGGGAGGGTGGTCCCCAAGGAATTTGGGAATGGTCCCCTATGAATTGGAGGATGGTCCCCTATGAATTGGAGGATGGTCAACTTACTGATTGAATGGTGGTAATGAGGAATGGGTTTCCCATTACTCTTCCTGTAATGGGTAATTGGAAGGACCCATTACTTTCCCAACTACGAGTGATGGGGAATTGGAAAAACCATTACCATTACAAGGAATTGGAAAAAGTAATTGAAAATTCCATTCCCATTACAGGGATGGGTGATGGTAATGGCAATTACTTCGTTCCTAAAGTAATTGGAATTGGTAATGGGAATTGGAATTCTTATTTTAACAGCTCTGCCCGAAAGGATGGGGTTCATCAGACCCCAGTTAGTAGCAGTGACTGAGGTCAACATGTTAGTGAAGGAGGTTTAAGACCGAAGAATTACCTACTACGTCAGAGGAAGTGTATGTCAGTATGAACTGATCCTCATTCAACAACGTAATGAGTGGCTCAGAGTACAATCAATTGAAGAAATCTTGATCCTCCCATTGGAAGAGAGGAAAGAATCAAATCCAGCGTGGACTGTTGTGTCTCTTTAATTTACTCAGTTCGTCTACTCACATCAGACTTCTGTTCGGCCACAATAGCCTGTGATGATTCCAACTCTGTTCCGGTGGTATCTTGAACTTTGCGTATCGATGCTGTTGGTGAGGGATCCTTGATGGTACTAACTGAAGGCTGCGGCACAGCTGTGGCTGAAGACATTACTGAAGGAATTTCCCCTTCTTCGATTGTAGGAGACTTAGTTTCTGAAAAATTTATTGGAATTTAAGACTGGAAATGATGCTTTTGGGATCATTGTCTGGTACTTTCTGGTATGAGTTCACAGCGGCGCTAATTTTATGAAGGGAAAAGATTTGCCAGAAAGGAATGATTTGGAATTGGGCGCCTAGCCTGAACAAATCGCACTCTAGCGTTTTTTTTTAAATTTATTTATTTCTATTTGGGTACCTACAGAACGTTTTAAATAGGTACCTACATAACATAAATAGGAAAAGTTAATATTCCCATATGAGCTGCATTAGCTCGTGTTGGGAAATGAGTTGTTGTAAGCTCCTGATTCACTTATTACTGTAAATACTATTTATGTTCTAATCCATTTATGCAATAGAAAGTAAAATAACATACACTTCTCTATAGTTTATTAACCCATTCAACCCCGATGACATTATATGATGCCAGGGCGGAATTTCGGTCAGCCCGGTGACAGCATATGATGCCATGGCTCACAGGTTACCTCTATCTCTTCAAAAATGTTGGCTGAGGCCTGGGAAGGTCATATAACCTTGGCCTGGCAGTTTTCCCGTTAGCACCCTTTGCTCGACCTAGATAACACGATGGATTGTGGAAATCAGCTGTTTTGCGCCTTTACCAGCCTCCTGTTGCATGGCCCCTCCAGTTCTCCCATTCCTCAGCATGGGCCATGGGGTGGGAGCGCGTTTCAGGCTCAGGGTTGAATGGGTTAAGATAGATATTTTTTAAAGTAAAAATTTTTGTTTTCTTGGTCAACAATAGTTTTTTCTTTTCTTCATGATTTAACTTATTAAAACATATTATACCTTTATATATATATAATTCAGTTGTGCTAATGGAGTTCGGTAGAGAGGTAAATTTGTTACACATGACTCCTTAGATCTCGTATAAAGTTAATGATCAGGAGGTGCGAAAGCATTTTCTCGCAGCATATGCGATATGCAACTAACGTCCATCATAAGTACAAGAAAATGGCAATATTTTCATCTTTCTGAAGAGCGGCAGAGAAGGCGCTCGGTATCCAGAATGAGTCATTATACGGGTACCTAATAGTTTTTTGTGTTATATTTATGGTCCTGTAAGCTGTGGGATATCCACCACTCCAGGCTGGAAGGCAATAGAGCAATATAGATGAGACTAGTGCATCATAAATCATCCGTAGGCCGTTCGTGTCAACTATAACTCTTAATTTGGCAAAGACGTATATTAACTTTCTCAATTTATTATTTGTTTCCTTTATTTGCCGATCCCATTTTAACTTTTCATCAATGAAAATTCCCAAATATTTCGCATTTTGCACTTTTTCCGCACTGTGTACACTGATTATAGTCTTTGAACTCTGGATTGTGTAATCTCAAAGTATTTTGGGCTGGCTGCGTTTTCGACATCAATGAAAAGGTAATAACGTTTTTTTTATATTTAACGTTAATTTGTTGTCTATCAACCAGGAATTAATGACTTGGAGGCTCTTTTCCGCCAGACAGAATGATTCGCTCCATGATTGCGTTGAGGTATACAAACATTTCCATTGAAGGCTGCTGTATAGCTGTGACTGAAGAAATTTCCCCTTCTTCGACTGTAGGAGACCTAGTTTTTGAAAGATTTATTGCGATTTAAGACTGGAAAACGATGCCTTAAATTCCAAACCCTAAACAAACCCCTAACTACCAAAAAGAATAATTAAGAAATGTTGCCAATTTGACAAAAATTACTTTATGAGTTGATTTTTCACTCATTAGGACCCCCACAAATAGTTTTTTGTAGACACTAGAATGCTGGGAGATTTGAGGCCCTTTCCAACGGTACCCTTATTTTTACATTTTCAACGTAAATTAAGGTAGTTATGGTAATTTTAGAAATACAAGGTAGAAAACACGAAAAATTTTACAATTCAAAAAACTTGTAAAAACAAGGGGTTGAAACAAAATTGCTAGGAGACATTTTCTTAGAATCGACTCCCGAAGTTGTCCTGTCCTTAACAGAGGACACCCTGTATATGACAATAAAAAATATCTGCCGGCTGGTATTCTAAAATAAGGTGAGCAAGGAATACCTATGGTGGGTTGAGTCATCGACGTAACGTCTCCCGAAGGTCCCTCCTCTAGTTGCTCTTCTAGATAAGCTTCTTCTCCAGTCGATGGCAACTCACTTTCCATCTCAGATTGACTCACCATTTCACTGTCGGTCCTTGAGAGAGTGAGAAAAAAAACCTTTCAATACTCACAAAAACAATATTGATGAACGTCAAGTAGTAGGTAAGTAGTAGGAACGTCTATCAGACTCGGATGTGGAATACCAAGTAATCAAGTGTATTACGAACAATGTAATTGATTGGCACTTACGCGGTATTATCTCCCATTTTGGCGATCTCTGCTGCAACAGGTACAAACTACAAGTTTTGAAGAAATTACGATTGATATTCTCGAATGGACGTTTTGTTATCGCTATGACGACGTATTTTCTAAAGTTACGATGGAATTTCTAGGGTGTCACTCCATCACCACATAACGTCAATTTAGCTAGTTTTCAGGGGGGCGAAAAAAGTAGAGACCAATGATTTGCTGCTTTCCTAAACAACCAACTCCAGTTTTTTAGTCCTTTTTATTTCCTAAATACCTGTCTTCACCATCCGGGAGATACATTTCCCCAGAAAGTTCAAAAGAAAGAATATCGTGACGTTAAACGTTTAAACAGTTGAGTAAATTTACAGAAATGTCCGTTATGTACTCGATGAAAGTTTCAAGGAAGTATCAGAGTTGGTCAAGAAATCAGAAAAATTGAATAATAGCGCTAAATACCATAAAAACCCCACCTGAGAACAACTGCACTCCTTCAGCCGCACCGACGAGGAGGGAAACACTGTGACCGGCTGACGTTATGTGGTGAATATGACAGGCTGACGTTACTTGGTGATCGCTCTAACGCGATTTACGCATTCTGTAACGGACTTAAGGTCGAACATAGTTGATTAATCGGTGCGCCGCAAGAAGGGACGGCTATTATGATTAAAACCTCATTTTCCATAAAAATGACGTTATGTGGTGATGGAGTGACACCCTCGATTTGTGGTTGTGATTGGAGAATATTACATTTTTGAAATCATGAAAGATGAACTGCTATAAGCCCGATTTTATCGCGGTGATATCTCATGTTACTTATCTAAGTCTCTCACGATCAAGACATCATGAAAAACGTTCCTACATGAAAGCGTTTGATTTCGATGAAGTTTTTCAAGATAAATTCTACATACTGTAGCAGTTCCGCGAACTGCTAGGCAGAATAGGCCTGAGGAGGCGCCGCTACTCTCCTAGACTGGGAACGAGCTCGGCATTCAGTCACTTTCCTGCCTTGCTCCTGGTAAGTGATCTCTCCACACATTTTATTATTATTATTTTGCGGTTTCCCTTGATACCCAAAATCCATTCTAATTTCATTTCGGACCTTATATACGATTAAAGAGTTAATCGATATAAACCACACTCCGTTTTGTAATTGAACCATACCCAATTCATATCTATATTATAATTATTTGATTAATAAAATAAAATTATATTTTGAATCATTGGGTAGAAATACGAGCTGGTTATTCCATCAGAATATTTCCAACTCTATTTCAATACCTTAAAACGTAAACCATCAATTTTTGACATTTTCATGTCTTTCATATGGCACATAAAAAAAAATCGTCGAGAAATTTGATGCGACGAAATTTGTTGCAACGAAATTTGCTAACGAAATTTGCTAACGAAATTTGTCCCAAGTCGCCACAATGATGATTATGACCATCAGAAGTGAAGTTGTTAGGTAGGTAGGTACTTTACAGTTTGATATTACCAGATCAGCTGAGTCGAAAATTGAGCTCCCAGATCAGCTGAGTCGAAAATCGAGCTCCCAGATCAGCTGAGTCGAAAATCGAGCTCCCAGATCAGCTGAGTCGAAAATCGAGCTCCCAGATCAGCATGAAACTGTTTCAATGTGTTGCAGACTCGTATGCAAGCGTTTCAAATTTTGAGACTGTTCTATCTGAAACACCACAATATTTTTTTAATTTTCAAGGAAAGCGAAGCTGTAACAATAATTTTTAGCATGGACTTTTTGGATTTTTTCAAATATAATATTTTTCGTGCGTCCTACTTCATCTACTGATTTTGCAGCAATGCTTCAGTACGTTCCTGGTTTTCCATACTGTTTGGCGGGTCTTTTCTGATTGATGTCAATTTCATTTTGGTATTAACTTGAATTTCCAATAGGGCAGGCAATGGATGAAACGATTCCCGTGATAATGGTATAATCAGATTTGAATTTTCTTGGACAATAAGGAAATTATGACCATTTTAGTGCGGCAAGGTCGAAAATTTGAAGAAAAAAAAATTCTCGGTAACAAATCTAAAAATTTTCGATTTTCTGAAGAAAAGAACGATTGCATACGAGTCTGCAACACAATGGTACATTTTTAGGTCAGTATATCAATTATGCATAAATTTAGGGCTTTTCTACGAATGGTAAACGATTTTTCTGTGAACACGAATGACGTGGAAGGTGGTTTGTTGAAAGTAGGAATCATTGAAAAATATTGCATAGAGAAGGAATGCTGGCGGCGCTGTGTTGAGAAGGAATACGAGTGACATTGCATAGAGAAGTATATTGCTGGCGGCGCTCCCAACCCCCCCGCCTGGTAACTCACCCCCCCGCCATCCACCACACGACATAGAGATGGGCAAAACGGTTAAATTTGCGTATTAGGTTCCAACATTACTGCACTGGGTGGGTAATAGGTTCCAATAACCTGTTATTTATTAATAGGTTATTTCAGGGACCTTCTCAGCTCATTCCGACATACCATTCTAAGGTATCGTCTTCTACTTTTCGTTCCCAACCTACGTTGTCATGTTATATTGCTATTCAATTCAAAAGTATCCTGCCTAAGTATACCTTCTATCAAGTTATTTCCGACACATGAATGAATGAATGAATGAATAAACGTGTGTATTTGTACGAATTTTACCAAAATTACACAATAAATGATAATTATTAATAAAATCACGTTGTACAGTTAGGCTTAATGAAGCCGTCAACTGGGTTGGCAATTAGGTAGGTACCTTTTTAACTTTAGGTACATTTATTTACTTATTATTTATATTTATATTTTCACATTTTACACTACTTTATGTTTACAGAACAATACTCGACAACTGACTACCACAAACAACAATACTGTCACAACTATTAGGTATCTATATTATCACATTTTACTTCTAACATAGTAACATACATATTAATGTTTGTTAACTATGTATGGTTATTATGTATGGTAACTTTAGTTTAGGAAAACCCGCCTACCATGGTAACAGGGCCAAGATACAAATTTTTATTCATTTTCTATTGCCTCACTTATTTTTTGCTTAAATTAATAGTTAAATTCCTGTATTAGTTCATATCTATATGCCCATGCTTGCCTGCAGAACCCTACCAGCGCAGTGATATTCTTTAGTTCCTTGAGCATCCTGATACACTCCGCTCTTGAGAAAAAACTTTTACCGAGCCAATATTTCCTTAGTTCCAGCAGAATAGAACACCTCCCCAGAAAGTGGAGAGCGTCCTCTCTCTCTTGGGAGTTGCACAGGGAGCATTTCCACCTTTCCTCTGAGCGGGCTGGGGCAAAATTCAGTAGAATCTGTCCCGACCTCAATTTGAATATCCATCGGAGTCGATTCATGTTGTTCACCTTCAGACATTCAGGTAGTGCACCAAGTGACTATTTCACCGAGTGATTATTTCCGACACATTTACGTGTTACAACACAGAGGCTCCCTCTCACCCAACAGTAACTTACCTAACGCTTTTTCTTAACGTTTTTTCCGTTTATGTGCCAAAGTAAAAACATAAAATGTCAAAAACTCCGTGAAAGTGAAAACAGTAGCACTTTAAGCGGAGTAAAAAAAGGGCTAAGAGGGAAAAGTTGGTTTCGCACTTTACACTTTATAAACAAAATTAAAGGAGTGGAACCGGCACGTAACCGAATATTTTGAAAGCCTTCAGAACCCACCTTGAAGTATGTACTACCCTACTAGGTCCAGTAGATGAGTTTACTGATCCATCATGAAGTAAGTAACTAGTTCTAACCTCGCCAATTGAGAAAAACACAGGATAAACATGAAGTTGAACATTACAAATAACTTTTTTTATTAAGAATTTGCAATAACTCGAATTGTTAGACACAAATTATGAATATCACCTATTGCACTTCAATATAGGGTAACCTATCGCTGTACTTGCTGAAGGTTCTTAAGATACAGATCACAGAATGAGTACATATGGATTGCAATGAGAATGTATGCAGGGTCACTGGAATTGTGAGGTGTATGCGCCCAGAGAAATTTCCACTTAGAATTCCGCAGTGAACGGGTAGTGTTGATGGTCAGAAATACTGCAAAAGAAAAAAATGTATCTTTGTCTTTGCTGTCTCTTCAGTACACACTACAACTTAGTTCTTTACACGTTTAATAAATTAAAACCGAAATAATTGTATTTGGCACTGATTTGGGATCAAGTCGTAGCAAGGATCATCAAGTGACGTTAAGTAACTGCTCGTTCTACTGCAGCTAGAGGTGAAAGTATCCAAACAAAAGCTACTACATCTTACACGTCGGGGCGG
This sequence comes from Apolygus lucorum, assembly GCA_009739505.2. Lineage (NCBI taxonomy): Eukaryota > Metazoa > Arthropoda > Insecta > Hemiptera > Miridae > Apolygus > Apolygus lucorum. Next base: position 38,681,213 of record CM019169.2, read on the forward strand.
CATACAGTTCTGTGAGTAGGTATGTGTAAAAAATCGAAAAAACGAACGTCTATTAGTATTGGAAAGAAGTGCAAGAACCTATCCCCAGATAGTCTTTGAGCACGTTTAAATAGGTTTCCTGACCTCACAAGCCTCGTACGGACCACCAAAGGGCAAGTTCCGCAATCATTTATGTTAATAACTAATTTCACCGAAAACGCTAACAAGTTGGGTCTTATTGCTCTTCATGACGAGTCACGGCATAAGTATGTGCTTTATTCACGTTTTTTAATAATTTTTGAAGTATGAATTTACCCTAAGCACTCGGTAAAATCGTCACAATAATAATTCCCAATTTTTCTTCTTAAACCTTAACATTAAATAGTGAATTTCTCAAAAAGAGGAGAAATGAGGAATTAGAGCATTTGATGAATGTTATCTGGCACTATTCCTTGACTCAATCCCGTAGGAATTCGCCGCGACTAGCCGCGACTTTTTTTTCTATGAAATTTTCAATACGAATAGAAAGCTTTTTGAAAAATTAAAGTCGCGGGAAAGTGTGGAGAGGAAAAAAACCACATCCTCGCATTTTTCATATCAACAGAATAGAACAGAAAAGATTATGAAGTCATCAACCAGTATCTGATTAGGGATAACTTCATTGACACGACCACCATCCACAAAACTGATACCTAATGCTGTACCAAGCACATCTAACGCTGTGGAACTGAGTTGTGGAAGCGCTCTCTCCAACATCAGCAGCGCTAATGACAGTGACGATTTAGATTCATCATTCAGTGTAATGCACTTCTAAAGACATCTAGACATCTACATATGTTTCGGTACCTAAACTTTTGTAAAATTGGTGAAATGTTACTTTTGTTTTGAATTTAAAATTTCAATATTTTTGGGTGATTTTCAAACTACAATTTGGAGTTGGAAATTTCAAAAAATTTTACCTTTTCAATTTCCCCTAATTTTTTTAAAACTACCTTCGGGAGTCTAATATAAAGGTGTTCTGACTTGTGAGCATGCATAACCCTTAAGTTGCTCAAAATTATATTTTATAAATTTCATAGGCCATGACAATGAGAGGTGACACACGACAATGAGATTTGAGGTACATATAGATTGATTATGCACATGAATTGATCGATTTATAGATCAACTAGGGTGGTGTCATGTAGGCGTGATACCACAAAAACAACTACGAAAAGGTTTTTTGAGAAAAGTTGAACAGAAAATTTGTTATTAACAAAGGACATAAATTGTCCCGTAGTTTGAGAATCACCCTTTTAATAAACTCCTTCTAATATTATTTATTGAGCAATTTTCTTTCCTTAAAATATGAAGTAGGATGAAATCCATGAGAGCAACTTTCTCTAACAGAACTCTCCACAAATTGATTTTTGATCACTTGATCCATAAACTCACAGTACTGTGCGGCAGTACCATCAGACTAGCAGTGAGGACGAGACGAAGGGAAGAAGAGGAAGTCAACCACACAAGACCCGTCGGCAGCCAATATGAGGTTCATTCAGTTCTGAGCATTTAGGGAAAAAGCCAACTTACACTCGTCCACCAGCCAAAAGTATTGTACCCACGAGCCACCGCACGTTATTTGTTTAATGAGCCAGTTCCCGTGAGATCACTGAAGGGTGTCCAGCGATTCCCCGAAAAAAAATTCCCTGAGTTTTACAGGGTCAATTTTCGACATTTTCCAGGGTTCTAAATAAATTGAAATATAAATAAACGTGATCATAATTTCTAAAAATTCAGGTTTTAACGGACATTTTCAAATGAAAATGCAATAGAAATGAAAAAAACAGCGCTCGTACAGTTTCTTCGATTCTACAACCCGATTGTAAAGATGATCGATGCGTAGTAGCTAATTTCAAAACATCAATCCGTAAGCAACTATCAGTCCGGGGCGATGATTTTCATCTACACTCCAATCCGCTGAATCCCAAAAATTTCATCGAAATGGGATGGAAACTGTAGAAGTGGGTGAATGAGTCAGAGGGTGATTATCTTCATAGGGGACCATCTGCAACCCACTTCGCTCAGTTTCTGAATATTTAACCGAAATCGCAGGAAAACTTCGAATAATTTTTCCCGTTACAAGGAATTCATCACAGACACAACGGAGACATCGAATCTTAGATGAAGTCGAGAAAGAAAGTTGAAATCGTCAAAACTTGTTGGTTTACTCGAGAGAAATTACCACTTCAAAGGCTTAATTTCACCTTTGATTGTTCGAAAAAGTCGAAATGGAACGTTGAAATCGTCAAAGTCGAATCGAACGTTGAAATCGTCAAAACTTGTTGGTTTACAACTTGTTCGCCACGCCATTTGGAGCGCTAGTGAATGGCCACAGGTTATGCCATATTTTTCCGCGATTTCCAATCTATTATTGTTATTTCCACGGAATAACATTACTACCTACTTAGTCAAATTGGCATGTGTGAGTATTTTTCCGTACTAAAACTTTTCCTCCTGCCGGAACTTCCCACAAAAAGGTTTGGCGCTGGGGCTTTATCCAGGGTTTTTAGGGAAAAAAATGAAATTCTCCGAGTTTTCCAGTAGAGTAAAATTCCCTGAGTATTCCCGGATTTCCAGGTCGCTGGACACCCTGCAATTCTCATCATTATCACGTATCAATTCCCTCTTAGAAAGTCATAATCCTCACTTACAACAATAATAAATTGTCCACGGAGAATGCTGTGGTGCTCTCTTACATAGGGATGTGAGGATTTTTGACTGGCTATGTAGTTTTTAGCGAATTTTCAAAGAAAATGAAGCTATTGCAATGGCCTAAAAATTTTTAGAATCGACTTTTTCGAAAAATTTTTACACTGAAATCCGTTTTGGAACATTCTGAAACGATCCCTAAAGTTTTTCCAAAAATCATATGTATATGTATATGTGTCATTCCGGACGATAACTTGAGTAATTGTTTAGACATTTTTTTTTAGTTTTTGCCAAAATGTTTGTAACAACAAACCGTAGGTCAAGTTCGTTAACCAGCAATTTTGGACAATCCAAAGTGATCCAAAACTCAAAAAAACTCCAAAAAAGGGGTTTTCCCGTTTTTTGAGGTTTTTACATTGAAAATCATGGTAATTTATGGTATATTCGGATTCAGCACAAAATTTCTGATATGAATGCTTTTTTCAAAAATGAAAATTGTCCAAAATTAAGAAAAGTTTGTAGCTATATATATATATAATGAATACGTGCGTATATTTGTTGTAACCAGAAATGCAGTAGCCGTGTGGGTACTCTATGAGTTCGTAGAGACGAGTAGAACATGAATATGGACTCCTAAGACCTTCAAAGCATACCCAGCAATAATTTGCAGCGTGTTATTAGCGAATTTTCAAAGAAAATGAAGCTATTGCAATGGCCTCAAAATTTTTAGAATCGAATTTTTCGAAAAATTTTCACACTGAAATCCGTTTTGGAACATTCTGAAACGATCCCTGAAGTTTTTCCAAAAATCATATGTATATATATATATATGTGTCATTCCGGACAATAACTTGAGTAATTGTTTAAAAATTTTTTTTTAGTTTTTGCCAAAATGTTTGTAACAACAAACCATAGGTCAAGTTCGTTAACCAGCAATTTTGGACAATCCAAAGTGGTCCAAAATTCAAAAAAACTCCAAAAAAATGGGTTTTTCCCGTTTTTTGAGGTTTTTACATTGAAAATCATGGTAATTTATGGTATATTCGGATTCAGCACAAAATTTCTGATATGAATGCTTTTTTCAAAAATGAAAATTGTCCAAAATTAAGAAAAGTTTGTAGCTATATATATATATATAATGAATACGTGCGTATATTTGTTGTAACCAGAAATGCAGTAGCCGTGTGGGTACTCTATGAGTTCGTAGAGACGACTAGAACATGAATATGGACTCCTAAGACCTTCAAAGCATACCCAGCAATAATTTGCAGCGTGTTATTAGCGAATTTTCAAAGAAAATGAAGCTATTGCAATGGCCTCAAAATTTTTAGAATCGACTTTTTCGAAAAATTTTCACACTGAAATCCGTTTTGGAACATTCTGAAACGATCCCTGAAGTTTTTCCAAAAATCATATGTATATATATATATATGTGTCATTCCGGACAATAACTTGAGTAATTGTTTAAAAATTTTCTTTTAGTTTTTGCCAAAATGTTTGTAACAACAAACCATAGGTCAAGTTCGTTAACCAGCAATTTTGGACAATCCAAAGTGGTCCAAAATTCAAAAAAACTCCAAAAAAAATGGGTTTTTCCCGTTTTTTTTTTTTTTTACCGTGTTTTTTTGTTTTACCGTGTTTTTTACCGTAAAAAACACGGTAAAAAAAAAAAAAAAAAAAAAAAAAGAGCTCGTTCAAATATTTAATCGACAACTGCCACCGATAGAAACGTTTAAAACCGAGTGTATTATTGAAAATCGCACGATTTTTTCGTACATATCGCGAATGTATTTAAATGTTATTACATTAATTACTTAGATGCAGCAGGTAACGCACCAAGGAGAAAAATATGTGATAAACAAGGTGACTTGTTGTGTGAGGTTGGGAACAAGTGATCATGAACGCGATCTGTCGCACTCATCTTTAACTACGTCCAGGAGCTTCCCCAATCAGAACGCTTCTCGGGCTCCCAGATTCAGCTTTCAGCCCAGTGATTTCACGTCTTCCGGGACGTCGATTATTGGTGTAAAAGCATGTAAAAAATATATATACATATATATAAACCAAGATTCGAAAAAAAAAAACTTTCCACAACAAATTGCAACACCATTGGTCCTTTACTTTACCACACCTTAAACTGAATGATTTCTTTGAAAATTCGCTCATTAATTCATGCTGCATGAATGGACTTTTTTATATTATTCCTTAAAGTATTGGAGGAGGGGGGGGGGATAAACTGACCTCAACAGCCCAAATCAGCGGCAGCGGCCTGAGAGAGCCGTGTTTTGATGATATAACAATTTCGGCCTGCCAACGTAAAAGTAGCAATAAGAAAATAAGCATCTATACTGACATCGAAGCAAGCATAAAAGCCCTTTAAAATCCCATCACCACCTCAGAACTGGTGTGGGAACCAAAAAAGTCTATAAATAATCTGTTTCTTGGAAATAACAAAATTTCCATAAAATGGATACCCGGGCATACCAACCAGGTTGGAAACGAACAAGCCGATTTTTTGGCAAAAGAGGGTTCGAAAAAAGGGTTTATAGGACCCTCGCCAGCAATTGGCATTTCAAAAAACGCCTGCAAAGAAAAGGTCAAAAAATGGGAAGCTCAAGATCTTAATATACTCTGGTCCAAAGAAACTGATAGATACAGACAGACCAGAATGCTTATCACCTCATACGATCCTAAACAAGCCCTATGGCTAACTTCCAAAAGTCGAAACACCATCAGACTAATGATAGGCATTCTAACTGTACATTATGACTTCCGTAGAATGCTAAACATCATGGACAACAGAATTTCACCAATGTGTTCTTGCGAACAAGAAGCTGACTCCGCTGAGCACTTTTTATGTAGATGCGACCGCTTCTGGAGGTCCAGAACGGAAGCATTCGGTCACCACATCGTGGAACGTGCATCCCTACGAGAAATTTTCTTGAAAAGATAAAAAAATTCGCAGATCTCAGCGGAAGATTTATTGACTCCAATACTGGGTAGCCGGCTGTATCCTCTTTTTTAAATAAAGGGGCCTCGCAAGAGGGAGAGTATAAGCCACCAGAGCCTGAAACTCCCTTCCAATGGCAACCCCGGGCTGTGAGTGAGCCAACGTAAAAATTACCTTCCCTCGACCGGGTCTCAATCTCCAGACCTTTCAACTATACAATCCTGAGTCGAGCTTGCTACAACTTGAATTGTAATTGAACGGACAGAGGTGCAGAGAGATAGCTGATCACAAGAATTCTAGAGTTAGACACGCTTTCTCTAGATATTTATCCTGACGTAAGTAGATCCACAGTGTTTCGGTCAAACGTAATTACAAATTTTTGTCACGCTAAAAACGACAAATGGTTTTCACCATGGACAAAAATTTGTTTGCACTAAACCTTCCCGCTCGACCTCCGATCTGTTACAGCAACAGCTCCCAAGCCGAGTTCCAAAGCTATAGGCTAATTTATAAGCCATAGTTATAAGCTGTTCCAAATTTCATTCAAACAACAAGCAAACAACTTACTCTTTCAGTGCGACCATCCGGCCGTTGACTCCTTTGTCGAGACCATCCAAAGCCTTCATGTCGTCATCGGACAGAGTGAAATCAAAAACTTCAATGTTGCTCTGAATTCGAGACTTGTTGGTAGATTTTGGGATGACGATGACTCCCCTCTGAATCTGAAATTATAATGTAATATAAAACAGGAGGAAGAACCCGGAAAACCGTAATTTTACGAGTACAAGAAACATCACTAACTCAATAGAAACTGTTAATTAATTTTTTGTAATTTCATGATATTTCAAAACTGCTGCATTAATTTTCAAATTGCAATTTAATTTTGGTCACTCTGGTACACAGAGTACTGGAGACAAGTTAACAGAGGAGAAAGCTTTGAGGCTGCCTCCGTAGCGCCATCTACATTCAGCTAAAGAACTACTACGGAAACTGAAGTGGTTGTGATGGGGGTGGGGAGGCCACACTCTCTTCATGCCACTTCTTTCCAAGTCCTTTCGAATGACCAGAAATTGACAACTTTTCATTTCATCGTCATTTAGAATTGTAAGAATTACTAAGAAAAACCAATCGAGGCGAAAGGTTTTTTCCATGTTGCCCCTACAATTGTTGTCCCTATTGCCAGTAGTTAAAATGTTCAATTGACTGCCACCCATAGAAACGTTTGAAACCCAGTGTATTATCGAAAATCGCTCGATTTTTTCATACAGATCGAGAATATAACTAACTGTTATCAAACTAACTACTTAGATGCGGCCGGTAACGACCCAAGGAGAAAACGTCTGCCAAGTGGGTGTGGCACATGGCTTCCTCGTATCCGATGTTCCGATGCATAGTAGTTAATCTCAAAACACCAATCTCCAAGTACCTTTCACTACCCTCATAGGGGACCATCTACTCGCTAATCTGGACAATGCAAGAAAATTTCATCAAATTCGGATGAAAAATGTAAATGTTACGGCTGTTACAAGGATTTTACGTATGCGCATGCGCAGAGGCTACTGTCAATTTTAAGGCCTTGAATTTCATTGGGGACCATCTACAACCTAATCCGCGTAGTCCCTGAAAATTTCATCGAAATCGGGTAGAAAATGAGGAAGTTATGGCTGTTAAGGCCATATCACACGAGCGATTTTTCAGCTTTTTTCCGCAGAAAAATCGCTGGAACGTGAAGAGGAAGAAGTACAGTGATTCAAGTATCCATGCAAGGGAAGAAGTACAGTGTTTCAAGTATCCATGCAGCGGGTTTTTAATTCCACTTCCCCACCCCCCCATAGCACAGCCTGCACCCTGGTGGAGCGATTTTTCTAGCTTTGGAATATTTAGAACGCGTTCTAATTTTTCTAGTCCGCCATTTTGTGCGGGAAAAAAAGCTGGAAGGAAACCATTCGAAGGTTCTCCATCGATAAGTAATTTGTGGTTGTAGCATTCCTTGATCTACTAGTCGACGTCTGTTCAGTTTTCTGCAGTTTTCCGAGAGAAAAATTAATCAGTTCTTCGTTCATTTTTAAACGTCCAACAAGTATGCCGCCGAAGGATATAGTGAATAGGTGGACAACAAGTGAAACTTCGCTTCTAAAACGTTGCTTCAAAATTCCACACTACTATAACCTGATCCAAAACTTGTAGTCAGTGAAAATCGCTGGCCGCCAGAATGCGCTCTATTCACAGTTTTCTGCGGTTATTCTTCTTCAACTTCGCCTAACTTATTCTAACTTCCTCTTCACGTTCCAGCGATTTTCCAGCGGAAAAAAGCCAAAAAATCGCTCGTGTGATATGGCCTTTACAAGGAAATTCACGTTTGCGCATGCGCAGCGGCTACTATCCGTCTTAACCCATTTCCGCCGACTGTGACATACATGTAACACAGTAAGAGGCTTCTTGCAGTTAGGTTTACGGCCACCCTAATTTTCCGACTCGTTTGAATTACGCTTTGTTATCAAGGAGAAGTGCCTTACTACGGATTTTCACCGAAATTTTAGTCCCCGCGTCAATTTTGCAGCGTTTACAAGCGTTTGTATTTGACCAAGTGCGCAACGAAGAGAATTTGAGACCCCGCCATGTTGTAAGTACTCTACATCCATTGTTGTGGGTTATTTTGTACCATTGTTGGTAGTAATTCCTTCCTTAGGTTTATAAAAGATGATTCGAGTTTGCTAACCTCAATTTTATGGCATTGTTGCTTTCTGGTTTCACTAGAAATAGTAGTGTGACAAATATGTCACAGTCGTCATACGAAGTTCAAAAATGCGAACTTCATACCATGCATCCCAATTTTTTTCCCTCCGTTATTATTTGTCAGGTAGTTGTTTGCATTTCAGTTTTCAATCATTTTCATCAAAATCTACTCAGTTAAAACTCACGTTCACTCATAATCTTTTCCATTTTTCAGTAACGTCGTGCAACTACTCATATTGTAGCCGTTATTCACTTGGCTACAATATGATTTCCATCCAGGTCTACACCTGGGATCCGCATAATAACTGGAAATTTCATCGAAATCAGATGTGAAATGTAGAAGTTATGGTTGTCACGAGGAATTCACTTTTGCTTATGAGCACTGACTATCAGTTCCGGGGCGATGATTTTCAAAGGGGACCATCAATACCCCATTCCACACACTTGCGTCTCGGTGCACCACCCCGAGGGATTCCGAATGCACTCTGACGGGAGTTTTGTGAATCGGGACTTTGATAACAGTGATAACTGTTTGATTATTAATTTTTGTTGTGTCGTCCGTTTTTGATTTGTGTTGTCCCGTTTCAAATAATTCTGCCTTCCCATTGCTTTATTTCATCCGATTCGTTCTTTGATTTCTTTCTGGCTCGCTGTTCTGTGCAAGTGAAATAAGGGTCACTTATTGCTCGGCATGTCAGAGACACTTTTAGCTCGGCATGAGTCGTAGAATCTCAACTTCAGTCGTAGAATCTCAGTGTCAAGTTACGTGAGTTTAACACCCCGTATAGAAGAGAAAATAGTCAATCGTGCGATAATGTTCACCCTTCTTACATCATGAGTCTACAGTCGAAATTTACTGAATTGATCGAATTTTTAATCAACTAATTTAAATTTTGTGATATTATACTTTGGAGACTACCTAGTAAAATCACTAAAAATAAAGACACTTTTTTTTATATTGCTTGTGTATTTTTATTATTCGTTTTCGTATTCCTACATTCTTCTAACTGTCGCTTTGCAATAATGTTATTGATGCGCGGGAGCAAATAAGGTTTGGTGTAGGTATTTATATTATCTTGTATCCTACAGTACAAGACAGTGGGTTGGATATTTTTGTCTTTAATAATTAGGTCTCTTCTAGCAGGCTCAGTTAGGAAGAGCTCTCTGAATACATTCTATTGATCTGAATCGGTAATATGAAGTGATAATTAGGCTATTACATCTATTTTAGAACGAGGGAAATAAAGAGACGTTGGGGTTACAGAGAAGAAATTTAGACAAACTTGCAGAAATTTCAAAACATTTTGAAAAGAAGGAAATTAATATTTATGTCGTTTTTGCCGTTACTTTCCACCTACTCTCTTTTTGACATCTATTTGAGCCAGAATGAATCTTCGTGATCAAATATTAGGACCGGTATTTGAGACCTTGAGTTGGGCTTTTTTTTCTCTACCATTGATAAAATAATGATTGGACTAGGAAATAATCCATTCTTTCGGTGCCTCATGGGAAAAATTTATTCACCTTATTGTAATCACTGCCACAATATTCAAGGGGTAGATGATGTGAACGAAACATTCCCCACAACGGAGAGTATTGCTTGTAGATGATAGAAACCATCCTGAGCCATCTCAAAATCAATTTCGATTGTACCGTAATGGAAAAGCTATATCAGTTTGCTAAGGATTACCAATTGTCATTCCGACCCCTATCACTCTCAACCTCTTAAACATTTACACACATCTCATTCCTTTACTCACACCTAGTAATTCCCGCAAATCACAAAAGATTATGATTGATTTTTCTATCACATCGTAAATAATACAGAAGTTATAACTTCTGTATTATTTACGATGTGATAGAAAAATCAATCATAATCAATCATAGTTGATAAATCAACTTTGACTTTCGCAACATCATCCACTACTTCACCAAAGTAATCATTGAATGTCTGGAATGGCTCCTCCAAAGATATTAAAACTAGAAGAGTTTGAGTTGAGGAAAACTTCCTCGCAGTCCCGCAAGAGTGCATTCGGAATCCCTCAGGGCGGTGCACCGAGACGCAAGTCATTCCACACAATCTCTGAAAATTTCATCGAAATCAGATGGGAAATGTTTTTAATCGTACCATACTAAATAGTGGGCAAATTCATCAGTGATCTATAACTAGAGGAGCCTTTCTGTTACCTACAATTATTCTGAGTGATAATGAAATAATATAATACTTATCATGTTCCTTATATTTGATTTGAATTTATATGAAAATTGAATTACGAACTTCTAATATGATTTTTTAAAAATTGTCGGCATTTATTTGAAAAAATTGTTTCATTGACTTATTATGTTCCTTTCAATCGCCTTCATTTATTCTAATTTTCAGGAAAAATTTCAAAATTTATTTGATTTAGAAAATTCTGATTCCATAACATTACTTGATTTAGCTGAATAATTTAATTACAGTATCTGATTGATCTCTGATTTGTACTTTATTGATCTCTAATTCGTTGTTCGATTGTGTTTGAATAATAAAGTCATATTTTGTTCCGTAAAACATCAATAATTTATCTACCAAGATTTTCACTGCTTGTGAAAAAGTTCACTGAAATGTATGTCTGGTGACGACTGTGACATATATGTCACAGTAGATTCTCCCACTCCTAGGACCCATATAATTTTTTTGACATTTTTCTCAACTCAAGAGGGCCTAGTTAAACAAAACTAAGTAAGAAAATTTTGAATGTTCCAATTTTTTTTATTCTCGGCGGAAATGGGTTAAGGTGGTGATTTTCATAGGGGACCATCTAAATACTAATCTGTAGCATCCCTGAAAATTTCATTGAAATCGGATGGAAAATGTAGAAGTTATGGCTGTTACAAGGAATTCACGCTTGCGCATGCGCAGTCGCTTCTATCAGTCCGAGGGTGATGATTTTCATAAGGGACCATCGACACACCAACCCGCACAATCCCTGAAAATTTCATAGAAATCGGACAATAACTTCGTATAGTTATGCCCGTTACAAGGAATTCATGACAGACACACAGACAGACAGACATGGAACCAAAATTGTTCAGGAAGGTCTAAAACGCAAAACGCGATTGAAAATTTTGATTTCGGAGAACTTTTGGTTTATTATTTCTAATAATAAGCCTATGTGATCGTATCGCAAAAAATTTTTATAACCCCCCCTCAAACTTTGTCACTTTACGTTTCAAGGTGCGTAGAATCCAAATTTGCAATGTCCGTCCGCCGTTCGCCGTCCGGGCCATAAAAGGCCTTAGAATCGGTCTAAAAACCCCGTTCTTTCGCACATAGACTCCATTTGGGGTCTAGTTGGTCCTAACGTCGAACTATTCCGATCGCTTAATTCGTATAGAAGTTATGGGCAAATAACCGGCCAAAAAAGAGGTTTTTGCTTAAATATGCGTGGGGTGACATTTTCCAAGTATTTTTCTTCATGTTGGATGGTTGGTGGCTTTATAGACGATTAAATAGAAAAATAATAAACCATTAAAATAATAAACGTACGATAAATCAGAAACACGAGTGTGAATCGCAAAAGAGGTCTAATCTCCGGATGGTTGGTGGCTTTATAGACGATTATATAGAAAAATAATAAACCATTAAAATAATAATAATGAAATAATAAACCATAAAAATAATAAACATGCGATAAATCAGAAACACGAGTGTGAGGCCTAATCTCCGTTCAAATTAAAGCTGACCGAAATGCCATCGATGTTTGGATGGTTGGTGGCTTTATAGACGATTATATAGAAAAATAATAAACCGTTGTGTAATAATTTGCAGCGTTTTTTTTTCGTCCTTGAAAGGTGAAAACAAAGCTTCCGCTACTTGGTAGACTCGGAAGCAAAAGGGCCTGAGATAGAAAAATATAGAACCCAAACCAAAATTGGCACAGATGTAGGGGGGGGGGGGTATCCTTATTAACATACTAAAAGTCCTGGATGGTGGGGCACGATCTCGAGGGGGGGGGGGGTCCCTAAAGGTCCCATTTTGGGGTTTTTCGTGAATATCGAAAACGGTGCATTTCTCGATAATACATGACTCCTCCGCCTCCGACTCCTCTCGCCCCCAGCCCCTCCCGCCCCCAAATCCTCCGACTCCTCCCGCCCTCAACTCCTCCCCCTCCAACCCCTCCGTGCATACGTACCTACGGTTGGCGATTTATGTATATAGATAGAAGATAGATGAAGCCAGGCCGAGGGAATGTCCCCTCAAAGGTATACAGGGTGTCCAAGTAACTACGCTCCCCCCACTTATTTTCTGTAATAGTGTAAGAAAAGAAATCGGATTAACGCTATTATTCATAATTTTTTTCGTAGAATTCAAAAATGACAAAATTGCGCAGTGCGCAATCGCGCAACCATGCGCAATCATGATCAACTTTGTTTTTTCAAATGAGAACCCCCATTTTTTATTGCAGATTCGGATTCTACGTCAAATTTTATGAACATTTTACTTCGACAACTTTTTTTTTGGACGCGCACAACCCGCTCAGCGAGCGGTCAAAGATGCGCAACCCAGGGATTGCGCCAAAGTTGAGATGAAGGTAAACCTCAAGTGCGGCACATCACTTAGCACTGTTTTTCTACGCTGAATCGCGTGGTGATGTCCCTTTCTTGATTTAATTTCATTTTACCGTATCTACAGCCGAAAAAGTCACTTTTTGAGGAGGAAATCATCGATTTTCCGTGGAATTTTTTCCGAGTAGGTACTGTTTTCTTCTCGAATTATTACTTCTTTGTGCAGGTAGACAATACAGTTTACATTAAGAGTTATTATTTATCAAGAGTTTATTGAAGAGTTCTTAATTTATTAAGAGTTATAATCAAGAGTTTATCGCTTAATTGTTTCAATCATTGTTCATCCAATCATGTTTTCAGAAGACTGAAAATTATTTTGCAACATTTTGTGATAATTATGTTGAAGTTTCTCGTTATTTTACAATTGTAAAAATTTAATTTTTTGTTTCATTTTATTAGGATGAATCATAACCCTTCGTAAGAAAATCGATGATTTCCTCCACAAAAAGTGACTTTTTCGGCTGCAAATACGATAAAATGAAATTAAATCAAGAAAGGGACATCACCACGCGATTCAGCGTAGAAAAACAGTGCTAAGTATTGTGCCGCACTTGAGGTTTACCTTCATCTCAACTTTGGCGCAATTTCTGGGTTGCGCATCTTTGAGCGCTCGCTGAGCGGGCTGCGCGCGTCCAAAAAAAAGTTGTAGAAGTAAAATGTTCATAAAATTTGACGTAGAATCCGAATCTGCAATAAAAAATGGGGGTTCTCATTTGAAAAAACAAAGTTGAACATGATTGCGCATGGTTGCGCGGTTGCGCACTGCGCAATTTTGTCATTTTTGAATTCTGCGCAAAAAATTATGAAGAATAGCGCTAATCCGATTTCATTTCTTACACTATTAGAGAAAATAAGTGGGGGGAGCGTAGTTACTTGGACACCCTGTATTGTATTCACAGGCTGCAGCAGCTCCCTGTGGCGGGTGCCATCGCACCTACACCAACGCCGCCCCCACTGAAGCAATCTCTATGAGTGACGAAGAAGACGATTTTTGATGTACTTCGACCGATCATGTAATTTTGTAAATAACTTACTTTAATACTTAGTTAATAAAAAATTATTGGTTGCCTGTAAAGTCGGTATACGGGCGAAAGTTTTATTACGTGACAACGACTTTGAGTGGTAAAATAATTTTAATGTTAATATTCATTCGTATAGTAGGAAGAAGGATAAAATAATAGTAACAATTTAAAACATTTATTTATACAAAAAATTATATTTAAAACATGAATTTATACAAATAATCTCGCACTGAATTTCATATTAACAAAATTTTATTTGAGCTCGAAGAGAGAAATTCAAAATTTAAACAAATTATTATTGGTTGAGAAACGAAATAAACGTCATTTATTTCATCATGTTATATTATCAGTCTGAAATTATTTACCTTTGCTGTTTGAATTGTTGCGATGGACGAAACTACCTTCACATTATCACTACACAATCGTTTTACAATTAACTGGCAACGTGTAAAATTGTATGCAGGCGCCTAAATAGAAGCGCAAGACATGGACCGGTGTGTATGCCTATCTCTCTCGCTCTGTCTCTCTCGCTCTTAGGCGGGCTAACTGTGCTCGAGTGGAAGGGACGCGTGCCTCTCACTCGCTCTCATTGTGAGCGCATAACGTGAGCGGAGCGTAACGCAGTTTCTTGAAGTGTCACCCGGCAAACCAATTTATAAGACGTTGTCACGTCAAAACCTTTTTAGTTTTTTTCTACATCATCTTTTTACATCACCCCCCCCCCCTCGCCCCACATCCGATCTGTTGGTTTGCAATTCTGGGTTGTTAATTCGTGTGGGCGTATAATATACGCCCAATTCGGAAATGCTATATTATAGCATTTCTGAATTGAGTTAAACTTTTTCCATTTAGATTTAGTCCTTTTCCATTTAGATTTAAACCTTTTCCATTCAGATTTAAACCTTTTCCATTTACATTTAAACCTTTTCCATTTAGATTTAAACCTTTTCCATTTACATTTAAACCTTTTCCATTTAGATTTAAACCTTTTCCATTTAGATTTAAACTCCATCAAAACGTCAGTAGTTAGCCCCATCATAGTAAGTAAGTGAGTAAGTACCTAAGTAAGTAAGTAATATTATTCTCATTTGCATAGCGCCATAAACATTCTGTTCCACTTCAGATGTGATGAAAGAAAAACACTGTACTTAATTTATAACTTCCGTTCATGAGAAATTCTTGTGTTCTTGTGTTCAAAAAACATATGTTCATTATTATATAATATATAATTATGCACTGAAATGTTATATATTATATAACATTTCAGTGCATAAAAAAACACTTGCATGATTTAATTTTCAAGTTGTGGCATAATAACGTAGGGTTAGAGGTAAACGTACCGAAGAGATAAATTCATCTTGTGCAAAAATCAAATTAAATGTATAACTTTTTTAAAAACACATAGATACTACCTACCTACCTACCACATACTACTTCACAATCAAGTTTATTAGGAAATGCTTGCATACGAGTCTGCAACACATTGGGACATTTTCATGTCAACCACTACACAACAAGGTAGTGAAGTAAGGTTGTTAGTTCATGTACTACCCGAGCATAAAAATAAGAAAACAGTTGATTGTTCTCTACGCAACACAGTGAGTCTATTTTATTTATTGGTCGCGTGAGCAAGTTTTCGTGACGATTTTTCAGTTTATGTGCCACAGCAAAGACATGAAAATGTCAAAATTTCAAAAGTTAGTTTGGTAAATATGATAATAAATTATTTTCTTAGGTTGGATACATAGTTTGATGATATTGATCACCAATAATAACAACAGTTAAATAATCATAATATTCTGCATTTGATTTTCCCTCGTGTTGAATTTGTGACTTGGGTACTTTTACCTCTAACTCCACGATAATTTCCTGAGTTTAAATCCAAATGGAAAAGGTTTGAATGTAAATGGAAAAGGTTTAAATCTAAATGGAAAAGGTCTAAATGGAAAAGGTTAAATTAGATTATTAATTATTAGGTTAGAATTAGGAAAAGGTTAAAATTAGGAAAAGGTTAAATTAGGTTAATTAGTTATTAGGTTAGATTAAATCTAAATGGAAAAGGACTAAACCTAAATGGAAAAAGTTCAACTCAATTCGGAAATGCTATATATAGCACTAAATGACGACAGATAACAAAAGGAGGACGATGGAAGTTCGAGGACACATAAAAAGGGGGACTTGGCAACATTTGAGTGAAAATGACAGAAATTGACATAATTTTTCATTGGTAAATGATAAATTGGCAATCAACCAGATATTCTTCAAGGAAATTTAATGCTCTACAACTTTCTTCAAAAGATTTTTTTTCTCAGATCAACAGTTTGGACGCAATTCAACAAAGTTATCCAGAAAACGTGACCTAAAAACCGAATTTTCAAAATGCCTCTATTTTTGGATGCATATATCTCGGTAACGGTTCGGAGTTTCGATAAAACGTATATGATCAAAGTTGTAGAGAATAGGTCATGTATTATCGGGAAATGCACCGTTTTCGAGATATTCACGAAAAACCCCAAAATGGGACCTTTAGGGACCCCCCCCCCCTCGAGCTCGTGCCCCCCCTCCAGGACTTTTAGTATGTTAATAAGGATACCCCCCCCCCCCCCTACATCTGTGCCAATTTTGGTTTGGGTTCTATTTTTTTCTACCTCAAGCCCTTCGTTGCCCGGAATACCACATGATATAGTATCAATGGGCAAAAAGTTAGAGTATAGAGGTTTCCAATGGCGCTGAATCCAAATTTGAGGTCAAAAACCGGAATTTCCGACCCACCGAAATACCCCATTTGAAAACAACATGGCTGAATAGTCGGCATAAAATTTCAGCATAAATCAAGAGCTTTCCAACGAGTGGATAACGATTTTTGTAGGTGGAAAAAGTATAATTTTTTGGTAACGAGGTTTCCACATTTTAACATGTTTAATGTTTTAGGGCTGGGGGTCATTCTGTGAATTCCGACACGCAAATTTGCAACGGGCAAAACTATACTAACCTGTGGTCCGATTTTGATGAAATTTTCAGGGATTGTGCGGGTTAGGTCCTAGACGGTCCCCTATAAATTTCAGCACCTTCGGACCAATAGGAGCGAGTGCGCATGCGCAAACGTGAATTTCCTGGGACCTCGGTTTCTCGGTTTCTAATGAACCGATTTTGCTCAAATTTGGAGGTTAGTTAGGGACTAACTTCTAAGAGACACCCTATAAGTTTCAATCAAATTGGTCAAGCAATAGCCGCTGCGCATGCGCGAACTTTAAATTTATTGTTACAACCAAAACTCCGCAACTATTCAACCGATTTCGATGAAATTTTCAGGGATTGTGTGGGTTAGGTCCTAGACGGTGGACCGCTAATATTTTGGTATTCAATAACTCTTTGAATCATAATTTTTTCGCCAACTGATTCTATACGTCCATGTTACAATGAGTGAGGAAGCTATACTGCCCACCCAACTTGGCAGACTTTTTTCTCTCCTATTCAACGCAGGAAGGTGAAATTTGAGAGGCAGGGTCAATGGAGAATGCTGAAGGCGCCTGAGTGGTCACTGATCGGCTGAGTGAGCTCCAAGGCCATTTTCTCTCCTGTTGAACGCAGGAAGCTAAAATTTGAGAAGCAGGGTCAATGGAGAATGCTGAAGGCGCCTGAGTGGTCACTGATCAGCTGAGTGAGCTCCAAGGCCATTTTCTCTCCTGTTGAACGCAGGAAGCTGAAATTTGAGAAGCAGGGTCAATGGAGAATGCTGAAGGCGCCTGAGTGGTCACTGATCAGCTGAGTGACCTCCAAGGCCATTTTCTCTCCTGTTGAACGCAGAAAGCTGAAATTTGAGAGGCAGGGTCAATGGAGAATGCTGAAGGCGCCTGAAGGGTGACTGATCAGCTGAGTGAGCTCCAAAGCCATTTTCTCTCCTGTTGAACGCAGGAAGCTGAAATTTGAGAAGCAGGGTCAATGGAGAATGCTGAAGGCGCCTGAGTGGTCACTGATCAGCAGAGTTTCTCCCTTGCGAGGGAAAAACATTAAACATGATTTAATGTTTTTCCCTCGCAAGGGAGAAATTGAACATTATACATTATGTCTTCGTAGTTTTTCTTCGAACATTTTCTATCATTATTATAAAGTTGTTTGTGTTCTAGTATCGAGTGTGGCAATCAAATAATAATTACTTGGTATCGAATGAGGACGTGACCAACTCCTTTGCCGTACTGATCGGCGATTGTAGCCAATACTGGTTCTTTTAGAAGCTCAGGATCGCCTGGCTTGGCCATGGGGCGATCGGGCGAGCCAAGCGGGCTGTAGGCGGTCACTGCGATGCCCTGCGACTTGCAGAACTCGATCAGTTTCTTCTGAGGCAGGTAGGGATGACACTCGACCTGAATCACAATAATTCATCACAACAATATATATATCCATATTAAATCATTAGTTTAAACCTACCTAGTTCAAGAAAAACAGATATTTTCTCCTCTTACCAATATTGAAATTCGATTTTCTGATTCTACATAGGGTAGGTGGGGCAAAGGATCTCACAGAAGTTTGAAAATGACCGGTAAGAGTTTTGGGGAGAATCAGGTAGGTAATGCACTTGTTTACTCAAAATCAGTTACACCAAGAAACCTCAGACAGTAAAGTACCGTCTCGTGTTAAAAAAAATAAAGTAAGTTTTTTTAAAACTTTTTTGATGTAATTTGTCGAAACTTTTTATGATTTTTCAACACCGCACATGCAAACAGGTTTGGGCATATTTTTTTACGTGTGAGAGGAGTAAATGAACCTACAATTTCTACAAATTCGACTTCTGGGATTCACAAGTACAATGTCGAGAATGATGTTAAACACAGAACCCTCCGTGATGGGGTAAAAGTTCGCAGGCTTCATGAGATGAAGTTTTGCATTGCAAACCTACTAAGGCCCACTTTCACCAAAAGTTGTTCAAATCGCGTTTAACTAAACGCCTTTATAGTTAATCTGGAGGAATAAACCCGGCAAGATGGCGAGCGTCTTTCACCAACCCAAATCATCATTAAACGTCGTTTAAGATAATCGAGTTTGTCTAAAAATGAAATGTCGAGCGGAACGAATGAAAGTTGGACATTATGACGTATTGGGGCAATAGAAACGTTGAATAACAACCACTCCCGCGCTTGCTATCAGTAGATTCCCGCCTTGTGTATCGTTATCAGTGTCAGTTTTTCAAATTCCTTTTTTTCCCCTGATTCCTGTGGTTTTTTTCGAGTTTTCCGGTTCCCTTCGTTTAATTTTGGTGAATATTTTCATCACCTACCTATTGAGTTATTACACATCATCACTTTGAGCCGCAACGAGCGCAATAACTCCAGTATTTCTCCAGACTCAAGAACCTTCCTTGATGTATCCAGTGAAACACAGTGGCCGCCACCTTGTTCTGAACGGTAGGAATGTATTTCGATAATGAGGAATTTCACCGAATTCTGTTTGCATTTTTCCTGAATAGTTAATGGTGTGGGATAGATGAAAATCGGGCTGATTTCGGAAAATAAGTCTCCTGTTATTTTTGGGAGACAATCAAAATTTTTGATTTCTAAACTAACCGGGAAAACGGACGTGAAGCGGGAACACTCGCTGATTGGGCTGTTCGGATCGCCGTCTCCTCCCAGTGTTGCCCATTGGGATGACGAAATCGTGTTTTCTAAGAGAAAAGTTATCAAACAAAAACAGGGGAAACCTAATTTTCCCCATCTTGCTTTTTCTATTTTTTTCTTCAGTTTTTCGATTTCGAACTTTACTGTTTCGTGAAATTTTGCATCTGGGGACTATGGATTTCTCGATCTCAGCGCTTCAAGCGGCCATAAATGAACTATTCCAGGATGACGTCATTTTCCCAGTTTTTTTAAACATTCGTATTTTCTACACTGTTTTGTTTATTCGTAAATTAGGAAGTTCGGGCTGAAAGTATGCCTTAGGAGGTTTTTCGAGGTACTGAATCCGATTTTGGGGTAAAAAATAGGAAATTCCGACATGGTGAAATTCCTCATTTGAATGATTACTCGAAGATGAGGACCCCAATTTCACCTCAATAGAAATTTATTTTGGTCGAACTGGTCTTTTTGTATAATAGTCAATTTGTATAATTCGTCCGAATAGAAACAACCAAGGAATGTAGGTTGCACTATTATGTTATTGAAAAAACCATTAATCATTTTGAATTAACGTGTTGAACTTATTTGTCCGACGGGAACTCGAGGCGAGTGTCAATTTAGTCGATCACTTGGACGACTGGGGGCTTGGAAAGGCGGAAATTCAGTAACGTACATAATCTCGGAATGTGGAATCCAATCCAGGATTCGACTCGGACGTCGTCGTCAACGTCAGACGAGTCAAAAATAATTCGAAATGCACAAATAATTCGCAATTTCATTTCGAAAACAATCACAAGTCAATGCGCGGCCATATTGAATTGGTAGTTAACCGAGGTAAGCTAGTTTATTCGGCCGACTTTCGACCGTTTAACCCATTTCTCGAACCCCCCGAGATGGAGTTTAAACTCGTAAATCGCTCTGGTGAAAGACGATTATTTCTAAACGTCGATTATCTCTCGCCGCTTTTGGTTTAAACTCGTTTCGAATGTTTGGTGAAAGTGGGCATAAGATCTTAATTTTTTTTTTTTTTTTTTTTTTTTCCAGGGAAAGCCTTGTTAATAAGCAGGTATAGTGTATAATTTTGATGGTTTCTATAACTCAATTTGTAATTCAATGAGACAAAGTCTAATGCACTTAAAAGTTCATAAGTTGTGATTTTCGAAAATAAATTAGCTTTTTATGGATAACAACGTAGGTTTTTGTTTCCCACTAATTTGTGCTACATAATTAGGTAAGTTATTTTGGCAAATCATTTGTGAGATTCTGTTTCTCCCCAGCTCTCACTCTACGATAGGGGATAAGATTCGCAGAGAAAACCTGGTGCGAACATTTACCACACTGATGGGGGCAAAGGTTCGCAAAGAGGTACCTAGTGCGCTAAAATGGGACATTCGCCATCAAATCATTCAGGAAGAATTTCATTATTTTTATGGAAGGTGGGGAAGATGCCTGACTACAAAGGAAGCCACTGTTTGTGGGAAAAAGTCGTCATGGGAGCTCACAAAAAATTGAAAACTCAAAACTTTGCCCCCACCCACCCAACCTTGAAACGTAAAACATCAAATTTTGAGGGAGGGTTAAATTTCTTCTTGCTCGATTCCAGTGGCTTATTATTGAATTGATTATTTTTGAATTGATTTTGGGTCGGAATTTCTTCTGAGATGTGTATGTCAAATTTCAGTGTAACCAATTCAATAAAGTTCATCGTTTGGGAATTTCCAGCATTTCAATATCGAAAACCAGCACTCTGATTGAGCCCCATCGGAGTCACTCGGCAAACCGGTTTGGATTATGTCTAGATTTCATCCGACTTGATCTAATACCTAATAAATACCAATATGATACGAGTATGTAGACGTCTTATTTCAAACCCACCTGAAGAACTGCAGGTTTTATATCAGCAGCACCGATGACTCTGAGAATTTGATTCTTGTTGAAGTTGGAGAGGCCGACGGATCTGATTTTTCCATCCCGAGAAGCCGCCTCGATCTCTTTCCAGGAGTCGACGTAGTCAGCGTCGCTGTACTGAACTTTCCCATTGGCGTCGCGAGGAAACAACTCCTCATCTTCCTGAATGGCAAAATAAAAACAGAATTCGAAGTGAGATTTTGTACCTCTTTGCTTAACCTTCCCGTAAATTGCTAATTAAGTGGCTGCGAAAGTACACCAAATACATGTCAATATTACATCAATTTGTCAACAGAAAGTATCCATTTTACTCTTCTTTACCACTGTATCATCTCTCCTGGAAAAACCTTTGCTTTTCAGTGATTTAAACTCGCAAATTCTATTCAATTTTATTCAAGCCTCATTTCAAGCTTAGTGAAGTGTTTCCCTCTCATTTGGTACAGTTTGATTCAAAAACATCCGAGAATTCTATCATTCCACGGATCGGTTCTCATTTCACTTCGTCCACACACGTTTCCTTCGTCGAAATCGTCATCTTCGTCATCCAGGAAGCTACCTAGAGATTCTCCGTGCAGGGGCCGCCCCTCATGGGCAGGTTACTTAAGAATACTTTCGTCAAGTCCCAGGTCCCCAGGCTTTACGACAGAGAAAAAGTTTCCGAGGCCGACTACCCTCAGTGGCTGTGGATGTGGCACCTCCGGAAGAGTGCGAACCCTTTTATCAGGTTTACACTTATGGGAGTCTCATCAACGGAGCTACAGGGTGCGCAATAGTGGCGTATGGAGGAGTTTCTGGCGAACCAATTCACTGCTCCAAATTTCGACTGGGAACAGGATGTTCAAACAATCAGGCCGAGCTCCTCGCCATTGCCGGGGCGCTGAGGTGGTTGGGCGTCCAGGTGGTCTGCGAGGAAAACAGGTCAGCATGCGTTTGGACAGACAGCGAGGTTTATATCGCAACTCTGCAAGACCACAGAAACCATTTGCCCATTGTCGAGCAAATAAGAGGGTCCCTGCGCGAACTTCGTGGTGTGTGGAGGATTGGTGTCAGGTGGCTAAAAGCTCATTCCGGAATTGTTGGAAATGAGTCTGCAGATGAACTGGCCAAAGAAGCAGCACAGGACACTCTGCCTGAAGTTTTCAAAGCATATCCACGATCTTATGTTCAGAGATTGTTGCGCGAGGAGACAATTAATGCTTGGAGCTTGCTGTGGGATGCCAACACTGATACAGCACAGCACACAAAGCGGTTTTTCCCAACTGTAAGAGGGAGGCTCAAGGTTAAATTTGAGTGCTCTTACAAACTTACTCAGGTTCTAACAGGGCACGGGAGGAATAAAGCCTATTTGCAGCGGTTTGGTTTGCTCAGTGATGGGACTTGCACTTGTGGTGAGCGCGTATTACAAACATGGGACCATCTGATCATCCGGTGCCCGTTGTTTGAGCCAGAAAGAGCACGACTCATCAGGAAAGTGATGCTGAGCAGTTCGGATTGGCCAGGAGAATATTTTAATTTGATAAACAAACATTTGTTTGATTTTATTGAGTTTGTGAACTCCATGGACTTTGACCTACTATAAGTGGGAAGAGGAACTTATTAGCAGTACCCTGTGGTTTATTTTGAAACCTATTTTATTCTGTTAAATCATATTGATGTTCATTTTATAAAAGTTAAGAATGTAAACCGCCTGTATTCAGTGATGGGATCAGGCTGAATAAATTCCCTGGTTAAAAGATTACTTCAACTAGGAAAAAAAAACCCAGGTCGTCCAACCCTTAAAACATCCAGGCAGGTAGGTACTATACTGCCGTGCTAAGCCAGAAAGTCGTATCTTGACTTCACCCAACTTTCGGGAAAACGATCTAATAGGTTTCATGGCGAAATAACTCTTTCGCGGGATCATTTTTCCTCCTTTTACCACAAGTAAAGGGTTTTCTTGAAGGAAATTAGTAGCCGAATCGATTTATGGAGTCAAAATTAAACATTTTCGAGTAGGTAAATGTCAAAAAAAGAGGATACGAGTTTACGCTCTCGTAATCCCGGAGTTACGACTATTCTGTTCTGAATACGCAACCATGAGACTTTGGAATGCTAAGCACATTTCCTGAAATTTCATTCCTGAAACTTTATAACTATCTTTAAATCAAGAAACACACCATAATTATTTTGTCATCCTTCTTGGCTCAAAGTTAATCGTATTCCATATTTGTGTTCAGAGTGTAAGAAAAACAGCTGAATCAACAAAAATAAACGTTCATTCACGTGAAGTATAAACGTAAAGTCACCACTAAATTCCGAGTTTTCAGAGGCAAAAAGTCGTATCATGCCGATTCAGAATGCAAGAAGTCGTATCGTCGAAATCCTAAGGCCGATTCCCGTATCAGTGTCAAGATACGAGTTTTCTTCTTCTTAATCGCTCTGATACTAGTTTCTAAGCAGAATCAAGTTGACGTGCCTTAACGCAAAAATCCGGAGGCTTGTTTGGGGCATTTCTAGTAAAGATACGACTCTAAAACTCCGAAAATCGATAGAAATCGACCCCCAAAACCCTCGGGTACCAATAATTCAATTTGGTCAAATTTTCACGTTACGAGTTTCTGGCTTAGCACGGCAGTATACATGAAGTGGTTTCTAAAATAAACTGAAGACTAACTTACTTTGTACCCCATCGGCCAATGTATGAGGTAGAGATCGATGTAGTCAAGTTGAAGGTTAGCCAAAGTGGTCTCAATAGCGCCTCTAACGAGATCCTTCCGGTGAAAAGTGTTCCACAACTGCAGAGCAACGAATTCAATTAGAAATACAAATTTATGAAATAGTCAATTATAGGCAATATCTATACTTTAACAGGAACTTCGTCGCCTATTTTGACTTCTTGTTACGTAGACTGATGAATCTGGATAGAAAAGGCTAGAAACCATAATTTCATTTAATACGATTGGGCTACAACTCTGTGACATTCTCCGGAAAATTTCACGCTAAATTTGAATTAGATTAAGGCTAAAGGGGACGAGGATCTACTATGATGGATAGTAGTATAAGAGATGGCATCTCACACAACTTACTTCTGGCTAATCTGAACTTAAGCGAACATTATCTCCAATCCAACAATACGAATGTTATCAGGACGACACAGATTAAGTAAAAATCATAAAATTTGATTAAAACTCGAAAATTGTTTTGAAATAATTTTTCAAGCTTTAATTACTTAATGCTAATTGTAAAGGCCTCTCATTCAGTTTCAGTACGCCACCACACCTCTTCGCTATCGAATCCCTCTCTTTGTGCCATCACATTTTTTGTCATTAATAGTTAATAACAAGTTTTTCGACTGTTTAATTTTCCGCATAAATTCATACAACCCCAACAAAACGAGTTCTTCCCGTCGTCCTGGAATTACCGACGTCTTCACCGCCAGCCGCGTCGTCTCGGAGCGCTGCTGTGAGTGCTACCCACATTTTCGTTTTTAAAGCAGTTATAATAATCCCTTTTGCCTTGATATTAATTTATTCAATTCTTTTCACTACAGTCCATTAAATGGACAAATTTTGTCCCTGAGCTGTTACATAAGAACGATCCTCAACACTAATTGAAATAAGTTAGTAGTCAGAAATTTTAATAAACCCTGCGCTTGGAACAACAAAATAGCAATTTCCGCGTTTGTCTACTGTGAAATGATCAGAAAACAATTTGTCTGAAAATTTGACGCCTAATACGAAATATGAGACCAAAAAACGTGGTCATGAGAAGACTAGACACAAGTTTGGGGGGCAATGGCTTTTTCCAGCTACTCGGACTCTTATTTTTTCTACTCTTCTAGATTCTCCATATCCTAGAGTTTCCTCTGAGAATTATGATTTCCTTAAACAATTATAAACATTGGATGGTTCGATTCGTTGAAAATTTCATACAATGGAAATCTCGATGAGCTGTACAACGAGCCCGTGAACAACAGTCAGTTCTGAAAAGTTTTAGAATGGAGGACTGCCCTTATTGCCTCTCAAAAATGTTAATCTACTCAGAATTCAAATTTAAGAAACATTACCAAATTTGAGCGCAAAATCCCTTCTCGTTTTTTGAAACAGAAATTAAAACTGTAAACAACGTTCTTGGAACAAAGGAAATGGAGAGAGGAACAATAATTTCAGAGCAACGCTACTATCACCTCGTGAGTTGATAACCAATTTCTATGGATATTTTACGATGAAAGTCATGTCATAGGTGCGACGTCACCAGACAGGTTTTCTTTTACACGATCATCGGTGAAACCAGAAGTAATAAGCCCGAAATCGGTGCGATTACTTGAATTGATTTCTGAGCAGACTAAATGAGAAAAATACAACTTTTCCCGAAGAGAAAATTATATTCTTCATTTTCGGTGTTGAGCCAACAATACACCTCAATTTCTGCAATGCTAATCACAAGAGGAGAGTCGAACTGTAGAAGCTACGTAGGCTGGTAAAACCAAGGCAACTACAGTAAAAGTTGGAAATCATAGTTACAATAAATATACAATAGATAACCCATGAACATTTACCTTGCTGGTGATGAAGAGCTCTTCCCGAGTCACAGAACCGTCTTGAATTTTGTCTTGTAACGCAGCGCCAATTTCTTTTTCATTTCTAGAATGTATAACAAGCCATTCTGTTAGTCACATGAAGGTATACCCGTTACACAGTTTAGAAGATCATGCAGAAGGATAATCCTTCAAGGATTTCAGACTAGGGGTGTGTCGGTCCAGGTATTTCCCTGGAACGGTTCCAACAGTTAGGGTGACAAAGATGTAACCGTTCCAAATTACCGGTAAAGTTCCATTACTGGTACAGGCGATCAAATCTCACTCACATGGCATGGATGAAGGAGGCAGTCAAATCCCTATCGTCCTTCTTCCATGCTTATGATCTCAACTTGCAATACAATAGCATCATTTTCCTTGACAATTCGCTAAAAGGAAGGAATTTGAACAAGTGTTACAAAAGAGGTAATTTATTATAAATAATAGTTACCAAACAATTCAAGGAAAGAATAATGACGTTGCAGTTTAAGAACTTAGCTTGACAATAATAAATTAATAATACTGGAGACAACTTCCATGCTAACCTGTCCAGAAGATAACTTCCCGCTCAAGAGCCATTCCATGAACCATTCTCAGTCCATGGAAGAAGTAAGGGCGCTTCCAGGTACAACATGGAACAGAACTGAGAACAAGATCCATGCTTACCAGTCCAGAGCCATTGAACCATTCTCTATGATATCTTATCGGTCTGGTTCCATCCTTACCGGTCCAGTTCCATCCTCACCAATCAGAATGATCAGATTGATGATGATTGATCAGATCATTCTGATTGGTGAGAATGGAACTGGACCGATGGAAAAGATTCTCTTCCCGGTCCAGAGCCATTTCAAGATATCTTATCAGTCCGTGGAACTGGACTGGTAAGGGTCGAGTTTTTGTCACTGCGTGGAACCGTTCCAACCTGATACTCGGTACCACAGTCCCGGTACAGCTGTACCGACACACCTCTATTTCAGACAAAAGACAGTTCATTTTATCTTCCGAAGCGCTTTGTAAACAAAATTTCAACAAAAACTTCACGCGAGTTTTCCAAAACTTTATGCGTTCTACCTCATCATAAAAAATAATTAAATAAAAACCATTTTGGAAAATAAATCAATCACAAATAAATAAGCTGTCAAAACAGTTAGAATCCGCATTAAATGTATGGGGTTAGTTCCGCTAGTTATAAGCTTACAATATTATTGTCGACGAACCGTAGTGGAGAATCCGTCTTACTTGAGCCTTCTGTACTCGCTGGTTACTCTACGGGTTCTCCACAAGGTTTTGTAGACAATAACAGTTAGAATAGATTCACGGAGATATTTCAAAGTTCAACAACATCAAAATTGCAGAGAGGAGAGTGATAAATTAGCTCTTTATTACCCGTAGATGTGAGCACAGTCGAAGTGACGATAACCCGCATCAATGGCGTCTTTGAGAGCTGCACCCACTTCGCCTGGTTTCGACTGCAAATGGAAGCAGAAACGATCATCACATTTTTTTATTGATAGAAAAACGATAAGAAAGAACAATAAACCCTGCTTGCGTTGTTTACATGTGGCTGCGTAAAGACGTCGAAAGTCATTTTCCAGAGAAAGCTCCACTACTGTCTAAAAGAAGATACCTATCGAGTGAAATTGCCTGAATGCTTCTTCACTTTCTGGTGCAACAAGAAAAAAAAGCCAACAGGCCAACTCTTCCAACAATTTGAACTCTTCTGCTGTCCCAACTGGGAACTTTGTTTCATAATAGAACAAACAATCGTGATGGGAGTGGAAAGTCTCAATTAGTCGTTAATTTATCAACAATAACTACATATTTGATAAATACCTAATGGAGACCATCCAAGAACTTTTCAAGTAACTTCGACTTTTGGGGTGATGCACTCCGTCATCGCTATTATAATCACGTGTTCATACTTTGTCTTATTTCAGAAGGTATTTCTTGCTCTCGTTGGTAAACTAACTGTTTAGACTATGCTAACGTGGGTTTCACTTTCTAACTTTGAACAAAGCTTCAATAAGTAAGAATTAGTTTCCTAAGGTGATGACGCCGAAAGTCCACCTGCTCACACAAGAGAACAGCCCATCTCGTGTGTTAGGTAATTCAGGGTCTGTTCGGAGAGGCAGTCCGGAACAGTTCAGAACCAAACCGGAACTGAAAAGGGGAGGGGATAGAGACGAATGGGCTCCTCCAAAATTCTCCGGGCTCCTCCAAGCCCCTCTGAACCGTTCAGGACTGCCTCTCTGAACAGACCATCATTAAGTACCACATCAGACAGAAACCAGATGGCCAGGCAGCCTACCTATGTAGGCTGTATACATGGATGGGCCAGAGAAGTAGGGATGGGTATCAATACCCAATATTTCAAACTATCGACATTTTCGTACTGATACTCGATATTTTAGTATCGATACTGAACCATCCGATATGTTTAGATATTGATACTCTGGATCCGATATTTCTAAATATCGAATATCGATACAGTTCTCGCGGAAAATTCAACATAATAATGGCTACAAGATCAAGGTAGGGAGGATGTTGGGAAATCAATTTTGAGTGAAGCTCAACCCAAAATGAAATAAGCCCGGATTAATTTATAGTCTGGAGAGAATGTTCAATAAATATTCAGTGTTATTAATTATTGGTATGTTGAGTAAATACACTCAGCTAAGACACTTGATAGAGAGAAATGAATAAACATGGTTCGAAAAAATGTTGAAGAGATATTGGAATATTGGAAATGTTAATATTTTGTGAACCTAAAGTATCGATACTCGATATTTTGAAAAATCGATACTCAAGCCAAACGATACTTGGAATATCGATATTCGAATACGATACAGTGAAGGAGCAAAGGTCAGGCTGTATAATTTCAACCACTTAGAAGTGACCTACATCAACCAAAAGCTTCGGGGCACAACTAGACCCCAAATGGAGCCTACATACCAAATTTCATCAAAATTGGTCAATGCTAAGTGAGGAAAGTGCCGCGTACGGCGTACGGCCAAATTTTTATTCGATTGTTGGATTCCACGTACCTTGAAACGTAAATCAACCAATTTTGAGGGTGGTTAGGTAAAAAAAAATTTTCTTGGTCGATTCCAAAGGCTCATTATTGAAAATAATAAACCAAAACTGTAAAATTATCAGTAAAATTATAAAAGAGATGGTGTACATATATAATTTACTTATGTAGCGAGTTAACTTCATGTTGTAACGGCTGTGTACTGTAGAGCCAATAAAAAAGAAAACGATGGAGTGAGTGAGGTTAGAGTGTGCAAGTTCGTAGTGCACACACCGGATCAGTATGATTAACGTAACTTGAAATATAATAATTATCTTCCTGTCATTCGATTATTCTTTTCCCACATCCCACGTGATCTAAATAGTTAATCTTCAACGAAAATACTAAAAAATTGTCATTTATCTTTCTTCTCAACCTCCAATAATTCAAGACAATATTGTAATATTGAAATTACATAAAATCAATAGTATCTGAATTTATTTCCACACTCCACTCAATGTTGAGATTTACATCACAGCCGTGTCAAGAGGGCTTGTACACTCGAGTCGCTAAACCTCTTCATCATTAAATTAGACGTAATCGAAAAAATCACTTGTATTTTTCAGTCTCTCGTTTCTAGATACAATTGTGGGAATAGCTGTACTGAAGAAGACTGATGGATTCAAGATCACAAAATTCTACAGCTACTGCTTTACATGCTCCATTGAACCAAAAAAAAGTACATTCAATGGGAAATTAGTTGTCTTCAAAACTAATTATTCCATAACTAATTTGAAAGAACTCGTAGAGTAGATCTGAGAACAAATTATAACTCATTAATCAGTAAATTGCATGGAAGTTACAGATTAATAGGTGATAAATCTGCTGACAATATAAAAGGAGTGGGATGAGATGAGCATGAATTCTATAAACTTGTTCTGAATCCGAAGTATCATTGCAGGCAACAGCTTGCCTTGCAGCTTTGGGTTCGCTAGAATCTAGAAGTGAATAGAATCAATTTAATAATTAAAATTGTATCGGTTTTATAAAATGTTTACATGTAACCCTAATAGATAATATGATAATCAATCAAAATAGTTCATGATAGTTGTTATCTATTTAACTTTCTCATTCAGTGTCTTTGAAAGATTAATATATTTTCCCTGTGTTATCTTTAACTATCAAACTATTGGTCTACCATAGAAACTTTGCATCCATGTGGCGCCCCCTAGGCGGCGGATCTGTGAACTATAACCATCGGGTCAACCTTCCATGGTGAAACCTTGACAAGGAAATTGGAGCCATGAGAAATTTGATGTTCGTGTAGTGCCACGGAATTTCAATTTTGGAAATGCATGAACTTCAATCTGCAGTAGGAGGGGAATCATGTCACTTTTGAGGGGAGAAATTCCCGAAAAATTATCATTTGTGCGGGAATCTGCTTGATGATAAGAGATAATTAGTTCTATGTTCTCCAGAAGAATGCGCCAAAGGGATGCAAAGTTTCTGTGACAGACCTATAGCATGCCAACAGTTGAACAGTTTTACAACTTGAGGTCTTGGTTTTTTATTTGAGATCTTTCAAGGGGTAATTTCATAAAAATTTGATGTATTAGGGTTTTTTTTATTTTATTTTACCTAAAAGTTGAAATGGTATTTAGGTATAATAAGTTTACTCTTCCCCACTGTTAAATAGGAGGTTTGAAAAACCTGGGAATGGGTTGAGGGACAAAGGTAAATTTCATGCAGCATAATTTAATGAGCGAGTTTTCAAAGAAATCTTCCAGTTAAAGCTACGGTTGAGAAAGAAAAAGTATTAATACCAACACACGGTGTTGTTTCCAAACACTTTTATTCGCTAAACAGCATCAAAACAATCAAGTAATGACATTAAGAAGGAAGTTATGCCAAATTTCCTGGTTTGGGACACTTTGGTCACCCGCTACTTTTTGCGTCTATTGCACTTGCTTCATTTTCTTTGAAAATTTGCTTTAAAAAACTGTCCTCTAAAACTGAAATTTTCGCCGACTTCAAGGGCAAAACTAAAATTCTATTTTCCGTCCTGGGTAAAACTATGGATAAGCACCAACATTAAGAAATCATGACGAACTGAGCAATTGTCGGACTGTCGGACATTGTCTGGTAACGTTGAAGACTAGTCCAGCTCTCTAGAATTTCATCGTACTTATCCAATGCAAGTCGAGAATTTGGATTTTCTAAAATACGGATTTAAAGATTTTATTCGAATTTCGAGATTATTAAACAAGTTTTCCCGATCAGTACTAAATCTATTAGGAAAAGGTAGGTACCTACATAATAAAGCTAGCAGCGCAGACGAACCTACAAATAGACACTTGAGCATAGCAGCTGAACCCTTCGTGGTCTCAGAAAGTTGAAAAAGTAGAAATATAGGGATCTACATTAAAATGCTGTCGTTCAAGAAAGTTTTGGAGCAAAGAGGAGTGAAAATGAGTTGACTTCCTTGGACCACAAGAAGTGGAAAAAGCAGCGCGTTGAGGACCAAAGGTAGGTAAGCTAGACAAATCATTCGGCACACAGCGCTTTCAGAGCAAATCAAGCAGACATGAGTAACCTGTAAACTGTACGTGAATGAGACTGAGCTGAGACTCTCTGGTGAGCTGAGTGGTATGTTTTCTTCATTTGATACATCCTTGGACCACGTGAAGTGAAAGATGTAGCATATTGAGGACCGAAGCTAGGTAAGTACCTGATTTCGTAAAATCTTTTGTGTAATCGGTCGTGATAGCAACGATAGCAGAACGAATTTCTGTGAGCTGTTGCTTCATTTGGAGGGTAAAAGAGGACGAGCAATCTCTAAGGATTCCGACTATTATGCGAGTTGCCTTCCGTAGGTACATGATAATATAATACATCCTCTAGGTACAATATAACGTATTTACCTTCCAAGTGCCCAGACCGAAGATGGGCATTTCGAAGCCAGAGTTCAGCTTGACGGTAGGGATTTTCGGAGCCGGCATCTTCGAGCGTTCAGCGGATGGAAAGAACGATCTCACCAAAATGTCCAGATACTTGAGATGAAAATGTTAAAGATTACCTCCTACCTATCAACTATACAATCTCCTTAAAAATGTCACGCGACAATTAATTATATTACGCAACTACAAGCACACTATTGAACCAGATAAGATAATTTTTAAAAATAATTGTATAAGCCGCTTGCCGCTCGCTTCGCTTGGCTCTTGGACTTCTTCTTCTACTTTCTGATTTTATTTCATCTTCTTCTTCCACTCCTCAGTTAAATACTCTGGCCGGAGCCATGCCGAACATAAAACTGATTTTATTTGACGCAGAAGATTCTATGGTGCGTCACTTGCATCGGTACTTGGAATTTGGTTCGGAATTTTGCAGTTGTGGCAGCGGTGTGATGATTAAATCTTTAAATGTGGAGTAAGTATGTTGATGAGAGGGACAGAAGAGCATGTACGAATGTGTAGATAGCTCTCCACTCAATGAGTCGCAGCGGATAGGTAGGTACTTAAAAATCTCAATCTAAATGAAGGGACGAATAGGGAGATTTTTGCTGTTGGCTGTTTTTTGAACAGTGAATCAAAAAGTGGTCTGCGATCTGTTCCTCAGCGCAACTAAGGCTGAATGGGGATGAATTTTGGATTGTTGGCTGTGAGGCAATACAATGGTCAGTTTTAATAAAATATCTAAAAATTTAAAAAAACTTTCGAAAATATGTCGTTGTTTTACAAAATTGTCTTAATAAGAAACTTTGTCTTTGACTGAATTGTCTTAATTTTATTAATATAAATCTACCTAGGTACTTAATGTAAATTTAGTTTGTTGCAGCCGTCCAGCTTGGTTTGGTCGCATCATGACCAATGTCCAAAAGCCTTTCCAATCTTCTTTTTTTTTGACATCATTAATCTTTTCTTCGAAAATATTCTCCATCTCTAGTTTACTCTTTCTCAACCCCCTCTCACGCGGCTCCTGTTTTGTTTTTCCAGAGTTGTTAAAAATAAGTTGTATTATAATGGGAAAAATGAAAAAATATTATAAATACCAGGTATTTATGATATTTTTGTTTAAGTTTTTCATTTTTTCCTACTACACTTACACATTTTCATAGGTCCTACTAGATATTGTTATAAATTTGTGATCTGCGTTAACCTCTTTGAGATTCAACATAATATACCTATGCGTTATTGGGCATAATGCCCGTGTATATAATAAAAATAAATTTGATTTAATAAATTTGATCGGAGAATTTACGGTTCTGTGAGTAAGGTACTCAAGTACCTACCTCCTGGTTCTGAATAAACTCATGGAAGTTTTTAATCATCACCATTTACTTATAAATACCTTGTAACTATTCTATTTGTAATAAATCAGTGTGCTCCTCCCTTCTTCGATTTGACCATTAAAAAAGTCCCCTTCGTGTTGTTGAGTAAATGAGCTAACTTTCAAAAAAAAAAATTGTGAACTGGTCGAACAATGAGGAATTTCACCGGAATGTCGGAATTTCCTATTTTTTACCCCAAAATCGGATTCAGCACCTCGAAAACCCCCCTAAGGCAAACTTTCAGCCCGAACTTCCTAATTTACAAATAAACAAAACAGTGTAGAAAATACGAATGTTTAAAAAAACCGGGAAAATGACGTCATCCCGGAATAGTTCATTTATGGCCGCTTGAAGCGCTGAGATCGAGAAATCTATAGTCCCCAGATGCAAAATTTCACGAAAAAGTAAAGTTCGAAATCGAAAAACTGAAGAAAAAAATAGAAAAAGCAAGATGGGGAAAATTAGGTTTCCTCTGTTTTTGTTTGATAACTTTTCTCTTAGAAAACACGATTTCGTTGTCCCAATGGGCAACACTGGGAGGAGACGGCGATCCGAACAGCCCAATCAGCGAGCGTTCCCGCATCACGTCCGTTTTCCCGGTTAGTTTTGAAATCAAAAATTTTGATTGTCTCCCAAAAATAACAGGAGACTTATTTTCTGAAATCAACCCGATTTTCATCTATCCCACACCATTAACTATTCAGGAAAAATGCAAACAGAATTCGGTGAAATTCCTCATTTGGAGGAAAAACAGCTCAACTGTAGATGAGTGGGTTTTCCTAAACGAATAACCTGGCCAAGGCGTACTATACGTTACACATATTTTGGTATTTTCCCTCCTAACGCTGTTTTTCTTCCACATCCAATGACGAAACTTTCCTGAGTGTTTTGATTTTTTTCTTCAAAATTGTCTCTCAATCTGTTTCTATTTTTTATGGCAGAGTACATTTCTTATAAGAAATGCGATGATTCAGAATTTATAACACTACTGTCCAATGATCTTCACATTAAAACCTAAAAAACACATTTTTTGAGCGAATTTAAAAATTTGACTTCTAGTGATACCCAAAAAAAGGCTGATTAACGAACTCATTGTAATACTCACATTTCTAGTAGTTATTATTGGGATTTCTAGCTAGAAAAAATCTCTCGGTAATCCTAGAGTGAGATATCGTGGCACATTTATAAAAAATTAAATATGAACGAAGGTATGTAACTGTTTACTATCCCAAGGTACCATTTAATAATAATGTTCTAAATTGGATTTCCATGAACATTTATAACAGGTACAAAAGATTCCTATTTCTATAACTTCATTTTCATCAAAAATTCGCTAAAAGTAATTTTTTTTTTTTGTTGAGTATGAGGCAGATTGGTTCAAAGAAAGATATTCACGAGTAAAAATTAATTTATTAATGAGCGATTGAAACAAAAGATAAATTTATTTACACACAGGTAACGATATGTACAAGAACTACCTTCTTTTTCCTATTCATCACTATATCATTTTCGCTCATTCTTTCTCTTTTTTGCGATCGAAGGGGTCCGACCACACCTTCATGTTTCCTGGTTGAACATCTTCTTGCCTGATGTTTTTCCTCGTAATCTGGAGAAAAAAAAATCAAAATAATGTCTCAAAACTACAGGATCGGGCAGATAACGTTGGTAAGTACTAAGTACAAACTGTAACAAATAAATAAAAACGTTTATAATTTATTGGTAAGGGTAATACAGATATAATAGAGATTGAGGCATTAACACGCACCTAAAACTACATGAAAAAGAAATGGTGAAAAATAAGTTTTTATTTAAGTAATTTACGAAAACAAAAAAAAATCGTGAGTGATTAGAATTTTTAATCAAATTTAAAATTTAATTAGGTTTTTAATTGTGCTATAATCATATGTTTCGCAGGTGTTGTATTTTGTGTTCGTTGTTGGAAACGCCCGACGCCGGGTTGTCTTGTAATTCTTTCGGAGTTTAATAAATCGTTTTCACCGTTCCGAATTTACGTTTCTACTTATTCTACATGGTGTCAGAATTTACAAAGAGCCATGCCTAGGAGTTCGAAACAAGTGAAGACGCGGTCTATTCTCAAGGACAATGTATGTGATGATTCCGACGAATCCGATGAACATTTCGCTCAGAAGACTATGTCAAAATCCTCAAGTAAGCCAAGACGGGATGAACAGGGATATCCACGGTCCACGTACACGTACTCTCCTCCTCCGTTCCCAAGTTTTTGTTCGCAAAAAGATGTTCCCTGGACTACCTGGCGAAGAAAATTTGAGAGATACAGGTTTACCTCGATGCTGTATCAACAGGCTCAAGAGGTCCAAGTGAGTACTCTTTTATTGTCTATGGGTGATGATGCGGAAAACGTGTTGGATTCATTCAATCTGACTAACCCTTCATACATGGAGGTCATAGAAAACTTTGACAAATTTTATGAGAAGAAAGTAAATGTCATTTACGAGAGAGCTAAATTCAATAATCGGGTCCAGCTACCTAATGAATCTGCTGAAGATTTTATTACATGTCTCATGAAACTTGTCAAAACGTGTAGCTACGGAAATTTGAAAGACGAATTATTGCGGGACCGTTTGGTGGTTGGAATATCGGATGCCAGCCTCTCACGTACGTTGCAGATGGACTCAAAACTCACCTTAGAGAAGGCAGTTTCCAAAATCAAGCTCGTTGAAGCAGTCAAGGGTCACCAAAATCTCGTACGTGGAGCTAATACGGAAGTTCCAGTACCGTACGATGAGGTGGACTCCCTTAAGGCTAGCCAGGGCAAACGGATAGATCAAAGTAGTCGAACTCCAGATTCTAAGAAGTCATTCAAGTGTTATCGCTGTGGTGACAAAGCTTATCACCCACGTAATGCTTGTAAGGCACTAAAGGCCAAATGTAATTTCTGTGGTCTGGAAGGTCATTTTGCCTCATGCTGCTTTAAGAAGAAGAAAAAACTGGTAGGAGAGCTGCAGTTACATTCTAGTGAGGAGGAACTTTTCCTCGAATGCGTAAACTTTCAAACTTTATCCATAGGAGGCGGATCGGGCCAGCAAAATCCTCCTTTGAAGGTTCCCTTGATTTTGAACGATGCCCAACTTGTATTTAAAGTGGATACAGGAGCGGATGTATCCTGTGTGCCTTTTGATGTTTGGGCATCTGATTTGAAAAAACCAAGTCTAGTTTCCTATCAAGGAAAAATGGAGGGAGCTGGACAAATTGCTCTCACTTGTCTCGGGATGTTTGAGGCTGACTTGAGAACCCTCAATGATTTATCTTGCAAGGAGAAGATCTATGTCATTAAAGATCTGAAACAACCCTTGTTAGGTCGTCCCGCTATAAAAGCCCTTTCGATCCTCTCCATGTCGCCTTCTGTTGGGCTCACATTAAATTCAATCGAGAGTACATTCGGACAGGTCTTTTCCGAAAGCCCAGGCTTGTTGAAAGGCGATCCTTACACCATCAAATTGAAGCAAGATGCATCCCCCCACTCGATTGCAGTTCCACGTCGTCTACCCCTTCCACTGTTAGGTAAAGTAAAGGCAGAATTAGAGAGAATGTTGAAACTCGGGATTATTTCAAAAGTTACCCAGGGAACAGAGTGGTGCTCACCAATTGTTGCTGCCACAAAAAAGGATGGGTCGGTGCGTCTGTGTGTGGACTTTACAAAATTGAATGAGTTTGTGATTCGAGAAAGATTGGTTCTACCGTCCACGGATGAGACTCTTGCAAAAATTGGAAGTCCTCAGTTTTTTTCCAAGTTGGATGCCACAATGGGGTTTTGGCAGATTCCCTTGGCGGAAGAGTCAAAACTTCTCACTACATTCATTACTCCATACGGCCGGTATTGCTTCAATCGGTTACCATTTGGAATCTCTTCCGCTCCAGAGCATTTTCAGAGGCGGGTGTTGGAAGTATTGGAAGGGTTGGAAGGATGTGTGGTGTTGATGGATGATATTCTTGTGTTTGGAGAATCAGAAAGCCAACATGATTCGCGCCTCAAAGCGGTATTGTCTCGTCTCAATGATGTCAATATTACTCTCAATAGAAAAAAATGTTCATTCAAAACTAGTTCCGTCACCTTTCTAGGCCATGAGGTCAGCAAAGAGGGGGTGAAGCCGGATAAAACAAAGATCAGTGCCATTGTACAAATGCCACCCCCGAAAGATACCAAGGAATTAAAGCGGTTTCTAGGGATGTATACCTACTTGTCCAAGTTCATAAACAATGCTGCAACGATTTCATACCCTCTTCGCCAATTGCTAAAGGGAGATGTAGAATATGTCTGGGGTAAAGAGCAAAAGGTAGCATTTGAAAATATGAAAAGAGTTTTAACGTCACCACCTATTCTCAAAACATTTGACCCGAAGGCAGAAACTAGGCTGTCTGCAGATTCCTCTTCGTACGCTCTTGGGGCCGTTCTAGAACAGAAATTTGATGATAAGTTTCACCCCATTGTCTACATTTCTAGAGCGTTAACCCCAGCTGAAGCAGGATACGCACAAATTGAAAAAGAGGCTCTAGCAGTCTCTTGGGCTTGTGAGCGCCTTTCAATGTATCTTGTGGGACTCAACTTTACCGTACTGACGGACCACAAGCCATTAGTATCATTACTTGGTTCTAAGGCCATACATGACCTTTCACCTCGGATACAACGCTTTCGTCTGAGGCTATTGAACTTTGACTTTGATATAGCTCACGTGGCAGGCAGTAAGTTTTATGTTCCAGACACCCTTTCACGGATTCAAAACCTTGAGTGTCAGCGGGAAGATTTCAAAAAATGTTCAATTATGGAGACAGCAATGGAAAATTTTTCTGATAACGTACCCCTCTCTGATAAGCTGCATGAACAAATACGATCAGCTACAGCATCAGATCCTGTTCTACAACTTGTTCGCAACTGCCTCATTAATGGATGGACTGTCGATAAGGAAATCAACCCCAAGTGTTCCCCATTCTACAAGTTTCGCGATTCTCTGGCATATGTCGACGGTCTGTTGTTCATGATAGACAGGATAGTCGTTCCGCGGGTTCTGCACACCTCCGTATTGCATAAACTTCACTCTGGTCATTTGGGCATCACAAAGTGTAGGCGCCTCGCCCAAGGATCCGTTTGGTGGCCAGGAATTTCAGAAGATATTGCTGCTCAAGTCACCAATTGTCACATCTGTTCCATGAACAGAACACAACATAAGGATCCTCTCATTTCTACTACTTTCCCTGACTTGCCTTGGTCTCTGGTTGGAGCGGATTTTGGCGAGGTCAACGGGAAAACTTTTTTGGTGGTCCAGGACTACTATTCACGATTCCTGGAAGTAACTCGCATGACCTCAACAAGCTCTTCGATGCTGATCGTAGAAATGAAGAAGATTTTCGCTCGTCATGGGGTTCCTCAGTGCTTGAGATGTGACAATGGTCCACAATTTAGATCTGAAGAGTTTTCTCGGTTCGCAGAACAATGGGGCTTCCGGATTTCATTTAGTAGCCCACGATACCCTCAGTCTAATGGGCTTGCAGAGTCAGCCGTGGACATGGCGAAACAAATCATTTTAAAATGCGAAGACTTGGAAACTGGCGTGCTATCGTATCGGTCTACGCCTCTAGAAAATGGCTATTCCCCGGCTGAATTGCTAATGGGACGGCGGTTGAGGACTCTTGTTCCTACGTCTACAGCTAATCTAAGACCTCATCTACCCGATGAAGCCAAATTGAGGTCCCGGGAAGCTACCATACGTCGGAGGAGGAAGGAATATTTTGATCGCAGGTTTGGAGCGAATAAAGAAAAACAGGACTTGGTGGTAGGACAGAAGGTCTACGTGAAGGATAAAGATATGCCAGGAGTGGTCGCTGCTAAACATGCAGCCCCAAGGTCCTACATCGTCCAGACTGAAGACTCAAAGCAAATAAGGCGGAATAGGGTTCACCTCGCACCTCTTCCCTTCGAAAAGCCCACTGAAAATTTTCCAGTCGCTCCCCAACTTGCACCTCCTGGAAACCTACAGTGGTCTTCGGAGAGGAGACCTCGAAGGATCATCAGGCCTCCACAACGCCTTGACTTGTGAGGGAGGATGTGCTATAATCATATGTTTCGCAGGTGTTGTATTTTGTGTTCGTTGTTGGAAACGCCCGACGCCGGGTTGTCTTGTAATTCTTTCGGAGTTTAATAAATCGTTTTCACCGTTCCGAATTTACGTTTCTACTTATTCTACATTAATCAAATCTAAGAAATCTAATTTCAAAATAAAATCTGATTTCTAATAAAAGTAAGGTAAAGTAAGTCAGGTTTCAATGCAGTAACTTTTGATCCAGTTGAGCTGAACTCGCACGTCCAGGATAAGTCTTCAATTTCACATGTTTTTGTTCCTTTTCAAATTCCAAAATAGAATAATTTCCAAAAAGAAAATAATTTTTTTCTGATTATCAGAGGTTTATGAACATGTTACTAAACTTTGAGAAATGTACCTAGGGCCAAAGTCTTCCTCCTTCAAAGGACAGGATCCCTGTTGTATATGTGATGGATTGATGAAAATGAAGACTCAAACCCGGATTGAACCCGATTGAACGTTTACCATTTTACTTGCAATATCATCAGATTTACTGACATTGTGATTTTAAACAATCGTTATTGTTATAAACTCGAGAAACACAGTAGTGACGTCACTAGCTGCTCAAAAATCCCCTCGTGACAGGTTTTGAAACTATTGAGAGAAGAGAGGGGGCACCTGTTAAGCCCTCCTCTAGTTCTGTTTGAACAGTAATTGTTGTAGCTCGACTGAGTGTGAACCTTTGAGGTGTCATGTGATCATTTTGAAATCAAATTTGTAGTAAATGCTGTCCGAGGGGGAGTTTCGCTAACTCGAGTTCCGTTTCTGAAATAGTACAGTTTCTTTAGGTAATAAAATTAGTTTACAATTCGGAAGCGTTGTTCCTTTGCAAATACCATGTCTTCCGACGAAGAGGAAGGTCAGCTTCGGGAGGAGGAACCCAACATAACATATAAGGCTAATAATAAAACAAAGTCTGCCCAGTGAGAGTGGCACATAGCTTCTTCGTATCCTAACACGAGTGTATAGTAGATAATCAAACCTCAATCACCACGAAACCTACCACAATCCCGCAAATATGTTGTCCAAATGACTATGAAATATACGGGGTGACAATCGTGGACGATACTTTGAGGATCGATTTGCAATACTTTCGTCCAATAACAATTTATCCCATTCCCCCCTCCCTCGTCAACATAAAACCTCCGTTTTAGGATGTGGTATAAATGGCACTTGGGCATCCATAAATCATTAATCTGGGATGAAGGAGAACGCCACTCACAGGAGAAAAAAGTCTGCCAAGTGGGTGTGACACATAGCTTCCTCGTATCAATAACACGGTTGTATAGATGATCTGACGCAAAGTAGCTTATCTCAAAACATCAATCTGTAAGTACCACCATGGAAGAAGTATTAGGAAGTGTCACTCAAGGTTAAAAAGTGTGCCGGAAAAAATCCCCCTCTACTGCTGCGATCTGGCGAAGCGTAAGAGAAGTTCTCAGCTAGTAGTAGAGGACACCGATAGATAGAGTTGTAGACGCCCTCATGACCGAAAATTCAAATAAATGCGGACAACGGCTCGACTTTCCAAAAAATCTAGGAGGGCATGGATTTGAACCCAAGACCCGGCATTACCAAATGGCCCTATATGGCGAAGCTACAACAAGTTAGCTCGCTCGGACATCCTCACTTCCCTAATAATTTTCAAACAACAATGATGTTCAAGAAAAGAGAGTTACATCAACTGAGTTATATCACGTCAATTTATATTCGGTTCTTACAAAAAAACATTGCATTAGGTACCTACTTTAATTGGCCAAAATCTAGTTAAGCTTTTTTTTTTTTTTTTTTTTTTTTTTAAATTCGCTCGTTGGGAAATGCAAGGTACCAAACTGGAACTATTTCTGACTACAGGTAGTCACCTACTTTGTTGATAATGTCGGTTTTTTCATGCAAAAAATGTCCAATGTTGGTAGGTGTCTACGAAACTTGAACCAAACAATCAGATCATAATATGATGTAAATATTATTTACTAAGAAGCTAAAATCATTGTTCGTTACTATTAATTACAAGATCGGAAGAAGGGGGAAGGTATGAACACAGAGGAAAAACATTGTGGCAAATAACAATAGTTAATTAAGTTTTAATAACTTCTTTAAAGTTATTTTGGTTTATTATTTTCAATAATGAACCTTTGGAATCGACCAAGAAAAAAATTTTTAGCACCCCCTCAAAATTTGATGGTTTACGTTTCAAAGTACGTAGAATCCAAAAATCGAATAAAAATTTGTTTTTCTTTCACAGTTTGGATCGGCCACAGCATTGTTCATAATTCGAAAGGCCCAAAATATTCTACATTCATTATATAAATACACAAACTTCTTTTCCTGTTCCACTGAGCACTATGACGATCATATTCAATATTGATTTCACGGTGCACTTAGCAATTCCCACCGTATGGCACCTGGGTGAAAACGCCTGATGGATGTGACTTGAAAGTTTACTACATTATTACGTAGAAAATAGAAACTAGATAAAGATATTAACAAAAATTAACGAAACTGACTAAAAAGAAATTAACGAAAAATCGTATTGTAAAAAAAAGGCTGACATGATTCGCAATAAGGTAAGGACGCTATAGAAATGGCATCTTTTGGTCACTTTCACGTTTGCGTACTACTCTCTCTCCCAATTCACACACTCTTGCGATCGGCCACCTAAGCTGATAGTTCATTTACGCTTCCAGAGGTAGCGCCACTGCAGTAAGCATCACAGATTCCCCTATGGAGTGATTCTTCCTAATATTCTTCCATGGTACCACTATCACCAAAATCATCTCATTGGGGACCATCTACACGTCAACCCACACAATCCTTGAAAATTGATCAAAATCGGGTGGAAAATATAGAAGTTATGGATTTTTTATAAGGTGTTTACGTTGGCACATGCGCAGAGGCTACGATCGATCAGGGAGCAATGATTTTCATAGTGGAACATTCATAATAGAAATAGTTGACTCCATCCCTCACCTACCATAACATTTCTAGCGACATGCGAGCTTTGAATCTAAACAGCATTTTAAAATCCATG
Organism: Apolygus lucorum; assembly: GCA_009739505.2. Lineage (NCBI taxonomy): Eukaryota > Metazoa > Arthropoda > Insecta > Hemiptera > Miridae > Apolygus > Apolygus lucorum. Next base: position 38,723,758 of record CM019169.2, read on the forward strand.
ATCTACTTTACAAATTCGAGTTCAACCCCTCCCCCATTAACCAATGGTGCCAGCCTGGCACCATAGCAGTCACGTCGTAACGTTGGAATTTTATCTATTGATTTTGGCAGGAAGTCCGTTGAAGATCCGTATTGAAGGCAAAACTCTCACAAACCCATGGAACACGCGCTTTCCGGTGTCCTGGCACAGATTTGTTCCACGGTGGCACAAAGAATAGTTTTTATTATTTTTAGTGTCTCAACCAAATAAAGAAATGGGTGAAAGAATATAAAAAACACGATAGGTAAGTACTCTAACTTTCTGGAAACACTTCATTTATAAAAGCATACTTTTTCATTAAACATTTGTTTAAAATAGGGTTGCAGTAACTAATTCAAAAGGCCCAAATAAGACGTAAAACAAAACAAAAGCCACCGACCATCCAACATGAAGAAAAAAAAAACTTCACAATCAAGTCTATTAGAAAGAACTAAACGCTTCACACTCGATTCGAAATCATAAACTCAATTTTAAATGCTTGCATACGAGTCTGCAACACATTGGGACATTTTCATGTCAACCACTACACAACAAGGTAGTGAAGTAAGGTTGTTAGTTCATGTACCCAAGCATCAAAGTTTTCGTGACGATTTTGGTTTATTATTTTCAATAATAAGCCTTTGGAATCGAGCAAGAAAAAAATGTTAACCCCCCCCCCCCTCAAAATTTGATGTTTTACGTTTCAAGGTACGTAGAATCCGAAAATCGAATACAAAAATTTCCGTCCGTCCGCCGTACGCGGCACTTTTCTTAGCAACACTGGACCGATTTGGTTCAAATTTGGTATATGGGCTCCATTTGGGGTCTAGTTGTGCCGCGAAGCTTTTGGTTGATGTAGGTCACTTCTAAGGGGTGAAAATTAAGGGTTGAAATTTTCAAGAGTGCCGTAGCTCGAAAACTCTCGAAATAAAGGTATCGTTTTTTCACCAATTTTAAATAGTATTGAATTTTAAAAAAATGTTTGAGACCACCCGGAGTTCTGTAGGACAAACCGTTCGGTCCCCACGAGTACTTGAAGGTTTTCCTTCGATAAAACAGAATCATGAGTGTGAATCGCAAAAGAGGTCTAATCTCCATTCAAATTTTATCGGACTAAAATGCGATCGCTGTTCATTTCTTCGATTTGTATTAAGTTTTGCCTTCTGCATAACCAGTACCTAATCAAATTTCCATATGAAGCTTTCTATTTTTCGAATCGAGTGTGAAGCGTTTAGTTCTTTCTAATAAACTTGATTGTGAAGTTGAGAAGGCAGTATGGTGTGGTAGGTAGTACCTACCAATAGTTGGTAGGTAAAAAAATGTTGGTTGGTAAAAAACGCTGCAAATCATTGCCCAAAGGTTTATTATTTTCTGTATAGATCACCCTTCTGTATAGATCACTGGTTCTCCATCAATAGCACCTACCACCATCTGTATTCTCCCTTGACCTTCCCTCTCAAATTTCAGCTTCCTGCGTTCAATAGGATTGAAAATGGCTTCCGAGCTCACTCAGCTGATCAGTGCTCTTCCAGGCGTCTCCAGCATTCGAGGAGATCTTCTTCACTCTTCAGATCACTGATCAGCTGAGTGAGCTCCGGAGCCATTTTCAATCCTATTGAACGCAGGAAGCTGAAATTTGAGAGGGAAGGTCAAGGGAGAATACAGATGGTGGTAGGTGCTATTGATGGAGAACCAATGATCTATACAGAAGGGTGATCTATACAGAAAATAATAAACCTTTGAGCAATGATTTGCAGCGTTTTCAGTTCATGTGCCAAAGCAAAATGTAAGGTTGTTGAGTGTTCTCTACGCAACACAGTGAGTCTATTTTATTTATTTATTGGTCGCGTGAGCAAGATTTGCTTAGTTTTCGTGACGATTTTTCAGTTCATGTGCCAAAGCAAAGACATGAAAATGTCAAAAACATCGATCGCATTTCGGTCAGCTAAAATTTGAACGGAGATTAGGCCTCTTTTGCGATTCACACTCGTGTTGCTGATTTATAGTACGTCCAACCCTTAAATTCTCGTGGGGAGCGAACGGTTTGTCCTACAGAGCTCCGCGTGGTCTCAAAAAATTCTATAGAATCTTAAATTGAAGGAAAAACAATACCTTTATATCACAATTTTTTGAGTTAGGGCGTTTTCAAAATTCATTTTTGAACCCTTAGAAGAGACCTACATGCTTACCTCAAATCAATGTACCTAATTCTAGGCTTTTCAAACTCAGCAAAAGTGACATGATTGTACCCACCTGCATCGAAGACGTAGCCAAATGGAATGCTGCTATCGTACAAAGAATTAGACCGAATTTATACTTTATGTTCATTTATGTCACAAAGCTAAGATCACTGTAAATTGGCAGAAGTCTGTTAATACGGAGGGCTCGTTGAATTTTTCATTGAATTTTGAATGTAATAAAACACCGACACCTGGCCCGTTATGATCGGTGATAAACTGATAAGTGATAACAGATAATAAGTTAGCACAAGAATCGAAATCGAACTGGTAACAATCGATTCATCTATCGAACCTCATTCGAAATCGAGGTTCGCCGATGGTTATAAATTTGAATGAAAAACTGTAACCCACTTTTCACCAGGTGATAAAGGAAACTAAGCAAGACAAACTAGCCATAATAGACGACAACGCAATACGGAAGAAGGCGCGTGTAGAATATTATTTAGACTATTTCAGATCTAGTTGGAAAAAATCTGAATAAATTGTTAGGTAACTAAACACAGCCCATTTCTCCTCGAATGATGAAAAAGGAAAAGTTTAAAATTCACATTTTTCTGGGTGTTTATTAATTATTCACAGGTTTGGGAAATACTGAGTTTTTTACTCAATGAACAGTTTTCCCTACAAAATTGTTCAAGGCAGTCGAAACTTCACCTCTGTACTATTGGTTGAAACTCCCTTCCTACCAAAGAATACATCCGACAACAAGCCCGAAGAATTTTAACCGTATAAGTCACATTTGTGCAGCATGAGTGAATGAGCAAATTTTCAAAGAAACGTTTTAACGATTTTTTTTGCCAGATTTGAACTTTTAACATCTTATTAGGCATAGAAAAACGGATTAAAAATATTCCATTGTATAATTTTCCGCTAAAAACTTTATAAATAGCGTTATTGGACCCTATTTTCCAAATTTTAAAAATTATGACAGGTTTTTTCACTTTACTACTTACCCATTTTACCTACTTACCCACTTTTAAAAGAAATTTCAAGCTGGTTCCGAGTATAACATTATAAATAATAGGTACCTATAATCTAATACATAAAATCCCTACCGTAGGCACGTGTACGTCGTCCAAACGTGGGGGACCCGGGTTCGATTCCAGGCCGTGGCATCAACATTTTTGACATTTTCATGTCTTTGCCCTGGCACATAGCACAAAAAACTGTCACGAAATTGCGTAACGAAATTGTGTTACAGTGCCTTTATAAAGATTTCCGCTTACAACGACCCCGTTGTTAGGTTTGTTCCTTTTCTACACTTTTTAACCCACAAAAATCGTTCACCACTCGTTGGAAAGCTCTCGATTTAACGAACATTTTCATGTTCTCCATAAAATATTGACTATACGAATAGCGGAGCTATGGGCATAACTGTTCTCATTTTGTTTACAAACTAATGATCGTGAGTGTAGAAGATAATTAATCCGGATAATAATTGCTTTAAATTTTATTTTAAAGCAATAGGTAAAGACATGAACATGTCCCAATGCGTTGCAGACTCGTATGCAAGCGTTTAAGTACATTATTATTATTATAATTTATAATTTTATTTTTTTTTTCACCTACGATTTGTTTTTGCCTGCTGCATAATAGCAGACTCTTCAGCTAGTATGATATAATATAAGTATGTTATACGTTTAGAAAGTCAATAATCACACTTTATTAATAAATTGGACCAATTAGGGTCGTCCAAAAATGCTGGTCAACGGTCTCATTAGTAAATCAATCTCATTACCGGTTTCATACGTAAGTAGTGTCTTTTAATGTTGGTATTTATACGACGGTTCATCAACTAATAATTATTATCAGTAGATGAACCGTTGTATAGAAATGTGCGTTTCCACATCTTTAATATAATACATCTTTAATATTACATTTCTAAACAGAAAATACTTTTATGATGACCCAGCAATAAAGTGAACAAAGCATTACTTCCAAATTTCGATAAAATTCAGAGATATTCCTGATGTTTTGGTTTCAGGTCTGCCTGTGAAATTTTGAACGAGCATAACCATACGAAGTTATAGTCCGATTTTGATGGAATTTTCCGAGATTTGGAAGGTTGAGGTGAAGATGGTCCCTTATAAAATTCACCGTGATAGGAGCATTGGTGCTGTCATAAAAGGCGAGGCCGCCATGGCAGCCCTGAGGCAGAAATGGAATGGAACGTGGAGGGAGTCACACCTCCAGGGCCACTCCAAAATCCTGGGCCTTCTGTGCAATCCCATGCTTGGCATGGTGGCGGACATTATGCCTAGAACTTTCGCCGAGGAACACCCCTACAGATCAATCATAAGATCAGAGGGGAGGCAAATCTCCCAATGCTGTCCCAACGACCTATTCTGGTACACAGATGGATCCAAAATGGGGAATGGTACAGGGATTGGAATTTACGGGACTAATCCCAGATGGAGCCACTCAGCTCCTCTGGGAGAACATGCCTCAGTATTTCAGGCTGAAGTACTTACAATTAGGGTCTGCGCTGGGGTAAGTCTGCGGAGGGGAGACTGTGGTGTTCACATCCGCATTCTCAGGGACAACCAGGCTGCGATCAAGGCTTTAGCCGATTCCTCCATTAACTCAAAGTTAGTGTGAGACTGCTTCCAGACCCTCTGCTTCCTATCGCAACACAACAGGGTTTCTCTGGAGTGGGTGGCTGGACATAGCGGAGTAATGAGAAATGAGAAAGCAGATGCGATGGCCAGAAGGGGCTCACTAACCCCATTCATTGGTCTAGAGCCAGCCATTGGCATTCCCAAATCTTCCTCTAGGGCCACCATAAACAGGTGGGTCACTGATGAAACCACTAGTAGATGGTCAAAACTTAGAGGAAATGCTCTAAGTAAGCGCATGGTGGCCAAACCTAACCCCAGCACCACAGAAGAGCTGCTGCGGCTAAGCCACAAGGAAATCAGGTTAGTGGTCGGCCTGGTCTTAACCGCATTGGGGAAAACCAGTATACAACCCTCTGCAGGCTGTGTGGAGAGGCTGAAGAAAAAGCCTCCCACATAATATTCGATTGCGAAGTGCTATCAAATCGCAGGTTTCACCTCCTCGGGTCACCCACACCCATGGAGGCTTTTCCCAGCACAAATCTACCCAAACCGCTACTGGCCCTTACTAAAGGGCTAGGACTCTTTGACTAGGAACAGAATCCGCGGAGTGGCACAATAAGCCACCAGGCTTCAGTGGCCCACCACCCTGATCCGCGGATTCATCCACAATCTACAATCATTGGTAGCCTGTGCGCGTGCGTCGAGTTGAAACCCTCAATAATCATGACTTCTTAAGTTTCCATTCGATATCGATAGGATTTTCAGGGACTGTATGACTATGGATGGTTCCCAATAAACGTCATCGTCATCTGACCATCAAGTTTGAAGAATAGTGGTAGGTACTGGATCATCAGCTGTACAATCGTGGTAAAGATACGAGAGCTATGCGCCAGACCCACTTGGGATACTTGGGGAAGGGATCGGCCTGTTACCAGCCTTCGCGCATGCGCAAACTTTATAAATTCCTTGTACTCATAATTCCCACTTTAAGGATGGTGTGGGCTGTCTTGTATAGCCCATATGCAATTGATTTCGCTACGTAATGATGAATACATACAATGAGCATTCAAAATCTTGAATAGGTCCGGTCATATTTTTTCTCAGTACCCTATAGTTCGATTTTTCTCAATCTTAGTTGATTAGTTGGTATTTTTGGTGACCTCCTAACGGCTTATGTCCAATCAAGTAACGAGGAAGCTATGCGCCACACACTTGGCAGACTTTTCTGTTTTTGTGACCTGCCTGTTGTTGATGGCTCGGTTACCATGATACTACGTCCTTTCCTAACTATCTATGTGCCCCATACACAATGAATTATTTCAGTTAAGTAGGTACCATCTTAAACACCAGCGGATCTTATATACTACACCTTACCACTATCTTTTCTTTTTTTTCCGTTGGAGGTCTTTTTGCGAGCTGATCTTCAGACTCCTTCAACTGCGACCAAACGAGGTCTATTGTGGAGTGCCTCCAGGCTATATTAGCCTACTAAGAAGGGTTTACTGATCTTATCTTACTTACTGCTTGAATTTTCTTGTATTCCTCAGGGTAGAGCATGGGGTGCACCGTGACAGGGTAGGCCGCCAGACCGATAGTGCCGACCAAAGCTCCGATGAAAGCCCCGTATCGCCATCCTGTCAGTTTTCTCCCCATTTTGAATCACCTAAAGTAGAGAGTATTGGTAGATGAAGGATCTTCAACAATAATTTAAAACAGCGTTTCTTGAATTGGGTTTCTTTGGGTACGTAGAGGTAATTAATAGTGTAGCGAAAGTGAAATTGACGTAGAAATAAGAATTTTCGCAAAAATTAAACAAGCGGCACAGCACAGGGGCGATGACACTGATAAGAGATAAGAAATGATAACAGTGATAACACAACGATGTCAAGAAGGAATGGAGGGGTCACAACTGACGCTGGGGACTTTGAGGCGTTCCGGTGTGGTTCGCAAGGCCACGCCTCTTTCTCCTATAACGTTCAATAAAAATGTTTTTCTCTTTCTCAAAATTTTTAGTTAGTCAAGATACATACTTTTATGAATGGTCACCCGCTTCAAAATGTCCTAGCCTGCCTATTCCTATTAGTACGGAAATAGGAGAGGCTAGACGCTGCAAATTATTACACAAAGGTTTATATTTTAATAGATCATGGGTTTGCAAAGAACACATCTTTACCATTGCCACTACCTACAGACCATATTTTCGCTCACAATCAAGTTCATTGTTAAGAAATAAGAGTTGTGGATGCCTTCATTAGGGAATTTAACGACTGGTTGCTAAGAACGCAAAACTGGGTACAACTAGAAGAAACGAACAACGATTGCAATAAACATGAAAGGAGATTAACCCTCTTTTGGGATTCACTTTCGTGTTTCTGATTTATCGTAAATCCAACCCTTACGTTCTCATAGGGAGCGAACGGTTGACCCTATAGAGATCAAGGTGGTCTCATTCGATTCTAAAAATTAAATACTATTTTAAATTGATGAAAAATAATATCTTTACATCGAAAGTTTTTGAATAAATTGAGGGTGAGACAAATGGAGTCCTGTGTTCTTTGTAACAGCTTTTTATTCTGGGGAGCTTTCAACAACCCTTTGGTTGTTATCATCAGCCCAAACAGCAAAAAATGTAGTCCTTGTGGGGGGCACAACCAGACAACTACTGCTGTAAATGAAGCTATCAGGACCATCAACAGGCACGTCAAAGACAGCAAACAACTGATCTCCCACAAACTAGATCTGGATTTTCTGAAGAAGTGCAAGGAACACGGTATTTTTCCTCGTTTTATCGAAAATAGCGGCAGATCTTTCATCCCCACCGTCCACAACTTCCCCCACAGGAAGAAATTTCAAGAAGTCAAGAGGCAGACAATGTTGAAACTTCTAAACGCTCACATCAAAGTGCAATATAGAGTAGTTGTCTGGTCGTGACCCCCACAAGGACTCTACATTTTTTGCTGTTTGGGCTGATGATAACAACCAGAGGGTTGTTGAAAGCTCTCCAGAATAAAAAGCTGTAACAAAGAACACAGGACTTCATTTGTCTCACCCTCAATTTATTTGAAAAAAGGATAGTCCCACCCAAGAATATATGAAAGTTTTTGAGCTAGTGTGACGAGTCGTCACAGGGGCTTCCGCCACCGACGATCCCCAAATTGAAAATTCGGCGGAATCCTCCATGCGAAACCGAAAGCATGGAGGTGGAGGTCGGGGGCGCGCCGCCAGGCGGCAGCACCGGACGGGTCAGCGCCAGGAAGTGAACGGGTGGGGGAAGGATCCGGAGGGGGAGGACACGGCTGGGAGAGAACGGCCACCCACCCCTCAGACGTGTCTTGATCGAGCCTCTCAACCCATCTCTCTGTGTGAAAAGTCTGTGTGGAAACTCTGTGTGGAAATTCTGTGTGAAAACTCTGTGTGGAAAAGTCTGTGTGACATCTGTAAACTGAACATTTGGAAACCTGAAGTTAGCTGCGAGTCTATCAGTGTACGATTGCGCCCTCCTGAAGATTCAAGTAACCAACGGCCGACCCTAGCATCTCAAACGGACCAAGCCCAACGGATTCTCTCTCAAAACCCAGTACTGGTAAATCTAAAAACTTGTAAAATTCTCTTTCTTAAATTGTTCCTCCTAGGTAATTTGATTCTAGTGATTTTCTTTCGTCCAAAGGACTCATTTTCTTTCGTGTTACGAAACACCACGTGTTAGATTTTCATGTTCCGTAACATCATATGCTCAAGTTCATGTTCCGTAACACCACGTGCGAATGTTCACCTTCCCTCTCTTTTTAGTTTCGAAACACCACGTGGATTGTAAGCTTGGAGGTTATCCCCATCAGGGCCCTCGGTAATTAAAGTCAACATAATATCATTATTAGAAAGGGTATCTTAGTCCCGAGTTATATTGTTCCTTTATTATTACTATTTTTCTTGTCTTTGAATACTTACCTGAAAATTATACAGGATTCATTTTGTTTACTTACCTTGTGGTTATCATTGGTACATTCCCCGATCAATTTCCTGGTGCAGAATAGAGTCATAAGAGGTACTTACCTGAGAATACTTACCTTGCGAATCGTAGTGAGAACCAAAGTAGAGTCATTAACGTAGAAACAGAACTTGAAAGTACTTACCTTAGACTTGCTGAGATCTCGAAGAACCTGAAAAAGAAAGAAAAGTTATTAAATACAAAAAGTACAAATTATTACACAATAACGGAAAATATAAAAGAAGTCGTAAAGGAAAATACTTACTTAAGCTCAAGTTGGACAAAGATAGGCATTTTTCGGTAATCCCCAAAAGGATACCTATTCAACACCATCTTCGTCGTTTTCTGCTGACTGGTTCCGCTGCTCATAGAAATCACGGTAAGTGAAATTTGGATACTCCTAGTATAAGTGCAGGGGCATTGTAGTGGCGAATTTTAAAATCAAGTTAATAACCTTGCTCGGTCACCGTAGTGTTCACGAAAATTCACCATTACTCTAGGACGTTTTGAAAATGTCAGCCCTTTGACTGACTGGCTACAACTAGACCCCAAATGGAGCCCATGTACCAAATTTCATCAAAATCGGCTCTTGGTTACTAAGGAAGGATTTTGGGTTGAGGGCGATTAAAAGATGTGTGATCTTCTTGTTCTTAAAATCCGAAAGCTTTCGTCTTTACGCGATTAATGGGGTAAAATTGGAAAAATTAACAAAACAGAAAAAATAACCACCCACTAATCCGTTTTAGACCATTCTGAATCCAAATCGGCAAAAAACCATAGGTGAATGTCTGTGTGTGTGACAAAATTTTGAGTCGGTACTCAGTCCAGCCCTCAGCTTTCAACCGATTTTCGAGGTTCTTTTGGTTTATTATTTTCAATAATGAACCTTTGGAATCGACCAAGAAAAAAAAATTTTTAACACCCCCTCAAAATTTGATGGTTTACGTTTCAAGGTACGTAGAATCCAAAAATCGAATAAAAATTTGGCCGTCCGTCCGCGGCACTTTTGCCACTTAGCATTGACCGATTTTGATGAAATTTGGTATGTAGGCTCCATTCGGGGTCTAGTTGTGCCCCGAAGATTTTGGTTGATGTAGGTCACTTCTAAGGGTTCCAAAATCAATTTTGAAATTTTGAAAACGCCCTGACTCAAAAAATTTTGATATAAAGGTATTGATTTTCCTTCAATTTAAGATTCTAAGAATTTTTAGAATTTTTTGAGACCAACCGGAGCTCTGTAGGACAAACCGTTCGCCCACTACGAGAATTTAAAGTTTGGACGTACGATAAATCAGAAACACGAGTGTGAATCGCAAAAGAGGCCTAATCTCCGTTCAAATTGAAGCTGACCGAAATGCGATCGATGATTTTCTGCATGTTGGATGGTTGGTGGCTTTGCAGACGAGTGATCTATATAGAAAAATAAAAAATAATAAACCATTGTGTAATAATTTGCAGCGTTTTTTGTTCGACTTAGAATCTTCGGAATCGCGCACCATTTCATCAGAGTATCAAAACTAGCAAGGGAGGGGGCAAGTGGGGGATAATATTCACAAAATACCCGATTTTTCAATATTTCGCTTCCTTTATAGCTTACTAATTGTACTCAAGCTTTTAAAATGAAGACAAATTCTCATTATACCCCAGATTTTCAAGAATTATTCCCTGTACCACCATGGCAGTAATAGTGGTGCCACGAAACCATAAACCGCATATTTCGTGGTTTTTTTTTTGTGTTTCACCTTGAATACTGATGTGAACTTCGAAGGACAGCCAACCTAAACCAACATAATATGTTTCATATTATGAAAGTTCAACGTTACTACGTATTACCGCTTTGGTGCCAGTCTGGCACCATTGGTTGAGGGGGGGGGGACTTTTTTTCATATTGGGTATCGTAGATACCCATGCCAAGGATTTTAAAATGCTCTTCAAATTCGAGGCTCCCGCGACGCCTGAATTTTCTTGGCTGAGAAGGGTGAGGGGGGAACCACTATTTCTTGCTTAAAATAAATTACATTAAGTGAATCAGTTTTATAACTTACCTACTGGTTATTATTATTGTAAATTCCCTCAGAGTAGGCACACCTTGGCAGACTTTTTCTAGTCTGTTCTATTTAATTCTAATATCCGTGCTAATATATAAAGGTAGGCTGGCTAAGAAATCTCTGATCGGGTGACCAGTCATTATTTCAGAAGTACCTACCTATTTGTTACAAACCACTATTTCTTCACGGTCAAAAATCCGAAGTTTGTATTCGTGAAGCAAGTCAAGAATATTTGGGTGCTTCAAAATGAAAACTGCCTCTCAAATTTAGGGTTTCAGAGCTTATTGAACAACTGTGTGTCCGTGTGTGTCTGTCATCTGTGTCACATGCATACAAAATACTATGTTGTAATTAGGCGCAAATCAGCCTTCATGCTTATTGGTTGGATCAGCCCCCACTAGTGCCTGACCCTTATATCTATGGGTTTAGTAAGATCAAAGACTGATCCATGTTTTTATTTTAACAACCTACGTAAAATTTATATTCTAGTATGGGTTGATGATTTCCTAGTAGTAGCAGAAAAGAAAACTGATTTGGAAAAAGTGAGTAGGTAAATCTTTGATTCAATCTTTGGAAATGAAAGATTTAACTAGTTCAAAACATTTAACCTTTTTAGGTATGGACATAAAGAAAATTGGTTCTCAAATTCAGATTAGCCAAAAACCTTTAATTGACAAAATATTAAAACATTTTCACATGAATGATTGTAAGACAGCTAGTGTACCAGTTGAACCAGGTTTGAATTTGCTGAAGCCTGATGTATCAGAACTAAATTTGCCTTATAGAGAACTCTTAGGGAGTGTCATGTACTTGATGCTCGCATCACGTCCTGATTTGTGTTATTCGGTGTCTTATTTTGGATGATCCCAGAACAACTATGATTCTTCTCATTTTAAAGCTCTAAAGCAAATAGTCAGATATTTGAAGGGAACCAGAGATCATGTGTTAGTTTTTTCGAAGGGTGATAGTGATTTAAAGCTAACGGCATACGCCGATGCTGATCATAGTTCTAATGTTGTTGACCGAATTAGTGTTTCGGGGTATGCTTTAATGTTGAATAAGAGTCTGATAGTATGGAGTTCCAAAAAGCAAAGTTCTGTAGCTGAATATTATAGCCTATCATCTTGTATGATGGAGTGTTTGTTTATTGGACAACTGTTGGGAGAAATTGACATTAATGTTTTTGCCATTCAAGTTTATGAGGACAACCAGTCCTGTATTAAAATGTCAAAAACTGCAGAGACGAAGAGACACATTGACATTTGTCATCATTTTATAAAGGATCTTATTACATTACAAAGAAAAAGTTTAATGTGTCATATATTCCTACGGATAGCCAAATTGCTGATATTTTTACGAAAAGACTATCTCGTTTGAAGTTTGATTTTTTCAGGGAACTATTGGGTCTCACTCAAGTGATCTGAATTTTTCTGTTGATGTTTTAATGATAATTTTGTTTTTCGTATGTTTTAATCTACGTTCTGATGTTTTTGCTAAAATTTTATGTGGTGTTTTTTTCGATATTAGATGATGTTTTTAACATGTTTAATGTTTTAGGGCTGGGGGTCGCTCTGTGAATTCCGACACGCAAATCTGCAACGTTTTTTTTCTTAGTTACCACGGACCGATTTCTTAGTTACCACGTTATATCGGCTCCATTTGGGGTCTAGTTGTACCAAGATGCTTTTGGTTATTGTCAGTCACTTCTAAGGGGTGAAAACTAGGGGATGAAATTTTCAAAAAGTCCTAGCTCGAAAACTTTAAATATAAAGGTATTGTTTTTTCATCAATTTAAAATAGACTGGAATTTTTAGAATCGAATGAGACTACACGGAGCTCCGTAGGACCAACAGATCGCTCCCTCGGAGGTCCTTCAGTTTGGACTAGTGATAAATCAGAAACATGAGTGTGAATCACAAATTAATGTTTATTGTATAGAAACAATTTTCTCTCCTATTCAACGCAGGAAGGTGAAATTCGAGATGGTGGGTCAAAGGACAGTAATGAAGGCACCTGACAGATCACTGATCAGATGAATGAGTTCCAAAGCCATTTTCTCTCCTATTCATCGCAGGAAGCTGAAATTTGAGAGGCAGGGTCAATGGAGAATGCTGAAGGCGCCTGAGTGGTCACTGATCAGCTGAGTGAGCTCCAAGGCCATTTTCTCTCCTGTTGAACGCAGGAAGCTAAAATTTGAGAAGCAGGGTCAATGGAGAATGCTGAAGGCGCCTGAGTGGTCACTGATCAGCTGAGTGAGCTCCAAGGCCATTTTCTCTCCTGTTGAACGCAGGAAGCTGAAATTTGAGAAGCAGGGTCAATGGAGAATGCTGAAGGCGCCTGAGTGGTCACTGATCATCTGAGTGACCTCCAAGGCCATTTTCTCTCCTGTTGAACGCAGGAAGCTGAAATTTGAGAGGCAGGGTCAATGGAGAATGCTGAAGGCGCCTGAAGGGTGACTGATCAGCTGAGTGAGCTCCAAAGCCATTTTCTCTCCTATTCATCGCAGGAAGATGAAATTTGAGAGGCAGGGTCAATGGAGAATGCTGAAGGCGCCTGAGTGGTCACTGATCAGCTGAGTGAGCTCCAAGGCCATTTTCTCTCCTGTTGAACGTAGGAAGCTGAAATTTGAGAAGCAGGGTCAATGGAGAATGCTGAAGGCGCCTGAGTGGTCACTGATCAGCTGAGTGATCGGCAACTTGATGACGATTATGCCTTTAATGTTAATATCAAACGGCATCAAATCCACAAGTCGTCCTATTTGACTGGTATGGTTAAAAAATCACACGTAAAGGCTTGGTTGGTTGATCGAAACCCCTGTATGCTAATATAAAAATCGATAAGTCGTTCTTTGGGGTAAATGATGCTGATGGTGATGTAGATCGTAACGAAGAAATAATCGAATCAATTTCTGAGGATCAGGAGCATGTACATGAAATGTTACTGGCTAAGCAGCATACACTTATGTGGAGTGAAGAGAAATACTTAGATATTGCTCCGGGAATGAAATTGATGGACACAGAGCCTTACTCGTATCATTCTACATTACACCGGGTATATCCCCTAAAGAATTGAGATATTTCTTTGAATTGAATATGATGGCATATAGTCCCAAGGCTGCTATCTTTGAGGTTGTTCGGGACAGAGGTTACCATTTACTACCAATTATACTTTGTGGAGATTTGAATCTTGATCTCAAGAGTCCCGATGGAGTGAAGTTTCAAGAATTTATGGATGAAACCTTCAGTCTCAAACTGAATAATGACCCAAAGAATTCTACAACAAGAAATCAAACATCTCTTGATGCTGTATTCATTCGCTACTTGGAAAATGTCTCTACTGTAAATTATATTTGTTATTTTTCATATCATAAGCCATTATTGAGTATTTCCTGTAAATAGATGTATATAAATATAATAAATTGTTTTGGTTAATTAGAATCTTTTCTTTTTTCTTGACCTTAAAAAACTATCTAATTTCTCCCTTGCGAGGGAAAAACATTAAACATGATTTAATGTTTTTCCCTCGCAAGGGAGAAATTGAACAGAGATTTTTTTTTATTGATCGAGATGTTTTGATGATGTGATGAAGTCATGATTAGGAGGGGATGTTGTAATTAGGCGCTAATCAGCCTTCATTCTTATTGGTTGGATCAGCCCCCACTAGTGCCTGACTCACCATCGAACTAGTTAATTCTAGTTCTCACGTTCATTCATGTGTCTCGCCTCTCTAAATTGTTTTAAATACTGTGTGGTTACGGAAATATATATTTCTCCCACTCGCACTTCTGTTGTTTCATTTAAGAAACCATTATACTACTTCGTAAATTGTCACTTTATATCACACCGAATTGAAAGTCTTCTTAAGTGTTGAAAGTTGGACAAAAACGTTGGTGTTTAGACGGAAGTATTCATTAGTAAAAGGCAGGTAGGTATTATATCGAGGGTTGTTAACTCCAGTGGCTCCAAATAACCCGATAGTTCCGATTGGCGTTAGATTGCGTTGACTGGCTCACGCGATATTAGTGGTTTCGGGAAATCGATAAGTTGCGATTGCGAAACGAGCTTTTATGCGCAAAAGAAAATGAACGATAAAAATCCCTTTTCCGTCGATGGTGGACTATCAACAAGTTGGTCGGCAATGCGCAGGCGCCCGTTGAGAGCCACCCACCCTCAGATGCACCTCCGACTCATAAGGTCTTCAGCAAAGGGACTGGAAACCACTGCCAGCCGTTTGGTGCTTTCCCGCCCAAACTCACCAGAAAAGTCGAACCTCGGTCGCACCAGTTGTACGTCGCTCGAACGGATCCTTGGTGTTTCTTGGTGCTGGCCGGCGGTGGAGGTTCTTCAGGGCGTTCTTGACAGCAGATCGGACAGATGGGTTGCGCCAGCTCGGCTCCTCTGGTGCAGCAGGGACTGGACGCCGCTAAGAAGGCAGTGTCCAGAGAGAAAGATGGCGCAGAGGCGAAAGCCAAAGAGGCTGCTGATTCTGCTTCAGAGACTGCGGGCAACATGATGGACAGCGTTGCCCATGCAAAAGACGAGGCTGTGGAAAAACTGCAAGGTAAGCTTTTGAATTTTGAAGAACTACCCAAAAGAGTAATGACGATTAGGTAGGTAGGATAAAACGAAAAAACATTTACTGTTAATATATTGAAACCACCACTCAAATGTCTGATTTTGATCAAAAACGTGTAGTTTAGTAATAATTACTATATAATTATTATATAGTTTAGTAATTTCAATTACTAATCGATACAAAAACGCTGCAAATCATTGCTCAAAGGTTTATTATTTTCTGTATAGATCACCCTTCTGTATAGATCACTGGTTCTCCATCAATAGCACCTACCACCATCTGTATTCTCCCTTGACCTTCCCTCTCAAATTTCAGCTCCTGCGTTCAATAGGATTGAAAATGGCTTCGGAGCTCACTCAGCTGATCAGTGATCAGAAGAGTGAAGAAGATCTCCTCGAATGCTGGAGACGCCTGGAAGAGCACTTCCATTCAATAGGATTGAAAATGGCTTTCGAGCTCACTCAGCTGATCAGTGATCTGATCAGTGAGCAATGATTTGCAGCGTTTTTTACCTACAAACATTGTTTTTACCTACCAATTTTTTTTTACCTACCAACTATTGGTAGGTACTACCTACCACACTATAATGGCTTCACACCTTCACAATCAAGTTTATTAGAAAGAACTAAACGCTTCACACTCGATTCGAAAAATAGAAAGCTTGATATGGAAATTTGATTACTGGTTACGCAGAAGGCAAAACTGTATACAAATCGAAGAAATGAACAGCGATCGCATTTTAGTCCGATAAAATTTGAACGGCGATTAGACCTCTTTTGCGATTCACACTCATGATTCTGTTTTATCGAAGGAAAACCTTCAAATACTCGTAGGGACCGAACGGTTTGTCCTACAGAGCTCCGGGTGGTCTCAAAAATTTTTAAAAATTCTGTACTATTTAAAATTGGTGAAAAAACGATACCTTTATTTCGAGAGTTTTCGAGCTAGGGCACTCTTGAAAATTTCAACCCTTAATTTTCACCCCTTAGAAGTGACCTACATCAACCAAAAGCTTCGCGGCACAACTAGACCCCAAATGGAGCCCATATACCAAATTTGAACCAAATCGGTCCAGTGTTGCTAAGAAAAGTGCCGCGTACGGCGGACGGCGTACGGCGGACGGACGGAAATTTTTTTATTCGATTTTCGGATTCTACGTACCTACCTTGAAACGTAAAACATCAAATTTTGAGGGGGGGTTAAAAAATTTTTTTTCTTGCTCGATTCCAAAGGCTTATTATTGAAAATAATAAACCAAAGTGGGTACATTTTTATTTATCTTTCTACTGCACACGACAGAGCCCAAAACTTGATATTTTGAAATCGGAAATGATTGACTGGACACTGGTTTTTTCGTTTTACCATAAAATGTTGATCTTCTATGATAATTATAGAGGTGGCGTCTCCACCTTCTCTTTTTATGTTGACGTTTGGTGGTTTCACTAAATAAAACACTTTTCGAGTCCTGAAGAAGGTTATAAATTTACCGAAAGCTTGGCGAAGAAGTTGTTGAATTTCCGGTTGACCTCAGTCCCAATCAATTGACGTAAAGTACTCAATGAGTTCGTGGAGGCGAGAAGTAAATGAATATGGACAACTAACATCTTCAAAACAAACTCTGTACTATGACTTGGGGTAAATGACCACACCAATCTTAATCCTCTTCTTCTTATTGGCTTAATAATTTATTTTAATAATTTAATTTAATAATTGATTTAACGAATAATTTATTGGTTTAATGGCCAATAAAGAAGAAGAGGATTAAGACTGGTGTGGTAATTTACCCCAAGTCGTTGTACACAGACCGAGTCACAAAAATCAACATAGTTATACACTGTACTTACAGTATATTGGTACTGAAAATAGAATTTTATGTACCTTTGCTAGAAATGTGTCGGATATCCATGAAAATGTTCAATGAAAAAATAAAATAAGATTTTTTTGTGTTTTAGGAACAGCACGTTCATAAATTTGGGTAGGCAAAATCCGCACGACCGCTCGGTCGTGATGGTGAGGTATAACTTGAGCGCCGCCAGCTTTACTTGAACGATTTTGAATTACTCGTATTTTGATTACGTAACTGTCTGTTTTCTTGTCCGAGGAAAAACTTCTTTGTTTTTTTTCCAAAAAGAAAAACTCATTCTTAAGGGCTAGAATGCGTCATTATTGAAAATAATAAACCAGAAACTTTCTACCAAGTTGGGATGGCATAACATCGACGTAAAATATATGTTCGTTTCGTTGCTTCAACTTACTTTTTTACTTTACTGGACACGATTTTCATGATTTAGTCGAAAGTTTTCCAAAATGACAAACAACGACATGATTCAAAAGTTGTTCGCTACTATGTTGACAAATTTTCTCTTTTTCACATGCATCTACCAAGGCTCCTACATTAGGATCATTTAATGATCTATACCAAACCATCCTCTAAATTTGAGTCAAATCAGGTTATTAGATGGAAAATCACGTCTGAGCTTGCTTTGACGCTACAACAGGTCCGAAGATGATGAAAATAACAATTTACCCGGGGAAACCCCACTAAAACCTTGCAAAATTCTTCAAATCTGTCAAAGATTTCGTTGCTAATATCCGGGATGAGGGTTTGACCACAGGCAGACTAGGAACCAATAAAGGTTGTAAATTCTCAAAGGTTAATTACAATTAATTACTTGCAAACATCAATTTCTTACGATGTAAACGCTAAATTTCGCTAAAATTTGGCCGAAAAGTCGAATAACTAAGTACTTAGTTAAATTTAGTACTCTTGGAATGTTTTTTTTTTTTTTTTTTTTTTTTTTGCATTTTATGGAATGAAGCCACGGCATTTATTCCACAAAATGTATAAAAATATTAACTCGATTGTTAAATACATGTTCACCTTAGGAAACTCATTAATAATCGATTCATCTATTATACTGCCCCCTCCCCCCCCCCCAAACTTCGTAGACTTCTCGATCTGCTGCTATAATTCTCTCGGCAGAGGAATCTGCTCATTCAATTCAGGAATCTGCTCATTTTCATCTCATGTTGCCTTTAATCAAGGTAATACAAATTTGGTGGAAGATTCGAGCAACATGAACACTGTGAAAAGTGGAGGATTGTGCAGTGGAGGATCCTGACCGACTGAAAACTCAAATGTTGACTTGAGAACCAAGGTCGGCATTACAAAACATATTCGAGCTAAAATTATCTCTTTCCCTCGACACCGAAATACCTGCCTTGGTGGGTACCTACATATATTTATAACTCCTCACCGTATCAGATTCTTCTTAAAGCGGGGAGTCTCACAAATAGGTTCGTTTCGGATGCAAATTGTCCGTCTGACGTCATCTCCATCGGAGGTAGAAGAGATTCTTAATTCAGCGTTTCAGAACACGAAAACCTGAAAGCCACGTTTAATAAGTCTTTACAGCGGAAAATAAGAGTTACTGGAGAATTAGGCGGACTTGAGAAACCCGAACTGAAGTGCTGAGTGAACCTTTGCCACGCAAGCTAGGTTTTTTGACCTTCGAGTAATTAGTTATTCAAACAAAAAAAAAAAAAAAAAAAAAAAAAAAAAATGCCAAGTTGGATGGGGGTAGGTAATGTTTCTTTACATATAATAAAATAAATGTAGATTTAGTTGGTCTTGGCGTAAATCCACTACCATGGAAAAATTAATCGAACCCAATGGAAACATAAATATCTACCGTATCATGGATGTGTTACACCGACTACGGTAGATACTTATGATTGTCACGATATTCAGATCATTCGATCATTCTTAGTTACGACAGTTATCCGTAGGTATCACTTATCACTTGGCTATGCTGCTTGACGCGAAAAACCCCAACCCGAAAACATCTCCATGGTCAGTATTTTAATATCTTGGGGTCTGTGCTTTCGCTTGAGAAATTTGATTTTCACAATCATATTGCTAGCTTTCAATGTCAACATCAGACAGTAACGTGATCGAGAAACGTCAAATTTTGAAAAGAATGCTAAAAAGAAGTACAAATTTGAATTACTTTTCCCAAATGCCTGCAGAGCGCAACTACGACTGAAATGGCGAAAGGATAGGAGACGCAAGTATTTGCAATGTCGATATTCATTTTGACTTATCTATCGATATTTTGAAAAATCAACGTAGAAAATATCGAGAAAACATCGTTGAGACATATGTTGAGAAAATATCGATATATAAAGGAAAATAGTTGAGGAAAAAGTGCGTTACTGATTACAGAATCTGATAAGTGATTTGTATATTTGTTCAAATTGATTTTAGGATTGTTGTGCTCAGGATAATATTTCAAGTTACCACATTTCAAGTAAGTGTTAGGTACCACTTGATTTAACCTGAGCATCTCAATGCTTCGACATTTTTAACTCTGGAATGCACCGGTGATTTTGTCATCACTTAACTCACGGGTGGGGTGTGGTACACCCCAAAGTAAAAATTATTGAAAACACTGTTTTTATCATTTTGTTTCCCTTCGTAACATTTAAACAAATAATCTTGGGTGTTGGAATTTAAAAAAAAAGTTTAACGCGTCCAAAAAGTATTTTAATATAGAAATTTAAAACAAAACAGTATTGATAAAATGACTCTACATGACTTAGAAAAAATCACAAAGTAGGTAAAAATAAAATTAGGTACACTTCTGTTCAAAATAATGAACGTTCTTAGAGCCTATCAGTCTAATATTTGAAATAAATGAAATTTTTTGGGTAATTCAACATTCACAGCACTTTTTGGATCGATAATCCTGGCACATGGCTCTCTGGCATTTGGAACACAAAATTTTCGTTTTTCTATCTTTAGAACGAGGGCAAAATGCACATCGGACTTGTTTGTCAAGAACCATCATTTCCGTCTTCTGTTGGCACAAATTCTTCTTCTTCCACATGATCACTTTCTTCATCTGAGCCATCACCCCCAAAGAACTCCTCTTCCTCCAACTCCTGTAGAACGCGGCTGAACTCCTCTTGCTCGGTAAATATCTTTTTGTGGGACATTAAAACTAGAAAAAAAATTAATTGAGGAAAAAACACAATCAGGATGTTAGCAGAAGGAAAGCTGCAATCATGAAAAAAGTGGGCAATAACTCACCGGTGGGGTAGCACACACCCCAGTCACTAGAAACGTACGTGTCACTAGCGTGCCAAACGTAAACTGAAGATGACAAGGTAGAAAAAGGTTGAACAAGAATATAGAGGGGGGGGGGGAAGGGAAGGCAGCCCAGGATAAGGTATCAAAACAGAGCTCTGAAGAATCTCTGGGGTGTGGCACACCCCACCGGTGCATTCCAGGGTTGAAAAATGCTCCAATTCCGTGCTTTTTGGACCCATTGCAATCTAACAATGGGGCTAAAGAATAGAAAATGATAACGTCTACCATTCCTCACTGCAAACCAAATCAACCTCTGCAAATAACTACACAAAGGTTTATTATTTCTATACAGGGTGTTTCACGAAAAGGTTACACCCCCCTTCATTTTCGCAATACACAGCGTAAAAAATTCCGACCAACGCAATTCTTCATGATTTTTTGTGAAGATCTCAGGAAAAATACTTTTGCGCAAAAAAGTTGCGCGCAATCGTGCGCAATAGACACTAACTTCATTTTTTCAAATAGAACCCCCCTTTTTTATTACAGATTCGGATTATACGTCCAATTTCATGAGAAATTCATACCCACATCGATTTGTTTTATTGCGCGCAACCTGGCTTTTTGAACGCTCTAAGTTGTGCAACTCCACAATTGCGCAAAAATTAGGTTTTGGAGAACCCTTAGTTTGGTACATGTTTTTCATAGTTTTTTAACGCTGAATCACAGGGTGTCATCCGTTTTGAAAAAAACCAAGATTTAAGAGGAAAAATTAACATTTCTTTTACGAAAACATCAGTTTTGAGGTCGAAATCATGTTTATTTTTTATTTTCTCACCTCCTTTTGAACCACGGGCCTGGGGCCGTCTACGGTGGAGTTGAAAATAAAAACTGACAGCATGATCATGCTTGAACTGTATAAAATTACCTAAAAACTCATACAGATTTAAAAAGAGCGATTTTTTCACTAAAAACAACCGAATTTTTGGCCGCTATTTTGAAAAATTTCAGTCAAATTGAAAAACGGATGTCACCATGTGATTTAGCGTTGAAAAATGATGAAAAAACATGTGCCACACTAAGGGTTCTCCAAAACCTAATTTTTGTGCAACTGTGGAGTTGCGCAACTTAGAGCGTTCAAAAAGTCAGGTTGCGCGCAATAAAACAAATCGATGTGGGTATGAATTCCTCATGAAATTTGACGTAGAATCCGAATGTGTAATAAGAAAAGGGGAGGTTCCATTTGAAAAAAATGAAGTTAATGTCTATTGCGCACGATTGCGCGCAACTTTTTTGCGCAAAAGTATTTTTCCTGAGATCCTCACAAAAAATCATGAAGAATTGCGTTGGTCGGAATTTTTTACGTTGTATTTTGCGGAAATGAAGGGGGGTGTAACCTTTTCGTGAAATACCCTGTATAGATAGTCGTTCGCAAAGAACATGGCTCACCAGTTGTAACCACCTACCAACCATAGATACTACCTACATACTACACAATCAAGTTATTCGGAACAAATTAACGCTTCACACTCGACTCGAAGAAATAGGGAGTTGTGTTCATTAGGAAATCTGAATGCTGGTTGCTAAGGACACAAAACTGAAGACAACTCGAAGAAACGAACAACGACATTTTGTCAGTTAACGGAGATTATTCTCTCTTTTTGCGATTCACACTCGTGTTTCTGATTTATCGTAAGCCCAACCTTTAAATTATCGTAGGGAGCGAACAGTTGGTCCTACTATCTTAAATTTAAGAAAAAACAATACCTTTATATCGAAAATGTTTGAGCTAGGTCGTTTTCAATATTTCAACCCTTAGAAATAACTGAGAAGTGACCATTAGAAGTGACTGAAATCAACCAAAAGCTTCGGGACACAACTAAACCAAATTTCATCCTAATCGGTCCATGGGAACCGAGAAAATTACAGACGGCAACATTTTTAACACTACCTACAATTTTTTTTCTTGGTCGATTCCAAAGGTTCATTATTGAAAATAACAAACCAAAAGTTAGAAAGTCGGAAAAAGAAAACAAACTGAACGTTTAAACATGCAACTTGAATCAGTCCTAACAAAGCAACTAAGGAAAGTAACAAAAATTTTCCCTACTTCTTCTTGGTTGGTTTGTTACTTGGTTGCCAATGATTTCATTGCCCATGAAGGCGCAATCGAGGCGCCTCATTTTATACCAAAGCTGCTTGAAAATAGTAGAGAATGCACTAGTGAACACCTACGGGCAGTTGTGATAAACTTGAAAAAAGACGGCCGATATATCGAGAGTAAAATGTCGATGCATGTGGAAATATCGATATTTGTGATGTATCGATCCATCGTCCATCCCATCAGTGATCAGTTTCTTTACCTGAGTGCCTGACTAGCCGCGAAAATTCCATTTTATCTGGAAAACGTCAAATTCTTTCGCTTCGTTGTTGTGTTCCTAGTGATTTGTGATACACCGACGGTTAGAAAATCTCATGGATAGTTCCTGAAATAGAGGTGAGTCCGCATTGTTTTCGAATTCTGGTTCATGCCCACCGAGTAGGTTCCAGAGACAAGTGTTTATCCCCCTTGGGTGCCATGTAGGGGAAAGGCTTGTACCTTGGGACGCTTGTACCTCGGGACAATGCTTAAATCAATTAGAAAAGAGGCACAAAAAAAATTGGACTGGGCTCCAATCGTCTTTGGATGTGAAGGCAACACCGTGTAAGTGCCCCTTTTTCTGTTATCACCGACCATGTGATGATGAAAATTCGTCGTTTATTATCACCGGTCCCAAAATTTTGGATTTGCTCCATACCACGATCAATTGACAGAAAGGTAAGTTTGAATTTCTTCCACTTGCAACTGCTTTCCTTCAATTCAAGGTTCATCTCTATGATTTTGATGTTTTTAAAATGTTATTATATCATGATATGTCAATAATTAAATTTTTTGGAAAATGTCAAATGTTTGTACCTTGGGACACGTTGAGGTTTGTACCTTGGGACACAATATTTTTTCGTTTTATGTTATTTATGTTCGGTTTTGGCCTAAGCTACCATGTTAAGATGTTGGCCCATTCATGTGCAGATGCCACGATCAAAGGATGGAGTGAATCAGCAGCCAGTGGATGGGCCTGTTGTGATCAGCTACCTCTTTACGTTTCTGTCCATTTACTTCCTTAGCTCAGTGGTAGCGAGCTCCGACTCAAAAGTGTAAATATAGTTTAGTCGAAACGATAGAAGATCGATCCTCGGTCGAGGGAAGTTAATCTATGATGACTCAACAAAGTGGCGCAGTCGTACAGACCCGAATGGTTTCCTCAGCATTCTCTGGGAACAATAATAAATTAGTGTTGTCATCAAAACAACTTCCCCCAAGACACGAGTCGAGCCACAGCCTATTCAGACAAACGTTGAGGTCAGCAGATGCCCCGCCCCGTTCATGAAGAAATAATAATAACAAAACTCCGAAGCCAGTAAAAAATATAGCGTTCTCACTGGGTTGAATAAGGCCGGCTAAAGAGCCCTCACCATCCTGACTAAGTAACGGAGTAACTAAGATTTCCCAACAGGGGAGAGATGTTGTGATCAGCTAACTCTTCGCATTTCTGTCCATTCACTTCCATAGCTCAGTGGTTGCGAGCTCTGATTCCGAAGTGTAAATTAATATAGTTTAGTCGAAAGGATAGGAGATTGATCCCAAGTCAATGGGAGATGCGCCTGATTTTTTAAAAAAATTTAATCAAAAGTAGACCTCACCTTGAGAATTTTGACACCAGCCGTTCTCTTTTTGGATGAGTAGATCTTTTTCTATGATTTTTCAAAGTTTCGAATGTTTATGACGCCACGCGCCCCTCCCGCCTGGGCAGGACCCCCCCCCCTGCCCACTGTAACGTCATACACATTCGAAACTTTGAAAAATCATAGAAAAAGGTCTTCTCACGCTAAAAGGCCGTGGTTGGTAACAAATTAAATACAAAGTGAATTCTCAGAATGAGGTCTAGTGCAGAAAAATAACAATAAACAGTTTTTCCGACTCCTGCGCACACTACATTTTTGATGATTCAACGGTTGATGATTCAATGGTCGAAAAGGCAGCAAGATTTACCAATAATGATCCTTTTAGTTTATTATTCTTTGAAGCATCTTTGTTTGACTTAATAATACTCATCCCGAACATGCCGTTTGTGATAAGATAGTATCCTATTTGTGTGATAGCAATGTAAAAGTAGGTAACCAAATTTTGCTACTTGTCTATGTTTGAACTCCTTTAAAAGGATATTTGATAATTAAAGTCTGTTTTTGCGATAACTAATGTTTAAATAAAATATTTCGAATAATTTAGGTGGTTTTCTTCTAAATTTATCCTTCTGTCCCAAGGTACAAACATGGGTGTCCCGAGGTACATACACTGTTTGTACCTCGGGACAAAATAGACATTTTGAAAAATCAAGTTTTATGGTATTTAAACTTTTTTCAAAATTATGGTTTATACATTTTATTAAACCTCAAGAGTAGTAGAGAATAATACACCCTTCCGTTAATTGCTTAATTACTTTTGTCTGTGAAAAAAATGTAATTGAAAAAATCGTCCCAAGGTACAAGCCTTTCCCCTACGCCATGTTGTAGTTTGATTATGGGAAAGCGAAGTCGCTTCCGTTCGATTTCTTCCCGCTCTTCATCAAAATGCCATCATGAAACCCGATTCAAACTTGTGTGTGAAAAGGAGACAAATATTTCAGAGACGAAGGCAGTCGAAGCGAATCAAACTTCGAAGCCATGGAATTTCGTAGTCGATCTTTTCGTTCGTGTAGTGTTTCACTGGAAAACACAGAGTAGGTACTCTGTTTACTACCTACACAGAGGTGTGTCCCTGGAAAATGTCGCAATCTGGGTGATGGGCTATTTAGGTGAATTAATTTGCAGTGGTTTACAAAGTGCATGCCTATATAATTTGTCCACGAATATTCAGAGTGGATCTGTGAATTTATTCCAGCAAAATTGCATGTTGTTGGAAATATAAATTGATAACATACCCAACTTGAAGATAGCTTCCCGTATTTCTCTTCTCGTTTTCGTCCATCATGGATCGAGCGTCTTGCGATCTTTTCGTCAACGGAAAAAACATCAGTGGAAGGGAAAAGGGACAGAGTATAAGCCGAATGATAACACTTTGAGGAGAGGTTAGCATCGGCGTTTGCTCGCTCTAGCTTCTTGTTTCCGCGTTTTTCGAAAAACGATGTGCGTGGCGAGCCAAAATGCTACCTACTTAACTGCTGAGGTGCTCACAATTTTCTGCGGGGGAAAGAACCTTTAATTCTGACCAGCAACATAAGAAGCTAACCAGAGACAGCTGCCCATCAACGAAGTTATGACATTAATTTATAATTTAAATAATTATTATCATACGTATTTTGACCAAACCAAGGTAGGTAAATGACAATCCTTACCTAATGCTACTAAGTAACAGGTGTAATATTTATGATCAGTTTCAATATTTGTCATTATTCATGTTTAATTTGAAAAACTGATGGAGTTTACTATGTTACAGAAATAAAGGATACCTAAATAGATAGGTACCTACTTGTACCATTGATAATTTAATACGGCAAAAGACGAAAACAAATTTTTCCTCGCAAGGAATTAATTTTTTAATTTTTATTGTTTTAAAGGGTCGGTAATTTAGAGAAATAAAATGCTTTCGGACGGTATTGCTCCAGCTATCTAGAATCTAGAAAAACATGTTAATGGAAGGTGGCAACGTAAATTTAAAAATTCATAATCGTTAACGGCAATTTCTTTAATAGGAAGTAACCTTGAATTACGTTTACGTACCTACAGTTTTGGGTCGAAAAAAATGAACTTCTTCATATTAAAAACCTATGCACTTCAGACTTTTTGGAAAAATTAAATGTATGCGTTCCAGAAACTTATGCTTTTCGAACTTTTTCTTGTTACTAAATAAATATTAAGAAAATTCATGGTGATTTCATAGTTCATAGGAAAAATGTTTAATAGATTTTGAAACAGTTCAACATTGACTCACGATTTTGTTTTTGGAATTTCTCTTCCAGAATTTCCACGAAGACAACGCATGTCCGACTGATAGTTCATGAGCACCCACAATAAATTATTAAAGACAACCTACGAACATGGAAAGTACAAGAAGCTCTACCCTTTGAATATTATTTAGACTCTTATCGTATTTGGGTGAGACTAAATGTAACCTACCTATTAATAGAGAGTTCCTAGTGGGTTTGGTTCGGCTTAGATCCTGCGCGCTGGAAACCGGATCGACGCCATGTTTTCAATACGGCGCGCCGGATTGCCTCCTAGTGACGTATTCGACCGTAACAATACGGCGCCGTATCGGATACGGCGTGTTCTTATCACAATTCGGCGCCGGATTGAGAGCATGGAAGAAGTATATTCCAGTGTGTGTGTAATACGTCACGCCGTATCAAAAACCACTAGGAACTCTCTATTATCTTAGGCAGTAGAGAGTTCCTAGTGGTTTTTGATACGGCGTGACGTATTACACACTCACTCTCAACATGGAAGATTTACTTCTTCCATGCTCTCAATCCGGCGCCGGATTGTGATAAGAACACGCCGTATCCAATACGGCGCCGTATTGTTACGGTCGAATACGTCACAAGGAGGCAATCCGGCGCGCCGTATTACAAACATGGCGGACGATCCGGTTCCGGCGCGCCGGATCTAAGCCGAACCAAACCCACTAGGAACTCTCTATTAGCTATCTGTGTAGCTTTCATCTACACAAGTGGGTTTGTGTAGGGAACGCTGATGCAGGGTATTTAGGTATTAAAAATGATAGTATACACCTTGTTGGTAAAGATAGTGAAAATGGTATACTTAATGACACCTTGATGCAGAGAAGGACCTTGAAAATCAGGGGACATTCCTGTTCTTAAGGATATGTAAATATGTATATCAACAAGCTCAATCTCACCATGAAATGCCAATATGTAGAAATATAATCTTCTGGGGTACCACTCAAACTCACGTGTTGGATATCCTGGTCGTAGATCTTGGAATGTTGTTCAGTTTGTCGTGTCATCGATCCTTACTTATCCCAATAACCTCAGCATAATAACGTTAAGTGTAACTATATCTTGTAAATCTATCAAAACATTGTTTTCCCTCAAAATCAAAACGGCAACTTCAAGTTTTAGACCTTCCTGAACAATTTTCGCCTTTACCTATCTGAACGTCAACAAATTCTTTTGTGGCCAAAATTATACAGCATTACTGTTTGATTTTGTTGTTATTTCCAAGGATTGAGGTGATTGAGCCCTAGATAACCCCCCAAGGTTAGATAGTCCTATTATTAGTCGCTAGGACTGTAATAATAGCAAAATCCATTAGGTATCATTTTCTTCCTATCTGATTGTCCTATTTCGCTGAAAAAAAGGTATCTGAGGACTGATGTTTTGACTTTACAAATTCCATTTTTGGCACAGTATGCATTAAATTTAGATGGAATTTCCACAAATTATACAAATTAATGCATAATATAGCGTTTCTACACACCTTGATTTCAATTTTCGTTCACAGTGCAATAGGTAGTTCGATAGTTCTTTAAAAAGTGTTTTTTTTTTCTTACTTGTTTTATTGCACCAAGTTACAACTTATAAGCAACATTCTTCTGATACATAGTTGGTGTACGTTAATGAAACTAAGATACTTCACTTAGTTCTTATTGTCCTGAAATTCGCACTTCATGATGGTCACACTAAGTGGATTAGATCGTGTGGCTTGGTTCTCTAAGCAGTCTCTAAGATGGTCTTCTAAGCAGATCATCTGTGTTGAGTAGCTGGATGACATCCTCATTTACATGATCTTGAAGCCTCAAAAGGTTATTCATGGCTTGGCTGCGAATGACCTCATTGACAGATTCTATCTTCAGCTCGTAGTGAAGTCTGTCATTTCTAAAGTATCTGTATGCATCAACGCAGCATCGCAGTACATTATTCTGGAAGCACTGAATAATGTCTCGATAGTATGAATAGATAGTCTTATTATTAATCGCTAGGACTGTAATAATAGCAAAATCCATTAGGTATCATTTTCTTCCTATCTGATTGTCCTATTTCGCTGAAAAAAGGTATCTGGGGACTGATGTTTTGACTTTACAAGTTCCATTTTTGGCACAGTATGCATTCAATTTAGATAGAATGGGGTGTGCGCATGGGTCGGGAAAACAGTTTATTGTTATTTTTAATCTAAACTAGACCTCATTCTGAAAATTTTGACACCAAACGCGACCTTCTAGCGTGAGAAAACCTTTTTCTATAATTTTTCAAAGTTTCGAATGTTTATGACGTCACAGTGGGCTGGGGGGTCCCGCCCAGGAGGGAGGGGCACGTGACGTCATAAACATTCGAAACTTTGAAAAATCACAGAAAAAGATCTACTCATCCAAAAAGAGAACGACTGGTGTCAAAATTCTCAGAATAAGGTCACTTTCGATTAAACATTTAAAAAAAATCAGGCGCACTCCCCATTTCCACCAATTATACAAATTAATGCATAATATTGCATTTCTACACACCTTGTTTTCAATTTTCGTCCATAGTGCTCGATAGTTCTTTAAAAAGTAGTTGAACGCCACGGCAGAGTTGAGAGGGATGAGATAAGTAGTGTTATCCAGAGGTGGGTTTAGCGTGATAGGGAACTCCACCCTCAGTCCAACTAATGGATGGGAGCGAACAACAGTTTGCGTGTCCTGGACGTCTGTATTGAATCTAGAGAAACCACTAACTACTTCAGAAACCCTCCAACAGGCTCTCTAATCAAATTAGACTCACCAAAAATGCGCTTAAACTTTTGATATGCTAAGAGGAGTCAAATAATCCTTGAAGTGTTGGGTAAATGTCTGTAAAGTGTTAGTAATACAGTTGATGTAAAGTTGAAAGTTTCTCAATTTCGAAATAATATGAAAATACAATGCTTGTATAAGAGTCTGTAACACATTGGGACATTTTCATGTCAACCACTACACAACAAGGTAGTGAAGTAAGAAAACAGTTGATTGTTCTCTACGCAACACAGTGAGTCTATTTTGTTTATTGGTCGCGTGAGCAAGTTTTTTTCGTGACGATTTTTCAGACATGAAAATGTCAATGTTGTGTTTGATTCAGAGGCATGTAAGTCCTATCAGTTTATTTTCTATCAATTCTAATTTAGGGTAGAAAGTATAGAGGAAAAAACCTTGAGGTTTTTCAATCGTAAATATAAACTTTAAGAACCAATATGTTTTCAAGATGCAAGAATGGAAAAAACTGCGCCAAAATCTCAGCTTTCCTACTGTTTGGTCATTTTTTTTTAAATGGTACTTATCATAGAAATTTGTGCTTGAACGCGAAAAAACGTGAATTTCCAACCTCTCAAATCGTCCTAGCTAGAGGGCTGATTCCGTTGAAAAAATTCACGTTTTTCCACGTTCAAACACAAATTTCTGTGTTAAGTCCCACTTTAAAAATAAGTACAGTATTTAAATCAGCATTCTGTCCAGGGAAATGCTCCCCCTCAGAGTGAACGTGCATCATATGTATTTTAAGAAAGAGACGAATTTTCAAGAAACGCCATGAAGTTTCTCCCTTAGAGGGAAAAACAATAGATGATGGATAAGTCCATTGTTTCTATGAATAAACAGAATTTTTTTCTAAAAAAATCTCCGATCGCACGTAATATATCGCAGTATACTAGAGTAGTATACTGGGTAAAGCTGGGTAGTTTGGATCATGGACTTGCTCAGTTACTAACAAATAGGGTACACATAACGACCTTTAGGACCATTCAAAGGACACCTCATCTCCAAGGAATGACCTGCACAATCATTTAAAATTTTATAAAAAGTGCCCAAATGATTTTGTAATTTGGCGTCTGACAACGAATTTGAATTTTGCGGATGTAAATAGAGTTAATCCTGGCCCATTTTGATGTTTCAAGTATACCAGTTTTCAATTGGTGTTGATGGACTACTGTTTCTAATTAGTGCAATGCTAAAACTTCTCAATCAATAAAAACCAGACTCTAAAAGCGATTTTTAAAAATAATTTTTGTAAATTAACAGTCGATAGTTTGAGAATTTGAAGAAATCAGCAGCCATGTCCTGTTGGGTGATTTTCAACGGCTTATCTGCAGTTCGGCTCACCAAATGTTCGAGTTATCGAGAAGGGAGTTCAACTTACTTATAGATTGACATATCGAGGCGTGACAAACGTGACAAAATAGACAATAGTTTGGCTTATTGAGGTGGTTGATTATAGTGGAGGAGGTACTCGTGAGGCCCCTTTTAGCAGTTAATTCATTTACTAGACGGGGGTTTCTCAAGAAAATTTTTGAAAACTCATTGATACGAAAATAGGGTAACATTGACATGAATCTAAAATGGAAAAACTGTTCGTTTTATTTGCTAAAAATGACCAATATTTACGTAAAAAGGACAACATATTAATTTATTTAAAATTTTTAAAATTAACCCACAAGAGTTAAAAACTGGTTGCCATAAATAGTATGCCTTCAAATATCTACTTGACTTTCTTCGATGTATTTGCTGGGTAAAATTGTTCAAATATCGGATAGTGACTTTCAGACCCTCATGGGACTGCGGTCCAACCACCAATAACCTGCAACTAGTACTAGTTAGTACTTGTACTCTTCTCTAAACTGTCTGTCTATAAATCCTATCTAGACTCTTCAAGTTTTTAATGATTGACGAACCTTGCCTCGACTATGGAAATACGAAAACTGAAGCCCCGAGTCCGTTGTTTGGAATGCAAATATTTATCTTATTAATTTCATAGATTTTTGGTTCAGAAATTGAGGGCCAGAACATTAACCATTAGCCAGAACATTAAAAATTGTGATGGGGGGGGTGTTACGTGATTTGTACCTCTTCGGGAGGTTGAAGATTCTGTAATCATCTCTAGAGGATTTGTGAAGGGTGTTGAGTCGGATGATATAGTCTAGTAGTGGGTGGTCGAAACGAATCTGGGTCCTTTTTGTGAATAAAAAGAGAAACGTTGATTTTCTGTTGTTTATTCTTTTTCTAGCTACAGTTCCGCTGGGGCAACTTGCCAGCATCTTCAGGCTTATCAGTTTTATGTAGAATGTACACTTCTTGCTTGTTTCATTATCCAATTTCAGTTTCCTTTGTTTCTATGAAAAAAAAAATTTCTGCAGTTTTTTTATAAAAGTAATGCTTGTTCTAAACTCCTTCTTAATCAATTTTAAAGGACCTATTAACAGACAATTATGTCATCAAACAAGTTTGGATCTATTTAAAATATCGTTTTTGAATAATTTAGAAAGATTGGATAATGAAACAAGCAAGAAGTGTGCATTCTACATAAAACTGATAAGCCTGAAGATGCTGGCAAGTTGCCCCAGCGAAACTGTAGCTATAAAAACAATAAACAACAGAAAATCAACGTTTCCCTTTTTATTCACAAAAAGGACCCAGATTCGTTTCGACCACCAACAAGTCTAGAGGATTTGACACAATATAACCAAATAACAATGACTCTGTTTCCTATCGCTGTGACTTCGTAATTCAGGGAACCAGTGCTGAAGCGTCTCTACAAAGTACAACGCCTCAACAATGTCAGTCTGAAGGAAATAGGTAGGTTACAACACATGCAGCTTAAACTTAGAATATCAATTTCAACCCTGCTAATGGTTTCCTACTAATACTAGAATCTATTTTGGGACCTGTCTCTGAAACATTATAAATCCCCCTTCGTCCTCTTCTACATGAATCAGCACTCAATAAATACTTCCAAAAGCCATCTTGTTTGAATTACCAGATATTTGGTTATCTCCAGGTTCCAAGACGGTCAGCCATTCCCAGACGGCCACCAGCGTCTTGCCGCCTTGCGAAAGCGGCAACGACGTCACGAATCTCTATTTCTACTTTAACGAAAACGACTGAAATGGTTGGGGCTTTTCGTATGAACAAATTATATACTTGGATGCTCAAATTGAATGCATGTGCTCGTAATAACAAGCCTGGAATGGTTCGAGCTCATTGTTTAAAGATGCTTATCGTAACAATGATCTATAGGGGTCTATGAGGTACCATGTAAATCGCAGAAGTTGAAAAAGAAATCCAGCTGAAAGCATTTTGTTCTACTTGGCTCTTGTGTCAACTTTCGGTCTCGCAGCATCCCTTTCATAAGGACCCCCTACTTACAGCAAAAGCTTCAAGAAAACTGAACAACATTCTACCAACTTTCACTCTGCATCGCATGGTGGGAAAAGTCACACTATTCTGAAAATCACAAAAAAGTTTTAATTTTGGGTTAATTCAGAACATTCCAAATGAAACCTATTAATACATTGCGGTACATAATCGCCCCTGTCTCAATGAGAGTACACAATCAAGCTATCAAATTCTGAGTAGATTTACTGAATCGCTCTAATTCGTATACTACCTAGAGAATGAGTCGGAGTTTTTCAAAATTTAGTTCTTGCCAACGCAACCCAAGAGTAAAAAAGTCTCATACCTGGTCACTTAGAGTATTCGTAGGTCTATATGGAAAAGGAAGCAGAAAAGACCCAGTTTTTCTTGTAAACTAGAAAAACAGGGTCCTTTCTGCTTCCCCTTCCACATAGACCTAGGATATGACTGCAGCAGGAGTAACTGAATGTATTGTAGAGCCGGTCTCATTCAACGCTGAATTTTATACTTGCCAAAAACATAAATGCATCAGGGGTTCTTTTAGAAACGATTAAGTGTACTATTTTACGTTTATGAAAAGGGGTGAACCCTGAATGAGCTCAAATTTGTCTATATAAAACCCCTTTTTCTCTTCCTGTGCAATAGTTGGAATCACATAAGAATACAAATTTCATTTATCCAGTATATCAAGGTAATATTACTTAATTGTTCGTTGGGGGGGGGGGGATCAAAACTGAGTCAATATTAGATATACCCTTCGAATATACTACTGAGTATAATTAGATATACCTTGTCCTCTCGAAGTATGATTAGCTGAACGTGAGAAGTAATAGTTGAACCACATTATTCAGTTAACTGTCTCATCCTATTCTGTATTTACATACAGTACTTTCATAAAACAATCTTTCCGTATTTTGCCACGTTTCCTTAAAAAAAACTCACTATTGGATTATGGCAAAGGCGGTCACTAAAAGTTGTTCTCCACAACCTGGCAAATGCAATCAAACAACGTCAATCTCGAACAATAAAAAAAAAGCAGAACCAAACTCAAAAATTCGTTTTATTACAAAAGTACACGTATTTCCGTATTTTGAACTCAATAAAAATTCAAAAAATTGGGTCAGTTTTGGCTGATGTTTGCATGAATGTCAGTGTCAGTTCGTGTGCATGTATGCATGTAGGTGTGGCTTTAGTGGCCTATAAGTTACATTTGATGGAATAGAAGGTTATTCATGAAGACTATAAAATAAGACCAAACAGTATTTTTTGCCATTTTGTTTTCTTTGTTGTAAAATTAGAAACATTAAATACCTATATACTTTTTTTATGTAAAAATAAATCCACAGCCCAAAAAGTTAAGAGAAGTTAATAATGGGGGGTGCGCCTTGATTTTTTTTAGATTTTTAATTGAAAGTAGACTACATCCTGAGAACTATGGCACCAACCGCGACCTTCTAGCGTGAGTAGATCTGTTTCTATGATTTTTAAAGTTTCGACCGTTTATGACGTCACGCGCCCCTCTCGCCTGGGCGGGACCCCCCAGCCCACTGTGACGTCATAAACGGTCGAAACTTTAAAAATTCATAGGAAAAGATTTACACACGCTAGAAGGTCGCGGTTGGTACCAAAATTCTCAGAATGAGGTCTAGTTTAGATTAAAAATAACAATAAACAGTTTTTCCTACCCAGGCGCACACCCTATTCAAGAAATATGAATTAGGTACCTATATAAAAATAATATCGAGTGAACTAATAAAGGCATTCAATTTTAATTTTAAATTCAAATCACAAGAAATACTTGCATTATTTTTATGTCGTCGCTTTACGTTTACTAGTAGTACCTACCTTTCTAGCAATCAGCCTTTTCTATATGAGAATGCAGTAAAACTATTGCACGTCATTCTTGATGTTTACGTATCAATTTAAATGTTCTGATTGTTTCCTCTTCATTTTATATTCAATATCACAACCTTGGATTTACACTGTACAAAATTGGCACTAAAAACGAATTTTCCAACTTTTTCTTAATTATATTATGAACAGTTATGAACTTTTTCTTAATGAACAGTACCTACTTAAATTTTTTTTTTAAATTGCCAACATTTATCATAGTTCTTACTACGCTTTTCAAAAACGTGAGGGTTGATTGTCTTTGTTGTAGGTACAGTTTGATCAAACCTCCTTTGCTCATTGCATTATTTCCTGTTAATCGTAGGTACTTCAAGATTTTAAATACAAAATGTATCATCTTCAGAAAACTCATTCAAGAAATTTGTCTGACTCAAAGTTTTATGACCAGTATTAGGTAGGTAGGTTTATAATAATAATTATGAATGAGGAATTTCACCGAATTCTGTTTGCATTTTTCCTGAATAGTTAATGGTGTGGGATAGATGAAAATCGGGCTGATTTCGGAAAATAAGTCTCCTGTTATTTTTGGGAGACAATCAAAATTTTTGATTTCAAAACTAACCGGGAAAACGGACGTGAAGCGGGAACGCTCGCTGATTGGGCTGTTCGGATCGCCGTCTCCTCCCAGTGTTGCCCATTGGGACGACGAAATCGTGTTTTCTAAGAGAAAAGTTATCAAACAAAAACAGGGGAAACCTAATTTTCCCCAACTTGCTTTTTCTATTTCTTTCTTCAGTTTTTCGATTTCGAACTTTACTGTTTCGTGAAATTTTGCATCGGGACTAAAGATTTCTCGATCTCAGCGCTTCAAACGGCCATAAATGAACTATTCCAGGATGACGCCATCTTCCCGGTTTTTTTAAACATTCTTATTTTCTACACTTTATTTTCTACTGTTATGTTTATTCGTAAATTAGGAAGTTCGGGCTGAAAGTTTGCCTTAGGAGGTTTTTCGAGGTGCTGAATCCGATTTTGGGGTCAAAAATAGGAAATTCCGACATGGTGAAATTCCTCAATGGGTACCTATATAACTGCGTGTATAACTGCAAGTTCACTGCACTTTTCATGCATACCTACATGACTGAAGGTAGTTATGGAAATATTCATGGCTAGTAACATGAAGTCCAGAAAAAATCCATGTTTTACCGTGATAACATCACTTGTAAAACAAATCTGTGTGCTGCATTTATTTCATTTGCATTAAAATTTTACGACCCTAAAATCAACGAATCGTGGATTTTTTATATCTGAACTAACCTAGAATCTCCTCCTCAGCGAATAAATATGATTTACGTGGGAAGGATATAATTCCAACGTTGCAGCTTATAAGGTGAATAACCAGATTCATCTCTGTAGAATTTTAATAGCATTAAAGAATGAGAGTTAAACTACTTGGAATGAGAACTTCATTCAGGACCATTTAATGTTTGTTGTTCATTATGGTTGAATATGCATGCACCTTGAACTGGTTTTTGTTTCAAGGGCTTAAAAGCTCATTGGGGGAAAACGTGAAGAATCGAGGATTTTCGTCGTTCGGGTCAAGAACGCGGGCGCCGGGCTGTTCCTTCTCGATGCATATCAGACCCTTCATCTGAATAAATTTCAGGTTGACCTTTCGTACGCAAATGGGTTAACCCCCGTAAAATCTCAAACTTCAAAAAAAAATCTTCGGCTTGGAACTTTTATGACTTAAAGATGTATAAAAATTTATTTACTGAACTTCGTGACTTGTCTTTATTCTCTCCCCCCCCCTAAAAATAGTAACTATGCGTTACAGATTATTCAAAGAAAGAATAACGTTTAAAATGTTGTATATTTCACCAAGTTTTGAAAAATGTTTTAATCCAGAGCCTTAATCCAAAGATGGTCGACTCTACAATAACATCAGGGCAATTATAATAAAAGAAAGATAATAACGAAGAAGCCGAATGTGAGTTCTTGATACGTCACTATTATATGTCCCATTGTTAGTAAATATTATTCGGTATTTGAGAATCAGCATTCTATTCATCTGATTGGTATACAACACTAAACCTTCCAAGTAATTTAAAAGTGTGAAATTCGTGTAAAATTATTTTGCAAATCTTCAAATATTTAATTAAAAAGTTAAATTCAACTAAAATTATTTAAAGTCAATGTGACCACCTAGGGAAAGGAATAACTTGAAATGAGCAACCTATCAACTGTTAATTACGTATTTTTGATAAGAAAAGATTATTGACAATAACACAAAAGTAAGGAAAGAAAGGCAATGAAAAAGTAGTTGAATTTATCCGCTAGCTGACTCTGGGGGAGTATGAGGGTAGACTACCTAGTGGGTGTAGCACATAGCTTCCTAGTAATCCATAGCATGGTTGGGTTGGTGATGAGATAGGAGGTCTTCAGAACTGCAAAGTAGGTACCTTACTAATATGAGGGGTATCGAACAGTTAGGTGATAAGGGGTTAGTCTCCCAAGTGGGTGTAGCACATAGCTTCCTCAGCATCTACAACATGTTTGAGTAGGTAATGGGAAAGGAGGCCGTAATAATTGCAAAGTAGGTACCTAACTAATATGAGGGATATCGAACAGTTAGATGATGAGAGGGTATTCTACCAAGTGGGTGTAGTACATAGCTTCCTTGACATCTATAACATGTTTGAGTAGGAAATGGTATAGGAGGTCGTCAGAATTGCAAAGTATCTAACTAATATGAGGGAATCCAACAGTTAGGTAGTGTACCTTGAGTGTGTGGCACATACCTCATTACCTACGCGTTCTCGTGGTACTTAGCTTCTTCTCAACTACTGGTCAGCCCTACAGAAACTGATATACAGTATGCAAACAGATCTGTATGACATAATCTGATTGAAAAACTGCGGGGGAACTAATTTTAAAAATAAATTAAAGACCACTAAAAAGTGAAGGAATATAATAGTAATAAAATAAAAACCTTTTTTAACCCTAAAAGCGGATCGGTCTCAAAACTGATGATGGCAGCCCACTAAAACGGAGAAAATAATAATAATGACAACTTATTCAGATTGGTTGGTAAGGTACGAGGGTAGTTTGGAAAGTAAGAGTACTGGTGCTCTCACGGGATGGGGCAATTTTTTCCCCTAAGTTAGCTGCACTGCGTTGTAGGGGAGGGGGGGATCTCCTGAAGAAATTGAGAGGTCAACCACCTCACTAGTACAAAAACTCTGGTATTGGTGAGCGTTTGTGTGAACAATGTCAATTCAAAATCCCGCCAAGTGCGAGGTGCGCGCCGCATTTTGGAGAGATTTGAAGTGGAAGGTGAGGCATTTCTGGACTCCATCGTGACAGGCGATGAAACTTGGGTAGCTCATTACACTCCTGAGACAAAAATACAATCCCAACAGTGGCGCCATACCACCTCACCGTCGACAAAAAAATTCAAAACCCAAATTTCGGCGAAAAAAATCATGGCTTCGGTTTTTTGGGACCAAAAAGGCATCATTTTGATCGAATATTTGCCACATGGAGAAACCTTTAATGCGGAACGATACAGTGAAACCTTGAAGAAACTCAGAAGGGCAATTCAGAACAAACGAAGAGGGATGCTGACGAAGGGAGTCTGTTTTTGCTTGACAATGCGCGACCGCACACGGCGAACCTCACCAAGGCTCTTTTGGACTCCTTCGGTTGGGAAATTTTAGACCACCCCCCTTACTCCCCAGACTTGGCGCCTTCTGATTACCATCTGTTCACTTCTCTGAAGATGCACCTTGGTGGGAAACATTTTTCAACCGACCAGGAGGTTCAAAAAGCTGTCACAAACTGGAGCAAGGAGGTGGCGGGAAGTTTTTATGACGAGGGGATTACAAAGCTCATTTCACGGTCGCAAAAGTGCATTGATCGAGAAGGCGATTACCTGGAAAAATACCTTAGATGTATGCCTGTAATACCCTGTTATTTATTTTTTTTTTTTAATAAAATTTTTGCAAAGTGGAAAAATCGAGTACTCTTACTTTCCGAACTGCCCTCGTATCTTAGGTAGGTACGCGTTGACGCTACTTTCACGCCACACTGGTGGCAACACTGCCATCAGCGGTACGCGTTCAAGGGGTAGTCTGTGATAACAGACCTTTGCAATGCCTGTCGGGGTTAAATGAACATCAATCCTATCCGTATCATGTGGTGCAGCAGTATCCACGGACTCATGGGGGCCAGTACGGAGATGTTACTCTTTTCCTGTTTTGTATTGCATTATCGACGCATGTAATACTAACCAGATCATTTGAGTATGTACCTCACACTACATCACAAACCACATCATGATCTTGCTAATTCTACATGAGACGTCATTACAATACAGAACACAAACATACTTCATATAGTAGATAGATGAATATTATATATCTAATCAAAAAATGGTATGTTGGAATACCATCGTTTCGCACAGAGATTCATACTTATTGTCTCTTTTATACCCTCCTTCATATGACAGAAGTGACGTACTATCTAATGATTTTGGAACACATCAGTGATACCTACTTTTATTCCTAACCAGTTGGAAGCGAAATCTACTTTCGTGTTTGTGTCTGCAGATGGGCACGGTGGTGACTCAATGCGTACCTACCTTCCAACCTACCTGTTGTCATTATTATATTCTCCTTTTTAGTGGGTTGCCGTTGTCTGTTTTTTGTTTGTTTTGTTAAAACGGTTTTCACCAAACTACTGAAGCACGGACGTGCTGCATTACGTCCGAAGTGTCCTTCACTGAAGGAAATTGCTCATTAATATTGCACGGTGATTTCCGGTGAAATTTATGGAAATAGGTTTCATTCCTACAAAGTGGCTCGTCTACCTACACCGTATTACTCGGCCTCGATTAAGAAACCAATACGAGTAACTCCCATAAAATCGAACCGACAATTACGTACCTATGGTATAAGGTCATTTCATAAAGTCCGCATATTTCATGCTGAATTTTAGTACCTATTCATTAGTATCCACGTATGTATAGATATGGGAAGGACATAAATTCTTGAGAATTGCATAGGAATCTTTAGGCGCGAGTGTCAAAGATTTAAAATTTGATTTTGCCTGCTGAAAAGGTCAGAATATATTCTTCTACAGCGTGAAATTTCCTACAAGACCCAAAATTCTTGCGGTACAATTCAGAAACTCACTTATCATCAGTAGTTTAAAATATACGAAATTCAGATGGCTCCGACGCATATAAATATAGGTACTTACATTTGAATTTGTTAAAGATACAGCGCTTGAAAGAAAAAACACAGATGAACGTAAAACGATGATCAGATTTTGATAAAATGTTTCTTTAAATTTTATAAAATATTATAAAATTTGATGAAATTTTATAACGGATATAATTCCATCGATGCTGGTCCAATAAAAATTTCATCCCCGTCGCACTAAAACCCTATCTGCGTAGCAAACCTTCTGTGCAAACATAGTTGTAGTATACTGCCTGGATGGAGGATTCTTAATTCTAGAATGATTGAGAGTGAAATTGAACTTGTTTTATTCGGCCATACCCCTGCTCTTTTACACCTATCCAGGATGATTCGATTTACCCCTCCACAGGAGGGAAAAACCCCTCCATCACAATAATAAACTTGATTGTCTTAAATCATATTTCTTTCCAATTTGAGGGATAGTTCTGCGTTTGTTCCAAAATAGTTGCTGATAAATTTCATCGTAATTCAATCGACGAAATAGGAGAGCAAAATATTCCGAAAAAATCAACATCGACTTATTCTGGAAAGAATTCTCAATCGTATTGTTTTCTGTGACAGTGCGCTACTCTATGAATTAAAACCTTACACCATTTGTCGGTAGATGGTAGAATTATTTCAACTCTCTAGCTATTTCCCTAGTTCATTTGACTAACTAAGATTTTCACCTCAGCTTTGTCCTGATAGACTGTTATCATCTCGCGAAGTATTTCTCTCTCTTTCTCTTTCTCTCCATTTTGGATTTCTTCTAAAATCCCTCGTGGTCTCAGTTTTCTTTTTTTTCAGTTCGATTTTCTACTTTTCATTGTTTTCATTCAATCCAGTGGATTCAGGTTCGTTATTTTCATTCTTTCGTTTTTTCCATTTTTTCATTACCTCAAGCAGTAGGAGTTTTCATTTTTGTCTTCCATTGTTTTCTCATTTTCATTGAGTACATTTCGTTTTCCCTTATTTGGTTTTTATTCTTCGTTTCCTTTTCCTTTTGCCCTTTTTATTTGGGCTCTATTTTGGGTGTTTTCCCCCCAAAGAACTGGGGTGGTAGCAGAGATTTTGCTAAAGACGATTTCTTTCTTTCATTTTCTCCTTTTTCGAAAGTATTAAGTCGTTATATGGTAGCCAGAGCGTTAAGAGTCACTTTCCTCTGTAATCACACTGAGGACATCGATCTGTAGTCACAACTACCACAGCTTGCTTTCACTAATAAAGAACTCACTAAGTTGAGAACTTCATCGTATAGTTCATTTTTCATAAAGCAAACCAACAGATTACTTTTATACGTCGATGTTATACTCTGAGAGTAATCTATACTGGCCACCCAACTTGGCAGACTTTTTTCTTCACAGTTTGAATTATGTCAAATCTTCTAAAAACTGAAATTTTGCACTATTTAAAAAAATTTTTGATTTATCAGGAAAGAAAAGAACTGTAAGTTCATTGCTCCAAGGCAAGTGCTCGTACAAGATTGATCTGTGCAGAAGTTTCCTAGAAATTGCCAAACTTGAACCCCGTGATTGTCATCCATCAATTCGCAAGGGCTGTTTAGGTGAGTTCGTTGAACCGGATGTTGTTCAGCTCTCAGATAGGAAAGGAGGTGGTGGTTTTCTCCATTTTTTTAGACATAGCCTATTGATGAAGAGTAGCTATTATTTATCCAGTCGCTCGAGGAGGTCTTAACCCCCTAGCAATGGCCTCAATGGCGAATGAATTGTTATTCATCCCTCAAACGCTGCTTTGAAACTAATGGAGGTGACTTCGCCGAATTCCGATCGAAATCGCTTATTATAAGCTGTATCTACCTAATAGAGCGAAACTGCTAATATCTTAACTTGTTTTGTTCTTTTTTCGTTCTACTTGTATTTCATTATCTAGTCCACCACCTGTTAACTTTAATTCGATTCTTTTTAGGTTTTTTTTCTAAATCCTTCATAACTTCTAGAATCAATTGAATTAAGCTAAAAACGCTGCAAATCATTGCTCAAAGGTTTATTATTTTCTGTATAGATCACTGGTTCTCCATCAATAGCACCTACCACCATCTGTATCCTCCCTTGACCTTCCCTCTCAAATTTCAGCTTCCTGCGTTCAATAGGATTGAAAATGACTTCGGAGCTCACTCAGCTGATCAGTAATCTGAAGAGTGAAGGAGATCTCCTCGAATGCTGGAGACGCCTGGAAGAGCAGTTCCATTCAATAGGAGTAAAAATGGTTTTGGAGCTCACTCAGCTGATCAGTGATCTGAAGAGTGAAGAAGATCTCCTCGAATGCTGGAGACGCCTGGAAGAGCACTTCCATTCAATAGGAGTGAAAATGGTTTTGGAGCTCACTCAGCTGATCAGTGATCTGAAGAGTGAAGAAGATCTCCTCGAATGCTGGAGACGCCTGGAAGAGCACTTCCATTCAATAGGAGTAAAAAAGGCTCTGGAGCTCACTCAGCTGATCAATGATCTGAAGAGTGAAGAAGATCTCCTCGATTGCTGGAGACGCCTGGAAGAGCACTTCCATTCAATAGGAATGAAAATGGCTTCGGAGCTCACTCAGCTGATCAGTGATCTGAAGAGTGAAGAAGCCTTTGAGCAATGATTTGCAGCGTTTTTTACCCACCAACATTTTTTTTAACCTACCAACTTTTTTTTACCTACCAGCTAGATACTACCTACCACACCATACTGCTTCACACCTTCACAATCAAGTTTATTAGAAAGAACTAAACGCTTCACCCTCGATTGGAAAAATAGAAAGCTTCGTATGGAAATTTGATTACTGGTTACGCAGGAGGCAAAACTGTATACAAATCGAAGAAATGAACAGCGATCGCATTTTAGTCCGATAAAATTTGAATGGAGATTAGACCTCTTTTGCGATTCACACTCATGATTCTGTTTTATCGAAGGAAAACCTTCAAGTACTCGTAGGGACCGAACGGTTTGTCCTACAGAGCTCCGGGTGGTCTCAAAAATTTTTAAAAATTCAATACTATTTAAAATTGGTGAAAAAACGATACCTTTATTTCGAGAGTTTTCGAGCTAGGGCACTCTTGAAAATTTCAACCCTTAATTTTCACCCCTTAGAAGTGACCTACATCAACCAAAAGCTTCGCGGCACAACTAGACCCCAAATGGAGCCCATATACCAAATTTGAACCAAATCGGTCCAGTGTTGCTAAGAAAAGTGCCGCGTACGGCGTACGGCGTACGGCGGACGGACGGAAATTTTTTTATTCGATTTTCGTATTCTACGTACCTTGAAACGTAAAACATCAAATTTTGAGGGGGGGTTAAAATTTTTTTTTTCTTGCTCGATTCCAAAGGCTTATTATTGAAAATAATAAACCAAAAGGAAGTTAAATAATAAAAAAATTGAAAAGCCCATGATTTTGATCTTTTTTTTGAGCCATTGATTTTTTTTTTTGATTTTTTTTTTTTTTTTTTTTTTGATTGAATTGATTGTTGAATTATATACACTTATACGTCCAAGAAAGTAGGAAGGTGTTATGGCTCGAGTCCCAAATTATCACTTTACCATTGCTAGTATAGCAGTGAATCTCCCTCACAGTAATATTGACTTTAATCTGAAGATACATTGAGAATGTCCAGGATATATTTACTTCAATTAATGCATTGGCTAACTTATCAAAACCATTGAAATGTTTGACTTGAAACATTTTGTGATTTTATTTTGTGCTACCTGCTCGTTATTGAGTTTGGTCTTACCCTAGATTTCGTAGGTATACACCTTCGTAACTTCCAGAATTCCGGAATTATAAAACAGAGAAAAGAACGAACAGGATGTTACCTACCTAATTGGTTCGTTGGTTGATGATTGGGATATTAGGTAGGTACTATTGCGCTATGGGGTATTTCAGTCATTTAAAAAAAAAAAATTTTCAAAAGAGTGGCTCAGGAATAAGGTACCTAATCGGGTATGTTCGTCGAGAAAATGTTTTTAAAAACGCTGCAAATCATTGCTCAAAGGTTTATTATTTTCTGTATAGATCACCCTTCTGATTTGAATAGGATTGAAAATGGCCTTGGAGCTCACTCAGCTGATCAGTGATCTGAGGAGTGAAGAAGATCTCCTCGAATGCTGGAGACGCCTGGAAGAGCACTTTCATTCAATAGGACTGAAAATGGCTTCGGAGCTCACTCAGCTGATCAGTGATCTGAAGAATAAAGAAGCTTTTGAGCAATGATTTGCAGCGT
Source organism: Apolygus lucorum (assembly GCA_009739505.2). NCBI lineage: Eukaryota > Metazoa > Arthropoda > Insecta > Hemiptera > Miridae > Apolygus > Apolygus lucorum. The sequence goes on from CM019169.2 coordinate 38,767,775, forward strand.
TTTTTACCCACCAACATTTTTTTACCTACCAACTTTTTTTTACCTACCAGCTAGGTACTACCTACCACTCCATACTGGCTTCACACCTTCACAATCAAGTTTATTAGAAAGAACTAAACGCTTCACACTCGATTGGAAAAATAGAAAGCTTCATATGGAAATTTGATTACTGGTTACGCAGAAGGCAAAACTGTATACAAATCGAAGAAATGAACAGCGATCGCATTTTAGTCCGATAAAATTTGAATGGAGATTAGACCTCTTTTGCGATTCACACTCATGATTCTGTTTTATCGAAGGAAAACCTTCAAGCACTCGTAGGGACCGAACGGTTTCTCCTACAGAGCTCCGGGTGGTCTCAAAAATTTTTAAAAATTCAATACTATTTAAAATTGGTGAAAAAACGATACCTTTATTTCGAGAGTTTTCGAGCTAGGGCACTCTTGAAAATTTCAACCCTTAATTTTCACCCCTTAGAAGTGACCTACACCAACCAAAAGCTTCGCGGCACAACTAGACCCCAAATGGAGCCCATATACCAAATTTGAACCAAATCGGTCCAGTGTTGCTAAGAAAAGTGCCGCGGACGGCGGACGGTGGACGGCGGACGGACATTGCAAATTTGGATTCTACGCACCTTGAAACGTAAAGTGACAAAGTTTGAGGGGGGGTTATAAAAATTTTTTGCGATACGATCACATAGGCTTATTATTAGAAATAATAAACCAAAATCATAGGAGCTAAGGAAAGTTGAAGATTTGAATGGTGTGACGAAGCTAGCCAAAACTGTCTTTGAAAAAAAGTATCCATGCACAGAGAAGAGATGAAACCCTTGGAGGATCTCTTGGATACTACAAAATACTACTCACAGAGGGTGTGCGTCGATGTACCCCGCGCCGATGTACCCCCCGGGCATAGTGCCCCCCGTCATTGTACCCCGCGGGATGTTTTCATTCAGCGGGGTACAATGACGGGGGGCACTATGCCCGGGGGGGTACATCGGCGCGGGGTACTTCGATAGCAACCCCTCACAGATGTGTGTGCATTTATTGCGGCCCGCCTTTTTTTCAAATGTGTGATATCTTTAATTAATTTTTCTACCACATGTTATAGTATCATTGGGCTTAAAGTTGTAGTATATAGGTTTTCAAGGGTGCTGAATCCAAATTTGAGGTAAAAAACCTGAATTTCCGACCCACCGAAATACCCCATTGAAAGTGATTAGAATAATGAATACCTACACTTTTGTCTCGCTTACATCCGCCTTTACTTTCAATATCGTTAAAACTAACCAAAGTATCTACCAACCTATATCTACCCCTTTGAACTGTGATTATTTCTGCTGTGAGATGAGTGTATCATAATAAATTGGAGTCTTGAAGTGATCACAGTAATACTCGGATTTACTGTCACCTCAGTTTCATCAATAATTGTCATGACTGTAATTTCGCCGTTTCCAAGTTCATGAATTAATAATGAATAACTCCCACCAGTCGAGACACGCAATCGGAACCAACATCGAAGCAACAGTCGGAATAATAAAATAATATTCCTGATCAATTTGGTGGCGAACTGAAAAACCATCCAAATATGATTTACTCGTAGTTTTAGCCCATGACTTCGGGATCCTAATTAGGTAATAATAATTATGGATCAAAAAATTCAATGTTTCTGCCCACTGAATGGTACTCGACTCTTGCACCGATGTTCATCTCCAAAATCCGTGACGTAGAATCCCAATGAAAATGCTTGCATACGAGTCTGCAACACATTGGGACATTTTCATGTCAACCACTACACAACAAGTTGATTGTTCTCTACATTTTCATGTCAACCACAAAACAGTTGATTGTTCTCTACCTACGCAACACAGTGTTTTGGTCGCGTGAGCAAGTTTTTTCGTGACGATTTTTCAGTTTATGTGCCAAATCAAAGACATGAAAATGTCAAAAATCCTTATTGTTGTATTATTATTATAAACCATCACATGGTTTACAACGTTGTATCCAAGAACTCGTTTATCTAATTTTCTTAATTTCATTCTGTAGTTAATTTCTGGTGAATAAAGCCTTCGAATCGGTTAAACATTCTCATTCTTTTTCCACCACAATTTATTCACCAGAAATTAACTACAGAATGAAATTAAGAAAATTAGATAAACGAGTTCTTGGATACAACGTTGTAAACCATGTGATGGTTTATAATAATAATACAACATTCGCCCAGCCTTTAAAGTTGGACGTAGTCCTCCAAGTAAGCGGGAGGGCGACAGTTCCTGCTACTTCTTCGAAGTGAATCTTCGCCTAAATTTTGCCTCGAACTCGAAAGATGGGTTCCTGGGCTTGTTGGTGTGGGTGGTGACATTGGTTCTTCAGGAATGTGGCGCTGTTCCTCTGATGGATCCACAATATCGCTTGATCCTGAGCCGCCAAGTGGGGCGAGATGTCTGGTAGAGATGGTGGCTTGTTGGCCCAGGAACCCATCTTTCGAGTTCGAGGCAAAATTTAGGCGAAGATTCACTTCGAAGAAGTAGCAGGAACTGTCGCCCTCCCGCTTACTTGGAGGACTACGTCGAACTTTAAAGGCTGGGCGAATGTTGTATTATTATTATAAACCATCACATGGTTTACAACGTTGTATCCAAGAACTCGTTTATCTAATTTTCTTAATTTCATTCTGTAGTTAATTTCTGGTGAATAAAGCCTTCGAATCGGTTAAACATTCTCATTCTTTTTCCACCACACTTATACATATAGGTACAATAATATTGGGAGTTATAGTTATTGAGTGGAGTAGTCGTATTAATGAAAATTGCGTCGTCTTTTGTTTCCGAGTCTACCAAGGTTACGGTTTTTACTTTTCAAGGATAAGCAATTATACGTCCTCCATAATCGAAATCTACTAACATTCTACGTTTTTTTCCTTCCTGTACAATTAAGGTTTCGTGTCTGTCGGTCGGTCTCCGAAAATTCTTGTAACGGACATAACTTTTCGTATAAGAGAATGCTGATAGTTTTGATGACCCGGATTGTGCGGGTTGGGGTGAAAATGGTCCTAAAGGTACTTGGAGATTCTTTCTCTCCCGGATCTTCTTTCTTCTTCTTCTTCACTTTAAACTCGAGTGACGGTTGAGTTGGTTCTTTGAAGAGAGAAGTCGATCCCGAAGGCTTGTTTTGTCGTTTGAATGACTCAAAACGCTGCAAATTATTACACAAAGGTTTATTATTTTTCTATAGATCACTCGTCTGCAAAGCCACCAACCATCCAACTTGAAGAAAAACATCGACCGCATTTCGGTCAGCTAACATTTGAACGGAGATTAGGCCTCTTTTGCGATTCACACTCGTGTTTCTGATTTATCGTACGTCCAACCCTTAAATTCTCGTAGGGAGCGAACGATTTGTCCTACAGAGCTCCGCGTGGTCTCAAAAAATTCTAAAAATTCTATAGAATCTTAAATTGAAGGAAAAACAATACCTTTATATCTAATTTTTTTGAGTAAGGGCGTTTTCAAAATTTCAAAATTCATTTTGGAACCCTTAGAACTGACCTACATTAACCAAAATCTTCGGGGCACAACTAGACCCCAAATGGAGCCTACATACCAAATTTCATCAAAATCGGTCAATGCTAAGTGGCAAAAGTGCCGCGTACGGCGGATGGCGGATGGCGGACGTAACCAATGAAGTTCTACTGAGGTGCGATTATTGCTAGTTGAAAACTATAAACTAATGGATGGCGGACGGACGGCCAAATTTTTATTCGATTTTTGGATTCTACGCACCTTGAAACGTAAACCATCAAATTTTGAGGGGGTGTTAAAAAAAATTTTTTCTTGGTCGATTCCAAAAGTTCATTATTGAAAGTAATAAACCAAAATTTGGGAGACTGTAAAATCGACGATTTAAATTGATTCTCTCGAGAGGGAAGTCTACTTCAAAAACTTGTAATGGATGCGTAGATACTCAATTGAAGGTAACAAACCTTTGAAAAAATTTCTATCAAAAGGTTTATTCCAACAGAGTAAATCTTGTGAATGTAATATTCGTAATATACCAAACCCTTGAAGGAAGACCTGATCGAGATACATCTTATTGCTACCTCCCTTTGTATTTCTACTTTCCTGTGCCACCTTCCCGAATGATACTATCCAACTATGGATTTGAATAAAATTTTGAAAATATCTGTTTTACTTAAATAAATTTTCTAATTTATGACAGTATAGGAAATATATATCCATTACATGATACGTAATGCGTATTACCCGAGTATGAGCTACTATTGGCTCACTTGGAACAAATCACATGTAGCTAGTTTGCATTCAGGGTATGATATTACAAACTATTATGTGAGACATCCATTAATAAGCGTATCACTCGAGCAAAGGGAGTTTTTATTCAACGTTACAGAAAGTTAATTTGCATTTAGGGTGAATAAAATCTGCTCTTGTAATTCAAACACGAGTGCCTTTGAAGAGCAACTGGAGTGAAGGTGGGTGGATCGATGCCGGACCTTAGAAGGTGGTTTCAGATGCTGAAGAAGGGGTACAGAGAAATTACAACCGTCGAGCGAGCAAAGTCAAACACGCCACATGAATCCAATGACCTTGTGGAGAGCCAGGTCAGTTCCTCGACCCTCGTGTGACCCTATCGCCACGGCAGTACGATATTTCCCACATCTTTAGGACCATAAAACACGAAAACGAGGCAATAAAATATGTCTCTAATGCCATGAAATCTGCAGTACTAGGCTTCTGAAATCAGACAAGTCCACAGAACTACATTTTACAGGAGAGGCCAGCATCCATCAAATCGCATAAATATGGCAATAGGGTGTGCGCCTGGGCAGAAAAAACTGTTTATTGTTATTTTTAATCTAAGGTAGACCTCATTCTGACAATTTTGGTACCAACCGCGACCTTCTAGCGTGAGTAGATCTGTTTCTATGAATTTTTAAAGTTTCGACCGTTTATGACGTCACAGTTGGCTGGCCCAGGCGAGAGGGGCGCGTGACGTCATAAACGGTCGAAACTTTGAAAAATCATAGAAACAGATCTACTCACGCTAGAAGGTCGCGGTTGGTGCCAAAATTCTCAGAATGTAGTCTACTTTCGATTAAAAATCTAAAAAAAATCAAGGCGCACTCCCCATTTGTGATCTTCCATATTGTTACTGAGTGAGCCCCCAATTTATCACCCCAAATTTTGAACTGATTAGACTTGTTTCTACGTAGAGATGACCAAAAAATATATATATCCGATTTTGAATTGAAAAGGCGTTTATTCGTCGTTAAAATTAATTCTGCAGCAAATATAAACTCTTATCCAGAAATTATTAGATAAAACCTCACTCAACCCTTTATTTTATGCCCTTCAACTTTGACAACACTTTTGCATTCTATTTACTTGGTTATAGTTGATGTAAGGGAGGGGGAGTGGGAGAAAAGTGTTGAATAAAACACGATTGTTAAAAATTTGATTTTAATAAAAAAAGTCATAATATTTTCCAAGTTTTTAAAATAAAAAATTAATTTGGTACAACTCATTTTCAAGTTTTTAATCACATATTAACGTCCTGAATTTTGAAAATTATTACAGTTTTGAATAGCTCAATATTTTGAAATCCCAAGAGGGAATAACTTGATACATTGCATTTAGATTGGTAACAAAAACGTCTCGTGAATCTCACTCCTCTTAGATCACAGCACCAATAATAAATTATTAATACAAAACAGAAATGTTCTTATCTCGATGGCCTTCGATAACTGCCGTAGTGATCTTGGCGGCCTAAAGAAGTACCTGGAGTTACGTGTATTTCACTTCGAAACTGATAAGCCACTGTATCGCCTTATTTCTCATGGTTTAGTATGTTTTTGAACTTCAAGTTTATCAAATTATCACATTACAACACTAAACTTGTGAAAAATGCGAAAATGTCAATTACTGACATTTGAAAGCAAAGTGTGCTTTGCTTTAGGATTCAAACTGGGCATGACTCTCTGGCCAAGCATCTCAACAGAATCGGTGTCTAAGAAAGTCCAATCTGCACAGTTTGCGAAACCGAAGAAATTACATCCCTGAATTTAGACGCCTTTTCTGCCTTGCAGAACAAAGAGGACGAAACGATCTGGTGTAAGAAATAAACATTTACTGAGCTGCTCGTGTACGGTGTATTTTTTTTTTTTTTAATCTGACATTTTGGAATTAACCCGGTTTTGATTCTTAACTCCTCTGTAATAACCACTACAAATTTTTTTTACTAGTTTAGGGCCTTTCATTGAATGGCAGCACGACACTTGATGTTTTTTCTCCCTGTCCTTCCTTCCACGCTGCTCATCTGCTGACTTCTTTCATGAAACAACAGCTCAACCTATAAGATACCAAGATAACGTAGAAAAGTCTATTAGTACCAGGGTTTAGAACCCAAAAAAACTCCACTATTGGTAACATCCATCGAATTCTTGAGATTCGATCCAATTCCCTATTCATCCTTCCACTGTCCTTCTGTCCAGTGTATCCCCGCTCTCCTCTAGCTGTTTAGGGTCCTTTCCACCATAACCAACCGCGAGTAGAGTTACATTCCGTGGTGAATTCTCGCGCGAGAAGAAAAATAAGTACAACCTATAAGATAATACCAAGATAACGTAGAAAAGTCTATTAGTACCAGGGTTTAGAACCCAAAAAACTCCACTATTGGTAACATCCATAGAATTCTTGAGATTCGATCCCATCGCTATTCTTCCTCCACGCTGCTCATCTGCTGACTTCTTTCATGAAACAACAGCTCAACCTATAAGATAATACCAAGATAACGTAGAAAAGTCTATTAGTACCAGGGTTTAGAACCCAAAAAACTCCAGTATTGGTAACATCCATAGAATTCTTGAGATTCGATCCCATCGCTATTCTTCCTTCCACGCTGCTCATCTGCTGACTTCTTTCATGGAACAACAGCTCAACCTATAAGATAATACCAAGATAACGTAGAAAAGTCTATTAGTACCAGGGTTTAGAACCCAAAAAACTCCATTATTGGTAACATCCATAGAATTCTTGAGATTCGATCCCATCGCTATTCTTCCTTCCACGCTGCTCGTCTGCTGACTTCTTTCATGAAACAACAGCTCAACCTATAAGATAATACCAAGATAACGTAGAAAAGTCTATTAGTACCAGGGTTTAGAACCCAAAAAACTCCAGTATTGGTAACATCCATAGAATTCTTGAGATTCGATCCCATCGCTATTCTTCCTTCCACGCTGCTCATCTGCTGACTTCTTTCATGGAACAACAGCTCAACCTATAAGATAATACCAAGATAACGTAGAAAAGTCTATCAGTACCAGGGTTTAGAACCCAAAAAACTCCACTATTGATAACATCCATAGAATTCTTGAGATTCGATCCCATCGCTATTCTTCCTTCCACGCTGCTCATCTGCTGACTTCTTTCATGAAACAACAGCTCAACCTATACGATAATACCAAGATCACGTAGAAAAGTCTATTAGTACCAGGGTTTAGAACCCAAAAAATCTCCTCTATTGGTCCCATCCATAGAATTCTTGAGATTCGATCCTATTCCCTATTCTTCTTTCCACGCTGCTCATCTGCTACTTCTTTCATGAAACAACAGCTCAACCTATAAGATAATACCAAGATAACGTAGAAAAGTCTATTAGTACCAGGGTTTAGAACCCAAAAAACTCCACTATTGATAACATCCATAGAATTCTTGAGATTCGATCCCATCGCTATTCTTCCTTCCACGCTGCTCATCTGCTGACTTCTTTCATGAAACAACAGCTCAACCTATAAGATAATACCAAGATTACGTAGAAAAGTCTATTAGTACCAGGGTTTAGAACCCAAAAAAACTCCACTATTGATAACATCCATAGAATTCTTGAGATTCGATCCTATTCCCTATTCTTCTTTCCACGCTGCTCATCTGCTACTTCTTTCATGAAACAACAGCTCAACCTATAAGATAATACCAAGATTACGTAGAAAAGTCTATTAGTACCAGGGTTTTTGAACCCAAAAAATCTCCACTATTGGTCCCATCCATAGAATTCTTGAGATTCGATCCCATCGCTAATCTTCCTTCCACGCTGCTCATCTGCTGACTTCTTTCATGAAACAACAGCTCAACCTATAAGATAATACCAAGATTACGTAGAAAAGTCTATTAGTACCAGGGTTTTTGAACCCAAAAAATCTCCACTATTGGTCCCATCCATAGAATTCTTGAGATTCGATCCCATCGCTATTCTTCTTTCCACGCTGCTCATCTGCTGACTTCTTTCATGAAACAACAGCTCAACCTATAAGATAATCCCAAGATTACGTAGAAAAGTCTATTAGTACCAGGGTTTTTGAACCCAAAAAATCTCCACTATTGGTCCCATCCATAGAATTCTTGAGATTCGATCCCATCGCTATTCTTCTTTCCACGCTGCTCATCTGCTACTTCTTTCATGAAACAACAGCTCAACCTATAAGATAATACCAAGATTACGTAGAAAAGTCTATTAGTACCAGGGTTTTTGAACCCAAAAAATCTCCACTATTGGTCCCATCCATAGAATTCTTGAGATTCGATCCCATCGCTAATCTTCCTTCCACGCTGCTCATCTGCTGACTTCTTTCATGAAACAACAGCTCAACCTATAAGATAATCCCAAGATAACTTAGAAAAGTCTATTAGTACCAGGGTTTAGAACCCAAAAAATCTCCTCTATTGGTCCCATCCATAGAATTCTTGAGATTCGATCCTATTCCCTATTCATCCTTCCACTGTCCTTCTGTCCAGTGTATCCTCGCTCTCCTCTAGCTGTTTAGGGGCCTTTCCACCATAACCAACCGCGCGTAGAGTTACATTCCGTGGTGAATTCTCGCGTGAGAAGAAAAATAAGTACGACGGTCAGCTCTGATGCTTGCGTAGTGGGGGCTCTGTCTAGGGGAAAATCAATGCTCGCGAGATCCCGCGGTCAACTCTACCCCTAATAGCCATTGCGTGCTAAGTGCAATCGCTATAACACTCCACCTCACCATTTATGGAACATTTCGACACTTATACTGGAGCTTGTAAGGAAAACGGCACATTGCAGGACTACTCCTGAGATCAACCTTAGAATCCAGCGACTAAAAATGTAGGATCGAGTTTCCGTGTATTGCATATTTATGATGTTTGTGAATAGAATGGTATTTTTAGGATTAAACTTGTCACAGGTGCTACAAATAGAAGTCCTAGTTTTATAATAAATATTACATCAGCTTGTTGAACTGGATAAATATTTAACGGGGTTCCAATTTGGCGGGTATCCGATTCACAAATAAAGTACAAGCTTCATGGACGGCTTATCAATGGATTCTTGAACCTTCACTCTATTAGTCGAGTTTTATTAATCTCATTATTAGGTATATCTTATCAAAGAATCTATTAGGTGTATTATTCAAAAAATCTATCTATTAGTCAATTTCGACTTGTGATAAACAAGTGTATATAGCATTTCCGAATCGAGTTAAACTTTTTCCATTTAGGTTTAGTTCTTTTCCATTTAGGTTTAAACCTTTTCCACTTAGGTTTAGACCTTTTCCATTTAGATTTAAACCTTTTTCATTTAGAGTTAAACCTTTTCCATTTAGATATAAACCTTTTCCATTTGGATTTAAACTCCATCAAAACGTCAGTAGTTAGCCCCATCATAGTAAGTAAGTGCCTACCTACTAAAATTTCATTAGGCTAGAAGTAAAAAAAAAGGAAACGGTAAGAGAAAATACGCATTTTTGAAAGCTTCTTATGAATTGGAAATCTCGGTAATGGATAGGGAGCCGAGGGCGTTTGGTTGAGAAGGAATTTGTTAGTTTCTTCTCGAAGGCGTTTGGTTGAGAAGGTATTCGTCAATTCCTCCTCAATGCAAACTTCTTTCCCCACAATGCTATGTTGTGTTCCTTAATCATGAATCACGCGACAGTGGAGCCAGCCAATAGCTCTTAGTTTTAATGACTGAAAATCAGTTCCGACCTTTCAATTTGCTGGGGTTAATTCCATCTCAGCAAACATGAGCGATTCCAGTTTTAGTGAAGACGCTGTTCCGAAGAAAAGTACCAAAGAGGTAAATTCATATTGCGCGAAAACCAAATTAAAATTTCAAAAGTAAATATGATAATAAATTTCAAAAGGTAAATATGATAATAAATTATTTTCTTAGGTTGGACACATAGTTTGATGATATTGATCACCAATAATAACAACAGTTGAATAATCATAATATTCTGCACTTGATTTTCCCACGTGTTGAATTTGTGACTTGGGTACTTTTACCTCTAACTCCGCGATAATTTCCTGAGTTTAAATCCAAATGGAAAAGGTTTAAATCCGAATAGAAAAAGTCTAAATCTAAGTGGAAAAGGTCTAAATCTAAATGGAAACGGTTTAAATCTAAATGGAAAAGGTATAAACCTAAATGGAAAAGGTTTAAACCAAAATGAAAAAGGACCAAACCTGAATGGAAAAAGTTTAACTCAATTCGGAAATGCTATATAAAGAGTGAAGAATAAAAATTCCAATAATTACAAGTTTCGATAAAAATCCGGATTTCGGCTTGTGCTAAACTAGTCCATATAAAAAGTGAAGAAAAAAAATGTCAATAATTTGAAGTTTTGATAAAATCCGGATTTAGGTTTGTGCTAAACAAATCCATATAAAATGTGAAGAATAAAAATGTCAATAATTTGAAGTTTTGATAAAATCCGGATTTCAGCTTGTGCTAAACTAGTCCATATAAAAGTGAAGAAAAAAAATGTCAATAATTTGAAGTTTTGATAAAATCCGGATTTAGGTTTGTGCTAAACAAATCCATATAAAAAGTGAAGAATAAAAGTGACAATAGTTTGAAGTTTCGATAAAAATCCGGATTTTGGCTAAAAGTGAAGAAAAAAAATGTCAATAATTTGAAATTTCGATAAAAATCCGGATTTCGGTTTGTGCTAAACAAATCCATATAAAATGTGAAGAATAAAAATGTCAATAATTTGAAGTTTCGATAAAAATCCGGATTTCAGCTTGTGCTTAACTATTCCATATAAAAAGTGAAGAAAAAAAATGTCAATAATTTGGAGTTTCGATAAAAATCCGGATTTCGGTTTGTGCTAAACTAATCCATGTAAAAAGTGAAGAATAAAACTGTCAATAATTTGAAGTTTTGAAAAAAAAATCCCGATTTCGGCTTGTGCTAAACTTGTCTATGTAAAAAGTGAAGAATGAAAATCTACAATTTGAAGTTTCGATAAAAATAATAATTATTTTACTTTTTGTTAATAATATTTAATTACTATTGATAACATTGAAAATGCCTTCTCTTTTGTGAGTATAGCTGCTGTGTTTTTCGTTTGCAAGTTTCAATTGCTATTTTGTGCGCTTCCTAAGAAGCGAAGTACTACCTCCCTCAACCAGAACGGAGGGATGTGATTGATGGTAGGCGATGCATAGAACTCACCACCATCATTCACTATTCATCAGAGTGTTTGACGACTTGCACCCTTTATGGCCAAATGAGGTCAAGGCGAACAAACTATTGCTATAGGCTCTATTTTTCCGGGAACTCCGCTTCAAGCTTGATTTGTTCGTAAATAAAATATGAATCAGGCGGAACGGTAGTCTCGGCACGCCAAACTAGGGATGTTCCCAAAGTATCGATACTTTTTGAAAAAAGTAACGATACATATCGATACTTTTTTCCCCTGATATATATCGTAGTATTGATACTTTTTTCCAGTATTGGAGGCGATACTTTTTTACCTCTCACATTAGATAAAATGCTATCTATTTTTAGGACGTCCCACAGTAAGACTTGGGCGTCCTTATGCGATCGATCTGGGGTGAAGTTGGACAACACTCAACAGAGAAAAAAAATAACCACACAGTAATCCGTTTTAGACCATTCTGAATCCAAATCCGCGAAAAAAATCATAGGTGTATGTCTGTGTGTGTGTGTGTGTGTGTGTGTGTGTGTATGTGTGTGTGTGTGTGTGTGTGTGTAACAAAATCTTGTGTACTCTGCACAGGCCTTAGTTCTCAACCGATTTTCCTGGTTCTTTTTTTGTTCGTCGCGGAAAACTATCTAGTTGTGCACTACGTCGCCGGAATTTCGAATTTTGCCTTTTAAGGGGGGGAAAGGGGGGGTTAATGCTCGAAAAACGTGCGTTTTTGGGCATAATCTTGTGTACTCTGCCCAGGCCTTAGTTCTCAAACGATTTTCGTGGTTCTTTTTTTCTTCGACGCGGAAAACTATCTAGTTGTGCACTACGGCGCCGGAATTTTGGATTTTGCCGTTTAAGAGGGGGAAAGGGGGGGTTAATGCTTAAAAAACGTGCGTTTGCGGGGGTAATCTTGTAAAATCTGCCCAGGCCTCAATTTCCAACCGATTTGCCTGTTTCTTTTTTTGTTTGACTCAAATAACTTCCGAGTAGTACATGATTTTACCAGAGTACCAAAATTTGCATGGGGAGGGGATGAGTGGGGGGATAATATTCACAAAATATCCGATTTTTCAATATTTTGGTTCCTTTACTGCTTACTAATTGTCCCCAAGCTTTGAAATTGAGGAAAAATTCTCATTATACCTCCGGATTTTCATGAATTATTCTCTGTACCACCATGGAACTAATAGTGGTGCCACCATGGTGCCAGGACATGGTGCCATGATGCCATAAACCGCTTATTTCGTGTTTTTTTTTTTTTGTGTTTCACCTTGAATACGGATGTGAACTTCGACGGACTTCCTACCAAAACTAACAGATGAAAGTTCAATGTTACGACGTATTTCCGCTTTGGTGCCAGACTGGCACCATTTTTGGCGTTGGGGAGGTGTGGGGGGGGGGGGGGTGAACTCGAATTCGCATGTTGGGTATCGTAGATCACGGATCTTAAAATGCTCTTCAGATTCGAGGCTCCCATGCCGCTAGAAATGTTAAGGTGGATAATGGTGGGGGGGGGGGGGGGGTCAGTATTTCTTGCCTAAAGTAATAAATAAATTACATCGAGTGAAACAGTTTTATCACCTAACAACTGGTTAAACTGATCTAATGCTTATCCAATGGGACGTCCCCTGGAATGCATGCATTACTAAAAAATATGTTTTATCCTCACATTAGATGAAATTCTCGAATTTTAGTAGGTACCTACTTTTTATCAGTTTCAACGCCTACGACATGAAGGTACCTACTTGACAGTACCTCTATCTCTATGTAGATTGTTTGGAGACCAACTACTTCAACAAATTAAACTAAGATGATGTACCACCACCTCCAGCTCTCTATGATAACCTGCTGTCTTCCATCATATAGGAGGGACCACCAAAATGTTAGCCCAACCAAGTGCAATACAAAAACAAGTGCCTAAACAAAAAAATGAGTGATTTATTGTTTTGTTCATTCTATATTAATTATTATCCTCGCGATGGAGAGATGCCATACTGATAGAGAGAAACGTAAAAGGCATTTTCACACATTTTGGTTTATTATTTTCAATAATGAACCTTTGGAATCGACCAAGGAAAAAAAAATTTTAACACCCCCTCAAAATTTGATGGTTTTCGTTTCAAGGTACGTAGAATCCAAAAATCGAATAAAAATTTGGCCGTCCGTCCGCCGTACGCGGCACTTTTGCCACTTAGCATTGACCGATTTTGATGAAATTTGGTATGTAGGCTCCATTTGGGGTCTAGTTGTGCCCCGAAGCTTTTGGTTGATGTAGGTCACTTCTAAGGGTTCCAAAATCAATTTTGAAATTTTGAAAACGCCCTTACTCAAAAAAATTAGATATAAAGGTATTGTTTTTCCTTCAATTTAAGATTCTATAGAATTTTTAAAAATTTTTGAGACCACGCGGAGCTCTGTAGGACTAACCGTTCGCTCCCTACAAAAATTTAAGGGTTTATATTGAAATATATATATATAAATCAAAACACGAGTGTGAATCGCAAAAGAGGCCTAATCTCCGTTCAAATTAGAGCTGACCGAAACGCAATCAATGGTTGGTGATTTTGATTTTTTTTTTTGGATTTTTTTTTTTCTTCTCTTTATTCTGGATGGTTGGTGATTTTGTAGACGAGTGATCTATATAGAAAAATAATAAACCATTGTGTAATAATTTGCAGCGTTTTGTATAAGTATCGAAAAGTATCGATACTTCAAAATATCGATACTTTTTGATACTTTTTAGATGTATCGATACGATATTATATCGATACTTTTGAAGTATCGGTCATCCATACGCCAAACCACAGATTGCCGGTTATAATATAACTATATTGTAGTTCTGACATGACGAAATGGTGAACTTCACTCACTTCCCTGCCTCTCACGGTCGGCCAAAAAAGCTGCCAAGTTGGGTGGGTAATATTTTCTCCGTGAGTCGCGTAAGATGGTGGAGTAGAACAATAATTACCTAGTAGGTAAGGAAATGATTATGATTATAAACTTGTGAATTTTAGTGTCTTATCGCCATCATGTTGATAGTTTTTGAATTGAAACCAATAAACAATCCATATCAGTTGAAGAAAATCTGTTCTCCGAAATGAAATTTTTTTTTTTTTTTTTTTTGAGTAACTCTGGTTCCGTGCTTCTGTGGTCAATCCTTGTCCTGGGCGTAACTACCCGAAATCATTGTTCGGTTTTGATGACATTTTGGGTTAAACTCGGGACGGTTCCATATAAATTGCATCGGCGTTGGACTAACAGCATCGAGTACGCAAACGTGATTATCTAAACACCAATTTTACACTATCTAATTTTTTCCAAATTTGGAGGCTGTTTGGGGGATGGGCTCTAAAAAGAATACACATTGATTTCATCATGATACGAGAAAAAATAAAATAATAATATCTAATCTTTAAGTACCTTGCACTACCCTCATAGGAGACCGAAAATGAAATCGAATTTGCTTGGAAAATGTGGAAGTTATGGCTGTTACAAGGTTTTTACAATTGCGCAATTGAGATGCACAGAGACTACTATCTATTAGGGGGCAATGATTTTCATAGAGGGCCATCTACACGCCCTGAAAATTTCATTGAATTCGGGTGAAAAGTGTAGAAGTCAACCCCTGAAAATTTCAGCTAAATCAGACATTAACTTCGACTAGTTTTGCCCGTTTCGAGGATTTCATGACTTTAGCTCCTGAAGAAACTTTTTTTAACCTTGAAAAGTGGAAACAATGCTTCCACTACCAGACTCGGAAGCAAAAGTCATCAAAATAATCGCCTCCACTTCTCAACTTGTTTGTCAGGCCATGAAACTACTAATACCTACTACTGCATCTACATTGATAACTGCTGGAGTTGCCTTTTGGCTGTTCCGATGAGGCCCTTAACTTTACAATCCCCCCTCCTTCTGGAATTTAGTAAGCGATCTCCTGAAGACCACTGAAAACTTAGGTCAATTCTGCTGTTTCCCTAAAGCGTCCAAATTTATTGCATGGTCTCTTGAAGACCTCTAGATGTGTTTGGAAGTTGCGTCCCAATGCATTAATTATCGTGGAGCCGCCTAGAAGGAAGCTTAATTGTCTTCGGTTGATCGCCAAACGAGTCTTGACCCAAATATTTTGTGTTTGCTCCGTGCTCAATAGATACCTCGTTTATATTGGTCACTGTGGTAGTGAATCACTTAGTTCCGTGAGTCTCCTTTCATTCTGTCCAGAAACCAGGCTGTAGGTACCTGAGCGAAGATCGATGTGCGTCCACAGGTGATTAGGGTCAGCAGTTTCGCCCTTTAGATATCCAGTGGGTTTCACGAGAGAAAGAGAGGAGTGTTACATTGACAAGAGGTTACATCGAGGTTACCAACACGCGATGTGGAAGGAAGACAAAGTCGAGGTGAACGATCCACGGAGCTGACCCCAAGAATTTACCTAATGTTGTCTGATGCGAGGTCGCCCACGACCTAGATTAATGGACGCCATTAGTACTGTTGTCGACTGAAAGTTGAACCATCGATTGGCATAAACTATAAACGTACCTGACTATAAATTACTATTGTAGCGGGTGAGGCAATAATTAGCCATGAGCGAAATCATCAGAACCAATTTTGATTTTCCTTTGGAAAGACAGCTGATGACGTCTACGGCGCCAGTAATGGCAGATGAACCAAGATTCAACTTGAGATGGTTTACTTAGGTACTTATACATTACATTACTATAATGCTTATTACTTACTAGATACTATAACCACTCCTAGGACCAATTCATCCACTTGATTCATTGAATACCTTGATAGATAAGCTGATTGGGAGTCACGGGTCCAAAGCATTACTGTTAATTGTGAAACATACCTACTGTTTGAATGATTCAAAATGCTGAAAAAGGTGGTATGGCAAACAAACTTGAACCGCGTTGAAAATGAACGAAGATGAGGTTCACTCAACTTGATTAATACCTACACCTTCAAGAAATGGGTATCGTCGAAGGCACTTCAAGGGCAGCTTGGTGATTCACTACAAGCACGCGATGGGCCACTTTGCTTACTTCAACTCCAATCTGGGTGAAGAATCTGTTATTTTTCTCATGTTGTTCCTACCGTATTGCAGTCCGGGACGAAACCCAAAAATATCGATGGGTTTTTCTGAGTTAAAAGGGGCCAACAGCACACCGTAGTACTTCCTTCCCACAATCAGTACATAGGTACTTGCAGACTGCCATTGTGGTTTCGTGGCGATTGTTGATCACTATTGTTTGGGGTTGAGGGTGAGGAACTGTAGGGCGATCCTCTTTAGCTACTTGTCTGAGCGCTTTCGTTTATATTAAAACACCTTCAGGGATTTATAGTGGTATAGTTGTCATTTACATTTTTTGGTAAACGCTGTACCCGTTGCCCAAACATTGTTTCTCCTTTCTCTCTCAATCATAGTACCTATTCACCTTTGCACCTCACGTTTTTTCACCCAATTCTTTTATTTGTGTTAATTTACTTTCTTGATCAACAACAATTGCACTCTCTAAATTAGTTTTGAATTATTGAATATTAGCTATATTAAAATCGAATAAATGAGCATAATTTAGGTCAACAATGTGGAACATTGAAGGAGAAAGAAGAATTTGGTGAAAAAAGGTGAGGTGCAAAGGTGCATACTATGATTGAGAGAGAGAGAGAGGAGAAACAATGTATGGGCAACAGGTTTTAAATACAACTGTACGCAATACATCTAGTAATTCCTCTTTAGTATGTACTAAACGGAGTTCTGTGGTTCATAGATCACTACCTACTTCCAATTCTCATTACACACTTCTCTTCTAGTGGTTGGTGTCGAGGTTCAAGGGCTTGGTTCTCTTCAATCGTCGTATGTCCCTGCTGTTGTCCAGCAGATTCAACACTTCGACAACAGGGGGCATAATATGCCATTATGACACTTTAAAATGTCATATTATGACACTTGGGCAACTGGTGCAGCACATACCAAACAATAAATGACAACTACATAACTAAAATAACTCCGAAGATGTTCTAATATAAATTATAGCGCTCGGACAAGTAGCAAAAGAGAATCGGCCTTCAATTCCTCACCCTCACCCCAAACAATACTTGCAGAGTATGAAACAAGCAACGTGATTATCGACGTTGACCAAGTATCTGACAACCATCGTTAGACAAGATTACATAAATGTAATCAGAATTTGCCACCATTCTATTACCATTATTTCTTGTTTGTTCAACTAATTATCGTGACGAATCTCATGAGGGCAGTGAGCATCAAATGAGAACAATGAGAGGATCTAATTAATAAACCCATTTGTTCTCAGAATTGGCCCAATGGTTTCAGAATTATATCGAAAATTGGGTTTACTGAGATAATTGTGTGACTTGTAAGGAGAGAGCTAAGCAATTGTGACTACATGCGCAAGAGCTTATGATCCATAGTTTTACTAGGTGGTAGTGTTACATTGATAATGATGACTAGAGCTCGGAATTTGCATATCTTTTATTATGCGGTATATCTTTGTATTTGAACGTTTTGAAGGTTTCTGAAGGGTATGCGGTGGTTTAAATTGAAATTGCATATTTTTGCATATTTCGGCCATTTTGGGGATTTTTGAATTTTTTGGTCATTTTGGGGATTTTTGCTTATTTTGCAGCATATTTTACCAGATCGCCCATCGTTTGGCCTTTATAAATGCCAACTTTAGTACCATACCCCATTTGATAAACCACCTGGAGACCAGGGGGATGGGTCTCTGCTCTGCCATAGGTGCTGTTTCGACCTGCTCGAAAAGACATGTAACAACTGGAAAAGCCGTCAAGGATAAACTGGAGGGGGTCCTATCGAAAAATCCAGGGTGGTCTTCAGTGGTTCAAATCGCGAAAATTCTCAAAGGAGAAGACAGCTCATGGGACTCTCCCTACTCTCCAAAAGAGATTTCCACTCCATTTTTGCCTATTTTATCTTGCGATGTAGAGAGATCGTTTTCTGCATTGAAAGAAATAGTGACAGGAGACACTGTTTTACACCTGATAATTTGGAGCGTGTAATTGTTGTCCAGTATAATATGTAGTTCATTTTTACATTTTATACTTAGTTCGTATAAATGTATAAAAGTAAATAAAAAATGTACAACTGATTTTTTGAATTGCTTGTTTACTTTACCTGATGCTTCATAACTTTTTTCTAGGAGAAAAAAGGGCTACAAAAATGTAATAATATGGAACATCCTTTCTTAAAATACTGAAACTCCAAAGTCGTATGCAGTTTTAAGGGCAAATGCATATTTTGTTGACATTTAATGTCTTTACTATGGCACTTTAATGAAAAATCGTCACGCGGGGATCGTCACGCGGGGAGCGTCACGCGGGGAGCGTTACGCGGAAATTTCTGATGATTTTCACGTACAACCAATCGTTCCTAGGGAAAACTAACTTCCTCATTTCCCACTCCACAAAAATCGTTCACCACTCATTGGAAAGCTCTCAATTTATTAAACATAAGACATAAAATGTCTCTCGTGGTTGCGTACTTGTACGAAAGCTGTATCCACCGTTTGTGTTTTCTATAATTCATTAAAAACATATTTTTTAGGTTTAAAGAATATAATATATTATATTATTCAAGAGTCGACTAAAACTCGGGAAGGCAAAGGGGTAGAGATCATACGTTCCAATCTGAATGATATTTAAGATGCAGAAGGGGGTGATTCATTTATAATGGGAGTTGAAGAGACTCTATGTTGTTTGCATATTTTTCCAGTTTCCGGTGCATATTTTCGGGAAATTTTCGTGCATATTTTCCGAGCTCTAACGATGACATATGATAATTCAATCGAAATCACACTTTGTAAAACTAGTTACCTTGTTCCACTAGAGAATGGTGGGAGGGTAATATGAACGTGGGTAGAAACAGTAGGGCGAGGTGGTGTGGGTCAACGAACTTTTATCGAGTTATGATCACCCGTAATGTTGATTGTGGGCAGCACTGCGACCCGCACACGGAACCTACTAATCAAAGATCACAAGCATGACGAATGGACATTTCAAATACTTCATCCCAATCGCTGAACTTGGCTGAGCGATACTGCTGAAGCTCTGAGGGGCCTGGAATGCTCATCATGTCCACAGTAGTTTCATCAGTTTTACCATTTCTCCTCATCACGTTTGTTACTTTGAGTTTTACCTCAAATTTCGTAGTTATCTCTCGATCTATTCTTGTGGTTGGTCGAAAGCTGTGTGGGGATTCTTCTTTAGTAGGCTGAACGAGGTTTCATTGAGGATTCCTCACCAACTTCGTCCGACTAAGTACGTAACTTGAAAAAATTGAGCTAGGTATCGAATGAAATTAATGAAAACAGTGAGAGACGCTACAAGCTTGTCCTTCTAGTTTGATGTCGAGCGAAAGTTGAAAGTTGGCCAACCACGGAAAAGAGATACAGACAGCTCAGATGCTGTCTCAGAAGAGTCTCTACAATTGTGACGTCAAACTTGAATTGAAGTTAGCCTACATGGAAAAGAGATGGAGACTGCTGATTCAAGATTTCGTCATCTTTGATAAGGTTCAAGAGTTCGTTTTGATTTTGAGTGTGATCTCCTCGTACCTTCAACAGCCCATATTCTCATTTGAACCTAGAAATTAAAGATACCAGTTAGTTGTTTTATGATTAACGATTTACGTACCTTTATTCTTTTTAAACCTTCCAACAACGATTTAAAAATATACAACTTATTTTTATCAACTTTAGCCGTGGTCAGAATCGCATGAGCATTGGAAATACCATTCTTTTTGAATGATTTCTACAAATTTTGTAGAAAGATCTACTTTAAATGTTTGCATACGAGTCTGCAACACATTTGAACATTTTCATGTCAACCACTACACAACAAGGTAGTGAAGTAAGGTTGTTAGTTCATGTACCCAAGTATCAAAATAAGAAAACAGTTGATTGTTCTCTACGCAACACAGTGAGTCTATTTTATTTATTGGTATCGTGAGCAAGTTTTCGTGACGATTTTTCAGTTTATGTGCCAAAGCAAAGACATGAAAATGTCAGTAGATTTGCAATATGGAGTTTCGAAGTACCCCAAAGACCGCAGTTTTGTCCGAGTAAATGTTCTTTGTTATGTTTACCGTCTATTGAAATATCTACTTCCTTTTGTTGAACTTTCAAGTAGGCTGAGAAAGTAATAAACCCACCGGTAAAAAAAACCTAACCGATTCTTGATTTCCTAGATTTGATCAAGTTCAGTTCTCAAGTTGATCCTGCTCTTATTAAATCCACTCAATTAAATTTGTAATACCATTTAAACGATGATAAATTTAACGCTCTTTCCATTTGTACCGTCAAATTTGATTTTCCATCCTTAATTAAGAAAGTTAAGATCATTTAACTGACATAAGGTCGAAAACACGATAAAAAAATTGTAAGTGAATTAACTGGGA
This sequence comes from Apolygus lucorum, assembly GCA_009739505.2. Classification (NCBI taxonomy): domain Eukaryota; kingdom Metazoa; phylum Arthropoda; class Insecta; order Hemiptera; family Miridae; genus Apolygus; species Apolygus lucorum. The sequence goes on from CM019169.2 coordinate 38,788,695, forward strand.
AATGAAGTGTCAGAAAAAATGATGAAAAATGAGTCGTAAAATTTATCCCTTCAGTTTGCCAGTTAACACTATTCACACTTGTGAATTTGCCTGTAGTGAATTTAGAGCATAGAATTTAGTACTCAGAAATTTCCATGTCTATCTGACTTAATGAACTTAAGTTGAAACTAATTTTTGAGCGGAAGTGAAAGGTGAAAACGAAGTACTTACTAGCGGATCCCAGTGAAGTACTCGGAGGTAATGTGATGTAGTTGTGGACTTCTTCTTTTATTCATAAGTGGGAGTTTTTTTTGACAATAAACGTCCTTTGTCGTTTCCAGTCACTTTTATTCGTGGATAGCTTTCGACAACCCTCTGGTTTTCATTGTCAATCCAACTGCAAGAGGACAAGATTTCTTAGTGGACTACCAGTAGCCACTACTTCAGATAACTATTAAAGTGAAAAGGGAACAAAATTAATTTTGTTAGTTATCTGCAGAAGCGGTTACTTTTGCTACACACAAAAATCTTGTCCTCTTGCTGTTGGATTGACAATGAAATCAGAGGGTTGTCGAAAGCTCTCCACGAATAAAAGTGATTGGAAACCACAAGGACTTTTATTGCCAAAAAACTCCACTTACTCGGAGGTATTATCTATTGAAATCAGGATAAAGAGGATCCTAGACGTTTTCTAGGTGTGAAATATTTTGCTAAAATAAGATATAGCTAGAGTGTTCAGGGCTTATATCGATACTTTAAAGCACAAAGGAGCTATGTCCAAAAACAGTTTTGAGAAAAACGCAAAAGAAGTTTTTATCAGTTCACAATTCTTAAAACGATGGCTTATTACACTAAACTCTTTAATTTCTTCAATAACTTTTCAAGCTATAATAATCAAGAAAGTCAATAATAGTTTTGTAGAGTATGAGTTTTTTTAAAACTTAAAAAAAAATTAGAATGTGGGAGATAAATGGACATAGCTCCTTTGTGCTTTAAGGTATCGATATACTCCCGGTCAATTTCCTTGTATTTTAACTCGATATTTGAAAAATTTGTGTTAGGGTAGGTGCTGGCCAGACGCCTTTGTTTGTTTTACTGTTAAAAATGGTTGACGTAGGACTGACCTTATGTTTATTCGGAAATACAAGGAGTCACGGACTTTGTTCTGAAAATAACATTTTTCGAAAGATGATCAAATATTGACGTTTTTATTGGCGTTTTGTCTTCCAAACAATTTTGATTCAACAATGATAGAGTAATGAGCACAAGCCAATTTACAGTCAAATTTCGACAATTTTTTTTACTGCAAAAATGATGCACAGTCTCCTTAGTTTTCACATCAAATCATTGTCACATGCAATTTGGCAATCATTGTCACATGCATTGTCACAAGATTTGGCAACGCACTTAAGGGGGTCTCATTTCGTCGCCAGTTAACACCCGGTGTAGGCGAGTCGAAACTCCCATATTTTATGAATGAGTGTAAATTTGTACTTTTTGTAAATGAATGCATTAAAAAAAATGGCAAAACGATTGGCAGATACAAATTGTCGAAGAAATTGAGATTTCAGTTCACTTTCCCAAGGTTGCAAGGAAGGCTTGCCGGCTTATCGCAAACCACCTGCCCAGTCCGACCCAGATCCATGACAAAACAGGTAGATCCGGGTCACCCGACGTCCATCGCTAGTAATTCTCGACCTAGCAGTAGCCATAATGATGAGTCAGTCGCAGTCGACTTCGATAAATTAGCAGAAGCGACAATGATTTGCATACTTGAAGAAGCATAAAAAAAGATAGCATAGAAAAAATCGAATTTCCATGCTGGACTTGGGTACTATCTCATTACTACTTGATTTTTAATCGGTAACATGAACATAAATTGCATCGTTAACCATAAAATAATACAGGTCAAGAGTTCGTCAAAGAAGCAGAACTGCGAAAGCATTGTTTGCACTTTTGAATGAGAGAAAAGATTTGTTAGTTTGGATGGGCAGTATACTTTCCTCACATAAATAACAATGGCACAATAAACACAAAATTAGTCCGAATGGCAAATAATCAAATAATCTTTAGCTTATTTGATTTTAAATTCGGACTCAGCAACGTTGGAAACCTCACTCAAAATTGGCTCAAAATTGGCAGAAAATGGAACGAAGATTTCACATGGCACCATAACCATGGTCCCGATATTGTAGCACTCGTTTTCGCTCCCTTCTAATTATCGGATACATCACTTCTTTGGAAAGCTCTCAAAAAATTTGTAGTTGGATTCCCGTTCGAGATTAGCGTACGCACGATAATGTACATCGTACGGGTCTCTAGATTATCGTTAAGTGGACTACAATTCTACAATTACCTACCATATACATGAACTTTAATTTGCATGCCAGCTGTATACCTATATAACAAGTAGGACATGTAAACAAATAACACCTCATTCCGTATTCCTCTTCAACATTATTCTCCCTCTGACAGGAACTGGTCGATAGTAGGCCAACAATCCCTATTACTACCGACATATTGGCTTCACTAGCGTTTGAAGTCCGAACCGGTTCGATACTTTCCGCGTAAAATTAGACATACGGAAGCTCTGCTCAGTGCATTGACCTCGGAGACTTCTTGTCGAAACATTGTACATCAACCAACTGAATAAAAAAGCAAAACATTGCAAATTATTACACAACGGTTTATTATTTTTCTTCTCAGATCACCCATCTGCAAAGAACACGGCTTTTCCATTTTAAGTACGCTGCCAATTTTATTATGACAAAAATTACCTATCAGCAAAACATTCGACAGTTGTGGGTGCCCTCATATTTATAACGAAACAACCAAACTAGGAGTTCATATACGAGTACCAAATTTCATCAAATCAGTCCAGGTAGCTAAGAAAAGTGCCGCGTACGACGAACTGACTGACAATTTTTTATTCGATTTTTGGATTCTACGTACCTTGAAACGTAAACCATCACAATTTAAGAGGAGTAAAAAAAATTTCTTGCTCAATCCTAAAGTTTAATTGTTGAAAATAGTAAGCCAGCACGTAAAAATGTATGTCCCTACTGTTAAAACTTTTTGTTTTGCAAGTACTTTCAATATCGTTTCAAGATCTGAAAATCTGAAATTAAACTTGTTTGTAAACTTCGCAATAATAATATTGTAAGTATAATAGATCACAATAACCTGAAAGCGTTCAATGTTGAATCCGGGGAAAAAATCGAGTCGGGACAGGTTGAACTAATGAAAAGCTGTTATACTACTCAAAAAAAAGTAGTTGGAAACTTCTTCTTTTTTTTCGTATCTTCAAGAAATGTACCTAACCAATAGGTTTTTAACACAGAATGTGTTTTTGCGATGACCTACCGAAAAAAAATCGTCACGAAAAAGCGACAGAAAAAACATCTGGTGATATGTTTATTGGTTGTCATGTTAATGTCAACTCCACATTTATTATTGTTGTTTTTTATTTAACGGATGACTAGTATCGCAAAAACACATTCTGTGTTCCTATGATTTCATACAGAGTATGGAAAAAGAAATAAACCGGGGGGTGCAGGGGGGCGGAGCCCCCCGCCGAGGCGCAAAGCGCCGAGTTTTTAAAGAGTTTATTAACTTTCAGTATTACAATACTATATGTTTGGCAAATTTAGTAATAGATGATAATATTACTGTAAGTAAGTACCATGACACATGTATTAGGGTTACTGTCCAATGACAGTTCCTGTAAATCAATATGTGTTTAATTAGATTTATGGATTAATAACAAATTAGGTAAATAAATAAATCTTAAATAAGTGATTTTAAAACTCAACAAGACAATAGCACTCAACAACCAATAGGTATCCAATCATTTCCACCTAAAACTAACCCAACAGAGAGCAACAAGTAGGTAGGTAATTGAACGCCGATAATTCCGGGTTTTCTCCGAACATTGTGTAGTAATGTACACGAGAGCGCTTGCGTTATCAATTTATTGTTATCACATTTCTAGGCCGAAAATACCATTAGAATACTTTCGAATCTATTCCTAAAAAGTTCAAAACCAATGTTGGATAATGGTTTGTTTTAACAACATTTTTTCTGGAAACAAAGTAAGTTATCAAACGATGATATCAAACGATGATTCAAATCGAAAATTTGGGGCAGGATAGGTAGTGATTCGTTTCACTTATAAGCCTTTAGAGGTAGTGGAAGCTTTATTTTCACTTTTGGAAGTTTAAAGAAATCCCTCCAAAATCAAAATATCTTTTCGTTTTAGGTTTTTGTCGGTTTCGGTATCTTCAAATGTTCGTAACGACCTCAATTGTACTTAAGACTACGATGAAATTCTCAGATATTGTGCGGTTCAAGGTACAGATGATCCTCCACGAATTTTATCGCACCCGGATTGATAGTAGTGCATCAAACGTAAAATCCATGAAGCCTCATTCTCTCAATATGTAATTATTCGTTTTCTCGCAAGAATGGTGGATGGGGATAGACGTTTTCACTCCCTAGAATTTCATCGTAATTGTGATATGACCATTGATGACTGCATATAACAAGTTTTTGCGCGATTTATTTCCTGAGTTCGTTTGATTGGGATTGTAGGTGAATCACATCGTGGTCGGATTATCTGTAGAAACATGTGCAAGCGTAAAAGCCTCGTCGTAGGGCTAACTTTCACTATGTTACTAGGGATAGTGGCTTGAAACGTTGATGATCCCCTATCATCTTGTCAGGGAAGTAATAGCAGCTTTCACAAGGAAAAAATAAATTGCTCCAACATAATTTAATCACTACTTGTCAGATTTCACTCAAATTTGGAGGGTAGTTGAGAATTAGTGTTACAAATTTGATGATATTTGGACCATTAACCTGTGCTACGCTACGGATAAGAGGAAGTTATGTCTACACTCTCTTGGCAGACATTATTTAAACTATAATCCCTGGATGTCCCTGAATCGTTGGATCTTACCCCTGCACAGTTAGTTATGTTTCTTTTTAATTAGTAATGTTGATGTTTTTGACTGTCAATAGAAAATGTCTGATTGTTATATAGGTAGCTTCAACATTTAGATGTGAATTGGTACCGGAAAATTTCGTATAAACAATTTGAGTTCGTTTATTGGCGGCATGCCGTGGCCCATAACCCGTATAAATGGCCTAGCAGGTACAGCTGCACTCGAGTGTCATCATTGCTCATTCGATCGATCCCATTCTAACATTCTCCTATTCCCACAGTCTCACCTTGACAACAGCCAAAGGTCAAATGAGGTTGACTCATTCAACTACTTCGTGAACACAGATTAGACGATGAAAATCTAACAATAAGAAAAAACCCAAAGAACTGAAAGAACCTTTTTAACACAACGGGAATTCTGAGGAACGCCTTATCTACAGCAAATTCTCTCGAAGTTTTTTTTTCTTGTTTAATCTTTTTTCAAAGGTAATTTGCTGATATTGTCAGTGGACTAAGGAGATCGGACTATGAGGTCAGGAACCTTTCGTTGGGTCACGCTAGCGTTTCAAACTGACAGGCTTTTTTCGTACCTACGCCCACTTGAATTTTACCTCCAACCCCAACTATTTCAGACATGAATTGATGGTGTTGACGGTGAAATGCTAATACAGCTCGAATTTAAGAAGGTTTGAACTCTAAAAATACGCTGAAGAGAGGTGAAAGCCTCTTGAGTTGTCTTTAGGACGTCCTGTAATGCTGAAGATCTCACGCATAACATGAAATACTAAGTATACCATTTGCATCACGTAACTTCTGAATAGTAGTTAGTAAGAAGAGGCATATTCAGAAAAGTTGGATTGGAGTGAATTCAGAAGTTGTCTTCTTTCTTAACTCATTTCAAGCCAAGGGTAGAAATAGGTAGCAGAGTACTGAGAGGAAGAGGATGAACTGTTTTACCGAAATAAGGCATAATTTGCTCACCAATTGGGAGCAAAAATACTCCAAATTTTATAAATTTTACATTTTAATGGAATTTAAGAGCCCTCGGTCTTCCAAATCGATGTGACTTATACAATTCATTGTTTTTGGTAAAATGTTAAAATCTATTTTATGGACCGGAATCCGTTTCGATTCGTGGCCCAGAACGCTCAATCGCCCAGGATCGAATTTTAGTCACAATAACTACTCTTTTGGCCAAAAGGCCTCCTTTTCAAAAAAAAATCCAAAATCGCATCGAGCTCCCGAACGTCGAAAACATTTTTTTGACAAGTTTTGGAACAGGATGAACGAGAAAAAATTTTTTTTACGAAGATTGTCCACTATTTTTAATATTTAAAAAAAATCGATGCGAAAACGCATCAGTGGCCGGAAATGGGTTAAGCATTATAATTATCATTAGCTGATTGTTTTTGCTTCCTGATGAAGATAGCCCATTGACTTTGAATTTAATTGCATTCGGATGAATAGTAAGTTTATTAAAGGTGTAGGTACTTATTAGATCTGAATTTTAGGAGACTGTATTGAATTGTTCGAGCGAAGTTTCTTTCAATGGACTGTCGTGAATTTTGTGCTCTCCAAAGGGAAGGCTTATCACGAATATCGAGTGGGTGTGGCACATAGCTCCTCGTCACCGTAACATATACATTATTGGTACAGATCCTTGTATTGAGGAGCGATCCACACTGAAAAAAATGAACCATTGTGTAATAATGTGCAGCGTTTTTCTTTCTAATCGAAGAAAGAGAAAAGATCGCGTTTTTTCAGCTGAATTTTGAAAGGTGATTTGTCAGTGAAAAATATGATAAAACAATACGTTTGCAGCGGAAGTTTTCAAGCTATGGGATTTTGGAAATGTCATCCCCTATTTTTCATCCCTTAGAAGTGACTGACTCTACCCAAAACTTCGCGTCTCAACTAGCCCCCAAATTGAGCCGATATACTAAATTTCATAATAATCAGTCCATGGTAACTAAGGAAAGTTTTTTAAAAATTATATTTTTATGTTATGCGTACCGTGAAACGTTAACCATCAAATTTGGAGAGGGTATAAACAAATTTCTTGTTCGATTGCAAAGATTGAAAATAATAAACCAAAAAGGTCCGATTTTATTGAAATTTTCAGGCAATAGGTACTTACGTGTATTTGCCTCTAGATGGTCCCCGATAAATGTTGTCCCGACATAACCATCTGCCCATGTGTGGGACAATTATTATACCTATAATCGCGCTCTGATCAATTCAGTCGTTTTCGAACCAAGAAATTCGATGTATGTTCATGTTTTTAGGACGTCCCATAGTAAGACTTGGGCGTCCTTATGCGATCGATCTGGGGTGAAGTTGGACAACACTCAACAGAAAAAAAAATAACCACACAGTAATCCGTTTTAGACCATTCTGAATCCAAATCCACGAAAAAAAACCATAGGTGTATGTCTGTGTGTGTGTGTGTGTGTGACAAAATCTTGTGTACTCTGCACAGGCCTTAGTTCTCAATCGATTTTCCTGGTTCTTTTTTTGTTCGTCGCGGAAAACTATCAAGTTGTGCACTACGGCGCAGGAATTTCGAATTTTGCCTTTTAAGGGGGGGGGGGAAAGGGGGGTTAATGCTCGAAAAACGTGCGTTTTTGGGCATAATCTTGTGTACTCTGCCCAGGCCTTAGTTCTCAAACGATTTTCCTGGTTCTTTTTTCGTTTGACGCGGAATACTATCTAGATGTGCACTACGGCGCCGGAATTTTGGATTTTGCTTTTTAAAGGGGGAAAGGGGGGGTTAATGCTTAAAAAATGTGCGTTTGTGGGCCTAATCTTGTAAACTCTGTCCAGGCCTCAATTTCCAACCGATTTGTGTGTTTCTTTTTTTGTTTGACTCAAATAATTTCCGAGTTGTACATGATTTTACCAGAGTACCAAAATTCGCATGGGGAGGGGGTGAGTGGGGGGATAGTATTCACAAAATATCCGATTTTTCAATATTTCGGTTCCTTTACTGCTTACTAATTGTACCCAAGCTTTGAAATTGAGGAAAAATTCTCATTATACCTCCGGATTTTCATGAATTATTCTCTGTACCACCATGGAACTAATAGTGGTGCCAACATGGTGCCATAAACCGCTTATTTCGTGTTTTCTTTTTTGTGTTTTACCTTGAAGACGTGTGAACTTCGACGGACTGCCTACCAAAACTAACAGATGAAAGTTCAATGTTACGACGTATTTCCGCTTTGGTGCCAGACTGGCACCATTGTTGGCGTTGGGGAGGTGGTTGGGGGGGGGGGGGGGGGGTGAACTCGAATTCGCATGTTGGGTATCGTAGATCATGGATTTTAAAATGCTCTTCAGATTCGAGGCTCCCATGCCGCTAGAAATGTTAAGGTGGATAATGGTGGGGGGGGGGGTCACTATTTCTTGCCTAAAGTAATAAATAAACTACATCGAGTGAAACAGTTTTATCACTTAACAACTGAGTAAACTGATCTAATGCTTATCCAATGGGACGTCCCCTGGAATGCATGCATTACTAAACAATATGTTTGTTTATGGTGAAGGAAAAGTAAGTTATGTCAACCAGTGTCTGCTGATCTGTTTCAGAAGTGGGACACGCGATAAAGGAGAAAGTCGAAGAAGTCGTCGAAGAGGTCGAGGAGAAAGTCGAAGAGCTGATGGGAAAGTCGAAGGAGGAAGCGAACGAGAAGAAGGAAGAACTGGAGGAGATGGTCGAGGCATTAGACAAAGCTGAAGAAGAAGAACCCAAAAAGGAAGAAGAGGAAGAGAAAGCTGAGTCGCCTGCACCGGAAACGGAAGCGGAAACTGTACCTGAACCCGAACCCGAACCCTCAGAACCAACGTCCGACCAGAACAAAGAAGAGTAAGTAGTAGATTCGTTTTTATAAGAAAAAAAATAACAAAGGATGTTTAAGACCTGATTCTTGGAACGGCTGTAGTCACCCAAACGAAAATCGAGTAGGTGCTCATTATAAGTGTGATAAAATTAGTAAAAACAAATAGGTGCCAAAACTACACCTGGGGCTCACCACAAACTACGAAAAAGTTAAGATTTTGAATTTGATTTTGTACTAAACAAACCGAAAGTTGTTCTTCAAATTTCAATTTTCTACTAGCCATCCTAACAACGGGATATGATTTTGCATCTTTACTACCTAGGTATTGAAAATTCATATTTGTTTTGAGAAATCTGATATTTCTGGACAATTTGGGTTCCTTGTTGTTGTGTTCTGCGTGTTGTCGAGTGAGGGCAATGGTCCTCTCGATGCGCTGATTTGTTCCTAGCCTGAATCCTACTCAACAGAGAGATTTATCCCTAAAAGCATAGGGCTTCAGCACTCCATCTGCGGCACCTTGCGGCCGACCGTAAGGACGAGTGCGTACAGAATCTATCTGACAACCTCGGCGTCTGATAACAGACTCACTGGCGGGAGGAGGAACATTTACCTAGTGAGGCCTACTGTTCTGAAGAGGTCTGAAGGGGAGCTAGAGGTTCGGCGCCTTTATGGGGCAAACCGTTCCCTCGGAAGAACTGGGGCTGTAGGTAAGACAAGAAATGATAAGTCGGATAGACATGGTACGAATGCATGTAGGAAGACCCTTGAGTGCGGCTTATATACTCAAGTTATTATGGTGAGGGGAGAGTGGAAAAAAGGTGACGTCAAATGACGTGTTCTTTCCCTTCCTCACCTCACCTATGTTGGTGATGACTCATGCCTGCTCGGGGTTTTCCTACGGGTCACTTTATTGGAGAACTACTGACTAGAAATGTATGACATTACACTTGTCTGTCTGACTGTGATCAATTTCTTGAAGGTACTGGGCAAAAATACTATCTGAATGCTCCCGATTTTGATGATATTGTCGGAAAGAGTGCGAGGTAGCCCTGTGACGGTTCTATATGAGTTTCATTACCTCCGGTATCCGCTCGCACTCATCTACGTGTAACTTCCCGAATTTGCTCAAATTTTTAAAGTGATTTGGACGTGTGACGAACATGATTGCTAGGTAATTGTTTCATTGCAGCAGTCAAATCAATAGGAGCCACAGTTCATGGAAAAAACCAAAAATGCTACATGCGAAATGCAATGCGAACAATTTCTATTGTGTTTGTTTATTTGAAAAACCGTTAACATGAAGGTGCAAACCGAGTGAGGAAAGTATACTAGCCTCCCAAATTGATGAATTTTTTTTAAATTCTTCCAAAGTGTAAGTTTGACAGGTAGCTTTTCAAAAAAGCAATAAGAATAGATCGGGAATGACAGGAAAGCGGTAGACTGAGAGGGAAACAAAAGTGTGTAAATCAGGTGATGTCATATCAATCTACAGCTCCCGAGTGACAAAAAGAGCATTGTTCTTTGTACATTTATGACGTCACGATTTTTTTTTTTTTGCTTTAGCTAGTTTTTTTCTCAACTGTAAGAATTTTTGGACTTAAATCGGACAGGAAGGTTTTCGAAAGTGCAGAGTTCGATTCTGAGGTCGGAACGAGTAAATTCCAACCCATAATTATTCTCAGCTGCAATATCTAAAGATATTTGGTCTGTCTGTCGGTTCCACTGTGGCCAGCATGTGGGAAATAGTTAAGTGGACTCCACATCGATACCGTAAAGCACAAAGAAGCTATGTCCAAAAACGGATTTTTGAGAAAAACGCACAAGAAATTATCACCAGTGCACAATTCCTAAAATAATGGCTTTTTACACCAAACTCTTTAATTTCTTCAAGAAATTTTCGAGCTGTAATCGTCAAGAAGGTCAATAATAGTTTTGTTAAATTTGAGTTTTTCTGAAGTTGAAAAAAAACTTAAAAAGTGGAAGATGGATGGACATTGCCCCTTTGTGCTTTAAGGTATCGATATGATCCCTAATGAGCTTAACTTGGAAATTTGAGAAGATACTCAGTAAAAAGTATGTTTTGGGGGAAAAGCTATGCTCCTTCTCGGTTATATGGTTACTCTATGAGCCCTATGTGACTTATTTAACGAAATAGCGTGTTACCGTGGGTATTCACCCTCAGAAGTATGTTTCAATACTTCCTTATCAATTGTACAGTTTCCAATTCGTTCTATTTTCGTCCATTTTATCCACATTTTGGGAGAGCTTACACGATTTTCATTTGGGTGATTTCTCACATTAAATGAATCAATAGTTCTATGTTTGTACAGAAAACTCAAATTCATGACAATCTTTTGAAAACGATATTTTCATGACCCAACTAGGTATACTGGCAATTAATATGCTTGTACATAACAAAAATACAATTATTGGACTATAAATAAATCATTTGAAAATTTTAAATTTATGTTTATGTGATTTAAGTAATGAATTTTAAAATTTTAGAACATACAATTATTGGCATGAGAATAATTGAAAATAATTTTCAACCTAATTTACGAAATCATTTTTTAAAAAATCATTAATATTCATTATATTTTTGGAGGTCAATTTCATCCCCTACTTGCATAACTTTGTGAATACGAACAGTAGAAAGATTAGAAAACGTGAAATAAGTAAATTAAAACGTTTGCTAGAATCTACTAAAAATTCTACATGGAAGTGGAACCTTGGGGACGATTGATATAAAACTTTATTTCAAAGTTAAATCGCAAATATCTACCTAATTTTTTTTTTTAATACAAATTTTGGATTTGAGATTTGGGTCGGAGTGTTGAAACAATAGACTGTAAGGAAACCGTCCAAGAGTAGATATTAGTGTTTATTTAATCGTAGTATTTTAATTACCTTCTCATGTATTTCTGTGGATTTACAATTTCTTTATTATGTATTATCGTACATAATAACGATCTCTCTTGTACAGTGCTTAGGTTATCATGTGATTAACTATGCAAATGAATTATGTAGATTTTTACGTGTTTTCTACGAAATGCTTCTACGGAATGGCGGGTGGTGAGAACTTTGGCGAAGTTTATTGATCTTATTTGCAAATTATTCCACCGTATTTAATAATTCGATAATAGTTTTTTAAATAAGCAAATCGTGATGAGTACCTCTTTCTATCGGTCGACATGTATTGATCAAAGAAGTCGATGGTACCTACGTCCAAAAATACTTTTTATCTTGAAATACAATTTTGCTTCCTCACTAACAAAGAAAAGGAAGCTTTGTGTTTGTGCAGCTGGTCAAAAAAAAGCTGCAAATTACTACACAACGGTTTATTTTTTTCTGTAAAGATCAGCCGACTGCAAAAAACTTGGTTTTTCCATTTATAGTACCTATTTAGCATATTATAAGGCAATGTCTCAGTCAGTGAATAAACGGGTTTTCTTACTTTTCTCTGGCAATTATTCATCGATTTTGATGATTCCTGCGGCATTCATTTAGTTCTTCAATTCCCTAGGAAAATACAGTAACAAATTTCAAAAATATTTGAAAATTTCACATTTTTGTACTACTTTTATTTTTTTTATCTTTTGGAATTAAATAAGTGCATGGGTGTAGAGATTATAAAAATAATAGGAATGAAGATGAAAATTGGATGATTATTTCCTGAGAAAACTGGGAAAAACTGTTGATGAAAATTAGCCAGCTATGAGAAGGCTGGGGGATGAGGCACTGGGGTTGGCGGGTGGCAATGTTGGGACCGAGCGTCGGTTCTTAAGAGATTAGACTAACCCGCAATGAGGAAGGAACGGCGACCGACTAAGGCCTCCTTAAGTAACTTTATTCTGACAGAAACTACCTAACAGCGAAAAGAATAGCAAAAAAGTATCTGTTCTTCAAAAAAATCAATTTTTTAAAAAGAAAACTATCAATTCTTGTGGATTGTTTTTCCCGCTGAAGAAGAATCGGAAAATCGATTCAAAATTTTGAGAATAGGCCCGATTCTTTTCATCAGCTGGTAGGGGAAAATGTATTATCAATAACAGCCACTGGAACAAATAACTATCACAACCATAACGGGAACGGAAGATACGATGTATAATAATTATCTCGTACTTAGTATAATTATGAAAATTAGAACTTTCTCGTGTGGCTTTTCGATTTTGATGAAATTTCATGTAATTACAATCAGAAAGATATAAATAAAACCAGTTTATAAACCGTCAGCATAATTCGAAAGTAAACTATTGATCGTGATGGCGAAAACCGACTCGAAAATCTCTGCTTGGTCTTGATGCTCTTATTTCATATTAAGGAAATGCGATTTATTCTAAATCTGTGCATTTCCAGTGAGGAAGCTTTTCCTATTGCCCACATGGCAAATATGTTTCCAAGAAACTTATTAGGTGTTACCTGCCGAAATCATACATTTCTTCCCTGCAAATATAAATTAAATAAGATATTTTAAAAATATAAGTTTTCCTTGAAAACATCAGTTTCTATACTGATCATAAGTATAAGGTATGGATTATAGGTACCTGTAAGTAGATTATGGGTAACACCTACCTAATGTATTGCCTCAATCCAACCTGTCTACTCGATTTGCGTCAGGTATTCAGAAATAGGGCGGATACCAATCGTAATCAGTCAAATATGCCCGAATATCGTCTTTCGGGTCGATGAAGCCAACAATACAGGAAAAAGGGTCACTGCCCCTCCCGCCATTCCCGTCTAGCCGCCACTGTAACTTTCACGCCTACCTACGCCTTCAACCTGAGTTGTTCACTATAGTGCAGTAAGGCGTCGGCACCACAACCCTTACAACTCATGTTTTCCTTTGTCTTTGGCAGACCTTGGAGAAGATCCTTAAATTCAAAGGTTCTTCGTGGTTACTGAGTATAAAAGTATCAGAAGTTAGTCTTGCTCCAGATCTATCTCTGGGCGAGATAGCACTTATAAAAATTCCTCTTCCTGACTGGCGGGTAAGAGAAGATGTCAAACAAAACTTCGTAAAATTTTTTTGTAGATCTCGAATTCAAAAATTCAAAATTCATTCTTCTACAACTAAGCACAAAAAACCAACTCTGTTATTTTTTAAAAAACTTGATGTAGATTCAAATTTGACTTTGAATTCCATGAATCGAAATAGCTCATCGCTGGACTCCTATAGTAGAAATAAACTATACACTCCTATACGCCCTGTATAGGAGTGTATAGTCTACACTTGAGTTTGGCATAACTTCAGGGTTTGATTCTAAAAGGTATTTCCAACAAGAAATGTCTTATAAAAATTCCTCTTCCTGACTGGCGGGTAAAAAAAGATGTCAAACAAAACTTCCTAAGATTTTTTTGTAGATCTCAAATTCAAAAATTCGAAATCCATTATTCTAGAGCTAAGCACAAAAAAACCAACTCTGTTATTTAAAAAAAAACTTTATGTAAATTTAAATTTGACTTTGAATTCCATGAAACGAAATGACTCCTATGATAGAAATAAATTATACACTCCTATACAGGGCGTCTACACTTGAGTTGGTATAATTTCAGGGTTTGATTCTAAAAGGTATTTCCAACAAAAAATGTCTCTTAGCAATTTTGTTTTAACCCCTTGTTTCTTCAAGATTTTTCAATTTAAAGATTTTTTTCGTGTTTTCGACTTTACGTCTTTATTTTGTCATAATTCATGTTATTTACGAGGTAAATTCAAATTTGAGGATACCGTTGGAAAGTGCTTTCAATTTCCAAACTACCTGCTGCCAAACTAAACACTTTTAGCAATATATCATTTCTGAAACGTCAAGTCAAAAAGCAATCTCTAAGCATTTTTTCGAAATTTGACTTTTCTTCATCGAAGTTTTTATTCTGAATCCCTGCCCATTCCGATTTCCCATTTCCCCATGTAATTTTTCACGCGGAGTCCAGTGGTGTTACTTCCGAATAATTCTGTCTGCTAGAAAATGGATTTTTCGAAGAATTAACTCCTCCGAACTCAAGGTATGAACTCCGCAGTGTTTTGTCTACTGAACCTGTTTGAGACTTATAAGATTTAAATGTAACATAACACTGATAAGATGATGTTTTTATTGATTAGAAAAGTGATACTTTATGCTCACGACCATATGTGGGAATAATGCGAATTTTATGTACGAAAAATGAAGGTTTTCGTCGAAAAATCCACATTTTAGAAGTCAGAATTATTTGAAAGTATCGCCATTGGATTGTGAAACATCACGTATGAAATGATACCAAACTCGTCAAGGGTGACCATACACCGCGTGAAACACTCGATTTTCTTGTAAAACGCATGTTTTTCGGCATTCAAATTCGGTTTACTCCCCCAATTTTGAATTTTAGCCTATAGGAATGGGCTGAGATTCAGAGTGAAAACTTCGATTTAAAAAAGTCAAATTTCGAAAAATATTTGAAATTTGCTTTTTGACTCAATTTAAAAAAAATTTTATTGCTAAAAGATTTTGGGTTTGCAGCAGGTAGGTAGCTTGGAAATTGACGGCTCTTTCCAACGATATCCTCAAATTTGAATTTACCTGGTAAATAGCAGGAGTTATGACAGTTTTAATGTTGTGGAATCGACCCCTGAAGTTATGCCCAACCTAAGTGTGGACATCCTGTGTACTTCATAGAAAGAATATTACAAAATTGAGGAACCCCTGATACCGTAGTGATGGCTCACTATGAAAATGAAGGAAATTTTATTTGTCTCTCACTTTCTGTGTGTCAAAATTCTGTCCATGGCATGCATTTAACTCGAGTATTATTAACCTCAACTTCTAAATTCACATTATTTTTTTTTACTTCTAATGTATTCAAAAGTATCTTGCTTCCGTCAATCACTTTTTCAAAGGTTTCGTTAATGCACTTTTCTCTTTACTTTTTTCAAAAAAATTTTACTTTTTTCATAAGAATAATGTTTTTTAAGCAAACAATTTATATTTTGGATCTCTTTGTCTTAATTTATTCGTTGATTTGCTTAAAATGGAGCTGCTGATTTGCTATCGAACAGTTCTATGAAGAGCCGCTACTTTGGTAGTCAATTCTACTGATTCTACATGTTGCATACAGTTTTTGACAAATTTCTCTCCATAGTGTTAATATGAGTATCACTCCACCGTAAAAGGCAATATTTTTGAAAATTTCGTGGATAGATTCTTAATGCTATTTATCGAAAAAATTATAAAATTTAATACTTCAACTCCTCTGGTCTGCCAAATGCACTACAGGAGTAGATAAAAATTTGCAAGCACGTTACCTTTACCTATACTTTTCAAGTAAACACAACCGTGAACAGAACTGTGTCATGTGGCCTTACTGTAGAATAATCCGCTATGCCTGGACTTAGCTTTAGAATACAAATTATCATTCATCTGTGATTATCACAGCGTTTTCACGAATATTTTTATATCATGAGAAATATCTGTATATAGGTACGTGAATACTGCCCATTTGGATCAGTTTTTCATGCACACCAATGATATTTATATAATTGTAATGTTATGAATTTAAATCGTTACTTTTGTTGTAATAAAGTGCTTTTTTAAAAATTCGTGTTGAATCGCATGTTTGTGTATGATCATGAAAAACCACTGTATAAACAAAGCAAACCAACCTAATCATTGAAGGGCTTGGACACGAACGCAGCAGCTAATAGTAGGGTAACAATCGACCCGAAGTAAATTATGTCAACTTTATTGGGATTTGGGTCCAACAGCAAAATCCTCCTCTTTCACCAAATTTTCGAAAAGTTTATTTTCTTCATCAGGGCCTATAACATACAATATACAATAATCAACAATAAAGCTTCGATATAGCTAAGAATATAAAATATGTGTTACGTTTTTTATGGGGAACTTACTCAGAGGATGAGTTTAGGTTTGAACATCAAACCACGGTCGGGAATGAAGAAGTTGTATAAACCAGGAACACTGAAGGAACAATTTGGAAGTCAGTATTTTGATATTTAAGGCGAATTTGTGTATAAAATAATCGGTGAGTATTTAGCAATAATTAGGTGTAGTATTCTAGTAATATTTAAAAGATAAATTATGGCAGAAACAGACAAACAGCAGAAAAACAAAACTCCACTTACCTAATCATGAAATTGGTGTTAAAAACTTGACTATTATAACTAAAAATTGGAAAAAACACAATAACATCAGGCTTTAAATTTAATAATATTGGTAAAACAAAATAAGACAGTCAGAAAGACGCAACAACAATTATTTTTGTTAATTATTATTGTTGTTAACAATTATTATTACCTATTATAGGTAATAATGACTAGAATTGATAAGAGATAACAAGTAAACTTATTCTAAACTATTAGTAAGTTCCCCATAAAAAAAGGGGCACATATTTTATATTCTTAGCTATGTCGAAGCTTTATTGCTGATTATTGTATATTGTATGTTATCGGCCCTGATGAAGAAAATAAATTTTTCGAAAATTTGGTGAAAGAGGAGGATTTTGGTGTTGGACCCAAATGACGTATCAGTTGACGTAGCAGCTAATAAGGCTCGAATCAGCAGAAATTCAGTCCAGCAATCCAACAGTTCACCTTTAGTGCTGGCATCTCCATAAAGATTCCAATGTACTTCTTCAAAAATATCACGTTCCTGCGCATTCTTGACCAAGTAGCTTGTACACTCCTGAGTACAAGAATTAGAATACCACAGTTACCGACTGACGTATATGTAGTCGGACCATCTCGCCAAATAGGGCATATACCAGAATGATGGATTCAATCACAATGCAATATTGAATTCCTAGTTCTTTCTGGTAAGCTCACCTACTTTTTCTCCATTCTATATCGATTCTGAAAGTAATCGAAGCATATTTTTCATTTACCTGTAGTCCACATCATCTTCCCTCAATATCCAGTTATGATGAACGCGGTTATCATACATGTCCGTTACGTTCCATGATAGTAATCTCAATTTTTGTAAGTCTTGAGTCTTCTTGACATAAAGAGAATATTAACATGAAATTGAAATTTTATCAGAATGATTTGATGGACTGGCCCCTTAGGAGTGTCGATCAAAACGATACTTCTTGCTTATGAATCAAACTATTTTGGAATCTTTCAGGCCTTCTGTTATGCATTAAGCTCAATATCCCAACTTCTTAATTAGATAATTAATCATTTTCAAAAGATTGCCGTTCCTACGCCTGGTTTACAATTTCTAGCATTTAAAGAATCATAGCGAAAATAGGACGCGGCTTAAGTGAGGTAATCTCCAAATGTTGCATGTAGATAATGAAATTTGAAGCTGTGATAAGGTTTTTATTCTTTCGAGATCAAGTGAACTTTTGTGCTCTTTTTTCCCAAGTATTTCGCCAGTTTCTGTATTTCATTTTCCTCTCCATTCTTTCATCGCTACGTATGGCTAAACAGAAAGCAAGAAGACCTCAGCATCGCTATCACCACTTGAACGCATTACATACCTCTGCACTGAAATAAAAAGCACTTGTTGTACATGGTAAATGCTTATCAGTGCAAGTTGAGTGACACAACCGCACGTAGGCTGTTGAAAGGGAGTATGAAAACGAGAATAATAATTTTGATTTGAAAGAGCCAAAACGTAGTGGTTTGTTCAGTTCAAGGGCTGGATCAGCGGCGACCACGGTGGTGCTGTCAGGAAAAGGCAGCAGGATGGCGCACACTCCAGAGATCTGGTCGAGGTCTAACGCTACGAGCCCAGCAGGATCCGCTGACCTGCGCGAGATCAAGCAGGAGATTGAACAGGAGTTGGAAGATGTGGGAGCGAATTTAGAAGAATCCAGTTCCAGCATTCAGACGCTTCCAGCTGTACAGACTCCACCTCCGGCAGGACTGACGCCTCCTTCTCCAGAGCAGACACCACCGGCGATAGAAGAAAATGACGCTGAGCCACAGAACGAAGTCTCTTTCACTTTACCTGATACACCAGCCCCCAGTGCACCGCCAGAAGATCCCAAAGCACAAGTTGAAGAAATACCAGCTGATCTGAGATCAGCATCTGTTACTTCACTAGCAGGCTCTATAGAGCACCCTCCTACACCTTATCCTGCCCTAGTTGAAACTCCAGGGTCTCCCGGATCGGTACAAGAAATCGCCGTTTCACCGGAAGAACCCACTATTGTCGAAGAAGTTTGCACAACTGAAGCACCGAATCAAGAACTGGTCGTTGAAGAACCCGCTGTTGAAGTAACGACTCCTGTACAAACTACTTCTGAAGACACGAACCTTGAAGAACTTGCTACTGAAGAAACGAACCCAGATGAACCTAGTGAGAAAGCATCGGATGCTATGGAAGATGAATCAAAGCCCGATGAACCTAGTGAGAAAGCATCGGATGCTATGGAAGATGAATCAAAGCCCGATGAACCTAGTGAGAAAGCATCGGATGCTATGGAAGATGAATCAAAGCCCGATGAACCTACTGAGAAAGCATCGGATGCTATGGAAGATGAATCAAAGCCCGATGAACCTCCAGCTGAAGAGCCATCGAATGAGGACAAGAAAGACGACGATGGTAATGATCAGCCTGAAGGAGATAATCAAGAGAGCCCTGGTGATCGAGAAGAAGGAAGCGGTGAACAAGGAGACGAAGAGGAAAAAGAAAAATCCGAGGACGAAAAAGAAGAAACTGGAGACTCCAAAGAGGAAGATGCGACGAGTGCGGACAAAATATCTATCAGATCTGAAGACCAAAGGGTCATGATCGAAGCCGCGTGAAGTTGATTGACCGAAACCATCTGATCACCTCTCATAGATTGGTAGGTACGAGTATATTATACTTAATAAAATATTATATCGTTCATAATGTCATGTGACGTCATTTTGATAAATGGTATTAGTTATTAGTCAGACATGAAAGATCGAAATTTGTCACCAGTTTTATCTTGTTTTTACTCTATACCAGTAAATGATTCTTACAAGTTACATAATAATGCTACATAATTATTCATTGTTAGTGTTAGTGTCTAATTGAATGTTGGTCTCATAGTTTAGATGTTTAGGTGAGTTGAAAGTTTTTATATTTTTGATATGATTTAGCGTTGATCTTAACGAAAACGAAGTTCAAACTGTTCTTATACGAATGTAAAGAATGTAAAGTGATGTACTGATTGAAAATTATAAAGTTGATAAGAATGACTTTTTTTATTGGTAGGTGTAAGTCGCTCCTCTCAGTCTCAGTCGGTCGCCGTTCGTTCCTCATTCCGGGTTAGTATTTCCCGAAATTGCAAGAGTAAAACTTTTAAATGTCGCTAAATTTGAAATTTTCAAGGATTTTAGGAATATTCTAGGATGTATTAGTGCATCGGCCTAGGAAATTAAAAAACTGAAAGATTGCCGCTGGAATCATCAACATTTAACAATAATGGGGTATTTCGGTGGGTCGGAAATTCAGGTTTTTGACCTCAAATTTGGATTCAGTGGTAGAAAAATTAATTGAAGAGATCACACGTTTGAAAAAAAAGGCGGGCCGCCATAAATGCACACACACTACGCCGCGCACGTGTGTGAGTAGTATTTTGTAGTATCCAAGAGGTCCTCCAAGGGTTTCATCTCTTCTCTGTGCATGCAAACTTTTTTCAAAGACAGTTGGCTAGCTACGTCACACCATTCAAATCTTCAACTTTCCTTAGCTTCTCTGATTTTTAAAAAACATTTTCTCGACGAACAGACCCGATTACCGTTATTCCTGAGCCATACTCTTTTGACAATTTTTTTTAAATTTACTGAAATACCCCATTGCCATAGAAAAATGGGAAAAACATAAACGGTTTTTCCCATTTTTCTCTGGCAATTATTGTTTGATTTTGATAATTACAGCGGCAATCTTTCAGTTTTTCAATTCCCAGGGCCGATGCACTATGAAATATCTAAAATCCTCAAAAATTTCAAATTTAGCTAAATTTTCAAAAGTTTTTGCCCTTGGAATTTAGGGAAATACTAACGAGGAACGAACGGCGACCGACTGAGACCCCCTTAAATCTATACTTGAATTTAAGCCATGAAGATCCAATCACCCATTTCTCGCCGTTGGTGTAAATTGGAGGTCTCTATAGTTAGGAGAGTACATTATGATGGCGTACCTAGTGAAGGTACGCAAATTTCAAGATTATCTGTAGGAATATTCAGCCTAACGCTTAGGCCTTTCTCCAATATAAGAATCAAGTGAAAACACGAGCCGCCATTTTTTTTCGTAACCACAATAAACTTTATGCAACCCCAGACCGTTGTGGGGTTACGTAACCCAGGTAAACTTCGATTGTCTCGAAAAATGATTGTACACGTTTTTTAAAGCAATTTTTCTTACCAGGATTACGTAACCTTATGGTAAACTTCAACCTTGAGGTTGAATTTTTTGAACCGGCCCTTAGGGAAATCTTTCGAACGAGCCTCTAAGCAACAGTTTCATCATTAATGAGCTAAAATATGCCCATTTTGCGCATATTTGCAATGCAAACACAGTATACAGACACTAAACATCTATACAGTTGGTAACTCAGCAAGTATGAAAAAAGATAAACAGTGAGGAAACCAGGTTGGATTTTGGTATTTTATACTTAGTATTGCCATAGATTAACCCTAATTGGACCATGGTGTCACTAGTGTCACTGTAAACATCTCAAAAATTCCACAGCTGTCCCAAGGTGTCATCTGATTAACTAGATTTAAATTACAATTTAAAAATTAATGCAGAGTTGAATTTTTTGAACCATTTTGTGTAAGTTATTAAAAATCAAAAAATGATATGACAAAAATTTTGCAAATTTTTTCATCGGTTTCTTTGGAAATGTTTGTCATAACACTATTTTGACACTTCCAATAGCCCACAAAAATTCTGCTGTCCATTGAATTTAAAATTGCAATTTAATTTTGGTTATCCCGGTGATACTTTGGAACAGATGTGGAGTTCCTGAGACGTTTTCGGTGACACTAGTGATACCATGGTCCAATTAGGGTTAACACTTATATAATTTATACAGTGCTTTTAGTTGAATTTTTTCTATTTCTTACTCGTCAAATTCTATGGGGTCACAGGATTTTCATAAGCAGTGAAGTTGACTGACTTCAGCACAAAGTAGTTCTCCAAACAATTTCCATTGCAAACTGGGTGTAAAAAATTAGCCCCCTAAACATTCTTCAAGTTGAAATTCAAACATTTCCTGGTTTTTTAATTAACGACAAAAACTAGATCCTAATAATCTAAATTAATTACAAAAAATTCGATGCATTCGTAACTACTATTTTAATAATCTAAATTAATTACGAAAAATTCGGCATTTTAAGAAACATTTTAAAAACGATATTTGAGTTAAATAGATCACCAAAGTTTGCAGAACAATGTTTTTCAATAATGTTTCAAAACAAAAATTATTAGTTGTTTCGACCTGCGGTTGTTCACATTAAATTCAGCGATTAATTACCGCTTGAAACAAATAAATAAGGCCTTGCTTTTACATGTATGAAATTAATGGGGAATTTGAGTGCTCCTTTGTTGATTTTCAATATTGTAGTCCTAACGGAGATATTTTCCAAAAAGATGCATTTTGATAGGTCGTAAAAGACTGGATGAAACAGGGAAATAGCGCATAAACATATATTGACGTCTAATCTCAATAAAAGTCCTTGCAGCATGAGTTTAGGAGCGAATTTTCAAAAAAATCTTTAAAGCTATGGCTGATAAAATCGAAATAATGACTATGAAAGTGTAATAGTGCGTTGTGGGTGAGGCACTTAGCACCATTCATTAAGATTTTACGATCCCTTGTTTAATTTTTTTTTAACTGAAAAAATACTCTTTTGTCCCCTCGAACTGGAATACTCACACTGTTGTTGTTTTTCAATTATCAGTACACCATAACAACATATTGTATGCACAGGGTAGGTTTTGAAGATTTTTTTTTTAAATTATTTTTTTATTGATACTCTCGTTCGTTTTTGACATTTTCATGTCTTTGCTTTGGCACATGAACTGAAAAATCGTCACGAAAACTAAGCAAATCTTGCTCACGCGACCAATAAATAAAATAGACTCACTGTGTTGCGTAGAGAACAATCAACAACATTTTGCTTTGGCACATGAACTGAAAAATCGTCACGAAAACTTTGATGCTTGGGTTGAACTAACAACCTTACTTCACTACCTTGTTGTGTAGTGGTTGACATGAAAATGTCCCAATGTGTTGCAGACTCGTATGCAAGCATTGCTGAAGCATTTCTTCGTGTTGGATGGTTGGTGGCTTTGCAGACGAGTGATCAATATAGAAAAAACGTCTGCCAAGTGGGTGTGGCACATAGCTTCCTCGTGTCCATAACCCGATTGTATAGTTGATTCGATGAATAGTAGTTAATCTCAAAACACCAATCTCTAAGTACCTTTCACTACCCTCATAGGGGACCATCTACACGCTAATCTGGACAATCCTGGAAAATTTCATCAAATTCGGATGAAAAAATAAGTGAGTAGATGTATGTGATTGGATCAAAAAATTCTTAGCCTCGGCTGGGATTCGAACCCGCGATCCCTGGAGCACAAATCAAGACTCTGTCCTCTGAGCTATTGAAGCCTTGTCATGTATAAGATTTGAGATTCTCACAGGAGACCATCCCTCTATGAATGAATCCCTCTATGAAAAACAATTCTCTATGATTTTCATAGGATACCGTCTAAGCACTACTCTGTAACATCCCTGAAAATTTCATTGAAATCGGATGGAAAATGTAGAAGTCATGGACGTTATGAGGAAATTCACGTTTGCGCATGCGCAGTGGCTACTATCAATCCGAAGGAGGTGATTTTCATAGGGGACCATCTAAATACTAATCTGTAACACCCCTGAAAATTTCATTGAAATCGGAATGAAAATGTAGAAGTTATGGCCGTTACAAAGAATTCACGTTTGCGCATGCGCAGTCGCTTCTATCAGTCCGAGGATGATGATTTTGATAGGGGACCATCTACAACCTAATCCACATAATCCCTGAAAATTTCATAGAAATCGAGTAGAAAATGTGGAAGTTATGGCCGTTAGAAGGAAATTCACGTTTGCGCATGCGCAGTAGCTACTATCAATCCGAAGGAAGTGATTTTCATAGGGAATCATGTAGATACTAATCTGTAACATCCCTGAAAATTTCATCAAAATCGAATGGAAAATGTGGAAGTTATGGCCGTTACAAGGAATTCACGTTTGCGCATGCGCAGTCGCTTGTATCAATCCGAGGATGATGATTTTCATAGGGGACCGTCTACACACCAACCCGCACAATCCCTGAAAATTTCATCGAAATCGGACAATAACTTCGTATAGTTATGCGCGTTACAAGGAATTGATGACAGACGGACAGACACACAGACACACGGACACACAGACAGACAGACACGGAACCAAAATTGTTCAGAAAGGTCTAAAACGCAAAACGCGAGTGGAAATTTTGATTTTGGAGAACTTTTTTTTTTCGTCCTTGAAAAGTGAAAACAAAGCTTCCGCTACCTTGGTAGACTCGGAAGCAATAATAAACCATTTTCTAAACATTTCAGATAGTGGAGCTGTGAGGTCAAAAACAATGAATTCCAAACAACAATATTAGTCCATCCCGCAATTACTATTTACCTTCTAACGTTTACTGATTAGGAACTCATCGGATTTCACACTAGATACTTTCGGAAGCACTTTAAACGTGAGTTGTTGTATAGACACAGTAGACAGTTTTGTAAAATAAGGGAATGTCTACACTCAGCACCATAAATTCAAGTTCAGTTCGATTTTCACTCAAATTTTACATTTGCAGCTTAATTTGGAGGATGGCACTGTAAATGGAGATTGATCAATTCCTTCACATCATCGACAATGATTGACTAGATTACTGGATTAACGTATAAATGAACTTTCAATCTGTATATTTACCTAAATGTATTAAATATATTTTTTCATAAAAATAACCTTCATAATTATATCTCTCCAAAGTTTCCTCATGTCTCACTAAATACCTTATAATATTATAAGGTATTATTATAACGACACTAGTAGGTTTGATAGTAGGTTTACGTAGCTATTATCAAAGTTAGGCAACAATATTTTCTCAATGTATGAAGTGAAAATTTATCCTTCAGCATGTAGCTTTTTATTTAAAATTCACCATTCGGTCTGAATAACGCATGATAGGATACAAGGAGGATACGAGGAGTTCCCTTAGATTATAGTAAGTTTCTGGGGAAGCATGTAGAGTGGGGGGGCAAAGATTTGCAGTTTTGAGTTATCCATTTTTTGTGGGCCCCCCATGACGAATTTTTCTCACAAAAAGTGGTTTTTGTTGTAGTTAGGTATCTTTCCTACCTTCCGTAAAAACAATTACATTTTTCTTGAATGATTATATGCCGGATTTCCCATCTTACCGCACTACAGCTCTTTGCGAACATTTTCCCTTATCGCAGATTCAGAGCTGGGGAGGTACCTACATAATCACACAAATGATTGACCAAAATAACTTTATTAGGTAGGTATTAAAAGTAAGTGGATTACCAATTGTTTTTGGCCATTATTATTTTTTGGTTCGATTATTTTCGAAAATCACAACTTAGGAACATCTAAGTGCATCAGACTTTGACTCATTGAGTTACAAAGTAAGGTAGAGAAACGATCAAATTTATACACTTAATACCTGCTTCTTAACGAGGCTTTTCCAGAAAAAACTGAAATAATAGAAATCTTAATAGGTTTGCAATGTGGACCTTCACCCCATGAAGCCTGGTAACTTTTGCCCCAACAAATCCTCGACATTGTATTGTGAAAACCTCAGAACTAATTGTAGGATTTGAAGGTTTATTTACTCTTCTCAAGTCATGAATTTTACGGAATAGCGAAAAAAGTATTTTATTTCACAAAAACAACGTACCTACCTGGGGATAGAGTACATAACTTGAGGAACAGTGATGAAAACGCCGTAAGAGAGCTATATCAGTAATCTGTGTGATTAGGTGACACTTTTCATTTAAGCTACATTATAGATCTAGGGCCAACGAAGAGCACAATTTGAAGGCGAAGAAGACTTCTCTCCTCTTCTATAAGCCGACGAAGAAGAATATCTAAGTTCGAGCAGTCATCTCGAGGATGCAGGATCGTTGCTGCAAAATTCAGCATCGCATCAGCTAAGGATCAGGGAAGTAAACACGATAATATTATAATTATAATCAGGCATACAGCTCAACTTGAACTTTCCCACTTGTTCAAAAAATGAGTTTTTCGGGTTCTTTAATTAAATTTAAACGTATTTTGACAAATCTATAGAATATTACACAGGAGGAGAAGGACAGTGGCAAGTTAGGACGTCAGTAATCTCAATTCAAAGTGAATTGAGAATCATCACGCCACTGGGGCCTTTCTTCTTACTCCTGGAGACACGCCGAAGAGATGTGGCAGTGGCGAAAGGGCGGCCACGTCCCTTCTGTGTGTATTGGCACATGCGGAACTGATAACGGTCTGCTCCACGTCTCATCCAGACGTCCGTTCTGTGTGATTTTGGCCTAAGGGGGATAAGGGCAACGAAAAAATATTTTGTCATGTGTAAAATAAGACAATTTCCAAATTTCCGCAATATTACAAGTTTTTTAAATTGTTTATATTAGTATTTTTACGGTCGAGTAGATAGCTTAAAATTTAGGCATAAATCGATAGCTTTCTAACGAGTGGATAAAAATTTTTTAGGTGGAACACCGACGAGGTTTTGACATCAATTTCTCTTCGGACATTCTCTATTATTTTTTTTTTTTATATTGAATTATTGAAATCGACCTAGAACAAAGTTGACCCCTCAAAATTTGTTAATTTACGTTTCAAAATACGTAGAATCCGAAAATCGAATGAAAATTTGGCTGCCGTACGCTGCACTTTCCTCAGTTAAGTAACATTGACCGATTTTGATGAAATTTGGTATTTAGGGTCTAGGTGTGCCGCAAATCTTTTGTTTGGTGACAATCATTCCTAAGGGGTAAAAAATAAGGGCTGAAATTTTCAAAACGCCCTAGCCCAAAAACTTCCAATTTAAAGGCACTTGTTTTTTCCTCAATTTAAAATAGTATTGCATTTTTAGAATCAAAAGAGACCACCCAGAGCTCTGTAGGTCCAACAGTTGGGTCCCTATGGAAATTTAAGGGTTGGTCTTACAATAAATCACAACACGAACGTGAATCGCAAAATACGCCAAATCTCCCTTCATACTTTAGCTGACCAAAATGCTATCGTTATTAGTTTCTTCGAGCTGTCCTCAGTATTGCGTCCTTCGCAACCAGTAATCAAATTTCCTAATGAAGCACCCAAATTAGGGTTATTCAAAATTTGTTGCTAACGAACTCGACATTTTGTATGTAATTATGAACATTTCGGCGAAAACTTGAAAAATTTTGCTAAACAATTATTACTCAAGTTTTCAACCGAAGTTACACATACGTATACACATAGGTATGATTTTGACATTTTCATGTCTTTGCTTCGGCACATGAACTGAAAAATCGTCACGGAAACTAAGCAAATCTTGCTCACGCGACCAATAAATACTCGTAAAATAGACTCACTGTGTTGCGTAGAGAACAATCAACAACCTTACATTTTGCTTAGGCACATGAACTGAAAAATCGTCACGAAAACTTTGATGTTTGGGTAACTAACAACCTTACTTCACTACCTTGTTGTGTAGTGGTTGACATGAAAATGTCCCAATGTGTTGCAGACTCGTATGCAAGCATTTAAAATTGAGTTTATGATTTCGAATCGAGTGTGAAGCGTTTAGTTCTTTCTAATAGACTTGATTGTGAAGGTTTTAACTTAGTTTTGTTTTGAATAACTTCAGGGATCGTTGTAGAATGCTCCAAAACGGATTTCAATGAAATTTCTTTTCGATAAAGTCCATTTTGAAAATTTGAGGCTTTGCAATTCCTTCATTTTCCTTGATAATTCGCTAACTGCTACGAATTACGTACACGAATGGGTACAATTGCAATGTCTTCATCTTCCATTACAAGAGCAATTACAATATATTATTTCGAACCGGATATGATTTGCTGTTGCTACAGTTACATTGAAACAAAGTGAAAAAATGTATTTCGTACGAAACGTACGTGATTATTTTTTGGCGCTCTAAATCTTTTGTTTAGGTATAAAATCGAAATTTTGAACGACCTCGAATTTGTAGGTAGGTGTAGCAATGTGCTTACCATTCGACATTCAATTTATACCGTTCAATTCGCACGAAAAGCTCTCCAGTTCGATGATGGACATTCAAGTGACTTAAAAGAAACGATATTACGGGAGATTTAAGACATATCAACAAAGATGACGATTTACAATAAAATACCTCGAATTCCGATACCAGGTTTGTGAAAACACTACTTGTTAATTGATGTTGTGTGGGGTAAAGAGGGGCTTCTGGCTCAAATTTCAAGGGTAGTTTGGGGCAGAGATGGGCGAATTCTTATTCATAAATACGATTATGAATACAAATCATATCTGCGATTTTATGATTATGAATACGAATACAGATATGAATACTAATACAATCGTATTCACACTTTGAATATGATTTTCCCCCGTATTCGTATTTTGAATACGATTTTATGATTTTTTCTATGATTTCCCTAAAAATTGAAGTTTTTACGATTTTCCCTGAAAATCATACTTTGTTTATGATTTTCTCCCGAACTCTGGACATATTTATGACCGAACATTCTCAAAATAATCAATCAAAATTCGAAACGCTCACAAATTCTTGTAGGATTTTTTACGCAGAATCGAATGAGACCAACCCCAGGTCGCTAAGACCAACCGTATAGAAACTACGACGACATTTCCGCTGAAAATCGTATTTTAAAAAAATTTGTACTGAAAATCATTTAAAAAATTATGATTTTTACATCAAAAAAAAAATTTATTTTTATTTTATTTTTTACACAATCGTTTTTTTTTTTTCATAATCGTATTTATGAATAAGAATTCGCCCATCTCTGGTTTGGGGCTAGCCAACCCCACCTCTCCCTCCAACCTACACCTCCTAAACATTTCATGGTTGAAAAAAAATTCTAGCCATTACTTCTAAATTATTCATCCGACTTCGACGAAATTTTTAGGGATTAACCCGCAGAGTTGGGCAAAATCATACTCATGAATATGATTAAAAAGATTTTAATCACAGGAATATGTTTCTATGATTATGAATAAGATTAAAATCGAATTCACACACTAAGAGTATGAATAAAATCAGAATCAGGGAGTACCTACCTAATCACAGAAAATCTGTGATTAATCACAGAAAATCTGTGATTAATCACAAAAATAATAGGATTAAACATTTTTTCAAGATTCTTTGATTAATTTCGGAAAAACTGTGATTGATGTGAGTATGACTTTGATGATACTCATAGTGCTTAAATACAATTGTAACCCTATTATTCCTGTGATTAATCACAGATTCTACGTTTAGTGTTGGATTTCTCTAGTGAGAGATCCCATTCTAGGCTTTTGTCAAAAGACCGTTGTCATACGACGTTTACCTAGTCAAACGACTTTCGTCAACTATCAAACTCAACTTTGTCCTAAGCTAGCACTCAGCCTGAAAAGGCTAGTAGTCGCTTAGCTGAAGAGATCCGAAAGATCGAAACGTAGAACCAAACAAAACGATCACCACTGAAAGTGGGAAATTTGAAACTTGTAACTGCAACCAAACGCATTCTTGATGCAGAACGGGCAATAGTTTTGTTTCAGTGTAGATTGAACTTTGGTCAATCGTTTTCGTCATACGGTGACTCATCAGCTAAGCGTGTGCAAACCTAGCCTCTTCAGGCTGAGCACTAGCTTAGGACAAAGTTGAGTTTACAAGGTTTGACGAAAGTCGTTTAACTAAAAGTCTTTTGACTAAACGTCGTATTGACAAAGAGTCGTTTGACCGAACGTCGTATGACAACAGTCTTTTGACAAACAGTCTTTTGACTAGTGTCTTAAACTCTTCGGAAACAAGCTTCTAGCATTGTAGGCTTGTTCCGTTGTGTAATCAGTCATAGTAAATTGACACACACACTTATTTCATTGCTATTTAGAAAAGTTATCGTTAGTTTACTCAAAGGAATCGTTAACAACTCTGCTCCCAACCATCCCCCTTGTTTCTTAGAGGCTGCACAAACATCACCACTCTGAACAGGAGTGAAGTTATCGCAATTACAGCTGTTATAAATTCCTAAGAATTCGATCTCTCTTATCTTCTCTTGGTATAGCTTTTAAAGGTCAAATTAAAGGTTTTCCGAAACAAAATAAAGGTTTTCCATTTCAGAATAAAGATCTTCTATTTAAAAAATAAAGGTTTTACTTTAAAGGTTTCTTGTTTCATACTGCCACTTTTTATACACATCAAGAATACATCGATACATACCTTAACGCACAAAGGCGGTAGCTGTGTCCAAAAACGGAGTTTTGAGAAAACGACAAAATAAGTTTTCATCAGTGTACAATTCTTAAAATAATGACTTATTTAATTTCTTCAAGAAATTTTCAAGCTACGAGTATAAGTAATCGTTAGAAGGTCAAAAAATAGTTTTGTTGAATTTGAGTTTTTCTGAAATTAAAAAAAATGTGGAAGATGGATGAACATGGCGCCTTAAGGTATCATTATGTACACTGTTAACATTACATTTTTCAATCAACTCGATAGAGAATGGACAGGCAGGCTGTCCGCTTTTCATTTTGGTTTATTATTTTCAATAATGAACCAAGAAAAAAGCAATTTTAACCCCCTCTCAAAATTTGATATTTTACTTTCAACGTACGGAGAATCCGAAAATCGAATACAAATTTGGCCTCCGTACGCCGTACGCGACACTTTCCTCAGTTAGCATTGACAGATTTTGATGAAATTTGGTATGTAGGCTCCATTTGGGGTCCAGTTGAGCCCCGAAGATTTTGGTTGATTTAGGTCACTTCTAAAGGTTGAAAAATAAGGTTTGAAATTTTGAAAAAGCCCTAACTCAAAAAATTTTGATATAAGGTATTGTTCTTCCATCAATTTTAGATAGTATTGAATTTTTAGAGACCACGCGAAGCTCTGCAGGAAAACCGTTCACTTACGATAAATCAGAAACACGAGTGTGAATCGCAAAAGAAGGCTAATCTCCGTTCAAATTTTAGCTGACCGAAATGCGATCGATGTTTTTCTTCATGTTGGTTGGCGGTAACAATGGCAAAGCCGTGTTCTTTGCAGACGAGTGATCTATAAAGAAAAATAATAAACCATTGTGTAATAATTTGTAGCGTTTTAGAGTTTGAGTCCACTACAGTGAACGTATCTTAACGATCTTTATTTTGAAATTGAAAACCTTTATTTTGAAATGAAAAATCTGTATCTTGAAATGGTAAACATATATTTTTTCGGAAAACCTTTATTATGTTTCGGAAAACCATTAATTTGTTTAGGAAAACCTCTAATTTGACGCTGAAAAGCTATGTATTCAAATGAATAGCAGAGAAAGTACCTCAAATCTATAGGGTTGATATTAGTGAGTAATACCTATACATCGGTTACTTGTTACAGTGTACTTGTACCTACTCGTACTTTACTTTGGCACATAAACGAAAAATCGGTCACGAAAAAGCGTTACAGTTAGTTCGTGTTCGTAAAAAACATCGTTCACCATTCGTTGGAAAGCTCTAAATTTATGTATAAATTATATAAAGGCTAGATAATCGCTCGGCAGATCTCAATTAAGACAATTTTCTGATGATGGTTTGGCGCAGGGTGTTTTCCCATGAGGTACCTCATATCCATCGAATGCTTCTTCGGACTCACCATCTGCTACGTGATCCGGTTCTGTCTCTCCTTGGCGATGATCAGAATGGCCGTCCACAAAAAGGAACACGCTGACACTGAGGCCTGTCCGTACAACGCAACGGATTCCGGAAAAAATGACACCAAGGTGACTACAACGTGGTATGATAGTTCGGCTGTCTTAGCCTGAATATTTTAGTTTTAGATTTATTAGTGTCGGTAGTTCGTACAGTAAATTAATTATCATTACTAGTTATCGTACTATTATCATTAGTAACTAATGAGACTAAAGAGCGCCACTTGCAAAAGGGTCTAAGTGCCATTTTTTCACAATGAGCTTTTTTCGTTGATTTGGGGCCTATGTGCCTCATTGGAGTTGCTCTGAGAATATTATGACGATAGTGCTGTTCCAAGCGGTTGAAATTAGCATCTCGAACCAAACAGGCCTAAGTACCATGAGGTTGTATTACCGATGACATGGAGGTAGAAGGGTGTTCTATAGCTCCATGTTTCACTTGATCTGGTAGGTTTACTTTCCAAAAGGTTTTGGCTCTCTACATAACCCTCATTGCCAGAGGCACTTTTGAAGAATTTGATCTGCGGTACCCTTTGTCGGGCCATACATTTTTGTCCTGTGACAGGGACTTTGGAGTCATAGAGCGTGCCAAGAAGGGGAAGAAACTGAAGTTCCGAAAGACTTGATTGAAATAATCGTGAATTCTAAGCAAACTGAACCCTTTTTCATGGTCAAGGTAATGAACACATTCTATAACTGGATGGCATTGGCCAAGGACACATTGGGCACCAAGACTCTTGGGATATCACAGCTTGTTTCATTCAAATTCAATCGAGTTCTGCTTGAAGAAGGATGGGTAGAAGTGAAGAGTAGCTACAGTGATGTAGCACCAGCTCGAAAAGTGAAGATATTCAAGAGAGGTATCAACATGGAGACTTTTCGACAAGTTGATTGATATTCAGGCACTTGTCAGTGAGCCCAAAATTTGGTCTGCTGCCAAAATAAAATATATTGAAAATATGATTCCTTTTGTAAAACAAGAAAACCAAATCTACTATCAGGAGCTAGTCGCTACAATGAGAAGTAGGCATTCAAACCAATGAGCTTTATTTTCATTTTAATCTTTTTCTCATTTTTTTAAATCTTTAAGCTCATTATTAATCTTAAGACTTTTTCAGTGGCTTACATTTTAATGTTAGATTGGCCGTCATAATTCCTAGAAATAACACTACAAATTAATAATACACAATAATAAATTGATGTACACATTATCTATATGAATATTATAGTTCAAAATGATATTTTTTCACTACTAGCTGCTTGCTTTTTTGAGTTACCCTATGTGCAATTTGTATGGTACTTTTAGACCCTTTTGGTAGAAAAGATGAATAAATAAAAATGTCTGCATAATATATTGCTTCCGAGTCTACCAAGGTAGCGGAAGCTTTGTTTTCACTTTTCAAGGACGAAAAAAAAGTTCTCCAAAATCAAAATTTTCACTCGCGTTTTGCGTTTTAGACCTTTCTGAACAATTTTGGTTCCGTGTCTGTGTGTCCGTGTGTCTGTGTGTCTGTCCGTCTGTCATGAATTCCTTGTAACGCGCATAACTATACGAAGTTATTGTCCGATTTCGATGAAATTTTCAGAGATTGTGCGGGTTGGTGTGTAGACGGTCCCCTATGAAAATCATCATCCCTGGACTGATAGTAGCCACTGCGCATGCGCAAACGTGAATTTCCTTGTAACGGCCATAATTTCCACATTTTCTACGCGATTTTGATGAAATTTTCAGGGATTATGCGGATTAGGTTGTAGATGGTCTCCAATGAAGATCATCACTCCCGGACTGATAGTAGCTGCTGCGCATGCGCAAACGTGAATTCCTTGTAACGGCCATAACTTCTACATTCTCCATCCGATTTCAATGAAATATTCAGGGATGTTACAGATTAGTATTTAGATGGTCCCCTATGGAAATCATCATTTTCGGACTGATAGTAGCCACTGCGCATGCGCATACGTAAAATCCTTGGAACAGCCATAACATTTCTAGGATTGTCCAGATTAGCGTGTAGATGGTCCCCTAT
Source organism: Apolygus lucorum (assembly GCA_009739505.2). Lineage (NCBI taxonomy): Eukaryota > Metazoa > Arthropoda > Insecta > Hemiptera > Miridae > Apolygus > Apolygus lucorum. Next base: position 38,822,377 of record CM019169.2, read on the forward strand.
GAGGGTAGTGAAAGGTACTTAGAGATTGGTGTTTTCAGATTAACTACTATGCATCTGATAATCTATATAATCGGGTTATGGGTACGAGGAATTTTATACCAATATACTACTTGATTACATTCCCCAAGTTGTGTTTCTAACATTTTTCTCAATAAAATTGTGCAAGCTTTTCTTAGATGTACACTGTTTTTTGCTTCCGAGTCTACCAAGGTAGCGGAAGCTTTGTTTTCACTTTTCAAGGACGAAAAAAAAAGTTCTCCAAAATCAAAATTTTCACTCGCGTTTTGCGTTTTAGACCTTTCTGAACAATTTTGGTTCCGTGTCTGTCCGTCTGTCATGAATTCCTTGTAACGCGCATAACTATACGAAGTTATTGTCCGATTGCGACGAAATTTTTAGGGATTGTGCGGGTTGGTGTGTAGACGGTCCCTTATGAAAATCATCATCCTCGGACTGATAGAAGCCACTGCGCTTGCGCAAACGTGAATTCCTTGTAACGGCCATAACTTCTACATTATCCATCCGATTTCGATGAAATTTTCAGGAATGTTACAGTTCAGTATTTAGATGGTCCCCTATGAAAATCATCACCTTCAGACTGATAGAAGCGACTGCGCATGCGCAAACGTGAATTTCCTTGTAACGGCCCTAACATCCACATTTTCTACCCGATTTCGATGAAATTTCCAGGGATTATGCGGATTAGGTTGCAGATGGTCCCCAATGAAGATCATCACCCCCGGACTGATAGTAGTCGCTGCGTATGCGCAAACGTGAATTCCTTGTAACAGCCATAACATTTACATTTTTCATCCGAATTTTCGAATTTCCTTCTAAGTTCTCTTGAATGACACTTAGCCCCTTTTGCAAGTGGCGCTCTTCAGTTATCATCAGTTGAGAACCTACGAGGAATAATGAACTGAGTCCAGCATTTCTTTCATTTAATAAACGTTCAAGAAACAATTGTTCTGGGGATAATTTTTATCCCGATAGGTCCGTTTCCCTATGTTCTAGTTCTATGGTATATTATTTACTACCTTTATTTATGAATATGTAACTGAGGCTCATAATTTTCAGGTGGATTTCACATGGAGTGAATTAGAGCAAGGGCGGGTGTTGGCGTCCATGTTCATCGGCTATCTCTTCGGTATGATCCCCTCGGGAATGTTGGGCGACATGATGGGCGCCGGGTGAGTCGTGTCATAAAATGACGTAATATTATTACGATCGATCGATGTTAGATCTGAAAACTTGGGCTCGTTTTGTGGTCACAGTAAAGTTTTCGACAAACCAACATTTAATCTTTTGTGAAAAATACCTTGGAGTAATTTATACGTAGTTATTCCACAAGAGTAGAGTTGACTCAAAAATGAACCATGATGTAGTTATGTAGTAACGAATCTATACCTGCGTTATGAATTATTCATAACATAATAACTACACATAACTACATACATAACTACATCATGGTTCATTTTTGAGTCAACTCTATGTGACAATTTTTGAGTCAACATGTGGTTACAATTATTGTAACCACATTACCATACCAAAAAGGAAAATATCGCCTTGATGCAAGGTGCAGTTGAATCCTTCGTTATTTAAAATTTTGAAACCTCTATCAAGAGTTAATGCTTTATGATTTCTCTGGAGAAAGCCGTTTTTATTCATTCGTGATTCGTTCGATTAGTTGAAACAATGACTAATTTAGTTCGTGGTTAAGGTAGGTATCTAGAAATGGTAAAATTAGGCTAATGAGCAAAATTCATTAAGTGACATTTGATTATTGATTGAAAACTGTATGATGTTTCTGAAGGACCCTACACGTGCTGGAATAACTAACTTCCATAATAACTAACTTGCAGTCCGATGATCGCCATGGGCGTGCTTTTCAGCTCCGTTGTTTCTGTCCTCACTCCGCTGGCCGCTTATCACTCGTACATCACCCTATGTGTACTCAGGATCTTTCTCGGCGTTTTCCAAGTATGTACGCCCCCTCAACCATCAAATTAGTTTCAGGAGAAACTTTTCTAAACATTTAGGCTGCTCAATTGAGACTAGTTTTCACTTTTTTCACTAGTTCTCACCCTGGCGCAAATTTCGGACTTATTTCCCATTTATTTACCAGCCATACAAGCCTAAAGGATGAAAATGGTCCAATACGACAGCCATTACTATTGTATGATTCACTTTTCCCATATTCTATGGTTCTCTTTAGACGAGTGTATTTTACCTTGGAGGACACTTGTCAAAATCAAGTAGCCTCCATTTTTCGAACAGTTTCTCCTGGACCAGTTAATCCAAATATAGGGTCGTCCAAATATAAGCGAATCTACGAAGGATCTTCACCCTGATATTGCAGGGTGCGAAGGTTCGAGTAGGCAAATTTAGTAAAAAATGTCTGTTTGCTATTCAATTCATTTTCTAAAATAAGATAGGTTATCACTATCAAGAGAAGGAAATGCTTATTGCGTAAATAAGAAACAACTAACGACGTTAAATTACGTCGAGTTCAATTTTGACCACCATCACAATCAGTTTTTATCACTACCCCCCCCCCCCCCCCCTCTCCACCACCACAGCAAAAAATCCCGTTTCAAATAATTTAATTTATTAGTATTTACTTGCTAACACAAAGCCGTATTGCAAAAAGCAATTTCCTACCCACATTTTATCATGTAGAAGGTTTTCTTTAAATTTTGTTATTACCTATATAGCATTTGAACCTTTTTTTAAAGGGGCTATGTGACATTTTCGGCCATTTTCACTTTTTTTATTTTCTGGGTCTTCTACACTTGGTTGCATCGATTGCGATTAAAAGGAACCTCGTATCATTGACGCTTTTCATAGAAAAAACAGGTTGAAATTTCCGATGTATTTTGAAAGGGGCTATGTGAGCCATCTACACGTCAACCTGCACAATATCTGAATAATGTTGCAAAATGTAGAAGTTATGGCTGTTACAAGGATTTCACGTTTGCGCATGTGCAGCGGCTACTATCAGTCCGGGGGTGATGATTTTCATAGGGGACATCTACACCCCCACCCGCACAATCCCTGAAAATGTCATCAAAATCGGATGAGAAATGTAGAAGTTATGGCTGTGGAAAGGATTTCGTGACAGACAGACAGACAAACAGAGAACCAAAATTGTTCAGGAAGGTCTGAAACGTAAAACGCGAGTGGAAATTTTGATTTTGGTTGATTGGATTTTTATTTTGAATAAACTGATCATATACATCTTTTATGTTATGATGTTTTATGTACATATTTTCATCAAAATATGTTTCATTCGATAAGTAAAGCTGTTTATTTAAATGATTTCAGTCCTGAAAAATCGATTTTTTTAAAGGGGGTAGGTATGTGAGAGCATTTCAAATTGCAATTTGATCGCTTCCCCTTGCTGAAAAAAATCTGAAACATTCAGGAGGTTTGTAGAGTATTTAACTGTATTGGAATATTAAATATTCTATATTTTGAAATTTTTTCAAAAAAATGGGATGTTTTGATCGTTTTGACGATTTGGGGCAGTTTTTTGCGTTTTCCCGAAAGTTTAACAAATGACTCATAACCCCTTTAAAAAAAACGGGTTCATTTACAAGTCAAATTTGAGGTTTTACATACCGAATTGGAGGTTTTTACACATCAATCTGGAGGTTGATGGAAATGGTTCTTTTTTCACATCCTCCAGTTTGAAGTGTAAAACCTCCAATTTGAAATGGAAAACCTTCAACTTGAAATAAAAACCTCCAACTTGGGATGAAAAACGTGCTATATCTACCTTCTAATGACATTATAAAACCTTTCTGAAAGGTTTTCTTCTTGAAGAAATTTTTACTTAAACCTAGAAAAGGTGTTCTAGTGTCTTTACTACTTATATTCTTATCAACACTTTGTTTTCAGGCTATGGTTTATGCCCCTCTACATTGTGTAGTATCTGCTTGGATACCGCCTCAAGAAAGAGGTACTTGGAGCTCCGTGGTCTTCTCTGGTAAATTGTGTAGTTTTTATTGCTACTTACTTTCTATAAAACGCCTTACATCATAGGATTCCTATAAACTATTAATGGGGAATTTGCCTCAATTTTAGATTCTGGAATTTCAAGTCAAATCCTATAATAGGGCCCTAGAATAACGTTTAACACTAGGAATAACCAAGGGGAAAAAAATTACCGTAGGAGAAAATGCCTAAACAAGTGAAGCCTCTGTTACAAAACACCGCGAAAATCGAGGAATATTGTTGACGTAATACGAAAAAAAACGACGCGAAAAAAACTCCGACAACAGACAGAGTTCTAGCACCGCCACACAAAACGATCCAGTGAAATGGCTACTCGAATAATGTGATTCAAATCTTGAAACTAAATAAGAGAAGATGAAGACTAATAATGCTCGATAAACTAGTAGGTAGAATCGTATTGTAAAAAAGTGAGTAACATTGTTTCTTTTGGTCACTTTTGTGTCTGGGTTCTTCCTGCCAGTTCGCGGCGCACTCTTGTGCACACTACTTGTAAGCTAAAAGTTCGTGTATGTTCCGCTTCTGTGGTAAGCGCCACAGAACCTCTTTTGAAGTCAGATTACCGGGTTTTGAATATCCGTTACGTTTCAAACATGGCTGGCTCTTACACATTGCCACCACATTTAAAATTTCCATCTTCCTTAAATTCTCTAAATTTTTTGGATTCGAAAAAAAATTCGAAAAAATTCGAAATTTTCATCATTCGAAAAAAAAAAAAATGTGAGGCAAATTCCCCATTCTTATGACAGGTGATATAGTGACGGGTTTTTAGAGACAATGGTTATCTAGAGCAGAGATGGGCGAATTCTTATTCATAAATACGATTATGAATACAAATCATATCTGCGACTTTATGATTATGAATACGAATACAGGTATGAAAATGAATGAGAAAACAAATACAATCGTATTCTCACTTTGAATACGATTTTCCCCCGTATTCGTATTTTGGATACGATTTTATGATTTTTTCTATGATTTCCCCAAAAATAGATTTTTTTAAAACAATTTTCCCAGAAAATCATACTTTTTTTAATGATTTTCTCATAAATTTTATGATTGCTCATAAATTCTTATAGGATTTTTCACGCAGAATCGAATGAGACCAACCAGGTCGCTACGACCAAACATATAGAAACTACGAAGATAATATCTTCGTATTATTATGTATTAATATGTATTAATATGTATTAATATTATGTATTAATATGTATTAATATGTAATAATATGTATTAATATGTATTATTATGTATTAATATGTCGACATATTATGTCCGCTGAAAATCGTATTTTTTTATAAGTTACACTGAAAATCATAAAAATATGGTTTTTTACCGCAATTTTGGTCGTATTTATTCCCTAAAATTGCCAAAATAATTAATAAAAATTTGAAACGCTCACCAATTTTAATAGGATTTTTACGCAGAATCGAATGAGACCAACCCCAGGTCGCTACGACCAACCGAATAGAAAGTACGACGAAATTTCCGCAGAAAATCGTATTTTTTTAAACATTTAGCACTGGAAATCATTAAAAATTATGATTTTTAACGGACATTTCGTCGTACTTTCTATTCCGTTGGTCATAGCGACCTGGTATTGGTCTCAGTCGATTCTGCGTTAAAAATCCTATAAGAATTGGTGAGAATTTCGAGTTTCGATTGATTATTTTGACAATGTTAGGTCATAAATATGTCCAGAGTTCGGGAGAAAATCATTTTAAAAAAGTATGATTTTCAGGGAAAATCGTTTAAAAAATTCGATTTTTGGGGAAATCATAGAAAAAATTATGAAATCGTATTCAAAATACGAATACGGGGGAAAATCGTATTCAAAGTGTGAATACGATTGTATTCGTATTCAAATTCATACCTGTATTCGTATTCATAATCATAAAGTCGCAGATATGATTTGTATTCATAATCGTATTTATGAATAAGAATTCGCCCATCTTTGATCTAGAGATTGTTCCTACTGGAGCCCACCCTTCTCTCGTAAGAACATTGTCTTCCCCAAAATCAGCTATTTTCAACGCTGATTAAATTCCGAAGATATTTTCCGGGGGAAAGTATGCCAAAAATTACTATCGCTACTGGTTGAAATAAACTTGGATAATCCTCATCCAATGGGACGTCCCATGGAATTCATGGATTACTATACAATACTTTTAATGCTGATAGCTCCTGGGTTTTCTCTAAAACATTCTTAAATTTGAAATCCAGACATCCTCCCTAATCACCCCCACCCTGAAATTGCTTACAGGCTCTCACGCCGGTAGTTTCCTGAACGGAGTGCTCACTGGAAGCCTGTTGGGTCCCTTGGGACTCCACTGGTCGACAGTTTTCTACGTCTACGGTATCGTTGGTAAATGTAGTTTACTTACTTGCACCCTCTCTAACTATACTAAATTATAACCAATACATAATATTTCAACCATCCTCCCAATCCTTATGTTTTGGTTTATTATTTTCAATAATGAACCTTTGGAATCGACCAAGAAGAAAAAAATTTTAACACCCCCTCAAAATTTGATGGTTTACGTTTCAAGGTACGTAGAATCCAAAAATCGAATAAAAATTTGGCCGTCCGTCCGCCGTACGCGGCACTTTTGCCACTTAGCATTGACCGATTTTGATGAAATTTGGTATGTAGGCTCCATTTCGGGTCTAGTTGTGCCCCGAAGCTTTTGGTTGATGTAGGTCACTCCTAAGGGTTCCAAAATCAATTTTGAAATTTTGAAAACGCCCTAACTCAAAAAATTTCGATATGAAGGTATTGTTTTTCCTTCAAATTAAGATTCTATCGAATTTTTAGAATTTTTTGAGACCACGCGAAGCTCTGTAGGACAAACCGTTCGCTCCCTACGAAAATTTAAGGGTTTATATTGAAATATGTAAATCAAATAACACTAATAAATACTAAATAACATAGTAAATAACATAATAAACACTAAATAAATCAAAACACGAGTGTGAATCGCAAAAGAGGCCTCATCTCCGTTCAAATCAGAGCTGACCAAAATGCGATCCATGGTTGGTGATTTTGATTTTTTTCATTTTTTTTATTTTTATTTTTATTTTTATTTTTTTATTTTTTATTTTTTTTAATTTTTCTCTTCATATTGGATGGTTGGTGATTTTGTAGACGAGTGATCTATATAAAAATAATAAACCGTTGTGTAATAATTTGCAGCGTTTTTGTATGCTTGAGTCACATTTTTATGACAACAATTTACGGTTATTCAGGCTTCCTGTGGAGTTTACTATTTGTCTTTACGACGTACTCGATGCCGAGCGATTGTCCTCATTTATCCGAAAAAGAGAGAGGCATATTGGAAGAAGCTGGTTTGATGAACCCGGTAATACAAATTTACTTATTTATCTAGTTGTATGTAATATTAAGGGAGTCTCAGACAGTAGCCCTTCGTTCCTCGTCAGTATATTCCCTAAATTACAGGCGCTCAAACTTTAAGTTGTTGCACTTAAATCTTAAATGTTCAAGGATTTTCGGAATTCCTTGAAGCAGCAGCCTAGAGAATTGAAAAACTAAATCATCAAAATCAAACAATAATTGCCAGAGAAGTATGGAAAAAATCGTTTTTTCAGTTAGGTTTTTTTCCATTTTGGTTTATTATTTTCAATAACGAACCTTTGGAATCGACCAAGAAAACAAATTTTTTAACCTCCTCTCACAATTTGTTGGTTTACGTTTCAAGGTACGTAGAATCCAAAAACCGAATAAAAATGTGGACGTCCGTCCGCCATACGCGGCACTTTCCTCTCTTAGCATTGACCGAATTTTATGAAATTTTGTATGTGGGCTCCATTTGGGGTCTAGTTAAGCCCCGAAGTTTTTGGTTGATGTCGGCCACTTCTAAGGGTTGAAATTTTGAAAACGCCCTAACTCAAAAAATATTAATATAAAGGTATTGTTTTTACATCAATTTAAGATAGTGTAAGCTTTTTGGGCAGTGTTTCAGTGAACAGGTTCCTTTTCAAAGGGGGGTTCTAAGGGGGTCGCGATACTGAAAGACAAACAAGAAAAATATCGGAATCTTAGACTAATTGAATTTAGTGGTACTTAACTGGTTCGTGGTAGCGGCGTTCTCCCGAGCGGCTTGGAGATGAGGCGTAGCGTTCCAGTAGATACCTTTGTTATATATGATATTTATGACACTGTTATACCTGAAGGGTCTTGTAACCTGAAGGGTTTTATGTATCGATATGTTGTAAATAAATGAAGTTACGTTACGTTTGTTGCTTCTTTCAAGCAAGTTCCTATTATCGATACGGTTTGCAATACTCTTGTTACTCAGAACCTGGGATGTTGGGTAAGTTTTGAAATGAGAAGAATTATTTAACCAAATGTCTTTTAGATTTAATCTCAGGACTAGAACGGCGATACAGGTAAGTAAAAATGGTTTCAAAGTAGTTACGGTACGTTCTGCAACTTCGATCCCAGGGATCGAGCGCCTGAGGGGCGTTACGGTGGAATGCAAGAAGGTAAGTTTTACTTATAGCGACTAGTCTTAGTCTTACGTTACGGTACGATACTCTTAGAGGTAGGATCAACAAGGTGAGTATTCTTATTCTTTAGATACGTTACAGGTAAGTTCCTCTTAGTTCCTATTTTAGTTATAGTAAAATATCACTGAGTCACGGTACCTCTACCTTTAATTGGCCAATTATATTAAGGTAGGTAAGATTGTTTGCACTCACGTTCCGGGTTACCGTAGCGAGTCCGGAGGCGATGCAGCGAGGTTGAAGGGGGAGAGCCGGGAACGGACTGTTTCAGCGTCTTCCTCCGATACGACGATCCGGCAGGAACAACGAGATCCAGGGGAGGCAGGACGAACAAGTTTCACCGGATACTGTCTTTTCCACTGAGTAAACCGCGTGACTTGGGGGAGGCAGGAGGAATACGGTTCGGCGCGATACGGGTCGACGCGGAACAAGGGGGGTGCGCTTCAAAGACAAGGGGAGATCACTTCGAGACGAGCTGGCCAGGCTAAACTTCAGGACTGAGGTATTTCCGTTGATACATCATAATATCATTGGGTTTCTAAGCTCAGTGTTGCCTCTTCCATCTTCAGTTGGCACTCCTGCTCTTCCATGCCGATTGATTGCTTAGCCTCCTTCATGCTAGTTGGTTGGCCTTCTCCATACTCCTCCATGACAGTTGATTTTTGTTGTATCCTTAGTTGTTGTTTGGATACGTAGTTCTGAGGCCACGCCCCTGTGATGTGGCCTGTGATAGGTGGTGGGGGCCTGGTCCCGAAGGGAATCAGGGCTTATGGATGTGAGGTGCCTGTGAGGGGAAATAATGAGCAACTTGGTTGCTCACAATAGTATTGAATTTTTAGAGACCAAGCGGAGCCCTGTAGGACAAACCGTTCGGGAAACACGGAAACAACGTTCAGAAACACGAGTGTGAATCGCAAAAGGGGCCTAATCTCCGTTCATATTTTAGCTGACCGAAATGCGATCGATGTTTTTCTTCATGTTGATTGGCGGTAACAAATGGCAAAGCCGTGTTCTTTGCAGACGAGTGATCTATACAGGCTGTCCCATATGTTATCCACCAAAATTCGGGAGTAGTTTCTACAACTAATTTGCCACAAAAAGTGTCTCCTAGCAATTTTCTTTCAACCCCCTTAAAATCCGACTTTTTTACTTTTAAGATTTTTTTCGTGATTTCGACTTTACACCATTCAAACGGTCGTAACTCCCTTCAATTGCACTCAAAAATTAAAAATAAGGTATTGTTGGAAAGAGCGTAAAATTTCTCAATACATGAACTGTTGACCAGTCGAGAAAAATAAAACGCTAGAGTAGTATTTTTACCTCAAACTTGAAAAATAGTCTATTTCTGTTTTTGGTGAAAATGTTGATGATTTTTCTTCATTGAAACAAGGTATTTGCCAGAGGAGCTCAAAAGCCTTAAAAACTGCTCCATTTCATCAGCTTTCCAACGGTAACCAAATTTTTAGTTTTACTGTGGAATTTTAGGGAGAAAATGGTGTTTCAATGCGAAAAAACGTGTATTTTTTTCAACGAAATCGACGGTTTGTCGTGGTGCTTGGGAGGAGGGGCGACGGAGCAGACCCCGGATTCCTCTCGTCCAACCGTTAATTTCGTTGAAAAAAAAATGCACTTTTTTCGCATTGAAACACCATTTTCTCCCTCTAATTCCACAGTGAAACTAAAAATTGGGTGACCGTTAGAAAGCTGATGAAATGGAGAAGTTTTTAAGCTTTTGAGCCTCTCTGGCAAATACCTTGTTTCCATGGGGAAAAATCATCAAAATTTTTGAAAAAAACACACATTTTCTCTGGCAATTATTATTTAATTTTGATGATTCCAGCGGCAATCTTCTAGTTTTTCACTTCCCTAGATGCTGCAGTAATGAATTCCAAAAATCCTTGAAAATTTCAAATTTAGGTAAATTTTTTAAATTTTGAGCGCTTGTAAGATAGGGAAATACTAACCCGGGACGAGGAACGAACAGAGACCGACTGAGAACACGATAGTCAGTGAAACAGCGATGCTGATGGATGTCGATTGTGCGGACGGCGCACTAGGTATATCCTACCAGCACGACCAAACGGTCATGCGGGCTTTGCCTATCCAGTGATTGCTCTTCGGGGATTTCACTAATCATAACCACAGAATTCTTACAAACCTGAATTCTGTACGTCTGAAGTCGTTGTCTGGGAAACTTTTTCATACAAATAGTCAACATGTGGTACCTAGTGGTAGAGAAAGTGCTTATTCAAGCCTAGTAAATGAGACCCATTAGGGATGAGACAAATTAGGGATTACCTGAACAAAAAAGAGATACTGCATTCTCAGCAGTTCGGTTTCCAACCTGGAAGGAGCACAGTCCAGGCAGCCTCCTCTCTTTTGATGAAAGTTTATGTTGCTCTGGAAAACAGAGACCATACAGCCATCCGCCTTTACGATTTGTCCAAAGCTTTTGACTTGGTCCCGCATGACTTGCTTTTGAGGAAGCTTGCACACTGCGGTTTTAGTGACTCTGCAGTGGCGTTCTTTGGGACTTTCCTGAGTGGATGGAGCCAAACAGTTGTATTCAACGGGTCTTCGTCAACAGCATCGGCTATTACGTGTGGTGTTAAACAGGGCTCAGTTTTGGGTCCAACACTGTTTCTAATATTTGCAAACGACCTGGCGTACCATTTGGAAAATATTGGGGGAGACATTTTCTTGTTCGCGGACGATATTACTGTATTAGAGTCAGGTCCTGATTCTCGTTCATTGACAGACGGTCTTCGTTCTTCTAACGACATAATTGAAAAGTAGTGCAAGGTAAATGAGCTGAAGTTGAACAAGAAAAAGACTCAAAATATGAAATTCTGCCTGAACGGCAGTCTCCAGGACCCAGTTGATTTCCTGGGTCTTCGGTTGGACAACCGTCTCTCGTGGAGCAGCCATATTGATTATCTGCATTCGAAATTAGCATCAGCCAACTTCGCTCTTCGTCGGCTTTCGTCTGCTGTTTCCTTCCCTGTTCTTCGCATGGCTTTCTTCGCGCTTTTCATGAGTCGCGCCTCATATATGATCGTCACGTGGGGCAACTCTTCAAGTTGGGAAAAAATTTTCAGACAGCAGAAGGCAGCTGTGAGGATTATTTTCGGTTTAGGATATAAAGAAAGCTGCAGGGCGTACTTCAGCAAACTACGTTGCTTAACCATTCCCAGCCTCTATGTGTTCAGTTGCATCACATTCATCCACAATAACCCTGGATTGGTGCCGAGTGGTTCGGAAGTACACAATTATACGACTCGAGCTCGACATAATCTCCGCCCTCCCACTACTCGATTGACGACCTCTTTAAGATGTAATCCCTTGCAGACGGGCGTGAGGTTTTTCAACCATTTACCGGAGCCGGTGCGCGAGCTTCGTGGAAGAAAGTTTGACGTACGGGTTAAGGCTATCCTCCTAGATGCGGAACTTTATGATTCTTCGGAATTTTTTTCGGTTGTTTTTTGATTTTTATATCATGATAATATTATATAATGACCCGCTGACTGAGGAATATTTTTATCAAGTACTCCAGTCATGCGTATTTATTTAATTAATTTAGTATAGGTACTACTTTAAATTGCCGTGATATTTTCTGTGAAAGTGAAACCATAGTGTGATATTAGGATTAGAGTATGTAGGTGCATTTTTAGTTTTACTGTTGTTTGTTGAGTGTTTATTATGTTTGGTGTTTCATGTGTTCATTGTTATTTGTGGTCTTTTATAAGTTAGTATATTCGTAGTTATAGCACTCAAAGTCCCACTAAATGTACCTGCCTACCTATACCTGCTCGCACGTTGTTGCATTAGTTTTTGTTTTTTTTCACGTCAGATCTTCTATTTTATTGCTAATACTTTGACTATTGTATTACCACCATGTGGCTGTTACAATAAAAAATCATTCATATTCATATTCATATACCCCCTTCCACGCTAATGGAAGATACACCCCAGTGCTGCATGTTTGTAGGTTCCTACCTTTCTTTTGCTTTGGTTGGTGACTAACTAGTATTATGATAAGGTCTGCTCCCCTACAGTAAATGTGTACTTTGAGGTACTCAGAAATCTGAATAACTGCTATATACAATGGTCCTTAATGAATGCCCTTCCGGTTTTCGACATAACAAGGGTTAATAAAAAAATTTCAAACGGTATCTTTTTCAACGAAGATATACTTTTTTGCTTTCATACATGAACAGTAATGGCGTTTTCCACACAAAAAATGTTTTGCTGAAAAATTTCGAAAATGGCAGTTATCCTCCTTTTCTCCTGTGGTCTTTGAAGACTACAAGGGAAAAGGGAGGTAACTGACTTTTTTTCTCGAAATGAGTTAGAGGCGGTACCTTATAGATTTTGCTTCCTCACTACCGAAGGTAGGGAAGCTTTGTATTCGTGAAAGAAGTGAAAAAAAAAAATGTCCTCCAAAATCAAAATTTCCACTTGCTTTTTGCGTTTTAGAGCTTCCCGAACAATTTTGGTTCCGTGTCTGTCTGTCTGTCTGTCTGTGGTCAATCCTTGTCCCGGGCAAAACTATACTAACCTGTGGTCCGATTTTGATGAAATTTTCAGGGATTGTGCGGGTTAGGTCCTAGACGGTCCCCTATAAATTTCAGCACCTTCGGATCAGCTGAGTGAGCTCCAAGGCCATTTTCTCTCCTGTTGAACGCAGGAAGCTGAAATTTGAGAGGCAGGGTCAATGGAGAATGCTGAAGGTGCCTGAGTGGTCACTGATCAGCTGAGTGAGCTCCAAGGCCATTTCCTCTCCTGTTTCTCGCCAACTGATTCTATACGTCCATGTTACAATGAGTGAGGAAGCTATACTGCCCACCCAACTTGGCAGACGTTTTTTTTATGGCGAACACAATGGGCACATCAAAACTGGGGAAAACCAGGTCCAAAGAGGCTAAAATCGCTGGTGAAATAAATGCGTACAGGGGAAGAACGGGACTCTCCAAGCGGTTCTGGGGAAAAAGGGGGTAACGTGAGCGCCTCCCTTCTATCACGCATCTTACCTCCTTGTTCAACATTCCCACCTCTCCCGCTACCCTGTGACTCACAGCTATCTACTGTGAATTACATTATTAAATAATGTCATAACTATTCAAAACAGTTTGATGAAAACTGGTTATTCTCCTAAAGATGGAAGAGGAAAACATTCCAACTGCCCTCATAAAATTAGTGACAACAATATTGCGTGCATCGAGGATCACATAGGCTCTTTCAAAGGAAGACTACTGTCCTACTATCCACTACTGCCACTACTGTCTTAAAAAATCTCGAAAAATATACAGGGTGGGGCAACATAACCCCCCGATTTTGTAACGCAATAAATAAAAAAGTATTAGAGATATTTGTTTACTTTTTTAAATTATGTGTAGGAAATATCTTAAAGTTTTTTTTCACATAGTTTTGAAAATCATATCGGCCAAGTGACGCCCTCCATTATCGATGCACTGAACGAACCGATTTCGCGTGTTTCGCATCACCCTCTCCAACATGTCGACCGGTATGTTCGCCACTTCCTCGCGGATGTTGGTCTTAAGGTCATCAAGAGTCCGTGGACGGTTATTGAAGACCCGGGACTTGAGGTAACCCCACAAAAAGAAGTCACACGGGGTTAAATCAGGCGATCGTGGTGGCCACTCCAAATCGCCTCTGAGAGAGATGAGGCGTCCAGGGAAGTGCTCCCTCAACAAAGCCATCGAACTCCTCGCCTGATTTAACCCCGTGTGACTTCTTTTTGTGGGGTTACCTCAAGTCCCGGGTCTTCAATAACCGTCCACGGACTCTTGATGACCTTAAGACCAACATCCGCGAGGAAGTGGCGAACATACCGGTCGACATGTTGGAGAGGGTGATGCGAAACACGCGAAATCGGTTCGTTCAGTGCATCGATAATGGAGGGCGTCACTTGGCCGATATGATTTTCAAAACTATGTGAAAAAAAACTTTAAGATATTTCCTACACATAATTTAAAAAAGTAAACAAATATCTCTAATACTTTTTTATTTATTGCGTTACAAAATCGGGGGGTTATGTTGCCCCACCCTGTACCTACCAGAAGACCTGAACATTAACAAGATGTTAAAGCTCTTCCTGGAGTCACACCCCCATGATCGTGTCAGCTATGAGACGTATCGCACAATCTTTAATACTCATTTCAACATCAGTTTCGGTTACCCTAGAAAACCCGTTTTCACGAAGATTTCAAATATCACACTTTTGCGCGCAACGCGCATTAACTTCGTTTTTTCAACTGAGAATCCCATTTTTTATTCCAGATTTTGATTCTACACAAATTTTCATGGAAATTTGACCTCTCACACGATTTTTTTACCGCGCGCAACCGTGAAATTGCTCAAAATCTGAATTTGTGTGGCTCATGAAATTTCATTATTTTTTAACTCTGAATCACATGGTGATATCAGTTTTTTCTACTTGATTAAACCGAGATTACAGCCTGAGACATGGTAGTGTTTAAGAAAAATCTCCTTATTATTGGCTCTTGAAAACTTTAGTTTTAGTTAGATGAGTTTTTTTGCCAGGTGGGTTGGATACAACACCTAGAAGGATACTCAAAGATAACAAGAATGTTGTGGTGCCAAAAGTGTTTGAATTCCATCGGCTGTAAGCTTCAACGAGCGAGTCTAAATATTTGAGATCACCAAACTTGAATGCATTGTACATTATGAAACGAACTCACCATTGAACGATTCGAAAAGATTTAGACGAAACAGTGACTTTATGATTGATACTAGTTTATTCAATAACATTTATTGAATGACTCAATAATAATATGAATAATATTCAATAATATTTAATACTGAATGACTCGAATTTATGATGCAAAAGGTAAAAGCGAAACGAAATCAGTAAGAGAGCGTAACCGAGCAAAGTCGTTAGACGGTTGGAGACGAAGTGGGGAGATTCCAAGCGGGGAGAAGCGGAAGGCTGCTGACTGCGTACAATGTTACCAACTACATGATTCGGCTTAAGCTAATCTTCATTGAATCTACATAATTCAAAGCTTATAAGCAAGAACATGTTATTCGAATGGGTACATTGAATTGTATAAACATTTTCTAAATAGAAAATATTCTGAGTCAGATTATACAATAAACATATGAGAATGCAATGATACTCCATGTGGTATGAATACTCGTATCGGTGCATGACTACATGGACCGTATGACGTCACAGGGTAAGAGTCAATCATTGAAGACATCTTATTTCCAGCAAATTCGATTGAACCCGTAGAGGTAAACTATCGCATTTCTCGAACTGCTTATCTGCTCCACGTGAACTAGTCAAGAACATTACCGGTAGACATATTTATATTTTTTTTAAATACCAGAATAAGGTAATTTTTCTTAAACACTACCATGTTTAAGGCTGTTATTTCGGTCCAATCAAGACTAATAAAAAAAAACCTAATATCACCTCGTGATTCAGCGTCGAAAAATAATGAAATTTGATGAGCCACACTTAGGGATTCTCAAAATCAGATTTTGAGTGATTCACACGGGCGCGTAGTAAAACACTATGGGGGATACCTTTTTATGACGAAAAAGGGAAGGGTGGTTCATTCATTAAGGTCTTTTAATTTTTTTCCCCGTATATTTTCTTCAACCTTTTCCCTTTTCATTTAGTACCTAGTCCTTCGTGGTCAGGGTAATGTCCTCTCACTTCTTATAATATAAGGTACCTTTCATTGGTGGTTCTATCAGTAGAACCCACGTTTTGTTTCTGATCTTCCTAACGACCCAACACAGAATTAAAACCCACAGAAATCAGCTCATCTAGAAGACTATACTTCGATTTGTCGCCCACATAGATGTAGGTATCTATCACCTCTTGTACACCGCACTACATCATGTATAGTTTGATCGATTCTGTGTATCGGATTGCAGCTGCGCCACGAGAAACCTCCCTGGAAAAAGGTCTTGTCAAATTTGGCAGTTTGGGCAGTCGTCATCGGCATGGTCGGCCACGACTGGGGCATCTTCATTTTGGTGACGGACCTCCCGAAATTCATGTACGCCATTCTTCACTTCGATATCGGCTCGGTGAGAAATGACCTTGAAAAATCATCTATAGGTCTCTGATAGTGCTAGGTGGTGAAGCTACCACTATTTTAGCTAGAAACAAGTACCTCAAAATGGGGTGTGCGCATGGGTTGGAAAAACTGTTTATTGTTATTTTTAATCTAAACTAGACCTCATTCTGAGAATTTGACACCAACCACAACCTTCTTGCTTGAAAAGACCTTTTTCTGTGATTTTTCAAAGTTTCGAATGTTTATGACGTCACAGTGGGCTGGGGGTCCCGCCCAGGCGGGAGGGGCGCGTGACGTCATAAACATTCGAAACTTTAAAAAATCATAGAAAAAGATATACTCATCCAAAAAGAGAACGGCTGGTGTCAAAATTCTCAGGATGAGGTCTACTTTCGATTAAAAATTTAAAAAAAAAAAAAAATCAGGCGCACCCCCTATTGCAAGACTACCAACAAAAATTGACAATATCATATATCCATCCCGAACCAACAAATTGATGTAGTGTTCCAAAAAATGAGCAGTTTCTTCGTTAATTGTAAGAATTTACAGGGTGAACACCTTCCACAACTAATTTCCAACAACAAATACCTCGTTGCCACTTTGTGTAACCCCTCATTGTTCCAACTTTTTTTAATCGTATATTACTAAAATTCCATCACTACCTTTACCGTGTAAATGTCCCTGACGCCAAAAGAAAATATTTTGAGATCGGGTGCGTAAAATAGGAGCTCTAAATAAAATTTGTGATAAATAAATAACATTTCCTGTTTTGGCCCCTTTTTAAACCCTTGTTGAAGCGTTTTTGATAATCACATTAGTGGAAAAACTTTTTTTGAACTCAAAATCTCAGCTTTTTAACGGTATAATCAAACAAATTTCTGCAATTGAGTTTAGGGTAGAAATTTGTGTTTGAACGCGGAAAAACGTGAATTTTTCAAACGAATGAGTGAACATTGATTGTTATGGATAGTGTTGTGAGGACAGAGCTGGTCCCATTGGACACAAAATCGTACTGATTACAACTTTTCTATTATATCAGAACAATAATTGTTCACAGTTTGATCATTGGGGACCCCGAAAAAGTTCTTTTTCACTGTTAATTTGGTTAATGTTTTTAGGATTAAGAATGGAATATACTTGGGTTTAGTAGTGTATGCAGAATTTCTCATCCAAATAGGACGAACAGGGTTACACAGGGTGTAACGGTTAAGGTCGTACAACCGGCCAGGGTTCGATTCTACAACTAATTTGGGACTTTTTTTGTCTCCTGACTTTTTTTTCTTAACCCCCTTAAAATTGGACTTTTTTCACTTTTGAGATTTTATTCGTATTTTCGACCTTACGCCATTAAAACAGCCATAACTCCCTTGTTTTTCAGTCAAAATTCAAATGTAATTATACCGTTGGAAAGAGCGTTAAATTCTCTATCTCCCTAGTGTTAAATAAAACTTTTTAAAGAAGACTAAGATGTTGAAAAATGAGCCCGAATAGTAAAATCTCGGAAATTTTTCGTTTTTTCAAACGTTTGTAACACTAACTGAAACTGCCGGTTAAGTTCTCACTGTAACCCCAAAAGTTGACCCAAAATCTCAGCTTTCCAACGGTATGGTCATAAAATTGTTTACAGTGGACTAATGGTGTAAAATCCTCGTTCCCGTGCCAAAAACCGTGGATCTTCCAGTAAAAATCGACGTTTCGCCAAAATCCGCATTTTTACCCTAAAATGAGTTAGGCAGCCATCTTTTCGTACTTTGTCTCACTGAGTCAAATGATGACACAAGACTTATCGAAAAAGCAGTCACTGATATCTTGTCCAATTTACTTTTCGAAAATTGTCTTAATTTCTGTTAATTTGTAAGCCAATTTTTTTAATTATTAGATCGGCCAAGCTAAACGTTACTACGGTCGACTATAAGGTCAAAGGTATGTTGTTAAAGTCCATCCTCCTCCCCACATCGCAAGTAATCATACCACCCTGTTCATAATCATTTTAGGTTCCGAACATCAGATTAGTTATCTGATCAGTGAAATTTTTCAAGGAGACTTTTTTGTTGCAAGTTAGTTGTAGAATTGACTGGTACCGTATGGCAGACCAGTTAGGCTTACACCCTGTATGTTATGACAAATCAAAATGGCCCTTCTTGCATCGACGTGATAAGGTTTTGGTTGCACCACATTTCATAGAAAATAGTATGGACAATAATATCTCCGGAATTTCAAAATTTATTTCAAAATTGTCTTATAAGTTCTTAATTTTTTAAATGTGTGGAAATCTGTCGAGAAATTTAAAGATTCCGACTTTCTAAGTTGAAAAAATTGTGTTTTTTCAGAATGGTTATCTTTACGCATCGGTATTTTTTCTCATTTGGGCGGTTGGAAACGTCACCGGTGTGTTGACTGACATAGTGGATAAGAAGAAGCTCATTCCTCGTACTCTGAATAGAAAAATCGGCACTACTATAGGTAAGTACTAAATCCACCCGAAAATTCATCGTGGATACCAGCCAACATCACGTCCTCTTCAAACCGGCTGAACGGGCGATCACAACACTCGCTCAAAGTGGTTAAGATCACTTGATTCGCACGGAAATCAAAAGAGGGAGGAAAGAGAAGGAAAGATGATCAATATTCTTGTAAAAAATTAATTTTCTTGCAAACCAGTGAGTTGCGGTGGACTTAACCGAGGTAAATAATCAATCGACAAGTTCGCTCTAATTACCCTAATGGTACAACTATTTACCAAATTCCAGCGTTCAAGATGCTGTGTAAAAACACTCAGCGTTGTCGGAAGAAAATTCAGCTTTCTCGACCACCTAACTACTTAATAAACTAGACTGTCGAGGGCTGCGTGGCAGAAGTGACCAAGTCCATTTTTTCAATATTGAGGTTTTAATGCTTCAGGTAACACATAAGCCTCCTCTACCCGCTAGTATTACTCACTTCTCGATTATCAAAATAGAAAGGGCTCAAAGAACCCTTAAAGTGTCCCCAACCACTCCTTTTCAATCCTATTTGCATTCTCCTGGCAGAAATAACCAAGTGCTATTTTCGTATCATTTGGTTATTTCGGTCAGTAAAAAACGATAGTAACTTCTGCCGCCCAAAATATCGTAAATCTGTTAGTTGAATTGAAGGCCGAAGTGA
This sequence comes from Apolygus lucorum, assembly GCA_009739505.2. Classification (NCBI taxonomy): domain Eukaryota; kingdom Metazoa; phylum Arthropoda; class Insecta; order Hemiptera; family Miridae; genus Apolygus; species Apolygus lucorum. The sequence goes on from CM019169.2 coordinate 38,842,134, forward strand.
AAAATGTTTATTATGTTATCACATTGTACGTATGTATCAAAAGAGACACTGTTTTGTTGGCTGATTCGGCTGGCTACATTTTGAAACCAAGTAGTCCCCCACACACTATCCAAGTGCAAAATTTCTGATTTTTGTTTATTGAGAAGAATAATGAACCGTGAATGAATAACGAATAGTATTGAATTTTAAAAAAATTTTGAGACCACCCGGAGCTCTGTAGGACAAACCGTTCGGTCCCTACGAGTATGAATCACAAAAGAGGTCTAATCGACGTTCAAATTTTATCTGACTAAAATGCGATCGCTGTTCATTTCTTCGATTTGTATACAGTTTTGCCTTCTGCGTAACCAGTAATCAAATTTCGATATGAATCTTTCTATTTTTCGAATCGAGTGTGAAGCGTTTAGTTCTTTCTAATAAACTTGATTGTGAAGGTAGTATGGTGTGTTAGGTAGTACCTACCAATAGTTGGTAGGTAAAAAAAAGTCTGCCAAGTGGGTGTGGCACATAGCTTCCTCGTATCCATAACCCGATTATATAGATGATCCGATGCGTAGTAGTTAATCTCAAAACACCAATCTCTAATTACCTTTCACTACCCTCATAGGGGACCATCTACACGCTAATCTGGACAATCCTAGAAAATTTCATCAAATTCGGATGAAAAATTTAAGTATTATGGCTGTTACAAGGATTTTACGTTTGCGCATGCGCAGAGGCTTCTGTGAATTTTAAGGCCTTGATTTTAATTGGGGACCATCTACAACCTAATCCGCATAATCCCTGAAAATTTCATCGAAATCGGGTAGAAAATGTGGAAGTTATGGCCGTTACAAGGAAATTCACGTTTGCTCATGCGCAGTGGCTACTATCAGTCCGAAGGTAATGATTTTCGTAGGGGACCATCTAAATACTAATCTGTAACATCCCTGAAAATTTCATCGATTCCGTCGGGACCGTCTACACACCAACCCGCACAATCCCTGAAAATTTCATCGAAATCCGACTATAACTTCGTATAGTTATGCGCGTTACAAGGAATTCATGACAGACAAGGAACCAAAGTTGTTCAGAAAGGTTTAAAACGCGAGTGGAAATTTTGATTTTGGAGAACTTTTTTTTTCATCCTTGAAAAGTGAAAACAAAGCTTCCGCTACCTTGGTAGACTCGGAAGCATTGGGTAAAAAAAGTTGGTAGGTAAAAAAAAAAACTTCTGCCAAGTGGGTGTGGCACATAGCTTTCTCGTATCCATAACCCGATTGATAGATGATCCGATGCATAGTAGTTAATCTCAAAACATCAAAACAAGTTAATCTGTAACATCCCTGAAAATTTCATTGAAATCGTACGGAAAATGTAGAAGTTATGGCCGTTACAAGGAATTCACGTTTGCGCATGCGCAGTGACTACTATCAGTCCGAAGGTGGTGATTTTCATAGGGGACCATCTAAATACTAATCTGTAACATCCCTGAAAATTTCATTGAAATCGTACGGAAAATGTAGAAGTTATGGCTGTTACAAGGAATTCACGTTTGCACATGCGCAGTCGCTTCTATCAGTCCAGGGATGATGATTTTCATAGGGGACCGTCTACACACCAACTCGCACAATCCCTGAAAATTTCATTGAAATCGGACAATAACTTCGTATAGTTATGCGCGTTACAAGGAATTCATGTCTAAAACGCAAAACGCGAGTGAAAATTTTGATTTTGGAGAACTTTTTTTTTCGTCCTTGAAAAGTGAAAACAAAGCTTCCGCTACCCTGGTAGACTCGGAAGCAAAACGCTGCAAGTCATTGCCCAAAGGTTTATTATTTTCTGTATAGATCACCCTTCTGTATACCAACCGTAGGTACCTGTAGCTACTACCTACTAGGACATTTTTGAAAATTTCAACCCTTCATTTCCATTTGGTTGGTAGTTGGGGTAGAAATTTTCAAAAATGCCCTAGTAGGTAGTAGGTACCTACGGTTGGTAGGGAAGGATCTATACAGAAGGGTGATCTATACAGAAAATATTAAACCTTTGGGCAATGATTTGCAGCGTTTTTGTGGAGCATTGGTCAAATGAGATTCATATGTGTTGACTCTATTCTGATTGTTCAAATTTTGAACTATAGTAAAATCAAAATGAAAACTAGCTTGTTTATATTGATTTTACCTTGGAAGTTTTTCGTGTGTATCTAGAGGGGAGTGAATTTGATGTAATTTAGTTAGCCCGAGCGTTGAACCGATATCAACTGGGTACAGGGTACAAACGTCGAAGTGTTGAATATGCAGGACATAAACGATTGAAGAGGACCTTGTCACCAACCACAAGAAGTGAAGTGTGCGATGTGATAGTAGGTAGTGATCTATGAACCACAGAACTACGACTAGTACTGAATTAAAGAGAAATTACTAGATGTATTGTTTACAGTTGTAATAATAAACATGTAATGATAAATGTAAATATAATAATACACAGACTTCATTTGCCAAATTACACTACTACACACCAACCCGCACAATCCCTGAAAATTTCATCGAAATCCGACTATAACTTCGTATAGTTATGCGCGTTACAAGGAATTCATGACAGACAGACAGACAAGGAACCAAAGTTGTTCAGAAAGGTCTAAAACGCGAGTGGAAATTTTGATTTTGGAGAACTTTTTTTTTCATCCTTGAAAAGTGAAAACAAAGCTTCCGCTACCTTGGTAGACTCGGAAGCATTGGGTAAAAAAAGTTGGTAGGTAAAAAAAAAAACTTCTGCCAAGTGGGTGTGGCACATAGCTTTCTCGTATCCATAACCCGATTGATAGATGATCCGATGCATAGTAGTTAATCTCAAAACATCAAAACAAGTTAATCTGTAACATCCCTGAAAATTTCATTGAAATCGTACGGAAAATGTAGAAGTTATGGCCGTTACAAGGAATTCACGTTTGCACATGCGCAGTCGCTTCTATCAGTCCAGGGATGATGATTTTCATAGGGGACCGTCTACACACCAACTCGCACAATCCCTGAAAATTTCATTGAAATCGGACAATAACTTCGTATAGTTATGCGCGTTACAAGGAATTCATGTCTAAAACGCAAAACGCGAGTGAAAATTTTGATTTTGGAGAACTTTTTTTTTCGTCCTTGAAAAGTGAAAACAAAGCTTCCGCTACCTTGGTAGACTCGGAAGCAAAACGCTGCAAGTCATTGCCCAAAGGTTTATTATTTTCTGTATAGATCACCCTTCTGTATACCAACCGTAGGTACCTGTACCTACTACCTACTAGGACATTTTTGAAAATTTCAACCCTTCATTTCCATTTGGTTGGTAGTTGGGGTAGAAATTTTCAAAAATGCCCTAGTAGGTAGTAGGTACCTACGGTTGGTAGGGAAGGATCTATACAGAAGGGTGATCTATACAGAAAATATTAAACCTTTGGGCAATGATTTGCAGCGTTTTTGTGGAGCATTGGTCAAATGAGATTCATATGTGTTGACTCTATTCTGATTGTTCAAATTTTGAACTATAGTAAAATCAAAATGAAAACTAGCTTGTTTATATTGATTTTACCTTGGAAGTTTTTCGTGTGTATCTAGAGGGGAGTGAATTTGATGTAATTTAGTTAGCCCGAGCGTTGAACCGATATCAACTGGGTACAGGGTACAAACGTCGAAGTGTTGAATATGCAGGACATAAACGATTGAAGAGGACCTTGTCACCAACCACAAGAAGTGAAGTGTGCGATGTGATAGTAGGTAGTGATCTATGAACCACAGAACTACGACTAGTACTGAATTAAAGAGAAATTACTAGATGTATTGTTTACAGTTGTAATAATAAACATGTAATGATAAATGTAAATATAATAATACACAGACTTCATTTGCCAAATTAAACATATTTTATTCAGAATTTTCACATATTTCATTTAGGTACCTACCTACCTTCATTACTGATTTGGGATAAATAAAGCAACCTGTGAATTGAGCGACTTCTTTTTCCAAGTCGAATTTCTGTATTCCATTGAATGTTTATATTATTAAAATACGAGTAATAAAAGAATTTTGTTAATTTCAGCTTCTGTAGGACCTAGCTTGGGTTTGTTGCTCTCCGTGTACACCAACTGCAGCGTGAGTTTGGCTCTGGTAGCGCTCTTCGTTGGTTCTGCTCTCATGGGGTTCTTCTACAGCAGTCTTAAGGTACAACTGAGAAGTCTCGATTGATTCACCTACGATTTCACCAGTTATGTGCCAAGTTTCATGACAATTTTATAAGTATAAAGAATAATATTTCGAGTTTGTGCTCATATGCCTGAAGGTGCTCATAAGTTGAGGCGAAAATCTTTGGAATTTTAATAATACCTAAACGTAATTATTTAGAAAAAGATTCCCAGTACCTACCATTTTCAGATATTACAACTAATCGATATTAATACTGTCGTGCGAGGTATACAAACCAAATTAATTTCGATAGAAAGTACATTAACCACCAGCAATTGTATTAGGCGCAAGTTGTGTTCAACTTTTTTAATATTGTTGTCTTAACGTGGGAAACTAATTTAGGGCCAAAATTGTATCACATGTCAACGCTGCAATTTAGTACGGAATTTTGATGCCAATTCATAAGGAACGAAAAAATCGCATTCGCGGCACTGTTTTCATGAAATTTGGTTCAAGGGCTCCATTTAGGGTCTAGTTGTGCCGCGAAGCTGTTGGTTAATGTCAGTCACTTCTAAGGGTTGAAAATTTGAAAACGCTCTAGCTCGAAACATTTCGACATAATGTTATTGTTTTTTTCATCAATTTGAATGAATGAATGAATGAGTTTTTATTGTAGCAGCCACATGGTGGTAATACAATAGTCGAAGTACTAGCAATAAAATAGAAGATTTGACGTGAAAAAAACACAAAAACTAATGCAACAACGTGCGATCAGGTAAGGTAGGCAGGTACATTTAGTGGGACTTTGAGTGCTATAACTACGAATATACTAACTTATAAAAGACCACAAATAACAATGAACACATGAAACACCAAACATAATAAACACTCAACAAATAACAGTAAAACTAAAAATGCACCTACATACTCTAATCCTAATATCACACTATGGTTTCACTATCACAGAAAATATCACGGCAATTCAAAGTAGAATACTAAATTAATTAAATAAATACGCATGACTGGAGTACTTAACAAAAATATTCCTCCGTCAGCGAGTCATTATATAATATTATCATGACATAAAATTCAAAAAACAACCGACAAAAATTCCGAAGAATCATAAAGTTCCGCATCTAGGAGGATAGCCTTATTTAGGATCGTACTGAATTTTTAGAGACCACGCGGAGCTCTGTAGGACAAACCGTTCGCTCCCTACGAGAACTCAAGGGTTGGACTTACGATAAATCAGAAACTCGAGTGTGAATTGCAAAAGAGGCCTAATCTCCGTTCAAATTTTAGCTGACCGAAATGCGATCGCTGTAAAGCCGTGTTCTTTGCAGAGGAGCGATCTATATAGAAAAATAATGAAACTTTGTGTAATAATTTGCAGCGTTTTTTCGACCGTATGCCATTAAAACTCCTGTTATTATACCAGGTAAATTCAAATTTAAAGAGCATTTAATGTCCAGGACACCTACTGCAAAACATGACTCTCAAGATGACTTGACGATTTCGGCGTAATTTTTCACGCTAAATGCAATGGTGATATTTCCGAATAATTTTGACTGCTAAAAAGTGAATTTTTCGAAGAAAACCTTCATTTTTCGAAAATAAAATACGCATTGTTCGTAGATATAGTAGAGAGCATAAAGTAACACCTTTCTACGCAATAACAACGTCATCTTATCTGTGCCATGTTAAAGTGACACTTTTCGGGTAATTAGTCCAAGGCTAAAGCATGTTCCATGTCAAAATCGCAGTCCTGCACAACCTTCTATTGCTAATCACTAGACTCGTGGCAATCGACACGAATTTCTGATAAATTTTCCATTTTATCCTCAAGTCTTACAGGGAACGAACGTCTGGTCCTACAGAGCCCTCATTCGTTTCTAAAAATTGAGTGAAATTTCAAAATGATGAAAAAACAATACCTTCATATTGGAAGTTTCCGACCTAAAATGTCAAACCCCACTTTTCATATCTGGAAGTCCCAACGTTTCGGGCACAACTAGACTCACGTTTAGTTCCGAAGTAGTAAAAATCCAGAAACCACTTAATATCCAATTAATTTCAGGTGAGTCCCATCGACATCGCGCCGAGGTTCTCAGGTTTTGTGGGCGCCGTCGCTCAAACATCAGGCGCCGCTGCTGGATTCGCGGTGCCCTACGTCGTCGGGTTTCTGACACCAAACGTGAGTAACATAAATATTTCGCTCCGTCGCTATTGAAGATAGGAAACTTTGTATTCGTGCAGCTGGAAAAATAATTTGAGTCCTCCAAAATCAAATTTTCAGTTGAAATTTTGCGTTTCAGAGCTTTCTGAATAATTTTAGTTCCGTGCCTGTCGGTCAGTCTTAGGCAAAACCGTGCTGAAATATTGTGCGATTTCAATGGAATTATCGCCGTATCTGAAAATGTGCGGATCAGTCCCTGTACAGCCTGTGCGGAGATCAGGAGTTTCAGCTTGTGCTGATGTGTAAACGTGAATTTCTTTGAACTCCAGTTCCAGAGAGCAACAACATCTTCAGGAGATATTATTTGCACATCGTTGCTTTAGTTAAAACCTACCAGAAAGGATACAGATAGAATATTAGAAGGATACAGGAGGTTTGGTAGGTACCTTTTGAATTTTGAGTACCATCGAATTGAGGAGTTTGATTCCAAAAGGTACTAAAGACCATTTTCATCAAAATTGAGTTAACACTTTCCCAGGGTTTTAGGCGGTAGTTCTTCACCAAAATGCGATCGTTTTGGAGCAAAAGATAATCTATTCCCTAGAAAACCCAGGGTGATCGAATCCAGTATGAATCATTACGACGTTGCCTTGGACTACTTCTATCTACTCCCATCACCTGCTTGGCTGAATCAGGAGAGATGCCTCTGCTGATACGAGCCCAGATGTTGGCGGATCGTTATATGATTAGAATTAAAGCACAAGATAGTATTGTTCCCAGCATCATTTCAAAACTAACCACTGAGGTACTTACATCCTACAGATGGAGAAATAAAAAATCACCACTTTTGGTGAACAGTTACGTCCAGGAATACTTACCCTCTGAAGAAGTACAGAACGTTGGAAGAGTTCCACCTCAATTTTAAATTTCATTCGAGGCACTGTTTAGCTGCATAGAAGTTGATAAGTTCCTTCAATCTGTTCTCTCTAATAATACGCTTAGCGCCAACGATCTTCTCTGGGAAAGACTCAACACTAAGTATGAAGACCCAAGTTATCTTTACGGATGGCTCTAAAGGGAGAGAAGGAGCTGGAGCAGGTTTTTGGGACACAACAAATAGAATGGGAAGAATGTACAAGCTGTCACCTAACTCAAGCTCATTCACTTCGGAGGTTGTGGCCATCAACATGTGCGTGAGATATGTCTTGGAAAGCTCTGCTGCGGACGATACCGCTGTATGTACACTCTCTGAGTATTATCAAATTATTGGAAAATCCGGTTCCGTCCAAGGATAATAGAACTGTCGTCGCATAAATTATACAAATGTTGTACGAGTGTAAGAACCAGGATATTAGAGTTGTTCTGATATTGGTAAAGGAATACCATGGAATAGTGAAAGCAGATGATCTGGCAAAACGAGGGGCAATGCTAGGCCCTTATACACGCATCGTCCTTCCAAAAGAAGATGTTTATGCAGCGATTAAAAAGCATTTCAACAAAATATGGCGCCAGATGTACGTGGAAGACGACTCTATTCCATGGTATAAGTCTCATCAGCAAGCCTTTTCAACTCGACCATGGATTTTTCAAGTTACTGGAGACCGGAAACTATGCCGAGTTATTACACGTCTGAGAACAGGAGTAGCGGTATGCCCAGTGTATCTTCACAAAATAAACGTTAAACCATCCCCGGAGTGTTCGTTTTGCGACCATCAACATCGTGATGAAGAACATTTAGTGATGGAATGTCAAAATTTTACACAGCAGAGACAATTATTTTTCGATTATTTAATGAAGGCAATACCAGCACCATTCAATTATATATGTATCCTTCAAAATCATTTAATTTATGTAAAATTATATTCATTTATCAATAGTTGTGGTTTGAGATTTTGAGTTTTATATTATTATTAAAAGGGAAAAAAATCAGCACAATGCCGGACTCTTAAACCGATTGGTTTCAAAAAGTACTTCATTCACTTCGTTTGATTCCAAAAAGTACAAAACGCCACGTTTTGTTACAAAAAGTACTACATCCATAAATCTGATAGGTACCTATTTCAAATCTCGTTCAAAATTAATTTAAACTTTGAACTAATTCACCTTTTTTTCAAAAATTTATATCACGTTTTTCAGGTCGCTACGGTTTTTCGCGTTTTTCTCACGTTTGACCAAAATTGATACAGTGCCTTTTGGAATCAAGCTCCTCAATGGGGTATTTCGGTGGGTCGGAAATTTAGGTTTTTGACCTCAAATTTGGATTCAGCACCCTTGAAAACCTGTAAACTCCAACTTTTAGCCCAACGATACTATAACATATGGTAGAAAAAATTGTTAAAGAGATCACACGTTTGAAAAAAAGGCGGGCCGCCATAAATGCACACACACTACACCGCGCGCGTGTGTGAGTAGTATTTTGTAGTATCCAAGAGATTCTCCAAGGGTTTCATCTCTTCTCTGTGCATGGATACTTTTTCAAAGAGTTTTGGCTAGCTACGTCACGCCATTCAAATCTTCAACTTTTCTTAGCTTCTCTGATTTTTTAAAAACATTTTCTCGACGAACAGACCCGATTACCGTTATTCCTGAGCCATACTCTTTTGAAAAAAAAATTAAAAAAATTGACTGAAATACCCCATTGTGTCAACTTTAAGGAAAAACCTTTTATCTTTCAACCCCCAAATGAGGGTGTATCGCGTTATATGCGGACAACTTCGACCACGTGTTCTACAAGTAATTTTAAAAAAAAAAGTGTCCTATGAAGTTTTTTAAAATTATTAAAACTCTGAATTTTTCGCCCATAAATCCCTCAATTATGTAGAGTAAAACCAAATATGAGCACATCGTTAGAATTAATATTATCGTTAATTATTCATCCTCTCTTTCCATCTCTAACGATGATGTTCTGAAGGGAAGGAACCTGAAGGTGAAAAATGAGACCAAAAAGTTAATATCCTCAAATTTTAAAAACTGCCAATTTTTCAAACTCAGTAGTCCCCTTAACTCTCGTGATAAGTTACAGCTCGTAAGCCTTTTAAAAATGGGCGAAAGAATTGGTAGCATTCCAACAAAACAGTCAGATTTATTTATTATTTTGCTTCCGAGTCTACCAAGGTAGCGGAAGCTGTTTTCACTTTTCAAGGTTGAAAAAAAAACGTTCTCCAAAATCAAAATTTCCACTCGCGTTTTACGTTTCAGACCTTCCTGAACAATTTTGGTTCCGTGCCTGTCTGTCTGTCATGAAATCCTTGCCAAAGCCATAACTTCTACAGTTCTCATCCGATTTCGATGAAATTTGCAGGGATTGTGCGGGTTGGCGTGTAGACGGTCCCCTATGAAAATCATCACCCCCCGACAGATAGTAGCCGCTGCGGATGCGCAAACGTGTATTTCCTTGCCACAGCCACAACTTCTTCATTTCCCATCTGATTTCGAGGAAATTTTCAGGAATTATGCGAGTTGGGGTGATGGTCCCCTATGACAATCATGGCCCCAAAATTGAAAGTGTTTTGTGCGCACGCTCAAAACGTAAAATCCTTGTAACCGCCAAGTTTTTTTTTTTTTTTGTAGACGAAACTTGTTCGAAAATATTAAGCTTTTATGAGAAAAACTATGCAAATCATTGCACAAAGGTTTATTATTTTTCTATATAGATCACTCGTCTGCGAAGAACACAGATTTTCCATTGTCGCTACCTACCTACTATACCCGCTTCACAATCTAGTTTATTCGGAAGAAATAGGGACACTCAATTCGAAGAAATAGGGAAATTTGAATATAAGTTGCTGAGGAAGCAAAAGTGAGGAGCTTTTCGAAGAAACGAACAAAGATTGCATTTCTTTCATCTAAAATTTGAACGGAGATCAGGCCTCTTGAGATTCACAATCGTGTTTCTGATTTATCGTAAGTCCAATCCTTAAGTGCTCATGGGGAGCGAACGGTTGGTCCTACAGAGCTCAGGGTGGTCTCATTCGATTCTAAAACGCTGCAAATTATTACACAACGGTTTATTATTTTTATATATATCACTCGTCTACAAAATCACCAACCATCCAATATGAAGAGAAAAATAAAAAAATTAAAATAAAATCAAAAAATAAAAAAATCCAAAAAAAATCGAAAAAATCAAAAAAAGAAATCAAAATCACCAACCATCGATTGCATTTCGGTCAGCTCTAATTTGAACGGAGATTAGGCCTCTTTTGCGAATCACACTCGTGTTTTGATTTATATATATATATATATTTCAATATAAACCCTTAAATTTTCGTAGGGAGCGAACGGTTTGTCCTACAGAGCTCCGCGTGGTCTCAAAAAATTCTAAAAATTCTATAGAATCTTAATTTGAAGGAAAAACAATACCTTTATATCGAAATTTTTTGAGTTAGGGCGTTTTCAAAATTTCAAAATTGATTTTGGAACCCTTAGGAGTGACCTACATCAACCAAAAGCTTCGGGGCACAACTAGACCCCAAATGGAGCCTACATACCAAATTTCATCAAAATCGGTCAATGCTAAGTGGCAAAAGTGCCGCGTACGGCGTACGGCGGACGGACGGCAAAATTTTTATTCGATTTTTGGATTCTACGTACCTTGAAACGTAAACCATCAAATTTTGAGGGGGTGTTAAAATTTTTTTTTTCTTGGTCGATTCCAAAGGTTCATTATTGAAAATAATAAACCAAAATTCAATACTATTTTAAATTGATGAAAAAACTCTAATTTGATGAAAATTTTAGTCCTTAATTTCCACCCTTTAGATGTGATTGACATCAGCCAAAAGCTTAGTGACACAACTAGACCCCAAATGGAGCCCATATACCACATTTAATCGAAATCGGTCCTTGAGAACTATGGAAAGTACCGCGTACGGCCGGCCAAATTTTTATTCGATTTTTGGTAACAATAACGTCAATACCTAGCTAAACCATCCTGTGTTGTGTTGTTAGGGCTCCCTGGGAGAGTGGCGGCTGGTGATGTGGGTCACCTTCATCGTCATGTCTGTCACCAATGTCATCTACGTGCTGTTCGCCACTGCGGACATTCAGTCCTTCAATAGTCCGGAAGACGCTGAGAGAATCAAACAAGAAAAGGAGGCGAAAAAAGCGGAGAAAGAGGCTAAGAAAGCGGAGAAAGAGGCTAAGAAAGCAGATAAAGCAGGAAAAAAAGATAACGGGAAGTTAAAGAAGAAAGAAAGTATGGATGGCGGAAAGAAAGAGAGTGGCGAAGCCAATAAATCTTCTCCTGAAGGCACTTAATTTTGTATTTTCTATCTCTGTGAAACGTATAATAGTTAGTATAGAGACACGTGCCCTCTTCAGTGGTCTTCCAAGTTAGGTTGCCATCCAATTCATAAAGAGAGTAACACGAGTTCTAGAACCCTCTGGTTCCAAGGAATACCCAATAAAATAATATTACACCCAATAATATGTCAAAGTAAAACACTTGTGGCCAACATTGCAACTACTTCCTTTAGCCTCCTTTGTATAGGATGCATTTACCAATAAATTATTTTTTACTTTACTCTGGGTCAGAAATTTACGAGATCATCTTGAAGAAAAAAATCTAAATTTCTTATAAGACCAACTAGAATAACTCCAGTTACTGGTAAGCAATACTCTATCATATAGATGATCCGATGCTTAGATGATCAGAACTTCTTCAAATACCTAAAAACACCCTCCAAATTTGATGATCAGATGACGAGGACATTTGTAGGGACCCATCCAACGAAATGTCATCAAATTCGGATATGAGTAGAAGTTATGGTTGTTAATAGAGTTTCACGTTTACGCATGAGCAAAGGCTGCTATCTACCTGGGGCGATGAAATTCGTAGAGGACCAGCTTCATCCCAACCCGCACAATCCCTGAAAGTGTCAATGCCGGAGTGTTGCAAGGATTTGCGGACACGTCGACCGACTGACAGGCAGAAACGAAACCAATATTGTGGAGGAAGATGTAAAACGTGAAAAAATAAAAAATGCTAGTGGGAAAAATTTGATTTTGAAGGAATTAATTTTTATCCTGGAAAAGTGAAAACAATTCAAATTCGGAAGCAAAAAGTGATGTAAAATTCACGTCTACATCGAGTATTAGGCGACGTGGAATGTCATATTACTGGCAGTGTGTTGAGTTTCATCCTCGAATATTCTTATTGTCGAATCGAATGCGACCAACTACTAGTCTCTAAGTTATAATATGTATAATGGTTACTGGTGAGAAAAAAGTGGTAGGTATTTCACTTTGACAATCATTAAGCATAATTGGAAGAGGTTTTAAAGATTGTGTCTTTGTGCGATGAAGTGAGAGTCATCTTCGAATATTGTTCTTACTGAAAAGAATGAGACAACTGCTGAGATCTAGTGAGAAGGAAGGAAGGTAAGAGCTTTTCAAGACTTGATAAGAAATTTATTTAAACTTTGGGGTAGATATTTACTAAGATTTTCTAATGTAACTAAATATTTGAAATATAATGAATACTTCCTACATCTTCCATGGATCTGAGTTGCAATCCCCCTCACGACCTGCTGCAGCTTCCATGGGGCACCCACCTACACATAGCTGACATGCTGAAGTGTCCATTGGACACCTATACATTGCTGACCTATTGAGACACCTACACATTGCTGACCTGCTACAGCCTCCATGGGACACCGTCCTATCATAGTTGACCTTCTAGAGCCTCCATGGGGCATCGACCTATACGTATTTGACCTTCTAGAGCCTCCACCAGACACCTATACATTGCTGACCTGCTACAGCCTCCATGGGACACCGTCCTATCATAGTTGACCTTCTAGAGCCTCCACCAGACACCTATACATTGCTGACCTGCTACAGCCTCCATGGGACACCGTCCTATCATAGTTGACCTTCTAGAGCCTCCATGGGGCATCGACCTATACATATTTGACCTTCTAGAGCCTCCACCAGACACCTATACATTGCTGACCTGCTACAGCCTCCATGGGACACCGTCCTATCATAGTTGACCTTCTAGAGCCTCCATGGGGCATCGACCTATACGTATTTGACCTTCTAGAGCCTCCACCAGACACCTATGCATTGCTGACCTGCTACAGCCTCCATGGGACACCGTCCTATCATAGTTGACCTTCTAGAGCCTCCATTGGGACACCTATACATTACTGACCTGTTGGGACACCTACACATTGCTGACCTGCTACAGCCTCCATGGGGCATCAACCTTTACATAGTTGACCTTCTAGAGCCTCCACCAGACACCTATACATTGCTGACCTGCTACAGCCTCCATGGGACACCGTCCTATCATAGTTGACCTTCTAGAGCCTCCATGGGGCATCGACCTATACATATTTGACCTTCTAGAGCCTCCACCAGACACCTATACATTGCTGACCTGCTACAGCCTCCATGGGACACCGTCCTATCATAGTTGACCTTCTAGAGCCTCCATTGGGACACCCATACATTACTGACCTGTTGGGACACCTACACATTGCTGACCTGCTACAGCGTCCATGGGGCACCAACCTACACATAGCTGCCCTGCTAAAGCTTCCAATGGACACTTATACATTTCTTACCTTCTAAATTATCCATGGAAACCTATATATTTCTGGCCTGCTACAGCCTCCATGGGGCACCAACCTATACATAGCTGCCCTGCTAAAGCCTCCACTGGACACTTATACATTTCCCCACGGTTCACACCATTTTCCTTTAGAAAGAGGCGAAAGGATGCGGAGTCTGTTTTTTTTTAAAAGAATATACTGCTTCTGTGGTCCTTCTGTGGTCTGTGGGCCTTCACCGAAGCCAACCCTACTTGCAAACCTACCTAGTTCTATGAATGATTCCCTGATTCAAAGCGTATAATGCGATTATTGATTGAATGTTGTGTTGTTAGGGTTCTCTAAGGGAGTGGCGGCTGGTGATGTGGGTCACCTTCGTCGTCATGTCCGTCACCAATGTCATCTACGTGCTGTTCGCCACTGCGGACATTCAGTCCTTCAATAGTCCGGAAGACGCTGAGAGAATCAAACAAGAAAAGGAGGCGAAAAAAGCGGAGAAAGAGGCTAAGAAAGCAGGGAAAGGAAGCAAAAAGGGTGGAGATGCCGAAGCTGCACCACCACCCCACATGGCTACACCTGCATTGCAGACACCAGAAAACGCTGAGGCTTGAATCCAACATTGATTCACTTGTAAAATTAAACCCCATATTATTCTATGGCGTCATAAGTCAAGATAATTTGTACAGAAAAAACTAGGCGCTTCGCAATCCCCCAGATGCTAACTACTTAAAGCCTATGGCGTATATTTTAAAAACATGGAACATGTTTTAGCCAAACTTAGTGCAGAACCTTTAGTCGTTGGTGGGTATGATACAAAAGTTATACTATCAGTAGCAACACAATCTAAAATGCATTGAAAAGCTCGGCGCTTCGGGCCTTGAAAACTGGAGTGTTGAAAAGGCGCGTGACCATCCCATGTCCCCCTCCACCGTAACGTTTTTCGGGTAGTTACCTTAGGGCAATAACATGTTCCATGTTAAAATTAAGGCATTGCAATGGGTCCAATATTTCATCATGAAAACGTTGAAATAACTTCCTACACATGAATCCGATTAGGGACATCATGAACCTTGAATAAAAACTTGTAACTTCCCTCAAAACACCTAAAGGTGAAAAGAAAAGTATTGAAAGTATTGTTGTCTGTTCAACATCTGAACAAAGCTGTCCTAGTTGTATATGATGATCCATAGCCAGATTCACATGGATACTCTGTAGTGAGTAAAGCACGAGAAGAGGAGTGGGGGGTGTTCTGTAACGCAGGGTGATTTATATTTATTACAATGGGGTATTTCAGTCAATTTTTTTCAATTTTTTTTTTTTTTTTTTTTCCAAAAGGGCATGGGTCAGGAATAACGGTAGTTGGGTCTGTTCATCGAGAAAATGTTTAGAAGAAATTAGAGAAGCTAATGAAAGTTGAAGATTTTAATGATGTGACGTAGTAAGTTGCTGACCTTGAACCGTGCAGTCTCGAACGCCTCGTGGCCTTGGATACTACAAAATACTACACACACACACCCGCGGTGCAGTGTGTGTGCATTCATGGAGGCCCGCCTTTTTTTCAAACGTGTGATATCTTTAATTAATTTTTCTACCACATATTACAGTATCAATGGGCAAAAAGTCTGAGTATATAGGTTTTCAATGGTGCTGAATCCAAATTTGAGGTCAAAAACCTGAATTTCCGACCCACCGAAATACCCCATTGATCAAGTATTCTGTGTTCAGTATTCTCTCGTTTTTCCAAATATAATAATTTATTTATTCTCTACTCCGCATTTTCAACTCTTCTTCAACAAACTCTGGTTGTATTAGGCAAGTCAATGTCAAGAGTCAATAACATTTATATTATTTAAAAAATGTATGTAATTCGTAACATTTATGTTACCTATTTAAAACGAGTCAACGCCAAGAAAGAAAAACATTCATTGGGTATTTTAGCGTAAAACGCTGCAAATTATTACACAAAGGTTTATTATTTTTCTGTACAGATCACTCTCCTGCAAAGAACACAGCTTTGCCATTGTCACTACCTACCAACCAAAATTTACCTTCACAATCAAGTTTTTTTTTAAAGAAATAAACGCAAGTTCATTATCTATTAATTATTTAAATAAATAGGAAGTTCTGTTCATTAGGAAATTTGAATACTGGTAGCTAAGCACGCAAAACTGAGTACAACTCGAAGAAATGAATAGTGATCGCATTTTGGTCAGCTAAATTAAAACGGAGATTAGACCTCTTTTGCGATTCACACTCGTGTTTCTGATTTATAGTAAGTCCTACCCTTAAGTGCTCATGGGGAGCGAACGGTTGGTCCTGTAAAGCTCAGAGTGGTTTCATTCGATTCTAAAAAAGCAATACTATTTTGAATTGAAGAAAAAACAATACCTTCATGTTGAAAGTTTTCGAGCCTTTGAAAAGTTCGGCCTTATTTTTCAACCCTTAGAAGTGACTGACATCAAAAGCTTCGCGGCACAACTAGACCCCAAATGGAGCCCTTATAGGTACCTACCAAATTTAATCAAAATCGGTCCATGGTAACAAAGGAAAATGCTGCGTACATTTCCAAATTTTTATTCGATTTCGGATTCTACGTATCTTGAAACATAAACCATCAAATTTTGAGAGGGTGGGGGGGGTCAACACTTTTTTTGGTCGATTCTATTATTGATGAAAATATCAAACCAATAAAAAAATGCATTCGAACAGTAAGGCTTAATGCGCAAATTTTCAAAGAAATGTTTAAGAAACTCGAAATATTAGCTATTATACTGCCGTCCTTAGCAAGAAGGGCGTATCTCGGATTTTGGCGATTTTCAGGTTTTTGCATATCTAGAATCTTTGGAGTCTTCTGCACCTTATGATACCTCATTAATGTACCTATGGGTACGAAAAAGTACACAAAAACGCTAGTGAAAAAGGGCGTATCTCTGAAATTTTTTGAAATCCTTAGGCGATTAGGCGTATGTCGTTTTTCCTAAGCCTAAAAGGCGGATATCATGCCGAATACCTTTCTCTAAGCATCTCCTGAGATCCGGCTTTTTTGCTAAGCATAAATTCGAAATATGTTCTTGGCAACCAAAATGCTTAGCGGAAAAGCCGGATCTTATTAATGATAAGTCACCAAACAAACTGGGCTGGAGGCTCGTCACCGAACTTTTCCATATGATCAAATTTAATAATCTGCGTAAGAAAAGAAGTAGTGTAGAAACAACTAACGAATCTTGTTAAAAACCCCGGCTAAAATCTGCCAGGAAACCGCTCGAAGTGCTTGGAATGCTTAACAAAAAAGGCGTATATCTCGAATATCACCCTCATTTACTAAGCGGAAAGGGCGTATCTCCTCTAAATTGGTTATGACGTGAATTCTCATGAAAAAAGGCAGTAGTAAGTTGGAGAATGATTGGACCTACCGTATGATGTCCCGAAAATGGGGTAAAAGTAATTAACTGGACGCGAAACTTAAAAAACGAAAAGTGCTTGTACTGAAAATCTTGATTTTCGGAGATGCGCCCTTCTTGCTAAGGACGGCAGTATAGGACCTTGTGGGTAGTAGCCAGCCTTGTGCGTGTGGCACATAGCACAAATCGTTTCAAAAAAGTCCATGCTAAAAGTCCATCCAGCTAAGAGCCCATCGCGATAGCTTCATTTCCTTAAAAATTATCTATACACGGTGTCACCCTTTCGGGCGCAAATTTCCTATCTTCCTGATGGGGTTGTAGAAAATTTCAAATGAAACGAACGGGTGTAAAATAAGTCAAAAGTAAAAAATTGGTAGGTAGTTTCCAAAATTTTCACTTTTCTCAAAGTTTGTTTCTCGAAAAGTCGTGAACGGAAATTTCCATGCTGTTAGCCTAAAAGTTGTATGTGAATCCCAGGTTTCTAACGGTATAGTCATTTTGTTTAAAAACCACTATTCAGTTAGAAAATGACGTTTTTAGGGCAGAAAACGCTCATTTTCGGGTGTAAATCGACGTTTTTCACCAGGAATGCTTTTCAACTTATTAAATCATTTGACATGAAATTTTACGCAGTTTTTTATGCTGAATCGAATCTTAACACTTTCCTCCTCGACAAACAAATAGTACTTTTCACGCCATTTCTTTTGGGCGAAGGGCTCAATCTCGTTGTTCGTTTTATCCAAAATTGTCATTAAGGGAGGTCTGGGTTATTAATGACTCGCACTCCTTCCACTTTGTTGACTTACCTACCTAATTTTTGCCCTCTGTCTTGAAAATATCGTCCTGATCATTTGAGGAAAGCTTTATCTTTGCGATAGATAACAAGTTGGGAGTCGAGGACTCAGTTGTACCCTGTTTAACCCAGAAAGGGCTTGAAAAGTACTACTATTTTAGGCTTACAGCATAAAACTTTCCGTTCACGACGTTTCGAGAAACAAACTTTGGAAAAAGTGAAAATTTTCGAAACTACCAATTTTTTACTTTTGGCTTATTTTACACCGCTTATTTTACATCGCTTCATTTGAAATTTTCTAAAACCCCGTCAGGAAGATAAGAAATTTGACGCTCTTTCCAATGATATAATAAAATTTTAATTTACTTCATTAATTAAGGGAGTTATAGCCGTTTTAGTGATGTAAGGTCGAAAACACGAAAAAAAATCTTAAAAGTGAAATAACTCAAAAACGAAGCCTCTAAAAAAATTGCTAAGAGACATTTTTTGTTGCAAATTAGTAGTAGAATCGAACCCTGCCTGATGGTGCGCCCGAAAGGGTGACACCCTGTAATGTGTTGAAAAAAACATTATTTATTGAAGGTAGTTCGACAGAACGTCAGAAACGTATTTTAAAACTCTGCTGTCACTAAGAATTTGGTTGTGGTCCATGCCAGGGAAGCCTTGAACGTAGACTTTCTGTTTCTGCTGTTTGGTCCACCGCGAGCAGGAATCCAAACTTTCCAGGTTGACAGTCCCGTCTCCCGCGCCGTACTTGAAGGCGGGCTTGTTCGGGAAGTGCGAAGGTTGATTGTAGAGAAGTTGAGTAATAGTTGGGATTCCAGTGCCGTACAAACAGTGCACTTCGACGCCAGGAGGCTCCAGAGTGAGGTGAGGGAGTTGATCTTTCCACATTTCCCATCCAGTCGCGTAGCCGATATCCGTGAAAAACTCCTCGATGTTGTCCATCGAGTAGTTTTTGGACGGCGTCTCCACCAAAATCCTGTCCTTCCACAGACCGGAGTACGGCATCAGGAGAGGAAGGCTGGACGAAGATATTTGCAAAGTTTTCAAGAAAGATTCGGGAATGAAGAACTCGTTCAGGTCGTCTCCCACGACGTACGTTTTGAGAGCTTTGACGGACCCGGCGAATACGCCGTTCAGAGAAATTAAACCGCGGATGTACTTGTCTTTCCAGGACTGCTGCTGACGTCTGAGGAATATCGCTGACATCGGAGCTCCCATGCTGTGCGCCAGCAACGTCACTTTTCGATCTCCGTTGATTTCGTAGGTGAACTCCACGAGGGATTTGAGATTTTCAAAATACCGTCCGCTCTCGCTCGGACCTTTTCGAAAATCATACGGCGCTCCGCGAAGACTCTCGTTCCTGACGTAACCCAATTCCACCAAAGATTCCGCCATCGTGTTGAAAACACCGACCAGTTTCTGCTCTGAGTCGAGCCATTCGACGTACTTTGGATCCCCGAAGCCTTCAACTCTGATGTCCACTCCTGGATGATTGTTCGTAGTTCTGGTCTCGTTATCGTACGTCAACTTGATATTGTCCATCCAGCATTGTTTCACAAATGGAACGAGGAATTCAAAAGAGAACCAAATTGAGAAATAATCCGTGGTGGTTTTCCGGCACAAAAAATGCACCGAATCCGTCCTATTGAGTTTGGCTTCAAGTCGACTTCCTCCCAATCCTGGCACGATTATGACGGGAGACAGGCGCTTCTCTGCATCACAAAACTTGCAAACACTCAAACACAAAATCAACAAAACACCTGCGCGAATCATAATTATAGCTGCTAATCACGTAACAAACACTGCCGCACTGAATGAATCGACATGCCTACCAAGAAAATAACAATTTTGGAGTTTCAATCCACGTTACGGATAAGATCTTGATGGTCACTTAAGGAACAATCAGTTCGGTATTTACAGAACTGAAGTGCTTCTAGCACGAAGATTCCATTGTTAATTCAATTGTTATTCAACGCGATTTGCTCGCCGATCCCTATCTGAGTCTGGTCAGATTTGAGAAGTGGATGAGGAGAAGGGAGTCCTTGACCAAGAAATAGATTTGGCTCATGCGCGTAACAATAGGGAAGGTCAAGAGCGATCGTTGAGGTTGAGATCAACGTAGCTTCACCGAAAAAAATGTTCATTATTGAAAATAATTAACCAAAAGAGCAAAATATAGGTTTTCCGAGTCAGATTAAGAATTTTCCAAATCAAATCGAGAACTTTCCAAATCAAAATGAAAATTTTCCAAATCAAATTGAGAACTTTCCAAATCAAAATGAAAATTTTCCAAATCAAATCGAGAACTTTCCAAATCAAAATGAAAATTTTCCAAATCAAATTGAGAACTTCCCATTTCGCAGTCGCTTCTATCAGTCCGAGGATTATGATTTTCGTAAGGGACCATCTACACACCAACCCGCACAATCCCTGAAAATTTCATTGAAATCGGACAATAACTTCGTATAGTTATGCGCGTTACAAGGAATTCATGACAGACAGACAGACACGGAACCAAAATTGTTCATAAAGGTCTAAAACGCAAAACGCGAGTGAAAATTTTGATTTTGGAGAACTTATTTTTTCGTCCTTGAAAAGTGAAAACAAAGCTTCCGCCACCTTGGTAGACTCGGAAGCAATAGCGAAAAACGCTGCAAATTATCACACAAAGGTTTATTATTCTTCTATACAGGGTGTAAGCCTAACTGGTCTGCCATACGGTACCAGTCGATTCTACAACTAATTTGCAACAAAAAATGTCCCGTAGCTATTTTTGTTTAAACCCTTCGTTTCCGAGTTATTTCAACTTTAAACTTTTTTTCGTGATTTTGACCTTACGTCATTAAGACGGTCATAACACCTTTAATTTGCTGTGTAAATTACAATTCGAGGATACCGTTGGAAAGAGCATTAAATTTCCTATCGGATAGATACCTTGCCTTTTTTGTGAGTCAAGGTTGGAGGCATGAAAACGTCCTCTAAAAAGAGAGTTTTACGTAATTTTGGAAACCTCACATTTTTCCAATCGCAATTTGAACTACGAGAATTCTTATTTTCCAAAATGCAAGAATAGTAAAAACTGCGCCTGAATCTCTGCTTTCTAATGGTATAATCAAAAATATTTTACAACCTAATTTAGGGGAGAAATGTGTTTTTTAACGCGGAAAAACGTGCATTTTTTCAACGAAATCGGCGCTCCGCCTAGTCGATCTGAGGGGTCGGACGACAGCAGTGGGTGGGTCGGCGCCGCAGTAGACCGCCAGGCCTCCAGAAACAGGAGGCCAGAGCGCTGATTACGTTGAAAAAATTCACGTTTTTCCGCGTTCAAACACGAATTTCTCCTCTAAATTTGGTTGTAAAATATGTTTTGATTATACCATTAGAAAGCTGAAATTCTGGCGCAGTTTTTACTGTTCTTGCATCTTGAACAGATATTGGTTCTCGTAGTTCAATTTTCGATTGAAAAAATGCAAGGTTTCCAAAATTACGTAAAATTTTCTTTTTACGGGACGTTTTCATATCTCAAACCTTGACTCAAAAAAAAAGGCAAGGTATCTATCCGATAGTAAATTTAATGCTCTTTCCAATGGTATCCTCAAATTGTAATTTACACAGTAAATTAAAGGTGTTATGACCGAATTAATGACGTAAGGTCAAAATCACGAAAAAAAACTTTAAAGTTACAATAACTCGAAAACGAAGGGTTTAAACAAAAATAGCTACGAGACATTTTTAGTTGCAAATTAGTTGTAGAATCGACTGGTACCGTATGGCAGAACAGTTAGGCTTACACCCTGTATAGATCACTCGCCTGCAAAGAATACGGCTTTGCAATTGTTTCCACCAACCAACATGAAGAAAAATACATGTTAGGGTGCGCGCGATTTTTAACTATTATAAGGGTTTACGAACCGAAAAAAAGCGTGCCAGACGCGCGTAAGTCTAATAACCAAAACCTCAAAAACACAATTTTTCATCCATTTGTGACCCATAGCACCCTTGGGTGTGGGAAGATTGGGCTGGAAAGACGTTAGCACCAACAAGACCCCAAATAAAGTCTATGTAAGGAAAAACCTCGAAAACACCATTTTCACCCGTTGTTTGGCTCATCACCCATACGTGTAGGGCGATTAGTTGCTAGGGCTAAATTTCTGCGGATCTGAACTCTATCCCAGTCGATTCTGAGTCAAAAAATACTTGGAAAATGTCACCCCACGCATATTTAAGCAAAAACCTCTTTTTTGGCCGGTTATTTGCCCATAACTTCTATACGAATGAAGCGATCGGAATAGTTCTTTAGTTTATTAGTAGTATTTTTATTAGTATAATATTTATATTAATATATATAAATATATTAATATATTATTATATATATAACATATTAATAATACAGTTTTATTAGTTAATTTATTAGTAGAATTCTAAGGCCTTTTATGGCCCGGACGGCGAACGGCGGAAGGACATTGCAGATTTGGATTCTACGCACCTTGAAACGTAAAGTGACAAAGTTTGAGGGGGGGTTATGAAATTTTTTTGCGATACGATCACATAGGCTTATTATTAGAAATAATAATCCAAAAAAATTAGAAAACTATATCGACACTTTGAAAATTAATACGTTGAAATTTCCAAGTTTTTGCAAGAATAATGAAATTTGTGGGACAAATTGGTATTTTACGAAGCCCGAATTAGATTGGAACGAGGATTTGTTTTTAACCTCCACACAGAAGGGATTGAGTCAAGTTTTGATGAACAATTCAACAATGGGGTATTTCGGTGGGTCGGAAATTCAGGTTTTTGACCTCAAATTTGGATTCAGCACCCTTGGAAACCTATATACTACAACTTTAAGCCCAATGATACTATAACGTGTGGTAGAAAAATTAATTAAAGAGATCACACTTTTGAAAAAGGCGGGCCGCTATAAATGCACACACACTAGTCAAGGACTACGCTGCGGACAACGCCGCGCGCGTGTGTGAGTAATATTTTGTAGTATCCAAGACGTCGTACAAGGGTTTCTGTGCATGGATACTTTTTTCAAAGACAGTTGGCTAGCTACGTCACGATTGGCTAGCTACGTCACACCATTCAAATCTTCAACTTTCCTTAGCTTCTCTGATTTTTTAAAAACATTTTCTCGACGAACAGACCCGATTACTGTTATTCCTAAGCCATACTCTTTTGAAAAAAAAAAAAAAAATTGACTGAAATACCCCATTCTACAACAAGGTGGTAGAACTATTCCAAAATCGAAGTGTTTTGCTTCCGAGTCTACCAAGGTAGCGGAAGCTTTGTTTTTTCTCGATTATCTCGAAACAACTGATTTTGAGATAATACATTATTGCATTAAATGAGCAACATGGTCTCTACTGGAAACCCCTAGTTGATTGGTCCCTGTAAAAGTGCACCAACTGATAACGTGAAACGTTGCTTCAGCCACCAACTCGATTGTTCGTATTATCAGCATGTAGGACAAACCGTTCGCTCCCTAATGTTATACCCCCCCCCCGTCTGTCTTCAAAACGCCCAACCGGTGTTTCTAGGCATTCCTTCTTACTTACATATTTACGTCGAATACGTCACAATTTCAAACTGTGGGAAGAAATTATACTTTTTTAAGAATAAAAGGATTAAAAAGAATTTAAAATTTAAAGAATTTAAAAGTCTTTAGAAGTTGTCGATGTCGGTGAGGATTTGTTGAAACAAATTGGCGTGGTTGTGATTTGATTGCCTCCACATAAATTCGCACAAATAGTTATCGAGTAATGAATTAGCTGTTCCCCATTGTCCTGCCTTTGCAATTATTATTCACGTTCCTTATCTCCTGACCTTTGTGAAGAGATGTTTGTAAACCAACCGATTCATCGGGAAGGTATTGGATCCAAGCAAGTGCTCAATGACTTTACCCCCTTGTTTTTCCAAGAATTCACCGATGTCTCTTTACTCCCTCAAACACATCAGAGTACATCATTTATTAAAATGTGAAAAGGAATCATTACCGGTGCGCAGAAACATGGAAAGGGGGGTGGCGTTTAAAGGCTCGGCCACACAGAACGCGGGCTGACCGCACGGACAGGTTCGCCCGACTCCTGCGGACTCTGTAACAAGGCATTTCGCATTGCCCCTGCCACACAGAGCGTGGACTGCCGCGGCGGGCAACTTCTGTCCGCGCCAGGGCGCGGGCAGGTTGTAATTTTTTACAGAGTCCGCGGCGGGCAACTTCAAATTCTGCACAATAATTGAAATTGTTCCATATTTTCCTCAAAATATAATCAATGTGTTTATGTTAATGTTATAGG
This sequence comes from Apolygus lucorum, assembly GCA_009739505.2. Lineage (NCBI taxonomy): Eukaryota > Metazoa > Arthropoda > Insecta > Hemiptera > Miridae > Apolygus > Apolygus lucorum. Next base: position 38,866,516 of record CM019169.2, read on the forward strand.
TTAAATGACTTTTCCTACTTTTTTCTCAAAACATTATTTATTTATTTTTGGTTTTTATTACTTTTTGAGAAAACTGAAGTTTAAAAAGGTTTCAAATTGATGCTGATTGCCTACATTTCAATCAAATTCCTCTCTCTTACTTTTTTTCTAAAATGAGTAGTTATGCTATTGAACCATTTCGAGCACAACGAAAATTCCACTTTTTGGGAGGAAGAAAATTATCTATTTTTGGATATTGTTGTATCTCCGTAATTAGGTACCTATTCAACCTACAGAGCTCGAGTTGGTCGCAAACTGTTGCAAATTTAACCTAATTTAAAACGTTACCGGACATAAATTATTGAAATTATCACAGTTTGGAAGTACTTGCCTAATTGTTAGAAAAGTACTAAAATTTCACGGGTTTTTAATGCATTTTGTCAGTAGCACAAGGTTTTCGGGGTTGCAAAATTGGGAATAAACATAGGAGACCTAACATCAAAAAAAATAGTAGATACCCCCGCGTTTTATTTACAAAAAAAAAAATACCGCGTTAAATTTACTGGGCTATTGCTTCGTTGTCTGTCATTAATAAATAATTACAGATAATATAAGAGTTCGAGAAAAAATTCCGAACAGAAGACAGGGTTCGAAAGTCACGACTTCTGGGTTCGAAAGTCACTGCGAACTCCGAACTCGATGAGCTGCTCGACATGATCGATGAACACTTAGAAAATTAACACTGGTCCGCCGCGGCTGTCCGCGTTCTGTGTGGCAGGGGTTGTCCGCGGCGGACTGCTGTCGGTTCGCGCGCGAACTGTCCGCGCGGTCAGCCCGCGTTCTGTGTGGCCGAGCCTTTATAGTCGCGAAAGTTGTGAAACAGACTGGTGGGGGGAGGGGGGGTATCACAGAAAATGCGATCGATGTTTTTCTTCATGTTGGTTGGTGGAAACAATGGCAAAGCCGTGTTCTTTGTAGATGAGTGATCTGTATAAAAAAATAATAAACCTTTGTGCAATAATTTGCAGCGTTTTTTTTTTAATGTTTAACCAAGAGGTGGATTGTATAATGTTCGTGCTATGTGCCACACCCACAAGGCTAACATCACGGTCATAATTATACTTGTAGCTAATATTTCGATTTTCTTATCCATAGCTTTGAAGAATTATTTGAAAATTCGCTCATTAACTCATACTGCGTGAATGGACTTTTTAGCTTCCGAATGAGGAATTACACCATGTCGGAATTTCCTATTCTTGACCCCAAAATCGGATTCAGCACCTCGAAAAACCTCCTACGGCAAACTTTCAGCCCGAACTTCCTGATTTACGAATAAACAAAACAGTGTAGAAAATACGAACGTTTAAAAAAACCGGGAAAATTACGTCATCCTGGAATAGTTCATTTATGGCCGCTTGAAGCGCTGAGATCGAGAAATCTATAGTCCCCAGATGCAAAATTTCAGGAAACAGTAAAGTTCGAAATCCAAAAACTGAAGAAAAAAATAGAAAAAGCAAGATGGGGAAAATTAGGTTTCCCCTGTTTTTGTTTGATAACTTTTCTCTTAGAAAACACGATTTCGTTGTCCTAATGGGCAACACTGGGAGGAGACGGCGATCCGAACAGCCCAATCAGCGAGCGTTCCCGCTTCACGTCCGTTTTCCCGGTTAGTTTTGAAATCAAAAATTTTGATTGTCTCCCAAAAATAACAGGAGATTTATTTTCCGAAATCAGCCCGATTTTCATCTATCTCACACCATTAACTATTCAGGAAAAATGCAAACAGAATTCGGTGAAATTCCTCATTCTACAACAAGGTGGTAGAACTATTCCAAAATCAAAGTGTTTTGCTTCCGAGTCTACCAAGGTAGCGGAAGCTTTGTTTTTTCTCGATTATCTCGAAACAACTGATTTTGAGATAATACATTATTGCATTAAATGAGCAACATGGTCTCTACTGGAAACCCCTAGTTGATTGGTCCCTGTAAAAGTGCACCAACTGATAACGTGAAACGTTGCTTCAGCCACCTACTCGATTATTATCAGCAATAAGATGCTCTATTCAACCATATTGTGCTTTCTATGACAACATACAGACAGAACGGATTGGTTCTGGGAGAAAACGCGGTACAATAGAACGAAAAATACGAAAAAATAATAATACAAACCTTTATTTTACACGAAAAAAATAATAATACGAACCTTTATCTTACAGAAGTCAGGTTAAGGAAGGCCGAACAGAGATTTGATCTTATCTGGTAAGTTGGAGAGGTTGTAGAGCTCGTCGATGCTGGAAGAATACACGTCCGACACGGGGATTCTGATGAACACTGTCGACTCGAGGGGAGTCTCGGTAGGCGCAGGGCGTTCGGTCTTGGAGGGCCGCGATGTCGTCTCCTCCAGCCGCAAGTTTAGTTTTCCAGGCAAAGATTTTTGAGTCTATAGAACAAAATCGAAAAGTTAGTTCATGAGTTCCAGAGAATATCAGAAGAGAGTGAAGCAATTTGGATATCCAGATTGTTGTTGTTGTTTTTGGGTATTCCGGTGTTTTTCCTCTTGGGTCAAATAGGATTTTTGAAATTGACCTGGAAGGAAGCTACTTCATCACAAAATTACTTTTCAACTCATATTCTAATGCTGGACTGAATGAGAACAATGGGGAATTTGCCTCAATTTTAGATTCTGGAATTTCGAGTCAAATCCTATAATAGGGCCCTAGAATAACGTTTAACACCAGGAATACCCAATGGGAAAAAATCGCCGCGGAATAAAATCCCTAAACAAGCTAAAAAACGCTGCAAATTATTACACAATGGTTTATTCTTTTTCTATGTTGACTACTCGTCTGCAAAGCCACCAACCATCCAACATGAAGAAAAACATCGATCGTACTTCGGTCTGCTTTAATTTGAATGGAGATTAGGCCTCTTTTGCGATTCACACTCGTGTTTCTGATTTATCGTACGTCCAACCCTTGGGTTCTCGTAGTGAGCGAACGATTTGTCCTACAGGGCTCCGCGTGGTCTCAAAAAATTATAAAATTTCTATACTATCTTAAAGTTAGGGCGTTTTCAACATTTCAAAATTCATTTTTGAACCCTTAGAAGTGACCTACATCAACCAAAATCTTCGGGGCACAAATGGAGCCTACATACCAAATTTCATCAAAATCGGTCAATGCTAAGTGGCAAAAGTGCCGCGGACGGCGGGCCAAATTTTTATTCGATTTTTGGATTCTACGTACTTTGAAACGTAAACCATCAAATTTTGAGGGGGTGTTTGAAAAAAAAAAAAATTTTCTTGGTCGATTCCAAAGGTTCATTTTTGAAAATAAACCAAAACACCGTAAAAATCGAGGGAAGCTGAGGACGTCACACCCTGGGGTTTCCTCCAACGATGTGAAAACTGACCAAATTGGGGGTGCGCCTGATTTTTTTTTTAATTTTTAGGCGAAAATAGACCTCATCCTGAGAATTTTGACACCAGCCGTTCTCTTTTTGGATGAGTAGATCTTTTTCTATGATTTTTTTCATATTTCGAATGTTTATGACGTCACGCGCCCCTCCCGCCAGGGCGGGACCCCCTCCCCCCACCTGTGACGTCATACATTCCAAACTTTGAAAAATCATTTTAAAAAAGGTATTCTCACGCTAGAATGTCGCGGTAGGTTTCAAAATTCTCAGGATGAGGTCTAGTTTAGGTTAAAAATAACAATCAACCTTTTTTCCGACCCATGCGCACACCCCATTCACACTGCTGTGCTCTGGCGAAGTATCGTAAAAGAAGTATCTCAGCTAATAGTATCAAAGAACGACAAAAAGACGAAAAGAAAGAAAGAAAGAACAAAGTAGAAACCCACCAGCTACCACCACACTACTGATTCATAGGGTTCATAGGGGTTTTGGAGGAGTCCAGACGCCTCTATCCCCTCCCCTTTTCAGTTCCGGTTTGGTTCTGAACTGGTTCAGGACTGCTTCTCTGAGCAGACCAAAAATTGTTGGGCCTTCACTCGTGTAAAAAACTTCGAAATCTCTTTTGAAAATTTAACCGATTTTCAAAGTCATATTTATAGGCACATCAGTTTACAGTGTGTCCTGGGGGACCGGAAAATTTCGGGAGCTGATTTTATAACTAATTTAAGAGAGAAAATGTCTCCTAGCAATTATTTTGTTTTAACCCCTCATTTTTCCTGCGCAAAAATCTAAGCTTTCCAGTGGAACATTTTTTTTTATTTTACAGCTGAATTTAGAGGAGAAATTTGAGTTTGAACACGAAAAAACGTGAATTTGAAAACAAAATCGACGTTATGAGGGGGGTGGGGATTCTCTTACTTGAACAAGTTGTAGAATCGAATCCCGGAGATTTTGGGTCCTAACCCAAGGGGGCCTCAGTCAGTGAATAAACGGGTTTTCCCGCTTATCTCTGGCAAATATTGTTCGATTTTGAAGATTTCAGCAGCAATCTTTTAGTTTTTCAATTCCCTAGGTAGATGCACTAATGAATTTCGAAAATCCTAGAAAATGTCAAATTGTACAACTTTTAAAGTTTGAGCCACTGTAATTTAGGGAAATACTAACCCGAGGAACGAACTAACGGGGAACGAACGACGACCGACTGAGACCGCCAAAATTAGTAGTTCGGAAGAAAATAGTTTTTGTTATGATCAATTGCCTCAACCACAAAATAGAGATACGAATAATATGAAAATAACTACCTTGTTGGCAACAGGTGGGAGAGTATTTGCATGCTTTTCGTCAGCTTCGCTCCCTTTCAGATTACCGAGTTTCTTTCGAACTTCCGCCCTCAGCCTGAAGTACTGTGGATTGGACGGATCGAGATCTGTAATACAACAAGGAGAGAAGACAGTAAGATATTTTTCTTTCCGTGATAGACGTGCAAGATGCAAGAAGAGTAGAAAGTCCACTTTTACTGGTGTTTTGAAAGTATTCATTCCGGTTTTGAAATTATCCACCTTTTGGTCATTATTCTTTTCCTGGCCACCTATAATAATAATAATAATAATAATAATAACTTTTTTTATTTGTTCACCCTTAATACAGGTATAAATGCGTCAACAGTCAACAAAATATTAGGTCCTAAAAATAAATGTATAATGAAAAATGTGAGGGGCAGTCCGACCGGTCCCGGACCCACCCACCATGGCTGCTACCGGGGCCACCCCTTATTTCTAGGCAGGCAGCCCTAACCATCAAGCCGTATTAACAGCTCGACGGCCTTTATAATAGCAGAGACCAACCACGCGAGCCGCCCCCGGGCCGATAAAAAAAAAACATCGACCTTCACATTTCCAACTTGTTTGTCTTGAGGCTGAACGAATTTAGCACGATTCTTATATAATTAACTTATAAGCAAGATTCCTTAATTTGATACAGATACTGGTTATTATTTTGCATATGCACATAATATCAGTTTGAGAGCGATGATTTTCATAGGGGACCATCTACACGCCAACCCGAACAATCCCTGAAAATTTCATCGAAGTCGGTCAATAACTTCGTAGTTTTGCGAGTTACAAGGATTTCATGACAGACACGGATCCAAAAAGATTCAGAAAGGCCTAAAACGAAAAACGCGAAAGAAAATTTCGATTTTGGAGAACTTTTCTTTCAACCTTGAAAATTAAAAACAATGCTTCCGCTACCTTGGTAAACTCGGAAGCAAAATAAAGCTCTTAGATCAGCACTATACATATAGGATTTTCAAGTCTAATTCGGAATTTTCCAGACCAATTTCGGAAATTTCCAAACCATATACAGAATTTTCCAATCCAGTTTCAGAACTTTCCAATTCAATTTCAGAACTTTCCACGTCAAATACAAAATTTTCCAAGTCAAATTCAGAATGTGATCAATCTTTCTGTGTGGTGAAATAAAGCGTTTCCAAATCAAATTAATCCTTTTCCAAACCAAATTACCTAATCCTTTCCCACAGCATAACAATATATCGTCGGCTTACAAGTGAAATTCACTAAGTCAATTTTTTCAATTTCCGGTTTATTTGCTACTCCTATGTATTTTTTGACGCCCGAACGATTGGTGAAGTCAGTTTTGAGACAGTTTTGAGGTTTCCTTGGAAACCATTCCTCGGATCTCAAAAATGACTTCACCAACCGTTCGGGCGTCAAAAAATACATAGAAGTAGCAAATAAACCGGAAATTGAAAAAATTAACTTAGTGAATTTCACTTGTAAGCCGACGATATTTCCGTAAAGTACCTAATCTCACAAAGTAGACCCTATGAATTGGGAGGATGGTCCCCTATGAATTGGCGACCATCTTCCCAACTCGAAGAAATCTTCTTTTCCGTTTTAGGCCTTTCTGAATATTGTTGGTTCCGTGTCTGTCTGTCTGTTATGAAATCCTTGTAACGCGCGAAACTATACAGGTATATTGTAGAGTCCTGTAATTACAAGGACTACATCACCAATAGAGAGGGGGGGGGCATGAAGACGCTCCTCGCTTCTTCCATACGCAAGAGTTAGTAGAGGGCTAGATGCGAACGACCACGCACACCTCGAGTAATCAAGTCAAACTGAACAAAGTTGATTGTCAAAGAGTGTGTGTTTATTTCTGGGAGCCACTTCTGAGTGCTCCCAGTCACGACCCTGGAGAGCGTGTGGTTCCCCCAGTCTCTACCAGGGATTCCTTGCGCAGCATCATGTGTTCGCCGGTGCTGTCTGACGAGGCACATAAGTGCCGTGTCAAGAACTCCACTGCCGCTGGACCTGATGGTATTTCCGCCCGTCGCTGGAATAAAGCACCTAAGACGATTAAGCTGCTCGTCCTCAACCTACTCCTCCTTGCGGGAAGACCCCCGAAAGCGTTAACCCGAGCCCGAACGGTGTTCATCCCAAAGAAAGGGGGAAGTGGGCCTGGAGGCTATCGACCGATCTCTGTGTCCTCGGTAGTCTTCCGCCACTTCCAGAAAGTACTGGCATCTCGCCTCAAGGTGGCTGGTATCATTGGTGACGTCCAGAGAGCGTTTTGGCCAGCAGATGGCACGGCGGAGAACCTTACAGTTCTCCAAACTGTCATCTCGCTGGCCCGTATGAAGCGCCGCCAACTCCATCTGGCTGCTCTGGACGTCGCTAAGGCCTTTGATACAGTCAGTCACCTTGCCCTGACTGATTGCCTTTGTGGTGTCGGGGCCCCATCTCGGTTAATCGAGTATGTGGCTTGTCTGTACCAGGAAGGCGTGAGGGTCCTGGAGGCAGGAGGTGAGGTGTCAGGGGATGTACGGATTGGGCGTGGGGTACGCCAGGGGGATCCCCTATCACCACTCCTCTTCAACCTGGTTGTGGACACGGCCTTGGGTAAGCTGCCCACAGAAGTAGGGTTTGATCTCGCCCCTGGGGTGCGAGTAGGAGCATTGGCTTTTGCCGATGATGTTATCCTACTCGCAGAAACCCGTGAGGGCTTGCAGATCGCCCTCAATGCATTTGCTAAGCAGCTAGCCAGGTGTGGACTTGTGGTTAACCCCGATAAGTGTGGGTCGGTCTCCTTGGTCCCGTCGGGTCGCCAACATAAGGTGAAAGTTGTGGATGGGGGTTTTGTGATAGGACAATCCCCCATCCCATCTAGATCCGTGTTGGAGGTTTGGCGGTACCTTGGAGTCGACTTCATGGGGGTGGCCACCATTAGTGCCAGCCGTGTGGACCTTGGTAGAGCGCTAGCTCGCGTTACCAAGGCTCCATTGAAGCCACAGCAGAAGCTGCGCCTCCTCCGCACGTACTTACTGCCAAAGCTGACCTATGGGTTAGTCTTTGGCAGGCTTACGGCGGGGAGGCTGCAAGAGTTAGATCGACAAGTTCGCTCTGCTGTGCGCTCTTGGCTGAGGTTCCCACCTGGTGTCCCAAGTGCCTATGTTCACGCACTGGTCAAATCCGGTGGGCTTGGCATTGTGTCTCTCTCGGCATGTATCCCTTCATTGCGCCGCCAGCGCCTGCTAGCCCTTCAAGGGTCGAGCTGGGAGGTCGCCCGTGCGGCTGCTGATCTTGATTTTGTCAGGCAGCAGTTAGCATGGTGCGACCGAGCAACACCATCTGCTCCAAAACCCAGTTCGTCTGCTGAGTTCGCTGCTGCGCTGCATGAGTCAGTAGATGGTAAAGAACTCCGGCAGTGCTCCGAAAGCCCTGTCTCTTCCCAATGGGTAGATTGGGCTTCGGAGGACATTGGGGCCCGCGACTACCGACACTTCCACGCTGTCCGCATGGCAACTCTGCCAACTGCGGTACGGTGTTCGAGGGGTAGTCGTGGGACAACTCTACCCCTTTGCCGCGCCTGTCGGAGTGGAAATGAACATCTGTATCATGTAGTGCAGCAGTGTCCTCGGACTCATGGGGGCCGCATTTTACGTCATGATGCGGTCGCCAAGCAGATAGCAGGTGCTTTGTCATCTAGCGGCTGGGATGTTGAGAGAGAGAGATTGTATCACATGCCAAGTGACCAGGGTAAGAAGCCCGACATCGTTGCCGTCAAGCCCGACCAGTCTTGCATTATCCTGGATGTCCAAGTTGTCAATGGCAGCTTGGACATGGAGCAGACTTGGCGGGCTAAGATAAGAAAGTATGATAGAAATGATTTACGGCAAGCGGTGTCGGAGCTAAAAGGAGTGGCACCCAACAACATCAGGGTGATGGCTGCAACCTTATCATGGCGCGGGGTGTGGTGCGGGAAAAGTGCCACGGAGTTGCGTGAGTTGGGCATCTCAGTAGGCGTACTCCGTGGTATCACCACCCGTGTCCTGCTCGGCTCGTATTTGAACTGGTGGTCGTTCTATAGAGGCACTTCCCTTCATCCCTCTCTCCCGCCCCCACCTTCCTCATCTTCCCTCATCCCTAGGGCCGGCGTCGGGTGAGTCCTGGGCGTCCTCCCCATTATTTAATTAATAATTTATTTATTTTTATTTTATGGCGTGCCCCCTCCGTCAAAAAAGACATTTTGTCTTTGAGGGGAGTTGGAAAAAAAAAAAAAAAAAAAAATTGTACTGATTCAAAGTTGTACTTATCAATTGTGAATTATTTGAAGTCGTCAAATCTGCTGGCCAGTCTATCTGTTCTTGGAGGAGGGATACCACTGTTCTAATTCTACTTGTACAAGCATTTCAACATTTCGGAGTTCACGACCTGTGTGAACTCCAAAAACGTAAGTGGGCCACCTATATTCCATTTTGATTACTTGAAGGGCGAAATTCAAATCCAGTTTATCTGTAAAAGGCATTTTCTAGAAATAAATGTGCATAAAAAACAGCCAGCAAAAGTTATTCAGGTGTTTCATTGCTTCTTAAAGCCTAAGTTTCATCTAATTAATCTCTTAATCTGATACATGTTTTAATTGGAATAAGTTAGAATCGCACGAAGGCTGATTGCCCCCACCCCCCGAGAAAAGGACAATACAATATACAGGGTGTTTGAACCTACCGCCCGCAGTCGGTTCAAATAAGAGGCGCCCTCGACATTCAGCCGCCCCCCGCTAGGGGCCAGCATGGCCGTCCCGCTTACGCCCGAGTACCAATGCAAATCATGCTCATTTGCAAACCGGAATATAAGAACCAGTACGAGTAACTTAAAGTACAATAGACGAACATAATACGTACAATCAAATAGTTAATTTCCCCGAAATTACGATATCAGATTGGCCTTCTTTTGACAATTCCCTGGAACCCTGATCCACCACCTTCACTCTCGTCACCGATGTATGCGCGTTTAACCGTCTACTCTGTGATATTTCTGTTCAATGTTTTACCACCCGTTTTATGTACAATACATAGTTATTCATGAGCATATTCGTGAAGTTCTATTGACGCCCTATCCCGAGGTAACAACACAGGGTGTCCCCGAAAACTCCCCCCCCCCCCCCACTAAACCGTCCAGATAGTGATTTAATTTTTTTTTTTTTTTGGAATCTTCATGATTCATCATCTTCATCTTAAGGATTTAAAATATAACCACGGTGCGGAAAGCACCTTCCTTTTTCCAGAATGAGCAAAATTCCGAATTGAACTTGAACATCCTATAATGACGCTAAACTGATATAGGTAGGAATTATTTTATGAATGTTACCAATCGCATCTGTGCAGTCCTTTTCAGCCATTTTGTTTTTGCCTAGTTTGAAATTGACTAAAGCTCGATCGGAGTACAGGCGAGGCGTCTGCGGGGACACCATGATGGCCATAGACAAGCTCTCCATCGCCTGAGCCCACATTTTGCGGTTCATGAAGGACTTGGCAGACGCTTCCTCTTTTTCGCCAAGTTTTTCGAGGACGTCCGCTTCGAGTTTTTTGAACCTGAGAATCAATCAGAGCAATGTACATCAAAATCGATTCGCTTAATTGCATTGCAACTGGTTATGTCATGGTTTAAAACGACGTTACCACATCAATTAGTGAAGTAGGAACGACGGTCAGAAACAAACGACAACTCTGCCAAAATTGAAAAGCGATACTTTCACAAATAGATACCTACTCAGTAATAGAAAACAAAATTGAGGAATTTCACCATGTCGGAATATCCTATTTTTGACCCCAAAATCGGATTCAGCACCTCGAAAAACCTCCTAAGGCAAACTTTCAGCCCGAACTTCCTAATTTACGAATAAACAAAACAGTGTAGAAAATACGAATGTTCAAAAATACCGGGAAAATGACGTCATCCTGGAATAGTTCATTTATGGCCGCTAGAAGCGCTGAGATCGAGAAATCTGTAGTCCCCAGATGCAAAATTTCACGAAACAGTGAAGTTCGAAATCGAAAAACTGAAGAAAAAAAATAGAAAAAGCAAGATGGGGAAAATTAGGTTTCCCCTGTTTTTGTTTGATAACTTGGTGGAAGTTACAGTAACATATCCTCAACATTATACTAAAAAATGGTGGGTGGGAATTTCGATTAAAAAAAGTAATCGGTCTTGGAAGTTGCGGAGTTTCTGTAATCATAACTACTACAGAACCACATGTTCGCACTTTACTAAAAATAGTCATCTTCAAATCTCTCCAAACTCTGGTGGATGTTAGAGTAACATATCCTCAACATTATACTAAAAAATGGTGGGTGGGAATTTCGATTAAAAAAAGTAATCGGTCTTGGAAGTTGCGGAGTTTCTGTAATCATAACTACTACAGAACCACATGTTCGCACTTTACTAAAAATAGTCATCTTCAAATCTCTCCAAACTCTGGTGGATGTTTGGTGTGCCACCTGTTCTGATACCGCAACACACGTTTTCTCGCACAAATCATCTATGGCTGGGTACTTACGACTGAGCTACATGCACGAAATTCTGGGATATGTTTCTTATATAACTGGTGGATAATATACTGCAATTTGGTCGATTCCGGATCGATAGGAGAAAAGTTAAGAACGCCCGATTTTGGGTGATAGCTGATTTCAGTAGAATTTTCGAACACTTTCGCACTTTACAGAAAATAGTCATCTTCAAATCTCTCCAAACTCTGGTGGATGTTACAGTAACATATCCCCAACATTATACTAAAAAATGGTGGGTGGGAATTTCGATTAAAAAAAGTAATCGGTCTTGGAAGTTGCGGAGTTTCTGTGATCATAACTACTACAGAACCACATGTTCGCACTTTACTAAAAATAGTCATCTTCAAATCTCTCCAAACTCTGGTGGATGTTAGAGTAACATATCCTCAACATTATACTAGAATATGGTGGGTGGGAATTTAGTTTAAAAAAATTAATGGATGTATGAAGTTGGTGTGCCACCTGTTCTGATACCGCAACACACCTTTTCTCGCACAAATCATCTATGGCTGGGTACTTACGACTGAGCTACATGCACGAAATTCTGGGATATGTTTCTTATATAACTGGTGGATATTATACTGAAATTTGGTAGATTCCGGATCAATAGGAGAAAAGTTATGAACGCCCGATTTTGGATGATAGCTGATTTCAGTAAAAATTTCGAACACTTTCGCACTTTACAAAAAATTGTCATCTTCAAATGTCTCCAAACTCTAGTGAATGTCAGAGTAACATATCCTCAACATTATACTAAAAAATGGTGGGTGGGAATTTCGATTTAAAAAAGTAATTCAGTTAACAGTATGTTCAACTCTGCGTACTATTGTACCTACCTATTACCTATCTTGTTGAATGCACGAATTCATGCTGTTGAAAATGGTTGTCCATAGTTCTACAGGCTTCATTCATGTCAGAACTTCAAGAAAATTTCAGTGGAGATTCGTTTCTTGATGGATTCGAGAAGTTGGGCGAATAAGAAGTTCTGTTGTAAGGGAATGATGTGGCCGCGCGGCTCGGGAAGTGTTGCGGGTTAGTCTAGGCGCGCCTTAAATCTATGGCTGGGCGTCTATGGCCCATTTCACACAGGTTGCTAATGATGAATTGTTCATATTTTTCAGGGATCGATTGTATTCCACAGAGGAAGAAATTGCCAATGTCCTGGCCCAGTTAGAAATGTAGGAAGTTGATATGTGGATAATGTGATTTTGATATAAATATATTTACCTTCTTATTGTGATTGCGATTATTTGAATAAAGAATTTATTATAAAAATGTTCTTGTAATGTTGTGCTGAGTTCCCTGGTCAAAACTGATTTGAAACACGCAAGTTGAACGGAGAAAAGTGGTGAAATCAAGGGCCAATTTGCCGCCCACGCGATCGGAAGTGTGACTTCAGGAGACGCGAGCGGATGAAGGTTAATTATTCAGGAAAAATGCAAACAAAATTCGGTGAAATTCCTCATTATTACTAACAAAAATATCTACCTTAATAAACTGTAGAGAAATGCAATGTGTATGTTATGTTACATTCTATAATGTAAATGGATTAGGAAGGTTTGCTGAAAATTTGTTGGTTTACGTTTCAAGGTACGTAGAATCCGAAAATCGAATAAAAAATTTTCCATCCGTCCGCGGCACTTTCCTTATTACCATGGATTTTGATGAAATTTGGTATACAGGCTCCACTTGGGGTCTAGTTGTGCCGCGAAGCTTTTGGTTGATGTAGGTCACTTCTAAGGGTTGAAAATTTGAAATCGCCCTAACTCAAAAAATTTAGAAATAAGGGTATTGTTTTTCCATCAATTTAAGATAGTATTGAATTTTTAGAGACCACGCGGAGCTCTGTAGGACAAACCGTTCGCTCCCTACGAGAACTTACGGGTGGGAAGTCAGAAACACGACTGTGAATCGCAAAACAGGCGTAATCCCCGTTCAAATGTTATCTGACCGATATGCGATCGATGTTTTTCTTCATGTTGGTTGGTGTTAACCAGTAATTTCCCACTTTTATTAAATTGTTTTTTCGGTTTTTTTTTCAATCAAATTTAGATATATTTTGAGTAGTATATTTGAGCTGATGTTTCCTAAAAGGCTCTATTACAGTGTGTCAGCTCAAGAATGATCTTTCCTAGGGCCACACCAGCGCTATCTGCGGGAGCAGAATCTGTACATAAACCCATTTTTTTGGAGAAGAAAAAGGACTTGGAAAATCCTTGGTGGGATGTTGGGGTCTGTTATTTCTTAAAGCACAGAACCAAGGAATGATGTGGAGAAGGTTCAGCTCATAAATGATGGGATTTGAGCTGCCTCAAACAGTGGCGCCATCTCTGATGAGGAAACCGAACCAATAGCCTACGAGGTGAGAAATGAGGCCCTATTACATTCTGTCCACTCGATAATTATTTAGTTTTTTCTTTGAGTTATTTTGGTTTTACTATTACGTTTTCTTACACAATCAATAAATGGAGTTTTGTTTTAGAAGTGGAAAAACTTCCTAAAAGATACCTCAGGATAATAAGGGTTAACAATGGCAAAGCCGTTTTCTTTGCAGATGAATGATCTATATAAAAAATAATAAACCTTTGTGTAATAATTTGCAGCGTTTTTCATTGACAATTGAACTTTTGATTTTGCTTTTTCTTTTTCAATTATTTGACATGAGTACGTGAATAACCTTATATATTTACCGTTTTCCATGGTTTTTTTCTGTTCTGTATATTCTAATGTGCCAATAAATCTATCTATCTATCAAAGTTTAAACATTTTACCTAAATTTGAAATTTTCAAGGATTTTCGAAATTTATAAGTGCAGCAGTCTAGGGAATTGAAAAACTAGATTGCCGCTGGAATCATCAAAATCGAACAATAATTTATTGCCGGCGAAAAGGGGGAAACCCCGTTTATTCACTAACTGAATCTCCCACTTTTCGTCGGTCATAGTCATAGTCCGATTTGGATGATTGCAGCGGCCATCTTTCGCAGTGCGGGTTAGCATTCATTGGCTGCCCTTATGAACATTTTAAGCAAATTTTCGAGAAAAAATCAAGCATTTTTTGCAACGGCAATATAAATTTTAATGAAAAAAAAGCCAAAAAGTTTCATTTTTATGGAAAATTATATTTGAGATATTAAAGTTGAGAAAATTTTTCACATTTGTAACATCTATAATCGAAAGATACTACTAAACCCGTACTTAAACTTTTCAAGGGGACTTCAAGTTCAGAAGAGTCTGGACCCCAGAAAGAATTGTCGGTTTTCAGCGCTACCTACCGCCACTTCAGCGAACTATTATCCATTTTCAGCTCGATGTGAGCGTGGTCTAGCGGCATTTCTGAAAAGTAGGCTTACCTCGATTTTACCACTCTCTAATTTCTAAGTTTGGCGGCTTTACTTCCCTGCCTTTTTAAATTGCGAGGAAAAGGAAGTTGATATTGCATTTTTGTGTTGTTTTCAATGAGGAATTTCACCATGTCGGAATTTCCTATTTTTGACCCCAAAATCGGATTCAGCACCTCTAAAAAACCCCCTAAGGCAAACTTTCAGCCCGAACTTCCTAATTTACAAATAAACAAAACAATGTAGAAAATACGAATGTTTAAAAAAACCGGGAAAATGACGTCATCCTGGAATAGTTCATTTATGGCCGCTTGAAGCGCTGAGATCGAGAAATCCATAGTCCCCAGATGCAAAATTTCATGAAACAGTAAAGTTCGAAATCGAAAAACTGAAGAAAAAAATAGAAAAAGCGAGATGGGGAAAATTAGGTTTCCCCTGTTTTTGTTTGATAACTTTTCTCTTAGAAAACACGATTTCGTCGTCCCAATGGGCAACACTGGGAAGAGACGGCGATCCGAACAGCCCAATCAGCGAGCGTTCCCGCTGTACGTCTGTTTTCCCGGTTAGTTTTGAAATGAAAAATTTTGATTGTCTCCCAAAAATAACAGGAGACTTATTTTCCGAAATCAGCCCGATTTTCATCTATCCCACACCATTAACTATTCAGGAAAAATGCAAACAGAATTCGGTGAAATTCCTCATTGTTTTGTTGTTCCTCTTTGCTACATTGTAATCTTGGGATAACTGCAAGTTAGAGGTGCGACGGTAATGCGGTCGCGAGCGTGATCACCTGATAAGACATCAGAAATGGTAGTTCGCTGAAGTGGCGGTAGGTAGCGCTGAAACCCGACAATACTTTCTGGGGGCTAGACTCTCCTTTCAAGTTCAGGGTTTTAGGAGAGAAAAATTAAATTCCCGGAGTTTTCTGGTAGATTAAAATTCCCAGAGTATTCCAGGTTTTCCCGGTTGCGGACACCCTGATGAGGTAACTTCGGGTAAATCAAAAATAGTAGGTCCTACTCAGAAACGCGCCGTTCTGTAATAATTTGTACCGATGTCAATATTTTTATCCTGAAGAAGGGTAAACTATAACAAACGTTGATTTTTCTGCAGTCTTTTCACCCCTGAGTCCCAATAAGATACTTTCGACCGACTGGTGGAACCTACGATAATAGGTACTTAATTATGTTAACAAGGTGGAAGAAACGTTACTTGTCGTCATCGGTGCAATTTCCTTGGACAGCGATGTATCTGGCGAGTGGAAGTATGATTCTGTATTCTTCCTGAATATTGGGATCAACGGCTGAACTCGCAGAAAGTATTCGCAAGTCCTGGAGATCCTTGGCTGAACCGTAGTAGTCTCTTCGCCGTAGCCGAATTGCAGCTCGTCTCCTAGAAGATCACAACTCCAAAATTATTTGCATACATTTAAATTACTTAAAAAGCATTTAATTATATTTACATATTAATCTCGGGTGGTTGTGTGGTAAAAAGGCCTTGACACTGGAATCGAGCAAGAACATTAAATGTTTTAAATTTAAAATTAATTTTTAAAATTTAATTTTTAATTATTAAAATTTTAATTATTTTAAAATTAAATTTTTTTTTACCGCACCACCCCTCCATAAAATTTGATGGTTTACGTTTCAAGTTACGTAAAATCCGAAAATCGAATGAAAATGTTGATGATATTCGGTATATCCGCTCCCTTAGGGGTCCAGTTGAGGTAACGAAGATACCTCAACTGAGGGTAGTTTTCCCATAACATTTCCCCTAAAACCCTGTGCTTTTGACATAATGTTCTGAAACCTTGACATTTTCGAACTTTTTCAGTTTTCAAACTATGAATTTCGATGATTCATACCCAGTATAACATTTTTAAGTAGGTTAAATACTACTTCAACCGTATTTTCTAAGTAGAAATTCCCACATGTCGAGTATATCGATATATTTCTTCCAAAATCATGTTAGTAACGTTTCAATTCACCTACCTACTTACTTCGACAAGTTTTTCCATGTAGATCTTCCGATAAGTCGATAAATGTCTTCCTAAATGATGTTTGTATTGTTTTAAAACGATTAAATTCTCCTACCTACTTCAGCACTTCCAAGTTGATCTTCCGATACATCGAAGGTATCGATATCTCACTGTAGCCACTGTAGGTAACGAAGATTTCGTTAACTACAGTGGCGTCTCCTCCAGGCAAACATAGCAAACACTGTTTGCCTTACTACAAATATACAAAATAAATAAATACATTTTTGTTGAGATTCTCCTATAATTCCATTTTTTGCAAGTAATATTTAGTCGATTTTGGAAAACTTATAATACATAGGGACTATTTCATTATTATCAAGGAAGTTAGATTAAATAGGAGAATGGAATAAGTACGTATTTTGTCTTGGATACTAGCCAGCAACACACCAGAGAGTTGAAAAGGTCGGTAGCTACGATGGATTGCGGATGATACGCGAACTAGCGCGAGGCCCGGCGATGCAAGGCAAGCATTTCAAAAAAAAGAATTTTGCGGGACTGTTTAGAGTGAGAGGCGATGATCGGCGGGGTGGCAGGGGGTCATCACGGTGTATACAGGGTGTCACCCTAACTCGAGGACCAAACTTCAAGGATCGATTCTACAACTAATTTGCAAACTTTTTTGTCTTCTGACATTTTTTTTAACGCTTTAAAATTATACTTATTTCACTTTTAAGATTTTTTCGTGTTTTCGACCTTGAGCCATTAAAACGGCCATAACTCCCTCAATTTACTAGATAAACTCAAATATGAGAATACCGTTGGAAAGAGCGTTAAATTTCCTATCAGTTCATCAGGACACAAAACCTTTTTAAGCCTTTCGTATAGGTGAATAAATTGGTCAAAGTCAGAAATTTAAAACTTTTTCGAAAATCACCATTTTTCAGGCTGACTCTTCTTATGCGATAAACAGCCGTATCGTCGGGCACTTAACGGAAAAAACTTGCCCAGAATCT